>OV656760.1:5000000-6250000 GCA_927399505.1 Luperina testacea | reverse complement strand
ATGTCTTTGAGTTGTTTTTCTAGATCACGTTTTCCTCACAATGTTTTCCTTCACTGTTTTCAGAGCAGTACTGATGAAATAATTTACACAAAATAAAGTGCCTGCTTGGGTTCGAACCCACTACCTGCAACTTGTAAGTTGCGGCAGTTACCATCGGGACACCACTGCTTTTATGAGCCTTTCGGCCAAAATACACGACAACTAGCTTTTGCCTAAAACGTGTAAAAGTTTACAATCATTATCTTCTCAAACCTTAACATTGCCAAAATCATCGAACGTTCCCAAAAAAAAAATTGAATAGAATAGCTTTTGCCTATAACATAATATCAATACAATATTTTCATAATAAAATGATACTAACATTCAAATCTGATCATAGTCTTGACGCAGCCAACGACAGAAGTTGACACAACTTCTCTCTTTATTTCATTGCCTTGTTTTACTTTCTTGACTTTCACTTTCAATAGGACACCTGCTGCCCTCTTGGAATTACCATATATTTTCCGGACAAATGGATTCTCGGGCTGGAAAGACAACCCTAGACGCCTTTTTGCTGAATTACTGTAGACCTGAAAAGTAAAGATACTTATTAGGTACTGAAACTCTGGTCAGTGGGTCGTCTTAGGGGCGGCTCTTGAATACACTGTACAAATTTAATGGAAACCTATACAATCGCAAGAGTTATCTTGAGACTTCGCTCGGGGGACGTATGCGCCCGGTACTGAAGCGTCGATGGCGAGAGCGGTAACAGCGTGGGGGTCGGGAAGGACCGCTCGGGTCTCAAGTTTAACTCTTGCGGGTTGTACTTATTATTTTACGATCAACGTGAAAAGGGGAAAGAAAATATACCTGTGAAATGCTTCTAATACCACCCAAACATGCAATAGCTTTGTCTTCATTTTTGACGATTCCAGGAAATTGTATGCCAACTAATTCACGATCCAAATTATTACTTTCCATTGTTGTTAGATATTTAAATTTACGTTAATTTGTTTGTTAATTAACAACAAAACAGCGATACATGCTTTTTATTTTGACAAGCATTGACAAAAATGTACTCTGTGGCATTGACCAGCTGATTTTTTTTTTTTAAGGCTAAGGTCTGAGACCATGCCGCCTAGTCATCAGTATTTTTCTTGAGTCTAACAAGACATTAGAATATGGGTGTACACATTCTAATGTATTAGCCTAGGAGTATTTGGCAGCAAATGTATCGAATCAAGTTTCCCGGTAAACTTCGCTGAGGTAGCCAAAACTACAATAAAATTCTCAGCTCCATTTTACCGGGATCGCGTCTGTTTCAATAATTACACATATTGTCCAGTTGCGCAGACACTTGAGATACAAAACTACACCAATTTTACATCACAATATCCACTAGGAATCAATTTGCGAATAATTAAAACAGCCAAATAGACTTCACTCGAAGAAATCCCGCCAAAAACTCTTGACCAGCTGATAATTTGACAGTTCACGTTCCAGTATTTTTGGTACAAACGCATGCATTCTTAGCATAAGAGCATAATTTCTGATATTCTCGTCAGGTTCTCAAGCCCAATGAAGAATAAGATTTTATAGAAATTCAAATAACATACATAATGGGGGAAGCGCTAAGGTAGCCCGCGAAATTCAAATTTTCTTACGTTTTTTGCAATTTCCTGGTCAGTTTTAAGTTGTACGTCGATCAAAATATGATTCGCGGGTAAGTCCAAAGAATAATGATTTCATGAAACAGTTATTCTTTGGACTTACGTGGTCTTAGAGAATTGTGTTGATGACTTTAATGATTATAATTCTGTAAATACATATTTGTTACGGCCGCGAATCATACACTAATCAACGTACAACTTAATACTGACCAGCAAATTGCAAAAAACCTAAAAAAAATTGAATTTCGCGGGCTACCCTGGCACTTTCGCCTTAAGTACAATAACATCACGCATGTAACACCCGAAGAGTCAGGTAAAAGTGTACATAGTACACCCATATTTCGCCAGGTATGTTTAAGTTCTATGTAATATGGTTGAGCTTGAGCCTATTGCCATCGACCGGGCACATATCCGGACTCCGGACTGCTACTGAAAAATTCCTGATAGAAAGACCTAATAACACTTTGCCCGATCTGGGAATCGAACCCAGGACCTCTAGACTAACGAGGCAGTAAACAAATAAGGGCTGATATTGAAAGGAACATCAACGCGATGGCTGAAAGTAATGGTCAGTGGATTCACAGTTATCTATAGTCGGACTTTTAATTAGCTGCAGTAAAATGACAGCATATGTGTGAATGACTGAAATTGGCGTCTTTTTGTTTTTTTGCGGCCATCAACCAAATCTTGTTTTTCTAGTACAAAATAGTGTAACAAACGAAACTTATTTGACATGCATATCTTTTTTTTTTTTTCAGAATGAGAAACCATCATCAAATGTCCCCTCACGCCAGAGCGTGAGGGGACATTTGAGTCAGTAAGAGTCTGACACTCCACCCACGCACCCAGAGGTGCGTGGGTGGAGTGTCAGACTCTTACTGACTAAAACCCACCCGTGGTCCTTCCTTAGCCCTTTATGTTCCGGGCCAGCGGTAACCCTTTCGGACAATCCCGCTGAATTAAATAATGGTTGTTTTTTGTGTTGAATCATTAGGAAGCCTTATCGGCGTAATAAAAATTATTAAACTATTTTAAATATTTAATATCACAAACTTAGTCTACCTACTTATTTTAATGATGCCTTAATTATTATAGTATAAAAATATAATATTGTGCTTCTTCGAATTATTATCATCGATGCGCCACGGCTTCTACAGCTACCAAAAGCCTGAAACGTAAAAATAAAAAGAATTATTGCCTGTTAGAAGAACCGTAAGTAATTTTTGTTTGATCAATTTTAATACTGATATTTTTTTGGCACGAAGTTCTTTAGCGGAGCTTGCGGTAGAAGTAAACTGGGAAAATTGTCATGTAACGAAAAAGCGTTATGCCCTCTCCATGCCACTTTTTATTACATTTAATAGAGAGAGAGAGATAGCGAGTAGATAGTGATAGTGAGATAGTTTTCATGGTTTTCGAGGGTGCTGAAGCCGATAGTGAGGTCTAAATGAAAATCGAAGAGGCTGCAAAAAAATAAAAAAAATTAAATGAAAATCCAAGGTGGCAACAGCGAAAATTTGAAAATATTCGCAGCCGCCACCTTGGATTTTCATTTTGAACTTCGTTCCTACCGGGGGCACCCCAACCCCGCCCTTTTTTTGGTAAACTTGTACCATAAAGAAAGACTTACTTCTACGCAAAATACGCGCGTTGACGTGGAGTTGCGTACACCAGCCCGTATTACCTATTACCTAAGACTTACTTCTCTAACAGGACATTCCTTTGTTTTTCAATCTCAAGCCTGTCTTTTTCCATTTTAAGTCTTATATTATTACACCTCTTCTTCTCTAAAAGCTTTTGCTTCTCAATTCTTATTCTTTCTTCTTCTAAATTAAGAAGTCTGTCATGCACTAGTCCTGGAAAGAAAGAACATCATGATGTTTTTGAATAACAAACAATTTACTTCTTTCATTCAACTTGAAAAATTACTTATTTAAGTTTTTATATGATGCAAAAGGAACATGTAAGGATTGCAGCAGGTGCATTCTGTATTTTCTGCCCATGGGATAAAACCGTTACTTTATGTTCATGTAAAAGCTTAGTTTGTTCATAAAAATACTCACTGACTGGTCTGCCTCTCTTCCACAAAGATTTCCCTGTGACTGGAGCAGAGGACACCTCATTGGGTCCCATGCCAGCATCAGGGTCAGTCACCATTCCATCACCTAGACTCATCTCTATGTCTGCTGCTGTGAAGTGCTGGGACTCTGATGGCCATTTCTGCAATTTTATTAAATAGCTGATTGTTATAAGAAAAACAAATGACAGTTTTATATTTTTTTTTAAAGTGCTAATTTGACTATTACAGAAATGTTATTTGAAGACTCGCTAGACCTACTTTCTTTTTAGCAATATCTATGTGTACTTCCCTATACCCATCTTATATTTCTATCTTTCCCTGTATTACTTCATTAAAATGATTTTTGTACAGACGCCAGCATATCAAGCTACTACAATCTGTCAAATTTCTTTAATAGATTTCCAACTTTATCGCTAAACCATAAGGTTCAAAGTTGATTGGATAAATTTGACAGTTTCGGGTAGCTTGATGTGCTGGCGTCTGTACATAGTTTAGTTTTCTGTTAGAAATTTTCTTATTAGTGTACATGTACCTTATTCTACTACTTATTCTACCCTAGATACTTCTAGAGCAGTCTAGAGTACATGTATGTTCCAGAGATTTTTTTTTTTTTATTTTGACCAACTTTATTTGTTGAGCATCAGGAAGAATAAACAATATTCTATTATATTATGAATAGACAAGTAATGACTTTCAAGAAATTTACTTTATTTAGATATTTGATGGGATATAAAACTACCTATGTTCAAATAGATAAACTGCAAGGATACATAGATAATATTACCATACTACTTGTAGAAGGATCAGCACTGCACATGTCATCTGTAGGCCCTGTGCTTTGTGCTGGTGCCTGAAACATGTCATATTGTGTTTATTCCTTATTTTAGACTTTATTAATTCATTCACATGCTATGGTTAAAGAAATAACATTCAAACAATTATTAGAACAAACCTATACACAAACTGACTGTCTCACCATGGTGTTGTTCATTGCTGAAGTCTCCGGCACTCCTGAGAGGCCAAACACTGAAGTATTTGTACAGATAAGTCTTAATATTTTTTCTTCAGCCTCTGTTAGTTGTGTGTTAGCATTACAACCGGGCGTGAATCGGTTTTTTCGTATTTTGAACGCTTTTTTCTTGACATTTGATTTCCAATCTCTCCATGTCTGAAAACATTTTGTATTTTCACCTTTAACTTTATGTCTGACTTTGTAATAATATTACATATCAAAAATTAAATAAACAATATAAATTTAATAATATTACCTACCTGTTGCCATTTATCTGGAGTTTTAATTGCACCAGAACCAAAACCTGAATTAGCATTAAGTTTTTCTGTGATTTTGATCCACGCATTCGTCTGCCGAATTCTTCCCTCAAGGCCTGTAAATTTTCCAATAGCTAGTTCCTTGTCTTCCTCAAGGAAATGCAAAAGCATGTTTAGCTGTTCCGGGCTAGCTTTCCGTCTTTCCATTGTTGTAATGTTGTGATCTTAAATGAATAGTGGCGAAATTATGCTTCTATTCTCTTACAAACAGTAATTAAACTTCCAGCTAATTCTTATAACTAAGAAATATAATTATTTCCTGTTATAAAACAAAGTAATAAGTAAAATAAAAATATTTGTTGTTACCGCATTACTGTAACACAAGTTTGTTTTTTATTTCAGCTGTCTGTCATGTCAAACAAAGCTGTCAACATTATGTCAAATAAAATTCCGTTCCATTCCACGGAGAAAATTATGATTTTTAGCCGTAATTCTCGATGATTTTGCCGAAGTTAGAGTCAAAAGCGGCGTTTTCATTACGAAATTACGAACATTAAAAAAACCAGTTGTCAAAAAATCATAGTCTATGACGGTATGGATAAAGTTTGTGTAAGAGTTTTTGGCGGGATTTCTTCGAGTGAAGTCTAGTTGGCTGTTTTAATTATTCGCAAATTGATTCCTAGTGGATATTGTGATGTAAAATTGGTGTAGTTTTGTATCTCAAGTGTCTGCGCAACTGGACAATATGTGGAATCATTGAAACAGACGCGATCCCGGTAAAATGGAGCTGAGAATTTTTTTGTAGTTTTGGCTACCTCAGCGAAGTTTACCGGGAAACTTGATTCGATACATTTGCTGCCAAATACTCCTAATACATTAGAATGTGTGCACCCATATTCTAATGTCATGTTAGACTAAAAAATAGTAACTGATGACTAGGCAGCATGGTCTCAGACCTTAGCCTTTAAAAAAAAAAAAAAAAAGTTTGTGTAAATGTTTATTTATTTACATTTTCACAATAATAATTTCACGAAAGTTATTCATAATTATACACATCTGTGATATGATCACGTAAAACAAGAACTAACTTGTATCATAAAATGTAGCTTAACTTATTCTTATGAGTGAAAAGTTACTAATATAGATACTTTTTAGACTTGTAAAAACGAGAAAAATGAATACACTTTTGAAACTAAAAATGCTACGAGGCAGTGCTTACAAAGAGAGAATAGCTCGAAGGCATCTCACCGATTTATCTGACTGTGTAAACTTACCAGATTCCTATCTGTTGAAGAACTGTGGTGTAAACAGAGATGTTTTCCATCACATACTGAGAATTCTGGAACCTGTTGTTCCCAAAACTCAAAGATCAAATGGTATACCATTTCCTTTGAAGGTGATTTAAATAACTCTGGAATAACTTTTCTTCCTCAGTAGCTACTGTAGATCCACAATTCCATGTAACATTTCTTTCTCAATGCCAGGTTCTGGTGACCCTGTCATTCTTAGCCAGTGGTTCTCACCAGAAGTCAGTGGGCAAAGACTTCAGTATCAACATATCACAGAAGTCAGTAAGCCGAGTTATCAAGATAGTGGTTGAAGGACTTAACATGGTGCTTGATGACTGTATCATATTCCCTAGTTCTGTGATGCAGAGAGACCAAATCAAAGAAGGGTAATTTCAATCACAAGAGTTCATCCCTAAAACTAGTATTATTTGGACATACTAATTCATTATTAGGGGTACATCTCTGTTACAGTTTCTATAGAAAATATCATTTTCCTGAAACTATTGGCTGTTTGGATGGCACTTATGTTGAAATAGTTTGCCCAAGAGATGATGAAGAGGCTTTTTATGATAGGAAAGGACAATACTCCATACATGCACAAATTGTAAGTTTCTACTTGACAGAGGACTATTGCCTGCCTAGTGCCAGTTTACTTCATTCACATTGTTTTTGTTTTCCAGATGTGTGATGCAGATTCTAAAATAATAGCTGTGTGCTGCAGGTTTGGAGGGTCAGCCAGCAGTGCATACATTTGGAATAAAATGAATATCAGACCTTTTATTGAAAGTATTAGCCGTCAGGGAGAGATGAGCTGGCTCATTGGTTTGTTTATATTTTTAATACCAAAAATTCTTGATATTCTTAAAAACTATGAGTGTTTAATACTTATTATCTTCCAGCTGACAACAAATATCCTCAAAGAGCCTGGCTAATGACGCCTATATTACATGCCCCTCAAGGTACACCAGATTCTCAGTACAACCACTTTCAAGGAAGAACCAGAACTTGTATAGAAAGGTGTATTGCCAAGCTCAAAGGCAGATGGCAGTGTCTACACAAAAGACCACTGCACTACACAGCACAGCAAGCAGCTAAAATAATAAATGCTTGTGCTGTGTTACATAATCTTTGCATAAGAGCTGGTCTGCCGGACCCTCAGCCTTATATGGACCCAGAACCAATGCCAGTCATAAATGAAGTGACAGAGATGCCTGAGGATAATGTAAATGATTTATATATTGGTATAGAAATTAGAAGGCAGCTTGCAGAAAGAATCTACTACAGTGTCTAAGACTGATTTTAGCAGATGCCACATTAATTTTAACTATAATATGCTATGTTCCGCCTTGATGTATCATTGTATACTACTTCCTGTATTAGTAAAACACAGTATTATTAATAAAAAACATTTAATACGTAATCAAAACGAACTTTATCTCTAAGACAATTTAATTAATCTTAATGCATCAGGATTTGCATCTGTGCCAGCTGGCTGTAAGTGTCGCCGGGCATTCTGTACGCGATGTTGCCAGCGAATGTGTTCAATACTTCAGCTTGTTCACGCAGCCATTCCACTTGCTGGAATAAACACAGAAAAGAAAATTCAATAAATTGACAAAAAAAAAATATAAACCCAACCAAAAACCTATTCCAGCTATCAAGTACTTTGTAGAACAAGTGCTGATATTTCAATTTTCAGATAACTTGTATCTGAGAAATAAAAATTGCGTTTTGTCAGATTCTGTTTAGAAAAATATGTCCAATCCAGTTTATTCTTCAGATAATAAACATCTGACGATTGAAAAATCACCCTAAGAGTTGATTTTTCATTAATCTAATGATATTTGAGGAATTAATATTGTGGTTTGACAGCTTTTGTTTACAAAATATGTCAAACCACCATTATTTATTCTTCAGAGATATCTGACGACTGAAAAATCGGCCCTAAGTCGAACTATCTTCATATAAAAATATTCTTACCTTATTGTTCTGTCCTGCAAGCGGTTGCACCTGCGCGGTGCGTAATCGTTGCCGTTGCGCCAGTAAGATGGTGCATAGCGCTCGCAACACCGCTGGCAAACTGCGCAGTAGCTCTCCACGGGCAGTCCGCGCGGCTGATACTCGCGCGTCTAGCTCACTCGCGTTCAATGGCACCAGTTCACATTCACGAAGCGTCTGTAAAGTTCTACTAATGAAATCATGATAACTCGAAAGACACAAAGTATGGTATTTTCCAAAATTTTCTGGACAAGAAAATGTTCTTGAAGATGCCAATTTGTAGTGCCAGTTAAAAATTGTGTCCAGTTCGACCGCGCGGCCATAGCGTTTTTTTTTAAAAAAAACCATGTCAATTTTTTGTAAAAATTTGTCAAAGTTGATTCCCAAAACCATAAATTTGTCAAAGATACGGTTAAAAAGTTATAAGGGTTTGAACATGGCCGCGCCATTGAAACGCGGCGAACCGCGCGGCCACTGAGATCTTTAAAACTAAGCCTTGTAGAGACCTGAAATTTACGCAAATGCAAGATTTAATTTGTAAAAAATTTGTAAAAATATAAAAAAAATACTCAGGTTTATAGTTTAAGAGCTATAACACTAAAACCGAATGGCCGCGCCATTGAAACGGTGGAGAAAACGCTATCGCCTGTATCTCGCTGAAAAAAAATCGCAGAGGTGTGTAGTTTATTGTAATTACCCAGATTTGAATTTGTCGAAACTAGGAAAAATACAACAAAAATTCCTAGGTTTATATTTCAGGAGCTATAAGACTAAAACGATATGGCCACGCCATCGAAACGGTGAATAAAACGTTATTTCGCCTGTATCTCGCTGAAAAAGCATCGCAGAGGTCTGGAGTTTTTTGTAATACCTAGATTTTAATTTGTCAAAACTAGTAAAAATACAATAAAAATTCTTAAGGTTATATTTCAGAAGCTGTAGAACATTATCAGTATGTGGTGCGATAGGGTGACCATGTCTTATTGTTTACAGAATACTTTCTACTTATTGTTACAGAAATTATAATTCAAGGATTCTAAATAAAATTAAAATGAAACCATAAATATAAAAACAATTATGTTTATTGCTTGAAAAGTCAATAATACAGTTACAGTCCGCGTGGACTTACGAAAAACTAGCCCTAAGATTGGTTTAAATGACGCAACTCCGCCCCTAAGCTATGTGATTGGTAATGCACACTATTGCATCTCACACGCGCCACCCCCGCGCGCCTCCGCAGGTCAGTGCGACGCGTACAGCCGTTAGTACTTATTATTCTGTGGTAATATATTATTATTATTTTTGTTAGTTATTAGATAGTTTTTAGTATTTCATATAAGTTCATATACATAAGATTGTAAATATTTCATAGTAAAATATCTTAACTACACGGTCATCCATACAAATAAAGAGAGAGCTCTAACATAATCATAAAATATTTAAATGCAACATACCTTAATCACTTCTGCTGAATTGTTTACATAATTTACCGAACTGACGTTACACCACAGTACAACACTTAATCGTAATTACACACGAACTGAACATTTTAATAATCAGTAGATCACTTTTTTATCGTGTTAACATCACAACGACACACTGATAACGAAACTCTTACGCTTACGTCGCTGTACCACAGAATAATAAGTACCTACTAACGGCTGTACGCGTCGCACTGACCTGCGGAGGCGCGCGGGGGTGGCGCGTGTGAGATGCAATAGTGTGCATTACCAATCACATAGCTTAGGGGCGGAGTTGCGTCATTTAAACCAATCTTAGGGCTAGTTTTTCGTAAGTCCACGCGGACTGTAACTGTATTATTGACTTTTCAAGCAATAAACATAATTGTTTTTATATTTATGGTTTCATTTTAATTTTATTTAGAATCCTTGAATTATAATTTCTGTAACAATAAGTAGAAAGTATTCTGTAAACAATAAGACATGGTCACCCTATCGCACCACATACTGATAATGTTCTACAGCTTCTGAAATATAACCTTAAGAATTTTTATTGTATTTTTACTAGTTTTGACAAATTAAAATCTAGGTATTACAAAAAACTCCAGACCTCTGCGATGCTTTTTCAGCGAGATACAGGCGAAATAACGTTTTATTCACCGTTTCGATGGCGTGGCCATATCGTTTTAGTCTTATAGCTCCTGAAATATAAACCTAGGAATTTTTGTTGTATTTTTCCTAGTTTCGACAAATTCAAATCTGGGTAATTACAATAAACTACACACCTCTGCGATTTTTTTTCAGCGAGATACAGGCGATAGCGTTTTCTCCACCGTTTCAATGGCGCGGCCATTCGGTTTTAGTGTTATAGCTCTTAAACTATAAACCTGAGTATTTTTTTTATATTTTTACAAATTTTTTACAAATTAAATCTTGCATTTGCGTAAATTTCAGGTCTCTACAAGGCTTAGTTTTAAAGATCTCAGTGGCCGCGCGGTTCGCCGCGTTTCAATGGCGCGGCCATGTTCAAACCCTTATAACTTTTTAACCGTATCTTTGACAAATTTATGGTTTTGGGAATCAACTTTGACAAATTTTTACAAAAAATTGACATGGTTTTTTTTAAAAAAAAACGCTATGGCCGCGCGGTCGAACTGGACACTAAAAATTGAGTGCTTTGATTTGATTATTTGATTTATTCCGGTCTGAACACTTCCCGAAATTCTAATTTTAAATCACCTCACAAATGGTTTTCATTTGACATTAAAAAATAATTAATTACTCTGTAAATAGGATATCGGTATCACTTAAAATAAGCTTGATGGAGTCGACATTTCTTATCTACCCCTAAGATGAAATTGCGAAACAAATTCTACTATGTCTGCCTGAAATGGTTTTTTTAGGGAAGAACCCCACAAATTTGAGGCGTAGCTCAACTCAAGTTTGACAATAGATTAATTTTATAAACTCCATTTTCGTTCACGATATTGCAATTACAATTTAATAATGTTATAAAAACAATAATTGTTGTCCCTTTAGCGAGTGATTGCGTAAGAATTTAACCTGCACAAAATTTGTTTGTTTACACTTTCATGTGATACTTTTGAAACATACATTAATAATAATGATGTCTAGTTTCGTCCTACCTCAAGAGCGCCTTCATAGTTTTCGCTGTGGAACTGATCAAAGAACGTCATCAGCTTGCAAAGCTTGGTGTATGCCTCAACCAGCGCGGCCGACAGCGCGGTGCCGTCGGCCGAGCGCAGTCGTCTCGAGACGTGTTCCGCGAGTGTTGACAGACGCTGACGTAGACCGCCCGCGCCTCCACCACTGTTCACTACTTGCGCTAACAATACGCAGAATAGTTCTAGAACCTTCTCCAAGTTCTGCAAAGGAAACCGAACATGTAAAGATTGAAGCAAAAGAATCCAAATAAAGATAATGGGTGACGAGACATTGATATCTTACCCCAGCAATATCATACATTGTTATGGCATCTTCAAAGAGTCCTTTGTTTACTAGCTGTTCTGCTACATTCAGAGCTATAACCTGCAATCAAGTACAATTATTGTAGTACCTTTTAAGACATTTTTAGTAAATAAAAAAAAATGAAGTATGCATACCTTGCTATCAATATGTGGATTGTTGAATTGGTCCAAAAGACCTTGGCTACGCATTCCAGTCAGAGCGTCCATCCGTCCGAATAGCAGATCGTAATCACGGCTTTCAAGCGCCAGGTCAGTGCAGCAACACATGAATAAGTTCTTACCACTAGGATCTTTCAGGTTCCTGAACAAACAATCATATAACAATGAGTACGAGCGAAACAAACAAATAATATCAAATCAAAGGTTCGAGAAATTATTTTGGACTAACTACCTCAAGAAGAAGTAGTAGTGTAAAGCATCAGATGGGTCTGTGAGCTCAAACTTTCTGACATACAAGAGCAGTAGTCTCGCCAAGTTCAGGCGACGGAGTGGCGAAGGATCGTCTGTGTCAACAGACACTGCAACAAAAAGATCAAATTTTATAATTGATACAAAACATAATTATTAATAATTTTTTTATTAAACAAAATAATAACAAAATTATTATAACATAAAAAAAAGATTCCATGGCAACAGGTTGCGCGTATACGGTACTTATAATAAAAAACAATTTTTAAAGTTTTTGTGTTTGTCCCGGCTAATCTTCGAAACGGTTGGACCGATTTTGATGAAATTTGAAGAGCTTATACTTACATAATGGTGCTTGAACATTACGAGGTGTGCCTAACATGTAGACGTCGTGAAGAGCTAACGCCATGTGGACACCATGAACTTGGAATCTGTAATAATAAATTAATTAAGGTCCAAAATTTCTTAATTTTTATTGTCAATTTGTAAAGTGCAGTCAGATATTTACCTCGGTATTCTTGATAAGAATTCTATTGCAGGTTCAAATTGGCCAGTCAATGTCAGCATTTGGAAGTATACCACTGGTTTCTCATAGGCATGATAATGTGTTTCACCTACAAAACGAAAATAAACATAATATGTAAGAAAGTTATTCTCAGGGTATGTGTTGGGCCTATTTGGATTATTGGAAAGCACGTTTAGCAGTAAAAAGGTATAAAAATTTGTAAAACACAGTATAAGGGCACAAATAGGTAACTTAAAAAAATTAATAACTTTTACGAGCGGGTCGCGTTCATGGCGTACGGACCCGCGATCTTTCGTCCTCTGGCGTTTGACATGAGGGCGCGGGCGGGTGTGTATGCTCCCCGTTGCCGCGCATAAGGGCACGTTCGCACACATTATTTGAATTTTGAAGGCAGTGTCACACATAGTATTTTAGCCATTAAATATTTTCATAAGGCAACCTAAGTTTTTATTTCGTTTTACTTACCATATTCCTCTAAAATCATTTTCTGTAGATCAGAATACGAGAAGGTTTCAGTCTCATTGTTGCCGCGTGATTTGATGAAGGACAGTTTGAGCCAGAGGTAGTCGTCGGCTGTTCGCGCCACTTCGTAGTGCTCGTCGCTGAGATCACAACAACCTATGACGCAGTATACCTGAAATGATAAGACACTGTTATAATAAAAATACTTTCACATAGTGAAATGTTTATTTCTGTAAGTAGGTCTCGTAAGACAGTTTTAAAAGTCAATTTGGTGAATATTTTAAAACTAGATGGTTCTGGCTTTTCCTAGCTAACATACCATCACGCCTGTTCTCCCAGAAGGGTTAGGCAGAGGTGTACCTGCATTTATTCCCTAGCTGACTGAAAAAATAAAGTGGTCCTTGTCTATGAAATAGTCAATTATCTATACTTACAGCTCTTTTGTATGGGTCTGTAGAGTTGCGCACTTGTATCCTATATTGAAAGTTGATGGCAGTTTGTAGTTTGTCACTTAATGGCTTTTCCGGATTCTTTATGTGCTCTTCCAGAGCTGATATAAACTCTTCATGATCTCGGCTGTAAACACACGACAACATGTATTAACCGCAATACATAAATAAACCTGTCTAGTGCCTGTCTTTCTGGCTAAAACTTGATTGAATATTTCTTTAGATTTTTTAATCTACTGCAGTAATATGAGATTTTCAATGTTTTATACTTTTCCCATACAAAAAATTGTGTATTTTTCTCCTTACCCTGCTTTCCTCAAACAATGCAGCGCCGCATTGGCGTCGCCACTCCTTAAACAGTAGTACACCATGGGCCACAGTGGGCGTTCATCAATCACGCCGTCAGTCAACACCTGCACATTCTGGCCCTGTAAGCGGAGGCCTACGAAGCCCCGCACTAGAGGGTATGTGCCGGGCTCACCACCACGCATCGCTGCTGCTGGGTTTGAGCGCACTACATCACTCATGTATAATTTATATCTGGAAGAAGGTTATGAAGCTTTAGAATGAAGATTTTGTAGTCAAAATATCATTGTGAGATTTTAATAAAATAAAACAAAGACTTGGGCCTTACTTTGTGAACTTTTCACTTTCTTGTTTTATGAGGTGTATTATCTACTTTTACAAAACATACAGTGTTAAAATATGTAATGGCAATAAGTATAGATCTTTTAGGCAATAAAACAAATATACTCTAACTAGATATCTTGTGTAGCATACCTTTTCTCCAAGTATTTCTTTCCTTGAGCAACAAGACACTGTTGTATGGTAGGGTTGCCTCTGGCCTTGAGAGGGTCCTCATCCCTCACTAATGCTGGAATATTTGCCATTGTTCTGATGATCTCCCACATTTCTTTAACTTTCTGAAAATATTTTGAATAAATCAGAACGATTATCACAAATCAGGATTTGTAGAAGACGTTTTGTAAGATTAAAACTTTCAAAAGACATTAAAGAGGTAAGATTGCTTACAGGATCATTGAATTCTTCAGCAACTTGGGCAAATTTCTGATGTAAAGCTGTCCTTGACTTAGATCCCTGGAACACCAGCTTGTTGTACTGGTGAACTTGTCTGGCATATGCAGCCTCTATGTTGTCAAGCATGGAATGTCCAAACTTCTTCGGTGTGTCGGCAATACTTGGTGGCTCTGGGGTCCTCTTGAGGTCCAACCAGTTTTGAGAAGGACCAATCATAGCATTCATCAACTTTATCTTTTCTCTATTCCATTCTGATAGCATGTGTTCCCATTTCTGATCTTCTGTTGTTTGTAGGGACTGGAATTTATTTAAAAACAATGTGAAAGTAGAATTCAGATACTTACTCAAAAGCAGAATCATGTTCACAATCAGCATTTGTGCTTACAATTAATGTATACTTACATTTTTATTAACCTCATCAATAAGTGACAAAATAGCGTTTTCTCTTTCATTTCTCAAAAAGCTTTCTATATCAGAGTCAGCTATAGGTTGGAGTGGCTCAAAAGTTCGTTTGGAGCTTAGTGTTTCAAGTTTTTGTGATATCTGTTGCAAATCTATTCCTTTGGAGCCAAACAAAAGATGCCTGTAACAAAACACATAGGCGAAGGTAAATAGCTAAGAAGAACAGCCCAGAAATTAGTATGTAGCGTAAAAAATGCAACAAATTCTTACGCCTGAATATCATTCGCTCCTGACTGGATTACTCTTGAGTAAAGCTCCTGCGACGCCTCGAGCACCTGGCCCAAAGAACGTTCAACCCTCGGCAGCTCTTCATTACCCTCAATTTCAGTCGTCAACTGTTCCGCTTGTTGCAAAAGTTTGCTAAAATCATCGTCTGCCATCGTGCACTATAGGTTATCAAAGTTTGTTTGCACAAATATACACAGACCTTGACACTACAATTTTCTGCTCTGATTAATGGGTACTATTGAAACTCTAGAAAATTAGAAATACATTACTATCACAGTACACAGAATATGAAATAAAAACAATAAATATCAGAATAACGGCCGGTAGGTACGCGCTCCTCAAACACACAAACCAATAGACATTTTTTTTTTTTTTTTAAAGGCTAAGGTCTGAGACCATGCTGCCTAGTCATCAGTTACTATTTTTTAGTCTAACATGACATTAGAATATGGGTGCACACATTCTAATGTATTAGGAGTATTTGGCAGCAAATGTATCGAATCAAGTTTCCCGGTAAACTTCGCTGAGGTAGCCAAAACTACAAAAAAATTCTCAGCTCCATTTTACCGGGATCGCGTCTGTTTCAATGATTCCACATATTGTCCAGTTGCGCAGACACTTGAGATACAAAACTACACCAATTTTACATCACAATATCCACTAGGAATCAATTTGCGAATAATTAAAACAGCCAACTAGACTTCACTCGAAGAAATCCCGCCAAAAAAACTCAAACCAATAGACAGATTTGATTTGACAGCTGGATTTTTAAAATACAAACTAGATTTTTCATCTTGAAACCAAGCATTTTTGCTCCCGTTGACATTGAGTATATCTACTTGAAACCAAGCATTTTTGCTACCGTTGACTTCAAGTGTATTGCTTGCATGCTCTGTATTGATTTATGAAAGCCCCGTTGCATAAAGCTGCGTATTTATTTTTTTAAACTTTAGACCATTTAACCAAACAGTTGTGCAACATGTATATTGCGTAGTATTCAATATTGCGCTCTTTTATTTAGTATGTTAGGGAACAGGGAATATTCATTTGCATTTTACGGGCTCTATTAACATTCCATTTTGCCCACAAAACATATACGTATTACTGAAACAATGTTGCGAATTTTAGGTTTCACAATTGAATACGAGGTTTATACCGATGCAACGGTGCCTATCATTAAATATGTTCTAATTAATTAAAAGATGTAATATAATGGCATTAAGTCAATAAAAATATAAATGTAAATAAGCTCTAGTTTATTTCTGAGATATTATAGTAGATACATTAATTAACATACAACATAAACACAACAGTCCCGCCTCTCAATCTCATTTCACTGTACAGTCTACACAGACAAAATTCCATAGTAGCACTGAGCACAGCAGGCAGGTTTCAACCGCGTCAGACTAATACGAAAAAGGAAGCCCACGAAAATCTCACGTTTTTATTAGTCGTATTTTGATCAAATTACAAAAAAAAAGTCTTCGCGGAATCCCGCGGGCTACCTCAGCGCATTCGCAAAAAGACCCTCTATCTTTTCTCTATACGCGACTATGGGTTATTTAAATTTTTTAGGTCCGAATATGAGGTCAGCATCAGGCGCCCCTTTAGGGTGCTGATATTTCTGTCGCACGTGCTGCCCTCTGTTGGGGTTGCCACTGCCACCAGAACCCCCTCCACTTTCCGCGCTGTACTCCTCCTCTTCTTGCCTTTCCGAGATATTTAGGGTTAACCTGAAATGTTTTTATATTAATTATTACATTATTTTTATCTTTTGGCATAAAAAAGGAATGCACTGGCTTGGCGTGCAAGTTTAAGAAATTAGACTTGTATGCATTATAGATAACAATATACATACAGTTTCATCCTCTCCATCTCTTGTTTATCCGCTAAGGCCTGTTGTTGTAGGTTGCTGGCGAGCTCAGGCGGAGCATTGAATGACTTGTACTGCGGCTTAGTACCCTTTCGTACCATCAGCACAAATTCCACGCCTTCTTTACCTTCCTGTAAACGAAAAACATTTTTAGTATGTATAAGTTTAACTGGAGTTCCGAAAAATTATTTCTTATTTTCCTGTGTTCCATGCGGTGTTTGTCATTCAGTTGGTCATTGAACTGCTTATGCTTATACATTTCATAATGACAGGTGTTATTTTAGATTCAATAATAAAAAAAAAATAACATTCATGCATAAATTCACACCAATTTCCCATAGGCAGCAGTAACTACAGAAACTACATGCTACGCTTACATACTCCTTTTGCTCCGTCGTATATTGACTTACATTACATACCAACAACTGTTCGTAAGTTTTCTTGGTGGTCTGTCGGCAGGTCATGGGAACAGCTATGTCTCGCTGTTGAGGCCTAGTCTCGCGCTGTCGCTCGGCTATATTTTCCATTACCATCTTTTCGAATGCTGATTCGAATTCTACATCTTCAACCTAAAAAATAAATAAGTTTTTATTTTACATTGCCTGTGTCACAAGTTTGATGTAAGTATTTTTGTTAAATCACTCACGGGCTTTGGAGCAGGTCTCCTAGGTTCATTTGCAATATCGTCGTTTTGCTGGATTTCACTTTCGTCATTCCCAGTATTCTCTGTAATAGGCTCTTCATCAGAGCTTTCTTCTGGAAGTTGAGGATTATCTGTCTCATCATCGGTCTCAATAATAGTATCTAATCCGTCGTTGACGCTATCGTCGCCCTGATCATCGTTATCTATATCTTCCTCGCCTAGTTCTGGGAACAACGTTTGACGCAACTCTTCTATTGCATCTTTACATTCTTGCCAACTATTAAACAACGTTAACTTAGGCCTGAGGGTCGTTAAACATTCTTGGTATATGTATTTTACATAAATAGGAAACATGTTGTCATCTGTCCAATAAGGATCAGATTGTTTGAACCAGTAGTAGTTTTGAAAAAATGTTAAAAAGTAATCAAGACGTTTTTTGCTAGATCCGCTGTTAAAGTAAGCGCCACACGTCTCGAGAAGGGCGCATACCAATCTTATTCTGAAAACATTGTCTGGAAGGTCGAGAGGAGAAACGTTGCCGTGCTCGTTCGTTACTCCGAAAGTTATAAAAGAGTACAAAACAGTGAACACATCGCGGGAATCTAAAAGCTTGTAGTTGTACAGCTCTCCAAGATATCTGACTGTGGCTATTCTTCTCTGGTTATATCTGGGGTGAGGGTCTTCCATGGTTACTCTGATCTCTTCAAGTATGGTGTCGACGACTGCGGGGGCCACGGCCTCCTGCCACGCGGCTAGTTCCGCCGTCAGTCTGGCCAGCGCTCTCCTGGCGCTGGCCCGCACTCTCCAGCCACCTGCTAGGTGCTGTATAGCAATAGCTGCAGTGTCTGGCTCCTCCCAGTTTAGCTTTCGCATCAGTCTTAGTATCTTTTCCTCATTGCTCTTCTGCAAGTCTTCATGGAGTACTTTCCTTATAAACTGGTGCATGGGGAGCTCTTCCTCCTTAGGCTGAGCTGGTGCTTCTGGTGGACACACGTAGTAAAATGCGTTTTCAATTTGCGTCACGTACCGTGAGTCTAGGGCTGATACAGTCTGAAATTAAAGTTATTTATGAATTATGTTTCTTTTATAACAAAAGATATTTTTTATGTGAATGACGTTTTTTGTTTTACCTTTTTCCTCATCATTTGTTGTAGGTAGATCATTGTGCGTTGGTGTGTATCTGGGTTACAGTATAAGAACCTGCCACATGTCTCAAGGAGATTGCACGCCATTTCAATATGATGATGTTTGAAGTCATGCAAGAGTACCTTCAAACAGTACAGTGCTTCCATTTTAGAGTACAGACTGAATTTAACCAACTCGCCAATGAAACGCACTACTTTTATCTGCAAGGCAAAAAGAAGAATGAGTAGACGATACTCGCGCGCACACACGCACACACACACTCGTATATTATAGAAAAAGAGAGAGAGAAACTCGCATGGAAGATGCAAACGCTTTTTCCTTACGTGACGAATTCTACCAGTCCACTCACATACCGTAGAACTACCGCAAGCCGCGTTAAGTTAATATTGTATTTACCGTCTATGATTCACCCAGAATAAAAGTAAGAAAACTGATTTGAAAATCATTACCTTTGACTCAATATTAATCTGATCTTTTTTCCTAACATGATATTTGAAGTCTTGTTTCAGCATCTGACACAAATCTGCACATACATCAGGCAACACTGGGTACAGTATAGCTGCAAATCTTGAGTAGAAGGGCAGTAAATCTAGTCTAGTTCTAGCAACACTGAAGAGGACCCTTGTTAGTTTTTTCCTATTATTCTTAGTATTGAGATTCAGAACAAAATCCACTGCCGCATTGTCAATCAATTCCCTATTGATACAGTTTGGTAGCTCATTCAAAAATGCATCCAGAGCATATCTGTGAAAAAAGATGATTGTATTTAACAAAATGAATGTCTAATGTAAACAAGGACAATACAGGGTGGCTAGGACAACAACTCAAACTCACTGAACACTCAAACTGAAACCATGAAATCAAATGTACAGACGCCATCTGCACATCAAGCTACCCAAAACTGCCAAATTTTCCCAATCAACTTTAAACCTTATGTTTTAGCGATAAAGTTGAAAATCAATTAAATAAATTTGACAGATTGTAGTAGGTTGATGTGCTGGCGTCCGTACATGATTTTAGACCTAGGGGTCTGGAGTTCTGGACATATTATAAACACAAGGTGGCAGGGACATCGAAGCGCTACATGTTACTATGGATTTCAGTACATGATTCTGAGCCCTCTGAGTAGAAATTTTTGATCAGTCATCAATAAAAAAAACCGGTCAAATGCGAGCCGGACTTGCGCACCGAAGGCTCTACTTTTGTATGCATAAATCAAATTATTATGTTTCATACAGTAATATACCAAAAATAATTCCGTAAAACAGAGAGTTAATGATAATTTTCGCCCGAAATTATATTTTTTATCTATGAATATTTAATAGAAATTCAAACAAAATGTATTTAATAACTAAGGTTATTTAAACACCTTGCTTGAAAAAAAAAACTCTAATTTAAAGGAAAATAATATTTTTAAATAATTGTTGTATGCAATGCTATTTATCAATATAAATCTCGCGGTGCGCGGTCTTAGTTTCACTCTTCAGCAGCGTTGCCGTTTCGTACGCCATTCAGGCCCTTTTATTTAAGACGTATTGTACGGTATACGGTAGAGTTGTCATTGCCGTACGCTAAAATACGGCAATCAGGCAATCATAGCATAAGAGCTACTTTATTTACGAAATGCAGTAAGATTTACCACAAACGAAATTAAATAATTTGTAGATGAAATGTAATCAGCGTATTCAGCGTTTACGTAAAAATGAACGCAACTCTACATTATTGTATCAAGTCTTTGGTATTTGGGGAATTCCCTAATCCTAATCGGTATAGAACAGTTACTATAAACACAGGGCAGTTACATTATTACATACTCCCTAGAGTATATAATTATTATGTTCTGTGGTTACATAGGACAGTTACTATGAAGCAGGGATGTTAGGGAGCTCCGTAACCGTAACCGAAACTATCGGATATCCGATATAAAAAATTATCCGTAACCGTAACCGAATCCGAAATAAAAGTTTCGGATAATATCGGATAGGGGCGGAGCCTAATTGAGACACAAGATAAAGATAGCTATGATTGTTATGTTAAACTTAAATCATAGTAAGTAAATAAATACAGTGTAAACTCTTTATAACGTCATCCTTTATAACAATAAACTCCCTGTAACGTTGAAGTGAGCCCGACTTGGTTGGTTTGCGTTAAAACCCACATATTAAAACACTCTTTATAGCGATACGCCATTCTCTATTACGAAGAAATGTGTTCATATTTTTAGACAGTAAATATTTATTATTATTGTTTATGTTATGTTATCTTATCAGGTAACAAAAGACTTTGAAGCTCCGAAACATCCGAGGTCTAGCTTTTGTTATCCTTAATTGCCTTGAACACGTGCATGACGCATTGTTTTCTCGGAAGTGATGGTCTTCGACCAAGCATACTGGGTACCTATCGTATTATCAGTCGTAAACCTACTTTGAAACTGTTAACATGGCCAGTAAACGGAAAGCGATTAGTGTTGACGAAAAAGTTTGTGTGATACTTGTTAATTTGGATGTTTTTTTGTTCACTCCATATAACGATAACTCTCTAATAACGACAAAAAATGCTCAGTCCCTTGAGTTTCGTTATAAAGAGTTTACACTGTATGTGCAATGTGCATTCTAAATTTAAATCTAATTTTAATATTTTCTTTGAATACGAAATTACTAAATAAGTATAAGTAATAATTTCATTATTACATTTTCATTTTAGGTAGATTAGATAACACTCAACATTTATTTATAATATTTTTTAATTTAAATAGCTGTAATAACTCACAGACTGATTGTACCTAATTCCTACCAAATAGTTACATATAAATAAAACTACATATTTTATTAACTATTTGTATTGTACTTTTGCAATTCCTAAAAAAATTAATAACCGTAACCGAAATTATCCGAAACTAACGGATAATCCGAAATAATTTCATATCCGTATCCGTATCCGTATCCGGTATAATAATCATTCCTATATCCGTAATTAATCCGTATCCGAAATTTCATATCCATAACATCCCTACTATGAAGATATTAGGTGATGTTGTGGATTTGATGGGAGGAGAGGAGTGATCAAAGAGTATGGGGTGATCTGTGTTGCCTTTTTCTATCAAATCTATAGGTTCAGTGGCATCTTTTTCATAAACAGAAGGTTTTTTATTTGTTTTACTTGTGTTTCATGTCTATATTTTAATTTTTCATGTAAATAAAAATGTACAGCATTTTTTGTTTCAATATGGTAATTTCATGTCTTGCGTACGGTAACCCTACAAATCACCAGCGGCAACACTGCTCTTCAGTCTTCAGTCTAGGGATGGCGATTCTTTTCGAAAAAGATCGATTTTTAAATCGATTCGAATCGTGACCTAATGAATCGATTCACAAAAAAATCGAGGTCTATAAGATCGATTTCCGATAAATCGATCTTTTTTTCAAGTTTTCGTTTATAATGTAATATTTTATTAAAAACAAGGTACATATTATAATTTAACGATCTCTTATCAGTAAAATCAGGTAATTCGATAATAAAAAATATTTTCATTACCATGTCAAACTAACAGATAAAGTATAGAATAAGACATTTATTTTCTAGATTTAGAAATTTTACAGAGTTAAGAAAATGGTTAAGAAAAATCGTTTACAAAGTTAATAGATAATGAGAGCGAAGAAATGCGAAGAAATCTAAACATACAGCCATCTCGCGAGTTTTTGAATAATTAATTCTTTAACCGGCAGCACTCTTATAATACGGATACATTCAATTAATTGTAAATAGTTTTATGGTTTATACTAGGGATGCATCCGATACCGATACCGATACCGATATATCGGCGATACTTCAGATTTGCCGATATATCGGTATCGGCGATATTTTTATGGCCGATGCAACGATACTTTTACGCTTTAAAAATGTAATGTAAACGCGCGTGTTGTCCCGTCTATTTCGTTGCAAACGAGGCACGAACTAACTATGCTCGGGGAAACCCCGCGCTTTATTCAGTGTTTTGTTTCGCCCGCCCGCTTTGGCCTCGCACTCGCACATCTATCCTATTTCGTTAGGTTGAATGTTGTTGCGCGTAGTATCTTTCCATGCAAATAAGATTTTTAATTCCATAAAAATCTTATAAATGTTAATTTTGATTACTAAAACTATTAATTAATTGTGTTTTATTTAATCTACCTTCCTTTTTGAATTCAGTAAGCGTATCGGTATCGGTATCGCCGATATTTTTATAAGAGTATCGGTATCGGTATCGTATCGGCAAAAAGGCGTATCGCGGCATCCCTAGTTTATACCAAAAAAAATCGAATGTCGATTTTCAAGGGTGAAATATCGATTCACCGAATCGATTCAGTACTACATATCGATTTAAAAAATCGATCTTTTGGGCCTGAAAAATCGATTCTTCGATTAATCGATCTCAGATCGCCATCCCTACTTCAGTCAGTCTCATAGACTAATATAATAAAACTGAGATAGACTGGCAACTGACGTTCTCGGTTTTATTTAACGATCAGCGCCCTCTGAACGCCAAGCAATGAAGTAAATGAAATATATCTATATGTATAGGTAGGTTCGTATGTAGATGGATGGTACCTACTTACATTGCTGTTTTATTTATATTTCGCTTTAGATACATATACTGTGTTTTACGTAAGCATACTTAGGATGATTTTTACAAACACATGTTTAAGTATCTTGGCTAGTGGAGTAAAGGGAACGAGATTAATAATACACAAATAAATAGCGAATGAATTTATTGATTACAAATTAATTTCGACACCTGTTTGCCTCTCTCGTTTCGCACCCTTTGTTTTAATAAAGTGTTCTCGAGCCAGTAGGAAGATGGGGTCTGTGTCATCACTTTCGTTAAAACGTTTCGAGGCATTGAGTAAAACGTAAAATAACACTACACTGAGATATTATGGTCCAAACTCCTTATAGAGGGCCTATCTACATCTATGTCACAAACACTTACAAAGTACAGTCTATGCTGGAATTTCGGTATAATATACGGAGGAACTTAATCACTGCAACGTAATAAATCACACAAAAACACCAAAAATTACAAGAAAAATGCGCACGAGCATAATATGAACACTCCAGTGGAAAATTTCTTGTGACGTTTAGTATCAGTGTTGCTAAGGTTTGATATCACTAAACTACTCATAAGATTCTATTATCCTTAAAATATCACAAATAAGACAAAATTTTAATAAAATACTTTACAAATCAATTATACTGTATTTTTAAATCATAATTATTTGTGCAACTGGACTAATTAAAGAAAAATAGTAAAAGTTAACAAGAAGTTAAAGTACCAAATATTTGAAACACAAAAAAGTGGTAACACTGCAATAAAAAGTTCCCTGTATGGGGGATAGATGGCACGATCCGCAATTTTAAAAAAATGTTCTAAGTTTCCAGGGCATGGTCAGTCTGCGCCGAGTGCTTCCAGAGGGAGGACGTATCACTCGCTCGCTGTTGCCGTCACGTGATCTCGCTCGCCAATTCGCCAAGAATAAAGCGCGACCAACACTTCTTGATACAAATGTTTTTTTATTTTAATTAGCTATGATATGATTGTAATGCATAAGTATTTTCCTATGATATTCCAACGCGAATATATCCTGTATTATAGAAAAAACACGTAAATTTAAAGGTCCCATTAAAATAGATGGACAAACTTTTAGAAATCATTCAGTCCACCAAAATAAGGACGATGATAAAAAAATATATAAGAAAAACGCATAGATACTTACAAGTAAAATAATCATCTAACGAAAATACACTAATGTGCAATTTATTATTTTAGGTCAAAATAAAATCACTTTAATCAGTGTTTTTTTTTTGCCTGGATATCTTTCGTTAGACGTACTGAGCGCTGTGTTAAAATTTGTCCATCTATTTTAATGGGGCCCTGTATAGTTTTTGTTTTCTTCTTTTTCGGAATTTTTTATTATTTTTTAAATTCAATAATTATTTTCAGACATAAGTAGTTGCAGTGTGGACTAGTACTCAATACCAACTAAAAGTAATAAAAGTTTTCAAAGAACCTGGAACCTTTAAAGTTTTATTATTACAAAATATACTTCATATTGTGCTTCTTGAAATCATAGATTCGAGGAAAGCACGGTCGATGACAATTCAGAGAATATTATTTTAATTTATTTTTACAAAAATCTACTAAATACTGTTTACTACTAATACTGTTTTTTGTTCCGTACCTAAAGGGTGCCAATGAACCGTTACAGGCATATAGTTGAAAATAGAAAATGTGTACTTTCTATTGCCGATGACATTTTTTAGCGTATATTATTACGGTGGGTGGTACGAAACCCTTCGAGTGCGAGTATGACTCGCAGTTGGCCGGTTTTTTTTTTAACTGTGCTGCTGGGGAGTTTGTAGCACCTATTCTTCTTCTCAGCGAAAGCAATAGGAAATGGTGAATTTGAGGACTGTCTTCACTAATTTTGACGTTCGAAAAGAGCAGATTCTCAGCCTAATTTGAAAAAAATGACCTTTGATTTGTCTTTTTTACTTTCTTTCGACTTTTTATCCAAATTGTAGAAACAACATCACATTGCATTTATTTCTATAAATAAGTACTTAAATGTCTACCTAACTGCTGAATAAATTACATATTGTAAAGAAACTTTGTAAAAAATTAGGTAAAAAAGTATCAGTGCGATTCCTTTCTTAGAAACTGGCAACGCGCAAGTAATGCTTCTGGCATTGAAAGCGTCTATAGGTTGCGGTAACTACACACCATCAAGCGGGCCGAATGCTAGTTTGCCACATTAGTGGTATTAAAAAATCAAGTCATTTTTATGACCCTACAGGTAAACTGCTGTTCTAGGTAACATTCATTGGTACAAATAATATTTCATGAATAACAGTAATTTAATTTATTTCGAAAACAAAGTAGCAAAGGCTCTTGTTGGTTTGTTCCTGGCATCCGACGCATAGCGGTTTGCATGTGTGCGTGGTGTACTTCATTAGACGCACACGGCACATCCGCTTCCGCGCGCCGTCGAATTTACCTAAAACTGAGCACTTCGATTTTGTAATAGCGCTCTTAATAACCAATGAAAAATTTCAGTGCATGGTGTTCAGAATTATGTACTGTAGGTATCCATGGTAACATGTATAACGTCGATGTCCCTGTTCCCATGTATAATTGATTTGTTCTAGCAATTAAAAATTCTAGTATGTATATTAATAAATTACAACATATTATTGACACAGAATAACATTTTATTTGTTGAATGTCTAAGTTCATAAGTTCTGAACTGAATCATTATTCAGTTCAGAACTTATGAACTTAGACATTCAACTACTAAAAAAAGCACTGTCCTAAAATTGTTCATAAAAATTATAATAAACATACTTGTTGGAAACATTAGAAGGCTGTGCCTCTTCCTGCTCCATGTCAGGAACGGTTGGAGGTGCTTCGCTGTCACTCAGCTCATCCTCCTTCAAATCCTCATCCAACATTTCTTCTGTTACTGTATCCGGTTTACTTTTTACTGTCTGTAAGAAAGAAAGAAAAGAAAAAAAATCAGTTCAGAAAGGAATTACGATTATGAACAATGGTTTGGAGCAATGGTGGTATGTATAGTGGAGATTCAGAGTAGCTTTAGTACTGTAAAAGGTGATTAATAACATGATTTGGGTGACTGGAAAACTGAAGCATAAGTTGTACTGGCTAATTTATCTAAGTTTAATATCACACTATCAGTAATTTCGGCCTAATGTTGCAGCATTGCAGACATAAACACACATCATATTCCATGGCATAATTTTGTAGGTGTGTCGCTTGGTTTCTAGCCTGTAATGATCCTGTTCAGCATTTGTAGCTACTGATGATTCTTAGATCAATCTTAACAAAGAACTATAATTTGACCATGGCTGGTTCAAGGTAGCTCATATACTCAAATACTAGGAAGAATTTGAAGGAGGCTTTTGTCCAATAGTGGGACAGAGTGGGCTCTCAAAAAAATAAAGACTTGGCTAAAAGGTCCCAGCAACAAGGCCATTAAAAAAGTTACCATGTTGATTACTTACAGTACTCACTTCTTTCACCTGATAGTTTGGCATAAAAACTTTCAAATCTGGCAAGCTGGTGTAAAAAGTCCTTGTGTCCTCATCTTGCCAGGGATCTGTGCCAGCCTGCATAGTGAACTCCTCATTTCCACCAATGGTCACCGTGCCTTGTGTTTCAGTCACCGTCAGTGTCAATGTGGGTGGTTCACCAGCTTCTCCTAATTCCTCACCTAACACTTCTGCAAAGCTCTGTGCACCAGACAGTAGTTTGTCATAGGTGGCCTGAAAAAAGACAATATAGTTAGAAAATTGGTTTAAAAAATTAATTCCCTAGTTACCTAATGATTTTTTATTAAATAAACGTTATGTCCAATAACATTATACGAAATAAGTTTTAGAGTATATAAAAGTTATATGTAAAGAAATTATATCATCAGTTGGAATATCTCATGTTTATTATATCTTGTGAACCTTATTGAAATGAAAATATACCAAATAACTTTATATGATATGGGATGCACCCAATAAGTTCACATAACATATGAGATATACAAATAAATCATGCAGTTACAAGATAACATTATGACTCTGCGAGTTGACAAAAAGAAAACAGAATATTTAAAAGGTGCTTGGGGGAGGCCTATTTCCAGCAGTGGACATCTTTCGGCTGAAATGATGATGAAATATCTTCAACATTCACAGCATATTTCAATTCACTGCAGGGTTTATGCCTCATCCCTTTAATGCCATCCTGTCCTACTTTGTGCTAACCTTGTGCAAGTATTACAATAATCAATTTTATAATAACATCACCTGATGTTGTTCCAACTGATCCTTTCTCTCCTGTGACAACTCTCCCCTGGTATGCAGAGTCCTCTGATTGGCTGCATGCAGGGCTTGCAGTTGTGCTCTCTCAGCCAGCAAATGCTTTGTAAGTGATGAGAAGTAATCTTTCAGAAGAGTTCTAACTGCTGTCTGCTTTTCAGCTGGTAAGAATGGGTTTCTAGGAATAGTTACATTGTTTTTCTGAAAATTAATAGAATTCAGATTAAAATACAGACCAAAAAAATAAGTTAGAAATTGTCATCAATATGGTTTTACCACAATTATCTACTAATTATTTATTTACTTATTAGACTAATGCAGAATTACCTCAGCAGTTTCTCTTACTTTCTTTGGAACTAATGCAGCATAGTCCTCACCACAGTGTTTACAAAATGACAACAGTATTGGTATATTGTTATGCTCCTCTTTATCCATATTTATAAGAACTGTGAGGACATTTCCCAACAAAGGCAGGCCCATTTTATTTGTAAATATACCAACAGCTACCAACTCCGCATAGAATCTTATATCCACACGCAATTTTGATGAGTTAGTTATCTTATCTGTAGCTTTGAAAGTCAGGATCTTCTGCCAGTTTTCAAAGAAATTTGCAGAAAAATCTGCATATGTGCGATGGAGTGCAGAACATAAATTAATAGCAGCTGCAATATCAGACATCTTCAGCTTAGCTTCCGCGATCGCTGCTGCCACTTCTGAGATGTATTTAGTAAGATTTAGGGCATTGAAATCTTTTAGAAGTGTATCTATTTGCGTAGCGCTAAACGACTTCAATTTCTTTACAAAAGTTGTGTTCTTCTTTAATCCAGAATCTAATTTAGAGAAATGATTGTCTGGTGGACGTACACAATTCAGATTTTGATTTCTAAGTTCAGACTTTTGTTTTATCCTAGATTCTAGGTTAGATGTGTATTCATCGAGGGCTGCTTTCTCGTCTTCCGCATTTTCTATTTTACCCTCTGTGTCAGGCTGTTGTTCACTTTTCTCCGCATCTTTTTCAGTGGATGTCATGTTTGCAATAATCAAAATAACATAATTATTATCAATAAAACAGGTTCCCTCTTGATTCAAAAGTACAAATTGTTATTTTCGTTGTCGTTACTGTCGTTCTGTTTACTTTTTGACAGATGATGACAATCAAATCAACGCGTCAAAAAACCACAAACAAATAATATAATAGAAAACAACGACAGAGTGCCCAGTATATTTTGAAAGTACCAACGCTGCTTGCTGCTTGCAGATTCAATCCTTACACTGATCATAATCTTGCCCCGTCTGATAATGGTGAGGTAAATAAATCTCTTATTTCAGTGAAAACTATTTGTTAAACAACAACCCGTGTTTGCGTGCCTGTATAATTTAGTATCGATATATTCAAAATAAATGCATTGTGACATCACTACTAAGAAGCAAGTTTTGCTGTCACTGAGCTGAGGATGAGGATGTAAATATTGCTTTCTTTCAATTTCAAATGAAATTAATAAAGTTCACAACTTCACCATTTCATTGAATAGTTCGATAAAAATATTAGGGTGAATTATTGATTCTACAATGTGCGGAATACTTTGTGAAATATGTTTTTGTAACAACAAACCAAGCAAGGTAACTATTACCAAAAAAGACCATGCTGAATAACCTTGTTTTGTATTTATTTACCAAGAAAAACTTGTTTTTAGGACGACCATGTTTTAAAACGCATCAAAAACAGAGGCCCCAATTGGACACAAACCTTAGAAATAGGTTTAGGTGATGGCATGAATTCATTTTTCTGTGGAGCAGTATTGTGGATGCAAGGTCCACAACTAACACCTCAGCCTATGGAAACAGAACAAGGTGTGTTATTGTATAATGGAGATATATTTGATGAAACATGGCCTAGCAATGTCAGCGATACGCAAGTGATCATGGAAAAACTAAACAATAAACCTGTAAGATTTAACACTGTACTTACCTTTAATACAGCTTTATGTAATAAATATTTTTTTGTAAAAAATGTAATGACATACCTTCATTAAATTCTAATCACAGGGACAATCATCGGATGAATACATTGTACAGCAACTAAAAACGTTAAAAGGACCATTTGCCATTATATACTATGACAAACTAAATAAAAAAATATATTTTATGAGGGACAGAATTGGAAGAAGTACCTTGTTATTTCATAAAGGTGAAAATTCCATTATTATCAGTAACATCTTAGGAAGAAATTATGACTGTATTGAAGTACCAGCAACACATATTCAAATATTAAATTTGAGCACAAATATAATAAAGCTGTATCCATGGAATAATGATTTAAGCTCAACCAAATTTGTCACTGAAGATTGGTTAAAAGAACTGAGAACACAACAAAGTCTACCGGATGATGAATTTCATTTTGAGTATGCAGAAGAGGAATTTACAGAAGTTTGTAAAGTGATTTTAATCTGAATTCTAGTCAAGGTCGAAATGTTTTTTTAACCTACATTATATTATTATTGTTTACAGGATGAGGTAGTGCAATACATAGAATCAGTAGCTATACAAATAAAATGTAAACTGACAGTAATGAAGAAACTATTAGAACATGCTGTAATACAGACAACGATTCTGAAAGTAACCAATCTGTTAGAAAGGAGCATTAAACTGCGTTTGAATAAACAGCCAAATAAATGTAAAAAGTGTTTGAATGATGAAACAGATAGCTGCAATCATTGTACAGTTGGAGTATTGTTCTCAGGAGGTCTTGATTGCACAATATTAGCTTTACTTGCTGATAAATATTTACCAAGGGAACAAAGCATAGACCTTATAAATGTTGCTTTTAAAAAAGATGAAAATGCTACATATGAAGTCCCTGATAGATTAACAGGAAGGCAATCATTACAAGAGTTGCAAAAACTGTGTCCAACAAGGTAATTCAACTTGATCAATTAGAGATTTAAAACTGTTATGTGTTATTGATTGATTTTAATGTAAAACAGAATGTTAGATTAATTAATAATTTTAGTACATTTGTAGGAAATGGATATTCCTAGAAGTGAATGTACCAAAAGAAGAACTACAAAAACACCAAGAGAATACTATAGGTGACCTAGTTTATCCTCGACAAACTATCTTAGACGAAAGTCTTGGATCAGCCTTGTGGTTTGCTGCTAGGGGCCAGAATTGCTCAGACACCTCTACAAGCCGAGTAAGTTAACCATTGTGGAAAAAAAGTATAATTATTATTTTAGGATTCATATTAAACTTAAACGCTTCTATTTTCAGGTTTTATTAGTGGGTTCTGGTGCCGATGAATTGTTTGGTGGATATATTCGGCATAGAAATTCTTTTAAACGTAATGGCTGGCTAGGTCTCAGCAAAGAATTACAACTGGACTGGAAAAGAATTTCATTCAGAAATTTGGCCCGTGATAACAGAGTCATATGTGATCATGGTAGACAACCTAGAATGCCGTATTTAGATGAAGACTTTACAAATTATATACTACAGTTAAAACCATGGCTTAGGTGAATACTTATTTAATAATCATTATTACTTTGTGATTAAATATAACAGCTTATTTTCACTACACTAACAATCTGCTTTTGACTGATTTGTAGTGTGAGATCATTTTAATTTTTCTATTTACAGGTGCTTCCCCAGTGAAGATTTGGGTATCGGTATTGGAGACAAGCTTATGTTGAGGCTAGTTGCTTTCAATCTTGGATTAACAGAGGCTGTTATTTTGCCTAAAAGAGCCCTTCAGTTTGGCTCGAGAATTGCAAACAAGAAAGAGAAAGGTAGCGATATATCCAAAACGTTCTTAAAAATATAACAATTTCAACATACATTATTTCTTTTATTGAATCGTAACGACGCTGCAACCGCAGAATCTTTTTCAGGCAACTTCATCTGCTCAAATTATGATAATATTATAGCTTCTTAAAGGATTTTCAAGAGGGGTTCACTACTACACTTAACATAGGCTCAACCCCAGTTAAAATCAATAAAACGAAATTGATAAATTGGGAACATACATAGTTCACGAAAGTGAAAGTGAGGGCAGAAAGGGCCTCCGCGAATAGAGGGTGCGAACGAAGCAAGCTAGATTTTAGCCCCCGCCACGGATAGCTTTTGGTTTTCTTTTACCATGTGTACAGAAAGTTATTTTGTCGACTTATGCATAGAGGCAGACTAGCCGTCTCAGCCGCTCTTGACCGTTTAGCAGAAGCCGACCGACCGCCCCTTTTTGCTGATTTTGCAGCGTAACCGTGTTCATGCCTTTAAACATGGGCGCTGACAGGATTATTTTCAGCTCCACGAAGCGAGCTCGGGAAATGTCTGCACTTCGCCTCAGATATGTTGGGTTTTCGTGTGTCCATTCATAGAAAGAGTAACGTTAGCGATTTATGCATAAACGCCCTAGGTTGCAAGAGCAAGCAATGCGGGAATGGGGGGGCTATCGTTTTTGTGCTCACCAGTTGGCGCCAGTGGCGAGGCGAGGCAGACAAATGTTATCCTTCCTACAAGTCTTACCAAATTACTAGATTCTAAGTTAAGATATGTCCCATTAGGATATGTCCCATCTCTAATACATATTAGTTTCACGGACTCTCACGTTGCTATCAGCGACAAAATGGCGAAAATCTAATCTCTTCATTTTGTCATCGATAGTATGAAATCCAGCGTACTTGTATAACACAGGTGCCTCCGCACCCTTAACCCCACCGCTCATGACACAAGCTGACCTGAATAAGTGCGTTTCCTATTTATTTATTTCCTCCGACACTCCTTAGCTTATTATACTAGTTTAGATTTATACCAGGCATGATATACCGAGCACACTGTAAGAGAGATAAAATTATTCTTTCGCTATAAGTTGAACTTTACTGTCGATACTTTCATTCACATCTCTTTAACCATAGACAAATATCTATGTTGAACTGTGAAGTTGAAGTTTGAAGTTGATTTTGATTGATCAACAAAATACTTTCAAGTACTCACACAAACTCAATAGTGTAGCATTCCTATATAGTATATTATATATAAATAAGACATTACCCACACATAGACCACGAAAATGGCTGCAAATCGTCGCAAGCAGGACGATAAAAATTTAGAAATTTTACGTGAGCTTATTTCACACAATGGAAACAAATATTGTTTAGACTGCAACCAAAGAGGACCTACATACGTGAACAGTACAATCGGTTCTTTCGTGTGTTCGAAATGCTCGGGAATGTTGTGAGTATTGTTTCTGCGTTATTCTGCTTTTGTCTAAATGAACAAGATCAACAAACGGATTCCTGTATTATGTTTCAGGCGTGGCCTTACTCCGCCTCACCGCGTGAAGTCCATTTCCATGGCCACTTTCACGCCGGAAGAAATAGAATTTATAAAAGCGAGAGGTAACGACTACTGCAGGCGCGTTTGGTTAGGCCTTTACGAGGGTGAAAGTGTGAATTTTACTGATGAGCAAAGCGTTAAAGATTTTATGTCAGACAAATATGAGAAGAAACGCTATTATTTGGACTCGCCTGCGCTAAGTAACAATCCCGTCAATGGTTCAATTATGAATAAGCCCAAAGTTAAGACCGGAAGTAACGCTTCAGGCTCAACGCCTTTGATATCGATTTCGCCGCAAACATCGAAGAACATGGTCAATAATAACACAGTCGCTCAAACTGCGAAAGTGGTAAACAATTTTCTGCCTGCTAACGACATTAACTACAGAGTAGCTCATCCAGTCAACAATTTGACAAAGCCTGTTGTGAACACTGTCACCCCTGTACCTGCTGTTGTACCAGCCTCAGTACCTGAGTAAGTCGTTTAGAAAAGAATACAGACACCATCCATAATGTTATTTAAGTACAAAACATAACAAACATATTTCTTTTCCAGTTTTCCTGTTGATTTTTCTACAGCAAATATTTATAACAGTAGTCAGTTCAACAATAATGTGAACAATAGTTTTTCATCGTCTCCGTCCATGACCGCACAAGCATTCAATGCTTTTAGCCCTCCAGCTCAGCCTGCAAGTAAGTTTATAAGTGATTAGTTATGATTATTACTTTTTATAGGGGTCAGGGTAAATATATTCAATGATTTTGTTTTTGTACAGATGACCGCTATGCTGCATTGGCAGATTTAGATCTGGCGTTACGGCAACAAAACCAGAAACATATGGGTAAGAATATTGTAAAGTGTTTTCGAATTTGACAGTTCAAGTCATGTCCCTGCTTTCATTACTTTGCATGATATGACCCTCAATATTTATATACTTATTTTCAGTCTGTAGATGATAATAAAATTGTAATAAACCATATACTGTAACTTAAATTGTGTTACACTGTCTCAATTAATTTGTAACTGTTTCAGAGGAACATAACATCGTAAATAATAAAAATCCATTCCAAAGCACCACAACCAATGATCTGTTTGCCAATAAAAACCCATTTTTCAATGGAGGTTGGAGCACTGCGACGTCTGCTGTACCAGTCAACCCATTTATGGTGAGAATGATTACTTTTTATTATAAGACTAGCCGTTTGTTACTCGCATCCTATAGAAACACTAATGTCCCAGGTTAATGTGTTGATCTCAGTCAGAGTCAACCCGTGCACCATTTTCATCCTAATCCATTCAGATGTTAGAGCATGATACAAGTTACAAGCATTCAAAGTCAAAAACATCCTCTCTTTAATATATTAGGTATATTTCAATGTATTCAAAGCGAACACAATAATTCTATAGGAAAATAACATAGAAAAAATCTCCAGATAACACATAATAAATAAATAAATGTGCTATTAATAATATTAAATGTATTTTATGAGAATCATTCTAAGATATCAATTTGGATTTGACCTTCAAACTGTTGGTTGTTTACATTAGCACATTTGTTTGCGTTAGGTATTGACAGATCTATCAGGCATGTGACTGAATTTAATAGATGTTTCCTAATGGTTAGGTGCATCATATTAATTAAATGTATTTTGCATCTAACTCCCATTTGTTACATCTATGTACCAATTGGCATAGAATTAGCAATTTTTTTTGTGTTCTATTATTATTCATTGATTGGTTTATTTACATCTTTTAGTTATGACTCCCAATTAATGTTTTATTTTTGATTTAATTAGTTGCCTAAAGGATTCAAATAATTTCGACATGTTTTTTTTGTCTATGAACCATGTTTTTGCTAACCCAGTGCATGTATTCATTTATGAACTATTTTGATACTGTTATCTAGTGAAAACGTACAGGAAATAACCACTGATAGTTAGTTTTACTTCCCTACATTTTGTGTGTAGTTCACAGAAATAGATGTGTGACTATGTTTATATAGCAGGCAGTATCATGTATGGATAATCCAATGACTCATTAGTGTGATGATAATATTTAATTGGCTTATCATGTTTTTAGCAGTCTACAAATAACGGGAGTTTCACAAATTCCAAGAATCCATTCCTCTGATTGGACTACGTAAACAAGATCTAAGTGAGATGTCAAAGAACAAACTACGTAACAAAAAGCACAAACCAAGCTACAAATTTTATGTTATTGAACAATTGTATAGTAGTCGAATAATTTATTAATGTTTAGCCATAGTGGGGATACAGTAACACCTCGAGATTACGCTTTCTTTAATTAAGCTCCATGTATTTAACTTTTACAAGATTAGAAAAATGCTGTAAGTCGGAATTTTACTGTATCTTTAGCATTAACAGTCTATAGCTACCACGATGCACCACGCTTGTTATGGTTGTAAAATTGAGTGCCTCAATATGCCTTACATTTTTCAATATGTATTTACAATAATTATATGTCTCAAACTAGAAAATGAAAAGTATTTGATTATGGATAGTGAAGTTGGTTAAATAATGAAATGTATAAATATGAAATATTGTTGAAGACTCTGGTTTTAGCTTTATTCTAAATTATTTAGATAGTATTGTATTGAAATGACCAGTAAATGACGAAGCTATTTACCTACATTAATATTAATGTAATGCGAAATTTCAAACACAGGTTACAGGTATCATAAAATGTATCAGCAACTGTGCGTTCGTAAATCCGTGCCTTGTGTCAGTAAGTTTTGTTGAGTGAGTCAGCCAGTGACCGGGAGGTGCCTGCGCCTACCGTGCGTGATGTCATAGATTAAGGTTACTGGCCTTATTTGATAGAGTAGTTTGGAATTGTATGGAATGGTACAAAAATTTATTGATAAAATATGTAAGATAAAATATATAAGATTATTGGGTATTTTAATGAGTAGGAATGAGTATGTGTCTGCATTTTGGTGTCATTTAAATTATTCAATACAAGTCAAAGTATATAATTTCATGTCCATGTATGAATTGCTCATTACAATTAAATATATGAAGATATGCCTACTCCCAGCCATGGGAAGAAGGCGTGAGTGTATGTATGTATATTGAAGATGTATGAACCCAACAAAGAATTATGCTACTAACAAATTCTACCATTTCAAGTTTTATTGAGTAATGTATTGTTGACTTTTTGTAATCACCACATGAAATGTAAGTTATTTTTAATGTTATTTAATATTTTAACATTTTGCTTGACAAAATTGTACTGAACATTTTCTTAGTCAGGGTTTAACATTTATATACGCCTATATTTTTAAATGAAATCAGTTGCAAATGTAGTTATAATTAGCCAGTTAGAAATTGAGCTCTCAAATTATGTGCTTCATCTGTGATTATAATCAGTTTTATTTTTATTTGCAAAGAGCTAACTTGAACAATTTTTTTATTTTCTAATCAATGCACTTTCCTATTTATTTAGTTCTTAAAATAATTGTTTTTTTACTATTTGAGCACTAAGATCTGTTAATTTGTATAAATAAAAATAATCACTATTATTTTTTATACATATTGTTTTTTTTAAGTATTTCTGATTCTTAATCATTCAGCATTATCTCTGAAGTCTGGAAGTTTCTTAAAAAATCTCCGCACGTCAAATTTGTTATTTTAGTTTGTTTCCAGACCGCAGGGTCTGGAAACAAACTCATATCATCCCCTTACCCAAACGCCTAAGCCGGTCTCACCCACCGATTTCTATCCTCCCATAAATCTGTAAAGTTCTTGAGCATATTGTTCATCAACAACTTTCTGCCTTTCTCTTTACGAATGACCTACTTAGTCCTCTTCAATCTGGTTTTTGACCTTTTCATAGCACAGTAACGGCTCTTTTGAAGGTTACTGATGACATCCGCTGGGCCATGGATCCACAAATCTCTTACTTTACTAGTACTTCTCGACTTAAGCACCGCCGACTTGTGACGTTGCCGAAGTGCCCTAAAAGGATGTCGAAATCAACAGTTGATTTCGTCATCCTTCTAGGGATCCACTATTGGTTGGTGCCCCCTTGCCACTTCTCCTGTTTTTTACATTTCTATGATCATCATACATTTTTCTTTTCTTTACGTGTTTTTTTATATCCCGTAACTCTAGGGGGTCATTGTACGGACGCCAGCACATCAACCTACCACAATCTGTCAGATTTCTTTAATAGATTTTCAACTTTATCGCTAAAGCATAAGGTTCAAAGTTGATTGGGAAAATTTGACAGGTGTAGCTTGATGTGCTGGCGTCTGTACCTACTCATCATTATGAACAACTTTTACTATGGGACCAAACCTGAAATCGCGAAAACAAAATCGGCTGTTCCCTACATAATTATGTTCGCATAACTCTCAAAATGTTGACACAACTTGCTTCAATTAGCTCGAAACACCAATTTTCAAGGAGTAACTCTTCTCCTAAAATCTTGATCACCCCTTTTCACCCAGTTAAGTTTTGAGCCGTGCGTTATGTCAGTCACAGCGTTTCTCGAACGAAAATTATCGCAAATTAATGTGACAAATTGTCAAGCGCGCGTAAACTGCTGCGATTGACTGTTGTTAAAGCAATCAACCAATCACAACAGCACCCTTATTGCGTAACACACTATCAATCTCAATCTGAATCATTTTGAATGATATTGCTAATCCATTGCTTCATTATGTTCAAAAATTTGTCTGCTCAACAACTTTAATAACGCAATGGATGTAGTTGAATTGTCAAAATGAAAGCTATTGCTACTGATAGTGTGTTACGCAATAGGGAATATGCATGATATTTTTTTATTTAAAAAATTAATCCTCATTCATGTAATAAACAGTTTAGTAAAACTCTTTTTCGGATAACTATGAAATTAAAAAAGATATGAGCCATCGAAGATTTGTTTCTATCTCTTTCTCGCAAAACGAAATTTAACACGGAGTTTATATGGCCGTAGTGACATGTGACGTCACAGTCTATGTCGGATCTCTCTGTCTAATTGTTGTGTAATCAATAGTTTTAAATGCTCATATCGGCCGTGTTTCTTGGCCGATTTTAATTTTAATATCACTTTTTGTCATCTCTACTACGGTATTTTCATATTTTGTTAATAAATGCCATGAAAAAAATTCATGCATATTCCCTATTACCCCGCAGTTTAGGCGCGCTTGATAATTAGTCATATTTATTTTGCGATCATTTTCATTTGAGAAACTGGCCCTCGGCCGCGCGACGATCGCTTTGGTTAGGAGGCGGCAAATGCCTTGCTATCGGCAAAAACAACGCAACGCAAAGATCAATGAGATTAAAAAAATAACACACATCATTCATGAGATTTTTTAATTAAGTATACATTTTTACAAGTGATATTGATACACTTACACTATATCAGTCAGTCTCTTCACATTTTACATTTTCTAGAAATTGTATGTTACATTTTATATTTACTGTTTTTCCGCGTGAACACCGGCGTTGAGAAATTGTCGGGCGTCACGTTAGGACTCGGAAGTGGTGTTTTAGGGATTTCATGTGTTATCGACACAATTGACGCATTCTTGATGGCATCTGGCAAGTCTTCAGGTAGGTTCGCCGGTTGTGAAGATGTCGCCGATGACCGCTTTTCTGATATTGTTTTTAGTATATTTTTCCCAGCTTCCTTTGTCTGCAAATGTAATGTGGCTTATTTATAAACCATTGTAATAAATATAAAGAGGGTGATTACATTGGTTCATTGTCCATGGAACCCAATTTTACAATCTTTTTACATTTAGGACTTATTTCACTACTAGCTTCTGCCCGCGACTTCGTCCGTGTGGAATTTCTTGTTCCCCCGACCCACCCTTTCGCATCGCATCGCGTTCTTTTTACTTTTTTATTTATCTCTGCTCCTAAGAATCTTAGCGTGATGTTAAACTAGCAGCGCCCCGCGGTTTCACCCGCGTTAGTTCCGATCCCGTGGGAATATCGGGATAAAAATTATCCTATAATTTTGTTAATCCTGGTTATAAACTATCTGTGTAACAAATTTCATCCAAATCCGTTCAGTAGTTTTTGCGTGAAGAATTAACAAACATACAAACACACTCACAAATTTTCGCCTTTATAATATTAGTGTAATAGTGTGATATACTATAGCTTTCCTCTTGAATTGGGCTATCAAACGCAAAAAGATTTTTTCCAGAGATTAGCGCGTTGAAACAAACAAACTCTTCAGCTTTACTTTCAGTATAGATAGATTTAGAATAAAACAATCAACTTACGCTCTCGTGCTCCAAACACTTGTAGGCGTAATAAGCGGCGTGGTCCAGTAGTGAGAACCGGAGGTAGTACTGAGCTAAGTACCGCTGCGCCTCCGGCAACTCTTTACTCCCCGCGTTGGCCGGGTCTTGACAAGCTGCCGTGTACGCGGCCGCTGCACTGTTTGGCATATTAGACTTTTCGTATAACCTAGAAAGAAAAGAAGGAAAGAAAATACGTTTATTTGCAGCAAACATGACGCATAAAAATAAAAACACGAACAACAGAAAAGCAAAAAAAAAACATTGGATTTTTTGCATATTAATCAAGCTGTGACTACTGTATTACTGGCCTGTGTCACAGCAGTGGGAGCATTATACATAAGATGATTATGCCTATGTAATAACTAGCAAAGATACGCTGCACAATTCATTATCCAGCTACTAATTAAAATAATAAAGTCACAAAGACTAAATTCCTCTGCTTTTACATCAATCATTAAAGGTTATCAGTTATTCATTAATTACACTTGATTTATTGGTGCAGAGAAGGAGGTTTTCTAGGTTACATCTATCCATCAAAATAATTGAGTTCTTTATAGTAGTTAGGGGGAAGTGCTAAGATAGCCCGCGAAATTCAAATTTTCTTACGTTTTTTGTAATTTGCAGGTCAGTGTCAGATTGTATTAAGTACATAAACACAAGCTTTCACCATATTATCTCTCTCTCAATACATACAATGGTACTTTAATGGGCCACATCTATGCATTTACTAGTAAGTAGTTATCATAATAATAATAATATACTATGCTCGTCCTACAACTACTGATATACCATGTTCGATTATAGGCGAGGACGCTGGCATGCTAAACACAAGTTAAATCTTACTTTGGGTGCCAGAGTTCATCGAAATCACTCTATCCCTTAGTTGTAACGCTACATAGTATTTAGATAAGTGTTTTTGTACAGCTGAAGTTAATAAAGGATTTTTTTTTTGTATGTTTTTTTTTGTTTACAAAATTATATCCATTATAATCATCAATACAACCCTGTTAAGTTCATAATTATAATCCTACTGACTGTTATTTCGAAATAATAATTCAATAGGATTACATGAACTTAGAGGGTTGTATTGATAATTTTCACTATAATTCTCTAAAGTCATATTTGTTACGGTCGTGAATCATATTTTATATTTATTCAACCTGACACTGATTGCAAAAATCGTAAGAAAATTTGAATTTTGCAGGCTAATCTGGCGCTAGCCCTGAATTACATACATATAGTGTGAGTGCAATTTATAGCAAATTTTAAATATGGAAACACTGCACTTACTTTGCTAGTTTGAATAAGGCCATTCCTTCAATATCACCAGTGCTGTGAGCTTTATAGTAACACTTGAGGGCATTGGGGATTTTATCCATCTTCTCATAGGCTTCTCCCAGAGATACCAACATCCTCGAGTCATTAGGTTTCAGCTGTGCTGCCCTTGAGTAGTAATATATACAGTAACCATTCAGGCCTAGGATTTCATAAGCTTGTCCGAGCCCATTCCATGCACGATAATCGTTTCTGTTTACATCTGGAATACAATGTCAAAATAACAGCTTATTACTCAATGCATATGAAAGTATTTATGGTACTTATCACAATTTTTTTCTTTGTAATTTTTGTCTGTCTGTTCGTTCAGGCTAATCTCCCAACGGATGTTTATGAGATTTGGTATGGGAATACTTTGAACCACACAGACAAAGCCGCGGATGGAGGCTAGTGTTAATACTTAAATTATTATAATACAATGAGTATAATTACCAATAGCTTGTCTGTAACACTGTATTGCAGCATTGGAGTTCTGTAGTTCAATGAACTCATGCCCCATGAGTATCCAAGCAGATAGGTACTGAGGATCCAAAGACAGGGCTCTTTGAAAGTACACCACTGCTTTCTGGTGCTCGCTTCTCAAACTATAGTAGTTACCTGTAAGTCAAATGAAACATTTTCTTAGCACAAAAAATAAAAAGAAAAGAAATGATTATGATTATGAATAATTGTTTTTTCTTTCATAACTCTTTTACCAAGTAACCAGCTGTATATCATAATATTCATGGTTCTGTTAATCTGTAGAACAAAATAGGCTGGGTTAATAATGGATGGCAAAAATTAAAATATCTTACCAATAACACAACATGTCTCAACTCTATATTTATCTATTGACACAGCTCTTTGAGCTAAGTTTGCAAGTTCCATTCGTTTTTCTTTTAAGTACAGTAGATGTGAGTACACATCCCAGTTATCTAGTCGATATGGGTCATTCTGGTAGAGTTCACGGAATAAACTCAGTGAAGAGTCCACATCTGAAACATTTAAACATCATATTTTAAGTGTAGGTACCAAGTTTTTTTTCATGATTTATATTACAGGTTGGCAGGGACATAAATGTTCGAATTGTAACCTTGACGTCAACACACCATTCTAGACCTCCTACTGTAGAAATCTTTTGTTGGTTATCAAAAAAAATCTGCTGTTTCATAAAAACGTACAAACCTACATGGTCAAAAGGTATGGCACAGCAATTTTGTTTTAATAACTTTATTTATTTATTAATCACAAAATCCATAGCTCTTTGAAATTTTATAAAAAATAAAAATAAAAATTTTAATAAAAATTTCAGCACAAGGGGTCTAGAATCTTATGCTGAATTCATAGTTTCAGTTGGTGCTTCAATGTTCTTGCCACCCTGTATACTTTTAATTTTAAAACTCATGTAAATAACAAAGGTACAACTACAAAAATTACCTCTTCTATCATGGTGGGCAATAGCCATTTGTGCTGTAACATATGTACTCTTTTCAAACCCTGCTGTAACCAACACCATGTAGGCTTCCAAAGCTTGCTCTGACAATTTCAATTCAACAAAAGCATTTGCAGTAAAGAAATGTATCATCCAATGTTTGGGGAGTTGAAGTGAATCTAATGCTTCATACTCATTGGCGAGGCTTGCAAGCTCCACCCATGCTGCCCAGAGTGTGGGTGCAGCGGCCACGGCTGCCTGCAGCACTGTCACTGCTTGACTCCGCAAATCTAGTTTTTTCAACACCACACCCTCTAAGTACAGCAGATATCCATCTAGGTTGTTACGGTTTGCCTGAAGAATGAAATATATCTTGTAAGATATTTTGAAAAATTGCTGAACTATTTTCGCAAGTGCAATATTGAATAATAAAAAAAACCACTGTTAATTTAAAATTATTTACCTTAAAGTAGGAAAGTAGATCCAACAACACTTGTGTAGATTCTGTATTTTCTGTACCTAGATCTGTAGCATTGTCTAGTCGTTTTTTTTCACTTGACATATATTGGGAATATTTGTGAAGAAACACACATTTAGAACTCAAACAGTTCTCTAAAAAATGTGCAGCTCTGTCGTATTCTTGACAGTCAAAATAAGTTTTGGCCAGGGTGTAAGCCTCTTTCTCTTCTAGCGAAATACCGTCATCGTGAGTTGTTGGAGGGTTTTCGTATGTAATTTTGTGATCCTTTAGAGAGAAATTTAACTCAGCAAGCCATTTAGCAGTTTGTGTAAGGCCCCGATCTGTGCATTCACGAATGCCATGTAAAATATCGACCCTTACTTGGTTTATATCAATTTGTGTATCACCTTTAGAATTAATTGTTATTGGCTGCATGATATTTTAATATATATATATAACGTATGACTATAAAAATGCGACTACAATCTAATATAAAAAGTTAACCGGGATTGACCGGGAAGAAAAATAGTAAAACGGAAAATTAAATTTGACATTGACTGACAGTGAGTAGTGACACTACTACACTAGTGACAGTTGACATTCTTGACAACCGTCCTTTTTTGACAGAAAGACACACATTAATGACACAATTTACATTTGATTTTTGTGCAGTCACATCCAAATTACAATCTTTTTTTTCTGGGAAGTATTATAGTTCATCCATCACTCATTCTATTTTGATCTTTTTGCTTATAGTTTTCTTTTTATTTTTTTAGTCTTCTCAGCTGACGCGGTAGTAGCCTAAGATTTCTGGGGAGGGGTGAAGGGGAGGACACCACGGGTGGGTGGCAGCCACTGACCTCTATTAAACGTGTATAATACAGGTCACTGGTGCCACTGCTAGCTGAATCGTTTCAATAATAATTATGTCGACTTATGCAGAAAAACTGAAGAATTTAAAATAAAATGGGGTCATGTCCCTCTGACCCCTTCCCCCTGCTGCCGTGCCTGCTGATCAGTTCCGTAGCTTTAAAAGTTATAATGTGTCCTGACTTGATATAAAAAGAGAAGAATATGAAAAGTGACCAAGATAAAAAGTCTTGACGAACGAACATCTATTTTCGTTCACAGCGTAGACAGAGAATAGAGGGTTCACAGCAGCAAAGCAACTGACAGCAACGTCTGGGGCAACGTCTATATTGTCTACGTGAACAAGGCTTTCCATGTCTATTAAAATTGTTAGTCTCTATGACATAATACATGAATATTTAAAGTGCGCTATCCTTGTTTTATTGCCAACAAAGAAAAGAAAAAAAACATCAACTTTTTTTGTCAAGCGGAGTTTTTGAATTAGGATTAATGCTAAGCTATAGTATTGTTGTTCCCGGGTTTTGAATTCTTCGTGTCATGTCGTCTTGTCATTTTGTTTTGTCAATGAATTCGCTAGGCAATGTTTTAGTTTAACTTTTACATGTTGAATTTTAATTTAAGTTACACTGAAAGTCGACTCGATTCAGTTATCGCTAGAATTTCGACGTGAAAGCACTCTCTGTGTGTTGAATGTTTTGATAAGCGAGACGTAAACCAAGAAAGTATTGATTTGAAAACAAGGCTGCAATTCGGTCGTAGAAGAGAAGAATATACGCGATGGCAGAACCAAACACAGAAGCAACACCAACTGACGTGGACAGCACTTACACAGCACCGGGAAATGATCCTAAAAACATGCAAGAGGTGACACAATATGTAAGTTGTTAAATATTTTACGAGTTTAATTTTTCATACGACGCAATATTAAAATAGCACTGCAGTTTATTTATTACTAAGGTTATCAGCTTGAAAACATTAATTATGGAACCAATTTTTAACCTTACCCTTACATAACTAATGAATTCCAAATTATGTACATAGTGCACGTTTAGTTTTATTAGATAGTCCAACTAAAAATTGATAGTATTCTCAATATTTGACCATTACAATTATTTTGATAAGAGCTCAACTGTCACTAATGAGACAATTACTTTTTCTATTGTTACCAATCTTTAGGAGATTTCGCGACATCGGAGCGGATCAGTGAAGTTACCCATATTATGGTTGTGACACTGAACTATGAGCGTGGACAGAAAGTCTATCATTTATGTCACTGATGACCCCTCAATAAAATTGACACATGAATTTCAAAGACTTGCTTGCTTTCTTGAATATTTACTCAATATGTAGGGCCTATTCAAAAATAGAGTTTTAATTGGCAAAAGTAATTGATTTACTAAGCAGAGTTCTTAATTAAACATGTCTACATAGATTACTATTGGATTTAGATTAGGTTTTAAGTATGATCTTTGAACATTATGGAATGCAAATAAAGATATGAATATGCATAAATTAGGCTTTTCCTCTTGCCCTGCACAGGCCTGCCTGAGCTGCCTGTTTTATATGATAGACCCAAAATGCATTTCTAATACACATTCTTCCAACTTATCCTAATTCATTTTAATATTACAGGTGCAGTCCCTCCTACAAAACATGCAAGACAAATTCCAAAGTATGTCAGATCAGATCATCAACCGGATAGATGAGATGGGCACCCGTGTTGATGAGTTGGAGAAGAACATCACAGATCTTATGACACAAGCTGGTGTGGAGAACGAAAAGTAGTCATAGTAGCAGTGAGCCTAGACATAATAATCACACCACATTGTTTTGTGCCTGAGTCATGTCATTTTTACCATTTAATGTCAAACTAAATACTAAAATGCATATATAAAGATATATAGGTCATGTCACTCCAAAGGGGCTAAATGATTATGTGGCTCATGTATTTATAATTGTTATGTATATGAGCATCCACTATAGATAAGCTAATATTATTTAAACATAAGTGAAAAGGCAAGAAACAGGCCATAGCCAATATCTCTCCATATTCATGTGGGCAATAATTACAGTAAATTACATGGAGTGTAACACCAATTAATTAGTTAATTGATGTTTATATAGTATCAATACACATGTAAAACAATGACAGTTGTATCACTATTACAGATATTATTTCTGAAAACCATGTTAGGACTTGCTCGAGTAACGGAACTAATTAATTCTGGTAATGGAATGCTGAGCTGTATTCACTACTAGATAGTTAGTCCGGTTAGTTTACACATTAAGATATATATCATGTGACATTAATAAGCCGTTAGTGCATGTAATAAAGTTAACAGTAACATTAAATAAACATAATGGCATGAAGTTTGTCAATTTGTTCAAAGATATTGGGATTTACTGAATGGATTCAGATATAGTGTTCCTTTGTTACATAGTATGCTAGTAGTTATCAAATCTATGGAAAGTGGATATCAAACTAAATACAAAGCAATATGGAGTGATCAGATAATTGGTTTCTTGTAAGATTTTACAAAGCACAGTGGTTGTATCTGTGTTTGCGCAACTATTTGTATGATTGTTTATTTTATAATTAAATTGTGTTGTATTACATATTTGATGTTTTTGTTACTAGAATAAACAAGGGTTAGTATCTAGAGGGTGAATATTGATCAGTGCAGTGCCTGGCGCGGAACGGTACGGGATACACAAGATCGCGTGCACGTCAGAAAGGGAAATAATTTTAAGGGCATCGCAATTTCACATGCGATACTGTTTTACTAACAGTTTAACAATTTTGTCTATATTGAACTGGAATCATTATTATCATTGTTAAAGACCTAACTAAAGGTTCGTAAATGAAAGTAAAGTTGACGAAAATATTTTTATGGCTATGTAATAACAGTTTGGAGATTTCATTAGATTATAAGCCATAATAATCGCATAAAAATTGTATTCGCGCCTCTAAATTTACATGCATATGGTGCAAATGCTGTACCTACTATCTATAAGTAGGTATATAAATAATAAACTCATAAGCTCAATTAATATGAAAATGTACAAAATAGGTTGTGTATTTACCATACTTATCCATTATTAAGTTACCTAGGCTACCTAGTAAAAATAGTATTACAGTCAGACGTTTTAGTATTTTGCAGTGCTTTATATGGGATAACACTCATGAGTATACTTATACTAATAGTTCTAAATAAAATAACGAGTCATATTCATATAGTGTATTATTTAGATATTCGACTAAGACAACATTCTTATTCCTTATGGGCAAGTACCTACTAGTTATGTTATGCACACAACATGTATAAAATTAATTAACGCGATTCAGTCTCTTCAGAAGAGTCTTCATCATCAGTTTCCTCGGACTCCTGCGTGAAACAAAAATGGATTAGCATGGGGTCTTTCTAATTTAATTCCATTAAAACAAATATGAAAGGGTCATATTACGGATGTTTCATCGTCTTCTTTGGTCGGCGAATTATTCATGAGAGCTGCTAGCGAGCTGGATCTTGCCATTCCCGAATTAGCATACTTTTCGGGCGACCTCGCTTTTCGCATGCTCTGTAATGATATTGTTACTTTATTAGCGAAGCTTCCTATATGACCATGCTTAGGTAATGGTTTTGCTCACGCACAGTTCATTGGGCTGTTGTCGATAACCAGCCGATAAACACGCACGCAAGGGGCACTATTGACAGAACCCTTAATGGGAATTAGGGTCGCGGTGATCAAACCAAAAAGGTTAATAAGTATAAACAACCATGCAAGGCAATTTATAAGCATACGCGGCTCTATTAAAGATTTAGGGCTCTTCAGACGTTCAATATTCAAACCACATCACGAATTCACGACTACATTAGGTACCTACATGACAATCAAAAACGATCGTAACGAGTTGGTGCTCGATAACAACCACAGCTGAGGTCGTGCTAGACTGTTGGCGATTCCAACCGCATGTTATTTTAGTTATCACAACATTTAATAACAAACTGCAGATTGTATCATAGGTAAGTACCACTGCCAGTTCACTTTTTTTCTGTGTCTGAAAAACGGTTTCGCTTTATAATGCTACGGCTACATTGTCGCGATAACGCGTACTATACTTCGCGCGCTCTCTATTGTATGTACTACAGCGAGACGTCGAGAGGTGTAAACCGCCATACCTATAGAAAAACTAAGTTTAGCATTATGATAAGGTACGTAAATTTACCACCTATGTACCAACCGATAATCTTTTGTATGCAAGCTGTCTGCATCCATGATCCGGCGCGTCTATGTCCACACACGGCATGACGGCACTGGTACCCACACAATGTAGATAATGCATGCAACGTGTTTATTAGATGATAAATGGGGCTAATGCTAACCGCAGAGTCCTCATCATTAGTTGGGGACTGCTGGTTCATGAGCGACGCGAGTGAAGATGATCTTGCTGACATTCCAGAGTTCGCTTGTTTCTCCGGTGAACGCAATTTTCTTTTGAAGTTCTGTATGGTCATTGAATGAATGTTATAAAATGAAGCAATATGCACAAGTTATCATTAAATAATATTTACCGTTTGATCCTCGTTATCTGAAAGACCTGCGTTCAAGCGCTTTACAGAAAAAATATAAAATTAGAAAGTCATTTTAATAAATTTTTCTAATCAAATACCTGCCTATCAATCTCTTCCAGAATACAAAAACATCAAAGAGTTGGATGCGCTCTAGGCGCTTCACTCTATCAAGAGATTATTATGTACCTACCTAAATTCTATAAAAATATTTACTTATTGGACAAAATAATCCGATACCTAACGGTCAAACATGCTACGAACTCACCTCCAAGTCACCCTTGTCATTGATATCACTGATCTGCTGATAAGCAACAGTGAGCAGTTCTACTGCCTTTGCGTGGAAGCTCATCTCAATCATGACGAAGTGTGACAGAAGCGTCTTCAGCTGCTGAAGTTTGCGGCGCTCAAAGAACTCCGTTTGCTCACTCAAGCCTTTGGCAGTCCGCGACATTTCTGCAGAAGCCTTCAGTAGCTCAGATTCAGCATACGTCTATAACAGAATTTGAATATCTATAAGTCTAGTCTATAGTTGGATATAGGTACAGGATCAAATTAATAAGTTGACGAAACTCTGCAGGCGTGATTAATACCGATATCTAAAGACGATAAAAGAAAAAAAAAATGATATTTTTGTTCGGGGTCAAGGACCGCTGGTAGTGTAGTCACATGAAGTTAAATGAGTTGACAAAATCTGTTTTTTTGAGTATCTATAGTTATATCTATCTATACTATACCCATGACGTCTGTGAAGTTTACAGAAATAAAAACGGATTTTTCACCTACCTACGGTCGTTGACCCTAAAATAAAAATTACAACGAATCGTTTTTGTTTTATTATCATAAGATATCGATTGCCACCACGCCTGTGGAGTTTCGCCAGCTAATTTAATTTGAATATTTGATCCTGTGTAGTTGAGTACCTAGTTACTTCGTTATAACAAATTAGTAGAACCGAATCAGCACCTAAGGTTTCGTAGATATTTCAAAATATTAGAGTCAGCGATGTCTATAACAGGTATTGTGTCTAGGTAAATCTCATTAGATACCTAAGTACAAGGAAGACACATACCTATTCAATACCATTAAATACTTAGGTAGGTACTTATTATTATATGTACCTTAAGTACCTACCAAAATGGTTTGGGTAGATGTACCATTTATGACAAATTAACGCTTCACCTCTGCATAGGCATCCCTATATAGGGGATAAGGGGAATACTGGCGTTATGTAATGATAAGCTCATGCTAATACCTACACCTAAAACAAAAGGTGCTCATAGTATGTTAGGTTAGGTCAGAGGCTGTCTTGAGTGTTAAAGTTCTATAAGCACTTGGTGTTCATTATAATCGTAAGTATATGTTATACAAGGACTACTAGTGCAGCGCAAGGCGGCTAGCCGCATACCACAGAGTACACTATAATATACCGCATACTCGTGCATGCTTTATCTACCTACTTAGTATTCTATGCCAAGCAAGATGTAGATAACTATAATAATAGAACGTACAACTTGCTGTCTGTTAAAAGGCTGCCTCTCCCTAGCTTTGTCGAGCACTTTCTTGCGTGCCAACTCCTTCTCGCGGACGTTCATAGTGTGCTTTAACTCCTCCCTGGCATGTTTACAAATCGTCTCGTATTGGCACAGCTCACCAATTACCTAAGTAAACACATTTATCGTCGCTCGCATGACTAAAAGTCCTACCTATTTAATTTTTGTAATTTATTTGCTGATTTGGGTTGGGACAGCAAAATTTTTCTATTCGTGATTCTTTACACTTTTCACTAACCGTCGTACCTCAATGTTATTTGGATCTCAAAATATAACCATATTGAAAGGCAACAAAATGTAAAGAATCGCCAATGGAAGAGTGTAGTTGTCCTGACTCAGATCGGCTAAAAATGGGGTAGGACTTTTAGTCATGCGAGCGACGTTATATCAAAACGAGTTAAGTATAATACATACTTTAAAAATAAAGAGTTAATGCTAAATGTTCTCACTAACACTAAGCGACACCTAAATGAATGCTCTAAAAAAGGGCGGTTGAATTTTTTAAGCGCTGAGCCGAGCGTGGCAAATAAAATAACGCGCTTATGTTTTAAAAAAAAAAATTGGTGGAGCCTAGTGTAAGTGACAAGTGTAAGAATAATGTATTACTTCCTAGAAGTCCTTGATGGAATAATAGGAACATAAGTATTACCAATAAGCTATTTAATATCAATACCTGGGAGGTTGTCAATTGCATGTAACTTTACCTTAGCTTCCAAACGCTGTACTTCACAATTCCGGTACTCCTCAATGGCTGTTAACGTAGTAGACAGATTTTCTAAGCCGCTACTTAAAGATTTGTTAACGATTTCGTTATTGGCGTAGTCCTTTATAACTTTTATAAGTTCATCCCCCATGTCGCGCAATCTATTTATGAACATTGGGAATAGTGTAACTGTTGTAGGTAGACACCTATCTATAGTATAAAGGTAACCAAAATAATAAATGGCGAGAAGACACAATACGATATAACCGTGAAGGTAGAGCACTAGTAGACTCTAAGTGTGTACTCTGTGCTCTAAGTGCCTGGCCAGACTGGCAGCGCGTGGCGGGGAGCGGCGCGGGTGTGTGTTGTGCTGTTCAGTCTTTGACAAAATATAATATGGATGAAGACTTATTTTTACTAGAAAAAGCTCGAACTAGTTTGAGAACCCCAGTCCCTGCATGGGCCGCCCTGCGCACTCACTGCGGCCACTTGTATGAACGAGCTATGGCGTGTGTTGCCCGCGCGCTCCCCGCGCCAAGCAGCCCGCGGCGCTCACCGCGCCCGCATGCCCACTATGGACGCTCAAATAAAGTTCTTATTTTTGAATACGCCGCGCCCGCGTTTGCAGTCTGACCAAGCACTTAAGGTACCCCGTTGTACCTGTAGGGACCCTCCACGACTTTTTGACTCCCGTGGACGTGGACTGCCATAGTTCCCCTATAATAAGGGTAGTTAGTTTGCGAGGGTGTGGTCCATGGTAGATATTATATTTCAGTAAACCGGTGTTACAAAAAATTGCAATGTTTAGGACTACATACAGTCGCCAACACATCAAGCTACTACAATCTGTCAATTTTCTTTAATAGATTTTCAACTTTATTGCTAAAGTATAAGGTTCAAGGTTCATTGGAAAATTTTACATTTTTGAGTAGCTTGATGTGCTGGTGTCTGTACATCAAAAGTAATTAAATACGTAAGTACCTCATCGTCATCATTTACAGCCCGACTTCACCCACTGCTGGACATAGCCTCTCTTTAAGTGTGGCAATCCCCGCGCTCCTCTATGTAAATACCTACCTATCAATACAAAATTATATTTTTGCAACGGCCCACTTGAAGTTCTTCACTTTACTCCTAGATAAAGACCTCTCGCAATTTGTGCCCACCGGTTAAACCTCATAAAATACACTAGCGCCCTCTATGAACAATCAGTGGCGTAACAAGCAGTTCCTACATGTGTCCAAACTCATTTTTCATGACACAATGTACACAGACGCCAGCACATCAAGGTAGGTAGGTACTCGAAACTGTAAAATTTTCCCAAGTAACTTTGAACCATAGGCTTTAGCGATAAAGTTGAAAATCTTTTAAAGAAATTTGACAGATTGGAGTAGCTTGATGTGCTGGCGTCTGTACTTTACATACTTATAAATTTTTTTTTAAGGATTGTACCTGAATTACAATTACCTACTTTATCTCACCTTGCAGTTTTTCTTGTGTAATCACCAAATGCGACACAAAGTTCGCCAAAGTTTTTTTCCACATTTGTAATTCGGTCTTGAATGAACTTAGCTTGTTGTTCATAACTCAAAGAATGCGGATTATCGCCTCTAAACATAATTAAAGATTGAAAAATCTACTCACAATACTCTTGCAACCGATTCTTATTTATTTACTTTTTGGTAACTATGGCAACCATCATATCATGTCATGTTCATAAAGGCAGATTATTTATTTGTTTATTTATTTATCCATTTATTTCAGGCACCAAGGCCCATATAAACACATGCAATACAATATTGATATAACTTAAAAATACTGACTAAAAAGTAAAAACTAACAACTAAAAACTAACGCACAGGAAGTGTCTGGCGTCGTGTATATGTTATAGTAACGATGCCAGTCGCCATGTCTCACTATCGCCAGCGCTGGCATAGATTTAGCCTCTCGTGTCGTGTAAACACTATTTCGTTCCAGTCTAGTATGTACTAGATTTGCTTGCATAAATAAAGCACAGCGTTTACCGTTTTCTTCGCACCAGTGTTGCTAACACGTTTAGATCTGGATCTCGTCGTGTCCGCAACTCCGTAGGTTTTATACACTTTCCCGTCTTATTCCAAAACACGATCTACATTTAGTCGTTTTATACTTCCCAGTATTATTACTCAACCGTCGAAATGTTGGTCTAACTTCACCTCAACTTTTCCCCTCAACGATTCCTCTATAGTTATTTTAATCTTTGACTTCGATTAAGCAATAAATCTACTCTATGGTCTGATTGTATGTAGTCCGCTTAACATATTAATGTTAAAAGTCTTGAAATAGCGACCTGCAACGCTGGCAATAGTGACGTAATGTCATGGACACGACAATTCTGTTGTCATTGTCAGTGCCAAACCGAACAGCTGGTTGATTTTTGTGTTTGTTGCCCTACAATCATTGCATTTTAACACAGAAATGAATGAAGAAATAGATGAATATGATATTTACCATCAGGATTTTACGACGGTATCAGAATGGGAAGTGTTTATTGCTCGCATAGAAGAGGTTTTAAAAGAATGGCGGTTGTCCAAATCAACTTTATCTAAATTATCAGGGGAGTACACAAAGAAATGGACAAGCAAATCGGAGGAAATTCACTTCCAGGGCAACAAATTTATATTATCCTATCACAAGCTAGAACCTGCCAAATCTACAGAGAGGTCTGAGGAGACAGAGGATAAATCTTTTCTGATAGAGTTGCACAATGGTATTTGGGAGTCAACAACAAATTTTATGGATGACCTCGATGGAAGTCCTTTTCCAGTGTCCAGCTGGTATGGTTTAAAACGTTATATAATGTTGTATTCGAGTATACCACTGGTTGATGGAAATTTAATAAAGCTTGTGATGAGCACTGCAAATATTGCTTTTGCTAACACAGACTGTGGTGTGCCTTTCTTTGTCAAAATACGTGAACACTGGCAGCCAACATATTTAGGGTTCTACGAAGACAGTGAACATAAAGTTAGTTTTGATACCATCCATTTGAAAAGAATTTCAAATCAATGCTCACATTTAAGCGGCCTTGTAAGCTTATTTAAATCTAAAATTGCATCACCAGTAGCTCTGGATGCTGTTGTTGTATCTACAAAGTTCTCTTATGAATTAAGAGAAGTTGAAGCTTTTGCCTGGAAAAAGACAATACAGTCAAATGAGTTTCTATCAATAGATGGTTTTGATGTAAAAAAGCTTTTAGAGCTTCCTTTTGGTTCTGAAGAAAACCCCATACAGAGTGTATTGCTCAATGCTATATGGCCAAAATTCCGTGAATGTGCCATAGTAGATTCTTCTACATTTTCCGAAATTGATCCACTAATGGCTCCTACTTGGACAATTACCCTTAAAATGAAGGATACTTTCGACTGTCAATTATCTGAAACAATTAGTGAAATTATGAAATTATTAGATAATAATAATCTACTTATGGATACTCTGGGGTTGAGCAAAAGCTTGGGACTAGTGAATCCTCTCCATAAGATCACTGAAGCTCCCATTACTATATCTAAGTTAGTGAAAGCTGCCATGAGACAGAACAGAAACATGACAGATTTTAAAGGACCTATAGCTGATGAGCTGCTCATGCCCCTGCTGTACTATGTGTTCCCTGATGCAGTTGAAGATAATACTTTCAATTATCCTGAACAATTGGATGTGGAATTCAAGCAGGTAAGGTACTATTTCGTTTTGCCGGTAGATGACGCTAGTTGTTATGCTTTAAGAATAGATTGATTTATGATTTGTTTGTGTGATGTTTTTTCAGGCAGATGGTGAGCAGAAGCTATGTAGTTACGTGAAGACGAGTCCGGAGGGCGGGCTGGTGTGGCGCGTGTCGGTGACAGCGGCGCGGCTGCTTGACGCGGATGGCCTACCCTACCTGGCGCATCTCTGGTACGAGTTCTGTCAGGAGTTGCAGTACCGGTGGGAACATCGTATTCTTGTACCAGGGTGAGTATATAGTGTATAGAGATTGACATTGAAATATTAGAATATTTTTATGAGTTTAAGCAATTATCAATGCACTAAAATTCATCAAATTATAGTTTAATTATGATACTTAATATTACAAAAATACTCCCATTAGGAGTTATAATTTAGTTAACACAAATATTAATTTATGAACATGTTGAGCAAGCACATTATAAGGTTTTAAAAGTAGTCAAAAATACATTCATTTCCATTTGTAATGAGCAAATAATTTTTAAATTCACAATTTTAATAAAAAACAGTTATATGTACCTAAGTCTATTTATAAATAGCACCATTTTGGATTCATTGTCTTTGATTTGGCTATAATAATAATAGTAAAAAGAATGGTATAAGTTTTTTTTAAAGATCATAATTATTGTGTTTGTATGTTTAGTAGCTGATCAATCGCCTATAATAATCATGACAATTAATTATCTTTTATTACATTACCTTATTATCTATTTTAAAATATTTTATGTACAACTTAATAATCTAAAATTTTATTTTAAGTGGAAATAAATATGCACCATAAAATTTAAAAGTAATATACAATACAAATCAATGGTAATAAGAACACCCTGTGTTCAAAATGCGAACATTATAATATTAGTCAATAACATTCTGCAACCACAGTATATTGATGTAAAATTGTCTACAGTGAATTAACAAAGTATTGTGACTAGTTTTCACTAACCAATAGTTTTAATTTTAAATTCGTAGAACATTATTTTCATCTGATAGTAATAGGCACTTAACAAAACTAATTGCATGCCAATAATACATTTTTTAATTCACAAATTACTTGTATGATCATTGACCACGATTTAACTAGTCAAACCAAAAATAATAATTTAATCTCAAATAAAATATTCACCATAGAATTTACAGTCCTTGTCATACGTACTTAGTATACCGAAACTTAGCCAACTGTACATGATCGCAAACTTTTCTAGTAGGTAACAATATAATAACACTTTACTCAATATTCTACCGGGTACCGGACACACTGGCTCGGAGCCGCGAGTCGATTGCAGTGTGCGTGCGCACGTCTATTGGTCTTCTCATGGCTGTTTCGGCGAGAGTGTCGGTGTAGGCGCTGGCCTGCGCGCGCGTTATGACTGCACCACGAGGTATAGCCCGCCGGAGTCCTGCGCGAGGGCGAGGAGCGCCTGCGACATGTCACGTCTCCCCGCGCTGTGTCCCTTGCACGCTATAAAGGCACTAGTCCACTCCGGGTCGTTGGGTTCCGCGCCATGTAGATGTCCATATCATGATCAGTCCAGTTGTCGGAAGTATCGCAGTACCCCATACCCAGGGAGCCGACGCTGTACCGGCTGGCGGGCCGTGACCTCGACCGCGGCCTCCGGCGGGAGCCCGCCGTGCCGCCAGTGGCCCCGCCTGCTGCCCCGCTCAGCGACAAACGGGAAGCACGTTCCGATGCTGCTCCTAAGGACTGACGCGACTGTCGCAGATCTAAAAGTTAAAGAGTATTTGTTTTTAAGTATTATAAGAACAACACCGTGCAATTCAAAACTGTGAAAAAATCAAGTAAAAGCCGGAAGTGAAACGAAGAAGTAATCAAAGCGACAGTCGAACTTACCAGTTCGTGATCCTAGAAGGCTACTAGGGTAGCCAGGCACTCCGTAGCGGCCGGAATGGGAATAGCTATGTTGTGATTGACCATCAGCGAGGGAACGAGCTCGTCCAGGACGACCTGGTAATGGGTCCGGAGGAGCCGGTTCGGTATAGGAACGTGCACGCGGGATCGAACGTGCGCTATAAGCCGACACTTGATCCCACTCACGCTGCTTTCCAAATGCGCCGATCGTAGCTAACGAAGAGAGCGGGCCGCTGGGGCTCGGAGTGCCGGTGAGACCGCCGCAACAAGGGTTGGGCATCTTCTCAGGAGCTTGCGTGTGTAGGCGGTGCACGGTGCGGGAGCGGCGACGAGACGCCGCGGCGAATACGAGAACAGCCACGACGATGGTCCCGCAAATGGCGGCGCTTGCCGCTATCGTAATCTTGTCCATATTAGAGGCAGCGGCGGAAACGGTGCGCACCTCACGGCACTGAGAATACGGCACCGTCTCTGGACTCACGTGAACCTCCTCCAAGGAGATCACGCAGACCACGATACATTCCTGTAATAAAACAGTCTTCAGTAAATTGTACACTACATGGCAATGCACTTTTTGGTCAAGTAACTATACATTAGAATACACACCTGAGAAGGAACATTTTTAATTTTGAATTCTCTTTCGCTGGCTTCCAAAGGTGGTCCTTGTTTAAAGGTTTTGTCTCCGAAGAGTCGATAAACGACGCGGAAGCCGAGTATATTAGCAACATCTGAGTCCCATTGTATGATTACAGAATTGTCTTGCCTGTACGCATTTTTCACAATGACTTCATTGGAATCATCTACTTTTGTTTTTTGTTGTGGGAAACTCATGACAAGAGGAGGACGCTGGTGCGGCGCGTGGCGCCAGGTGGGGGCGGCTGGACGGACGGAGGGGACGCGACTGGGGCGTGCGGTGCTGGTGGTGCTGGTGGACTGAATGATGGCTGGTTTCGTTGGTGTATCTATGTTATTGCTTATTTCTATTTCGCGTGGTGCAGGTGTACTGCTGGTCGATGGTGGAGCAGGAGTTGTGGTTGACGTTGTTGTGATGGCTTGACTTATTTTCCACTCATTCAAATCTTTTGTAGTCGTTGATTGCCTCTCTGTTGTCGACGTTGAATCATAGTCACAAACTAATTCGTTTGGTTGAAAACTGTAAAACCCACGCTCACGGAAGTGGGGCGGATTGCCGCAGAATTGCGGATTTCTTTCTCGTGATGTTACTTGTAATTCTCCGTTGCGAATCCATTCAATTATCCAGCTCAGGTGACAATCACAGTTTAAGAATCTGCCGCCGATACTGAGGCCTCGGAGAGTTTCGTTAAGATGAGAAAATGCTTCTTCGGGCACTGTGGGCAAAGGATTTCCATCTAACGCTAGTAAAGTTATTGATGGATTGTTTATAAAAGCGTCGACTGGTAACTTATTTAATAAATTGAACCCGATATCTAATACTCTTAGATCGCTCAGTGTTCCTATTGCAGCAGTTGGGAATTCAGGCAACAGGTTGTTTAAAAGACTTAAAGAACTTAGCGTAGTCTTTACCCCAGCAAACGCATCTTCTCTAAGATGGACAATCAGATTTCGTTCTAAATTTAGAGCAGTCAGCGAGTCTAATCCCTCAAATGTGCGGCTGCCATCGGGTCCCGGTAATTCCCTGATACTGTTTTGAGAGAGGTCAAGGAAAGCCAAGATCCGAAGACCTCTTATACATTCGGGTACTGTTTTTTGTTTTGTGCCTTTGAGATTTAAATTTTTTAACGAGTTTTCTAATCCAGTGAGCGTTTGCGGTTCTAGTGTGACATTGTTGTCGGACACTTTCAGTGTCGTGAGCTTGCGAAGAGTGATAAAAGAATGGTTGGCGATGTGTGCGATTCGGTTTTTGGATATATCTAAAAGAGAGAGATTAATTAATATTTTCAGGGCTTTTACAGGAACTTCGGTCAATTCGTTATCCTGCAGGTTTAAGTTTTTGAGATATGGCCCTTGTCCTCGAAAGGCGTCGTCTTCGATTCGCTTTATTCCACATCCAGATATTTGAAGATTGTGAATTTTAAGGTTTGCGAACATGTTATGAGTGAGGATGGGAATGCTTGAATTATTAATGTACAGTAGATCGATAACAATATTTTTTGCGCTCATGTTTAAAGCTGATAATAGCGTTGGGAAGTCGACCTGTTGAACAAAAAAAAAACATTGTTACTTTTACTAGTGATGTGTATTTCATATAACATTTATAAAATTGCTGTATATACAAAACTGAACTATACCTGATCACATTGGACTGACAAATCCCTTGCTAAATTATATGCGCATACACACGCGGCTTGCAGCGTTGGAGCTCCCTCCCACGGACACTGCGCGCTTGCGCAGCGTGCCATCAGTATCAGCAGCATTGAACACGACCATGATCGTGAATGTGTTTGCTTGGATTCTCCCTGAAAATAATAGAAAATATAGGTTAGGCTCGAGGAAAATATAACAAGTCTCCTCGTAGGTAGATACATTTTACTTAATAAACATTTGCGGAATTCTTAAACTATTACTGAAATGCACTTGTGGTAATGCAATATCGCAGGGGCCAATGATAGTTTGTTGTATTATAAATGAACGTGTTATGTAAACTGAGGTAATAATGCATGATTATGATGATGCAACCCGACCGATTTCGGGCGATTGCTTCAACTCCGCAGCAGCTGCCGTTCGTGAGCTCGCATGTGGCTTATGTAGCCAATTTTCTTTAAGAAAATCCTCGCATAATGTGGGCACGTGAGCACACCATCTATGAAATCATAGTTAATTGCCGCAGGTGGTCGGGCTTTCAGTTGGTCACGCTTGGCATCAAGCTCAAGGCACCGCCGCAATTCAAAGTCATGAATTTTGGTTTTAACCAAAGTCCTCCACTCAAGTCTGTGAGCTGCTTGCTGCTCCCACTGAAACGGCTCCAAGTCGCACCAGTTAAAGTAACGCTTAAGCACAACTTTATATCTGAGGAGCTGTCTGCCATGCTTGCGCATACAAGTAACGTCTAATGTGACGATTAGCCTGAAGACATTAAAATAGACGGTTCCTATAATAATATGTTGAAGGTATCTGTGAGGTGTAGTAATAACTCCACAAAGTTATCAGTGACTAAAGGTCTTTAATGGTAGACAGACATGGCAACATCAAACTGTAATTTCCTATTTGTCTGTCTCCCCTACTGAATAGGTCTACGCTATAGCATAATGTAACACAAATGTTAAACAAAGCGTAGAGCTCTCTGTTGCTGAATAAAATTTTATTACTCAGCTCAGATAAATACAGTCCTGAATCCGTTTATAATTGCGCATTTGAAATTATAAGTTATAATTGTGATAAGAATAGCACACAGCTACAAATTGAAATACATATAGGTAGTTACAGTTACACTTATTCTGTGAGAGGTTCTACACACGCTACCTACACATCAAGATATTCATTTCCATTTTTAGCTGACCTCGCATTATAAGGCTCTTACAAACAGGCGCGACACGCGATATAATCGCGCGCGACACAAAGGCACAGCTCGTTGCGCGACTTGCGGTGCCTTTGTGTCGCGTCGCGTGTCGTGTCGCGCCTGTTTGAAGGAGCCTATAAAGGTTTTTCGTACAATCAGAAGTCAGCTTGTAGTGGTTATGTATACCTTGATGTGTAGTCGTGCGTAAGGTCGTGTTTTATAAGATGACATGATGATTTATTTTTTTTAAACTAAAACTTACCTAAACATCACCTTTAGAACTTTGGTCAGAAACCATTTATACTTATGTTGGATTTCGTTTATAAATGAGATTCGGAAAAGCCGAGGAAAAGTTGCAGCTGTAATCCTCGATAACTTTGAAATACTTCTTTTACAATAATAATCTCATTTAAGATGGCCGGGACCGCTGTCCCACATAATTAGACCGCTGTCTAATTTATGTAATGGAAATGGTGTGCTTATACCAAAAGCTTTGAGTGTATAGTGTATGATAGATGGGCTGTAATCAACCGGTGCACAGACCGTTGAGGAGAAGTGCAGCGTGGCGGCCACGGACTACTAGCCCGGAACATCTGGCTTTCCCTGCACTTGCCTTGCTAATGTGCTGCAAAGACAATCCAATCACTACAATCGTATAAATGAAATTAGAACGTGAAACCCCAATTTTACATTGTTTCCTTTACAATGTTGACGAAATAAATCGAGAAGCCATAACTTGTAATCAATACAGAACAGGGAATGTCAAACATTTGATCTGTGGACACTTGGACAACCGACGTTTGCGGATGTCCGAAATAATCGATGGGCCAAACATTAGGCTCGGGTTGCCGACAGGCCTGGTAGTACCTACTTCATACATTGATAACTAAACGAATTTGTTTTCATATTACCATTAGTGTAGATTTTAATCAAAATATAGTAACAAAAAACTTATGATGTGCTCAACATGTTTGGGTCGAACATTTAAAAAAGAAACGCGCGCGTTCACGACCTTGTATCTACTTATTTTATAAGAAAATTCAACCCTTGTTGTCTACTAACCAATGATATAGATTAGAAAAGTTTTTCAGTATAATAAAGAATTATTGAAGATTAATTTATAAAAAAATTTATTAGGTGAACTAGGTATATTCCATAACATGTACCTACTTACTAAAATTTTATAGGTATTGGCGCCGATTCTGTTGTTCACAAACTAAACTAAATTTAAGTTCAGTGCATCTTTTTCCTTCTATTTCAGTAAGAAAAGGACAGAAGATAAATATTAGTTTAGTCCTGTCAAGTTAAGATACTCCCTAAACAACTTTAGTCTGTGATTTGAAAAATTGAAGTGACTAAAAAAATTTGCAAATTTATTATTACAAATGGTAAATTTACGTCAGGCGCTGACTAATTTGACAGGACTAAACTAATATTTATCTTCTGTCCTTTTCTTAATGAAATAGAAAGAAAAAGATGCACTGAACTTAAATATAGTTTAGTTTGTGAACAAGGGAATCAGGGCTATTATCTATTAGTTAGATACATGTAAGAGTGAAACTTCAAAATTTTTATCAACAATCTCACTGTAGTTATAGTAAACACTAGCGAATTTGCGGAATGCTCGTTTTGGTGTAAGTTCCACTAGCCTATTTCCATAAATCTACCAGTCATCCGATTTCGCCGTTAACGGTACTGTACGCGCAGCGCCGGACGACTCGCTGCGGACGAGTCACCGCCTGCCAGTTCACTTTCTCATGGCCTTTGGCTTACCAGATATTCGGAAAGTAGGCTCTTTTCAAATTAATTTTATAATTCGTTCTTAAATAACGAATTGATCGTATTCGGGTCGTTTTTGTGATTCTTATACAGGATTTATGTTCCTTTGTTATGATCATGTAAAAGTACAGTTTTTATTCAGAGTACCTACTTCCCATATCTACAAGCAAAGATTCCAAATTATTCTAGTGGACCGGTTAGGAATGTGGAAACTGATCAGGCTCAGTCAGGCGAGACAATAATCTAAAGGCGGAAACATACTTACGTGTCGTGGCGTGTCGTGACGCGCCAGAAGCCTATCGGTTTCATACATTTAATATGGTTAGGGACATATTTGCATGTCGTGTCGTGTCGCAACGCGTTCTGTCGTGGCGCCGACTGCTCGCCACCGATTGCGCCAGAGCGGTGGTGGGGGTTTATGACGCGACCTCTCTTTAGTACTTATGGGTTCACGACATTTAGTATGTACTTTTTTTATGTCTCCTTCAATCAGCGAATGAACATCCTCATATTGTGCTTTGTTCATTCTAAAGTACTGATGAAATTTCTCTTCGTCACTCTAATTCTTTAACAAGACGATGAAATTCACCTTTGTCTTGTCTCCCCTCTGTTTATAGGGTGAACCCAGTATCTTTCATTGCTAAGAGAAATTAAAGGTCTTCATCAAAATCACTATCCGAATCAGAAGAAAACATTATGTACCTACTTATGTTTGAACGCTGCAAAGGTTCGTTAAGTACTGTTCAGAAATAACGCCAGAGTACGCCACGACACGACACGTTAGTGTGCACACTCACCGTCACGACAGTAAGCATCACGACACGCCACGACACGTAAGTATGTTTCCGCCTTAAGGACCCTACTGGCACAGCCGCACGCTTGAGACTTGATAATGGTTGATGGGACGTTAACCTGGGAATGCTCGGTTTACTTAAGACTTTAGTTAGCTTAACAGTTTAGTTTTCTTTACGATAAATTAATGATAATTGCTTGTACGATGCATGTACACGCATGTATTACTTGAAGGTATGTAATGATGGCCGCTACGAGCTCGCCTAGCGCCAATGCGTAACGCTTGGCATGCGTTATGTAGCAGAGGCAGTGCGGAAGTACATCTTTAGCATGCTGTGCAGTTAGTTTAGTAAACACGTAGCGTGTTGCGCAAGAGCTGCTGACCTAACCACACGCTATTGTGTTTCTTATCAAGTGCTAATTATTAGCTCAGCATCGATTGTTACGTTCATATACATCCAGCCGGCCTTCGTAAGTTCTACATCTGGACTTACAATTCTAGCACACATTCATACATAATCATTTCAAAATTCGATTTTTGGGGAGAGCACCCCACAATACCATCGTCAAAATCATTCATTTTGAGGATGAGTATTATGATCTGAGTATTTAGTAGATTGGTTATGGAGTTTGATAGCGGTCGGGAAAGTTTCTATGTTAGATTCGTTAAATTATTCAAAAGCTGCAAACGAGTATCTCTTCTCTTCGCAGCTTTCTACAGTTGGCTGCTCGTCATATTATTGAATTTGCTTGTCATGTGTAGGTCTCTTCTATTCTTTAATTTTAATAAATTTAATTTCCAATTGTAATGTATTATGTATGTATGATTTCTAATTTTAATTGATTGATTGACATAATAATATCTAATATTGACATTGGTTATTTAATTTAATCTATATAATTATTATGTATCTTCATTTCTATTGTATCTGCTTTTTATTGAACCTATTTTGTTTTTTATTTTTATATTTGTACGCTGACTATTAATTACTATTTATTATTATGCTTTATGGATTGTATCTGAAATAAACGTTTTATTATTATTATTAATGGTGATATGGCAAGGACTGATTTGGAAGTGAATTAAGAGTTGACGGCTATATTGAAAAAAACGACGTGCTGTGCCGACCCTAAATAAATTAGGATAATAAGGGCTAAGAGGACTGCAGGAGGATGATGGTGATGATGACTACTTGTTGACATAATGCATTAGACCAATAAAATCTACAATGAACCAAAGATAGAAGTGGTTGTAATCTATACTAATATTATAAAGAGGTAAAATTTGTAAGTTTGTATGTAGGGGTAATCTCTGGAACTATCAGTCGGATTTGAGAAAATCTTTTTGTATTTGATAGCCCAATTATCAAGGAAGGCTTTAACAACGCTATGACCCTTAGGAGCCGAGCAAAAAGAAAAAAGTCAGAAAGAACGCTAAGCAAAAACGAAGTAATATCGCGGGCAGGCGATGAGACACGACGGGGTGGGTCGGGGGAACAAGAAATTTCACGCGGACGAAGTCGCGGGCAGAAGCCAGTTTATTATAATAATATCAGACTGGCATGAATTTATGCTGAATTTTTGCATGCCAATTTAATTCAGTCTTGGAGCAAGACATCGGTATTTCAAATCCAATATGAACTATGACTGCAATACTAGGAATCTTCCTGCAATATCTAAAGTTGTAACTCTCGTTGAAACCCGAATTAGTCTTGGATTTCTAAGTCCAAATGTTTGCTTTGATAGAGCAGTCCTTGGCCAGTATTTAAGTTATTATATTATACAACTTTCCATACTTGTTAGTTGCTAGTAAATCATTTTATGACACTTATTACATTAGCATTTATGCCGGTTATAATTTGCATAAATTACGATATGAAAAGATTATGTTGTTCGTAATAAGCTTATAATGTCCCCACTGCTGGGACACAGGCCTCCTCTCGGTGAGAGGGAGTGGGCCGTAATCCACCACGCGGGCCCAGTGCGGGTTAGTAGATGTCACAAGTCTTCGAAATTTCATGCCGGTTTCCTCACGAAGTTTTCCGTCACCGTTTTGAGAGCAGTGGAGATGAAATAATTTACACAAAGCAGCGCCTGTCTGGTCTCGAACCTACGACCTAACATTTTGTGAGTCGCGGTCGTTTCCACTTGGCCACTACTGCTCCCCACACTGGTCGAATACTTTATGTACTTCTGTTATAACTCATTGATGCAGAGGTCTTATCCTTTATCCATTCCATGTCAGGCGGTGTCAGGTAATTAAGCTAAAATAATTCCTCAGTTGCCGAGCACTCGGTTTGAGTGACACATCGATTAAAGTTTCCCTAATTTCGTGAAATCAATGTCGCCTCCGCCGCACCTCAGACGGGCTGGAAGGCACATTTTAAAGAAATTATTTCAGTTGCTGCTGCTCACCTGTCACCTTATCAACTTGGAATGTGGCACTTCATTTTAGATTAGGTACGTCTGTTTAGTATCTTGATTGTAGACTGTCAAAAAGTATAATTTATTCAATGCTGGTAATTACCTACGTGTTTCTGTTCATTTGGTGAAAGTTGTTTTGGATGAGTTTATTTTTATGTTTAAAAATTATATCATGATAATTTTTGGGCTTTAGACTTGTGCCGAATCGTTAATTGTTAAGAAAATTGGCGAAAGCGTTATTATCAGTGATCGGAGTAGGTAGATTGAACTGGGGTCATTGATCCGAAACGTATATATTACTATGGACATTCCTCCGGAATTGGTGGTAGTCAGAATTTCATTAGTTAGCCGAAATGTATATCTATCTATAAAAGATCTAGCCATAAAACGCTAAAAATAAAAAATAAATATTAAAGCTTCGATCGGAATTCGATTGTTTTTATTATTCAACAGATAAATAATGAATTAATTTAGTTTTGATACCTTCCTTTAAATTTTGAATTGAGTAGTAATAATATCACTACCAACATTAACAATATTTAATTGAATCCGGAAATACCGGAATTACTTTCCGGAAAAATGGCTTATCCATGTTATTCTTTCTGTGTGCATTTGTGATACAAGTACCAAAAATCAATCTACCTAGTCCGATCACTGGTTATTATTTATCACATTTAAACCTTAGTCATAGTCATTTATTCATTAACAATAATTTGTATCCGAATTTACACAAAATAAATTAAATTAAAACCTTTTAATGTAATTGGTTATTTTGACTAAGTACCGATGAGTCGAACTGTCGAAGTATTTACTTCAGCACTCTAGATTTTTTATATCAAGTGTAGTAACTTATACTCATAATAAGTCGTTATATTAATTTTATTATCAACTTAGTTTGCCCAAAGTGCGGTGACAAAAACTACATCATAGCTCGATAGATGGCGTTGGCGTCGAATTAGATCTCGCTATGGTTTCGTTCTCACCGGCAGTATATAGTCGCGGAGCGGCCGAGCACAAGTCGATCTTTCCAAAGGTTAAACGGGGAATGATGATCGGATTGGACTTGCGACTGCATGAAGTCCGCCGCCGAATGTTACGCTTAGGCGGGCTAAAATCTTACTGACCCCTAAATTTTTTGAAAGATCCTTTATACTAATAATAATTATATTATTTATATTTGTTTGTTTTTAATAATGTTAAATACTGTAGACAATAGTATATAGTTAAGAAAAACTTTACAATATCTAAGGCACAGTATGATATTATTACCGACCGTGTCTAAGGGCTGGTCTTTCCAACGCCAGATAAATTATATGTGAGGAATGATTTTTGACAGTTCGTTACAAAAACTGCCAGACGTCAATTTTATTCCACGAATAAAAATTAACAGATAATTTTTATTTGTGGAATAAAATTGACGTCAGCCGATTGAAAAATCAGCCCTAAGTAAATAAAAAATCCCTTATTATGATTTAAATAAATAAAAAAAAAGATATATATTTATTTACACGATTTCCATATTTACCTACTAAAACATTGGTGCTTGTCGTACTTGAGCTTTGACTGCTCTGCTCATTGCTTGAATGGAATATACCCGTAGTCGTTTTCATAAAATTCATTCAAATTATTTAATAATAATCGTTATTTACTTACGCACAAGTGTTTGTTATATTGTTATTACGTGACCAACCACGCAGCACAACGCCTACTACGTCATTTAACATCGCTCGCTAAAATTAATTCAAGACACGATCGGTATTACTTGCGAATGAAGAGGCTCTCCTGGCATTACTTTAATGATCCTCTACAATATTTACATTTTAAAAGCAAAAGTGCAATCGTTTTTTAAAGCGATGATAAGTGAGGAGTGTCTGTGGCGACGTAATTTTGAGAATTGCGATTTCAGAGTAAGAATTTTGATATCTCTGACGTTACAGATAAATCTGGTGAAGTCAAATATAGTGCCAAATGCCCACTAGACCCTAACTATCTCGAATTTCATTTATTATATAGTTACTAACTATATAATAAATGAAATTCGAGAACTGCTAGCTCACACCGCAAGCAAAATACTGCTCACCGTCTATAGCACAGTTTAGATATTATAGTAAGAAATATTAACAGCGCCACATGAGTGTTTTTGGAACTAAAAGAGTATTGGACAAAGTATAGAAACTGAAGCAGCGCCGTGTGAGCATTTTCCGAACTAAGTGAGTGTCTTGACTACTGTATGGAAATCGCTGGAGTATTTATGGACGGTTAATTAAACAGATTCCAAAAAGTTTTTAGATTAAAACTAACATAAAACCCCTTTACTATAAAAATACACCTACTAATCCATTTCCGAACGTCCGTTCTTAACCAACCCTGATGCAGACTATTGACCAGCTCCCTTTTGTGTGTTTGGTCACAATTTCATCTTGGGAAGTTGATGGTGGTGAACGTTTCATAATAAAATAACTATCGGCAGACGACGGCAGTCCTCCATCAAGGTCAGGTTATGCTCTACTGGGCCAGATCTACATTATATCACTGATAAGACTATACCTATGTAGTGATATCCATTCAATCTGTGCTTGGTGCAATGATTATTATTGACGGCACAGTTCTCCATGAAGGGATGGTCGTGAAAAAAGCAAAGGCAACAATATGATACATATAGCCTTTATTCAAGAAGTTTTCAACATTATCTATTATTTTCATGAATATAGATTTCATTATTGTTTGTGTTGACTGAGCAATATCTTATGAAGTTCTTGCAGAAACGCTGGATCAAGGGCTTGGTAAAGAAGTTTAGAAAGTACAGACGCCAGCACATCAAGCTTCTACAATCTGTCAAATTTCTTTAATAGATTTTCAACTTTATCGCTAAAGTATAAGGTTCAAAGTTGATTGGGAAAATTTGACAGTTTCGGGTACCTTGATGTGCTGGCGTCTGTACCTAGTTAATTTGTTCACAGTATAAACACACTGAGACATGGAAGTTAGCAAGATTCCTATATAAGGAAACAATGGCGTTGAAGCTGCAAACACATAAAAAAAACACTATATTGGTTATAAACGGATGTATATTTTGTGTTCATAACGTTATAATAGTTGAACTGATGTCAATTAAAAATTGTATTGATCGTAAAATCCCAGTAAACCGCCAATGCTTCTTCGATATAATTTTATTTATAATATAGCCGTCTAACTCGTGTGATCGTCATTTCTCTCGTCTATTGTTACACCCTCAAGCTCGTCTTTAATCTGCTAGGAGTGGAATTTCGCCAGCCTCTTCTATGTCAGAATCTATATTTACCGGCGCTGTATTCTCTAGGATTACATATTTGGCAACGCCTCATTTGAGTTTTATTTTCCATGTCTACGATAAAATGCTCATGGCATTTTCAAATAAGAGTTGAAAAAAATATAATTATCTAACTAGTTATTGACTAAATATATTTAAAATATTTAATTTTAGTATATTTAGTCCGTTTCCGTCCCAACTATAAATCACTCCGTTTCCGTTGTTTATGGAAAAATGATTATGTCAATAAATTGCGGGAAAACATGCGGGTCGTGAAAAGTGCTAGTTCAACGACGGCCATGATTAATATTGTGTCAGACTTTGTATCGACGGCGATCAAATGGATTACCTACTGCATTAACAGTAAAAATTGGAGTCTTATTATGTGAAAATGATTGATTACACGCTAGTTTTCTTTAAATTGTTTAGTGTGAAATTTCTTTAATGGGTTTCGCTAATTTGATTATCGTTTCTCAAAGTTGTTTATAGTCAGAATATTTTGCTGGGAGTAATTAGCGGTCGTTTAATTACCCTGTCAGCTGTATTAAAGTCGGAGAGAGCAAAGAAAACGTTTTTGCTTCTGGAAAGGTAAACTGTTTTCTGCTCCAAGTGGTGTTGGTATGTTAAGAAAGCGTGTATGTAACCTGACGTGAGAGTCATAAACATTTCACATAACGTGACGCTTCTGCACTTATCCTGCGCTTAGAGGTAATTTAGCAGACTCGTTTATATATTATAGTACTTAATTACTTTGGGACATGTTTGCAAGAAGCGTTGCAGTAGGTTTATGAGTTTTGTTTACGGATATGGAAACAGTTGAGTAAAAAGCTACTTACATTCAAGTTGACCGCATTTAATCTATCCATTTAATTTTTAATGTAACCTTTTTATTATCAAATCTAAGTTTCAGGCGAGGTTGTAAAGCTCTCGCCAAATTTATCTTGAGCCGCTCCAAGATATACCGTTGCCATTAAAGTTTCAGGCTTTTGACAAGGCTAGGGAGCGCCGCGGCTCGTTCGTCTTCACCCTCGTGTACTTGAGCCTGCTATTTGGATCCCCAGCTAAAGTTTTAACTGGATCCAAACTTGAAACTGTTATGAGGGTGATTGATTTAACTCGATCGTGTGTACATACTTCTGCGTCAAGATTTTGTTTGATATATAAACGTTTTCTGTTGGAATATTCTTAAAGTTAATACTACACTCCTATAATTTATGACACTGACTACCAAAATCACTAACCTACTGCATACCAGCATACTATAATTTCACCGCTTTATTTCAAACAACGTCTTGGATACATCTATCGCCTATGGAATGGCGGCAGTGAAACTGCAAGAAATTGTGTTAGCTAGAGCCGGCGACGAACATTCCTAGCTTTACGAATTTATGATGACATTAATTAACATTGTCATCTTGATAACATATTTGTCATCGAAGAAATCACTTTAACGAGTAGGTAGATGTTACTTTTAGTATTTGGTTTAGAACTATCACAGTGATGACAATTTAATCTTAGTAAGATACTTGTTTGTTTAAAATGGTCTAAGTGTATGTAATTGAAAGGCAAAAGGCACATGCTGTTAATAGCATATTGCTATTATACTCAAGTGGCTGAAACGCTAAAAGATCCTCAGTTTAACAACTTTTATAAGTGGTGTTGTGGAATCCGCCGGCGAAAGTTGGTGATTCAACGATATCTTGACCTCCCGAAAGCTTAGCAAAGTTGGCCTCACCTTTCTCTATTGAATCATATTATTCATTACTTACAACTTTTACATTATTTAATACATCACAAAAACCATGTCTGTTTGTTTTTAAGGTTAATTTACATGATTCATAAAAACCTTGTGTCTGACTATAGGAATATTAGTTTTCTCAAAAATGTCTAAGCCCGTCTCGATAGAAGTGCATTATTTTTTTATATTTACATGTTTATATTTCCATTTAATCATACATAGCGTTCGTTACACATTTGCCTAATAGAGCTTAACGATAATGCGCCCGTTGCCGCGTTGTGGTGATCTAACCGGCTTATAATGTCGGTCGCCGTGCGCTGCGCCCGCGCCGGCCTTATTCCCGGAACGTGCGGTATGCGTGCCCCACTTGTGTCACACTTGCCCACTCACTAGATCGCAGCTTCATTTACATTTCATTAGAAACAGATGATACCTCACCAGCTCATATATGGATGTTTTATATTCTAACTGTTGTATGTTTCTGATGAACATCATAACAATTGGAAACATCGCTCATTTTCCAATTATATATTATATTGGGTTCCCATATTTGATTTTTCCATTTGAAATATTCGATTTCTGGTGGTAAAGCCGATAATACGTGTAGCTAACCTGTGTCAACAGATACGGCACGAGGGCACGAGTATGGCGAGGGGAGCTAATACCAAACGGGCGTAGTTGGAAAATAACAGTCGCAGTGTTTACTTAGGACCGATAGGACTGTTCTGCGGTATGCAGCCTCGATACTACCTTCCGTATTTGAACATAGGCAATTGAGTGCACGTACTGTTTGCATGAAGGAAAATTTGAATCAACTGATGCTATCGTGTGCTTTCGTACGTATTGGGGTCTTACATCTTTATAATATCTAATCATATTGAGTAAAATTTCAAGGGAATTCCGATAGAAACAGGCTACATAGACGTCATAATAATATAAAATACGTGAGAGATTAATACTGTGATTCCGATGTTTTCAAAATGGTATTCAACAAATTCCAATTAGCATCGAATACAAATACTATATCTGCTTCTGTTCGTTTTTTCCGGCCATGAGAAAAAGAGAAGCCGTCCTCGATATTTCTTTTCAAACAGTTAACTTTTTGTTTTCGTACAACTGGTCTGGCTTTGTCACCTTAATGAGAAATTTTAAGCTTCAAGAATTTTCATACGACTGTTTCGATAGGCTTTCTGAATATTCCGATAGTATATGTAGTGTAGGTACTACCTAGTAAAGTACACATGTAGGTAGGTGCATGACATACTTTCTATTTCTACCTCTACATTTGTTAGAACTATAAGAAAGGATTGGCCCACAATCACAGTAGATCGGGAAAAGTGAAAATAGAGAAAGGGCAAAGGCCTCCCGCTTTTGGCCTGCAGTGGGACAACACAGGCATATATAATAAAATAATAATAAGAAAGACCTTATTATGTTGTGTACCTTCCTCGATATGAATATAAAGATAATTTAGTAGACCTATACAGGTTGAAATTTGAATCATCGCGTGTTCCTCTTAAAGGGTCAATGTACTCATCATTATGAACAACTTTTGCTATGCGACCAAACATGAAATCGCGAAAACAAAATCAGCTGTTCCCTATTTTGATTTGACGTGTTATGCGAACATAAATGTAAGGAACAGCTGATTTCAGGTTTGGTCCCATAGTAAATGTTGTTCATAATGATGAGTACAATGACCCCTTAAGAGGAAAACGGTGCTTAGAATTTCACCCTGTATTCATGAATAAAGCAAAAATATTTACAGACTATAGTCTTCCTATAATATAATAACTACGTTTACGGATCAAACAGAACTTAGAAACTAATCTGAAATAGGCTCTCTGAATAGCTATCCGCATTAATTAAGGAAGTAGGTATACAAGCAGGTACCGATGTAGTGTCTTGTGATACCCATACAGGTCATAAGAGTCACTCGAGTGTGAAGGGTCACCACGGCGAACGACGCGCATGGCTTGGCACCTATTACTTTACGTGTGTACATATATTGTTATCTATACAAAAGCACGAGATCTAGGTTGACGAAAAAATACTTTTTGATGTTATTTATTTCATTACCAATTTTTCATAACCGTACCGGCACTCGTGCGGTTTGGTTGTGTTTTTTGTCGCGGATCGGATCGCTATCCCCACTGCGCGAATTGTTGTTTACGCACTTTCACGCGCTAAAGGTGTGCGCCGGATAGGGTTGCCAACCGTACTCTAAAATAGAGTATTGTCCTCTATATCATGTAGGCGTACTCTATAATCTATAACACCAATAGAGTACGCTAAAATACTCTTTTTTACACAATGTTTACTTAACTAGTGCCAGTCTGTAATAATATGCAAAAACCCATAATCAGAATTAAAAAGTCTACTATTTACTGTTTAATTTAATCATTTATAACAAATTATAGAAGGAAAACTTAATTTACAAAGACTAAACATCCACACATGGACAGTTTATATTCAGAAGTAATAATTTTAAAAGAACTCCAAGCCGAATGCAAAAAAATGGCAATTTATTTTTAAAAAACGTCCTGAAGAACTTGATTGTTTAAAAAAATGATTAGCTATATACTCTCTGTTCAAGCCACTTCAGCATTTACTGAAAGAGTCTTTTCGGTCATGAATGTGACGTGACGAGAAGAGAGAAACAGAGCTTCATTGAAATTGATAAAAAATTAGCTCTTGATATATAATGTATGTATATAACTTTAGAGTTGGAATGTTTGGACTCATACAATTCGTTTAAGAACAATGAAAAATTGTTATGTGCTGCAAAAAGTACAAAAAATACCTTTTTAAAAGTACAAAATAAATGATACTCTTTTTTGTAAGTCCGTACTCTTTATTTACCTCCTTTAAAATCAGATATACTCTATTTCTTCTAAAAAAAGTTGGCAACCCTAGCGCCGGACCTCCCGGCTGCTCGGCCCTACCGTGTGCCTTACGCGATTGCGCTATGACTAATAACATAAGCGCTTCACCGCGCTGTGTTACGCCTGTATTCAATAATGATATACAGAGTTTGTTGAATGATTCGTCGGACATGGATGCTATAGATGATGAGGGTACAAATAAAGAGGAGCTGCTACGAGCGAAAAAGCGAGAAAGAGAGGACAGTACTGAAGACGAAGAGGGTTGGACAGAAGTTAAGGGGAGTACAAAAAAGTTGTGTCACGGTAGCAAAAACTCTGTAAAAGAAGAAAAGTATGAGGTTTATGCGTCTTTCAAGGAACGTCTCCCGAAACAGTTTGCAATGGCACGTATTTTAAAAGAAAATAATATTACAAAAATTAGCCAGGTTAAATATTTAAGTCCTTTTAAAATACGTTTCCAGTTTGAGTGTGAATCGGCTGCTCAGAAACTTATGATGTGCGAGAAACTTCTAGAGAAAGGATGGAGGTTCCAGAAGGCCTTGCAGCTGGCTGTCTGCTATGGCTTAATCAAGGATGTAGATCTGGATCTTACTGATGAGGAGATCCGCGAAAATATTTCATGTCCGGCCCCCGCCAAGCTTATATCATTTAAGAGGCTAGACCGTCGCAACAGGGATGAAGGAGGTTGGTGCCCTAGCGAAACCCTTCGACTTTGTTTTGACGGGGGTCATCTACCAGCATCAGTTCGGGTATGTGATATAAACATAAAGGTTTTACCTTACATACACCAGGTATCCCAATGTTCCCAATGTTGGAGGTTAGGCCACATGCGGAAAATGTGCCCATCGAAAAACGTGGTATGTCCGAAATGCGGTGGGCATCATGAAAATTGTGACACTTTATTGTTTACCTGTGTCAACTGCAAGGGTAACCACATATCTCTTAGTAAGACTTGTCCAGTATATAAGAAGGAGAGAAGGCTAAGGGAAATTATGGCTGAGTTTGGTTGCACATACAGGAAAGCCCTAGAATGTTATGTTCCTCCCGAAAATTTCGATCCCCTACAAATTGTCGTTCCCCCTCAAGCTCCGGTAGCCTCAGAAAATTGTGTTTCCTCTACAGCTCTTGCAGGCGAACCTTCACAAGTCCGGAAAACGAATTCGGGAACCTCCTTTCATCATACTTTTGCCGAAATTGTCCAGACTAAGGCCACTGTTCACAAAGTGCAAACTCCTACCATGGTCAGGGATGACCCTCCAAAATCCAAGATACAGTTTCCGAAAAATAAAAATAAGCCACCAAAAGAAGACTGGATGTTTTGGAATTCAGATGCAGATGATAAAGACATTTATCAATCACCTGATGATGCAGAGGTTACTGATGAATGTCCAGCTTTCAATGAGCTGTGGTCCAGAATAAAAGAAGTTATTTTCCTCAAAAAGACGAGCTTAATTTTTAAGATAAAGTGTGTCTACCAATTGTGCCTAGAATGGTTAACCTTAGTGTCAGTGAGTGTTGTTTCAGAGTGGCCGTGGATAAAAGCATTGTTTAACTTTTTCATTCCTTGTGATGGCTAACAAATTAGTTAAATTGAATATCTTACAGTGGAATGCCCAAAGTATTAGACCTAAGTTAGCATCTTTTCAGGAAATTTTATGCCAGGATAAAGTACATATTGCTGCCCTTAGTGAGACGTGGCTCGAACCAGAAAGTAATTTTAAAGTTAGTGGATATGATGTTTATCGCGCGGACCGGGATGACTCATACGGCGGTGTAGCTATTATAGTACACAAATCTGTTAAAGCGCAGCAGAGGCACGTTCGCGTGAATAATATTGGTATCGAGGTAGTGTGCGTACAACTATTTAATTGTGATCCGTTCGAAAATATTGTTTCTGTCTATTGTCCAACTAGAGTCGTGACCACTCAGCAGGATTGGGAGAATCTATTATCTTTATGGCCATCCAAAACTTTGATTCTAGGGGACTTTAATGCCCATCACGTCAGTTGGTCTTATAAAACGGACCACAGAGGCAGTCTTATTCACGACTCGCTTATAGACAGCAACTTTTTTTCTTTGAACGATGGAACACATACGAGAGTTCGTTTGGTTGACAACAATTTGCAACAGACTTCCCCGGATATATCATTGGTTTCGACAGATATTGCGCTTAACATTGATTGGACCGTTATAAATGAAAATCTTGGCAGTGACCATTTAATGATCAAAATCTCAACGTTATGTAGGTCGCGCCTACCTTCAGTTATTAAAAAGAATTTCAGTAAAGCGGATTGGACTTCTTATAAAGGGTATCTGGAACAAAAATTTCGCCATTTGTGTTTACCAAATGATCTTCAAAAATCTTATGATGTGTTTTTAGATATTTTGAATGACGCTGCTAACAAATTCATCCCGATGTTTAAATTTAACCAAAACCCTTCTTCAGATTTTACTCCAAAGCCGTACTGGACTTCAGAACTGTCACACGCTGTGGCTCATCGTAGGTTAGCACTATCCAAATTTAGGCGTAACCCCACTCCCGAAAACCTTGATGCTCTCAACAATAGGATAAAGACATCGCAGAAGTTAATTCGACAAGCTAGGGGAGAGAACTGGCAAAATATTTGTTCTACAGTTGATCACAATACATCGTCTAGTGAAATGTGGCGCAAATTGAGATGGCTGAAAGGTTACCGTTCGCCCAGACATTTTGTGGACGCCGTAAGTGCCACAAATCTTTTAAATTCTTTAACACCTGATTATGTTTCCCCACCGACCCCTACGGTTCATCATTGTAACCCTATATTAGAGTGCGAGATCTCAATCCAGGAGCTAGATAAATGTATCAAATCTAAGGATACATCTCCTGGATGCGATGATATATCTTATTCTATGATTAAGAATTTACCTGATGTAGGTAAATCTGTTTTACTATCGTTATATAATAAATTCTTTGATCTCAGTTTTGTTCCCTCTCAGTGGCGCGACATTTGTATCATACCTATTCCAAAACCTGGTCGTGATCTTAGTAACATTTCTTCACTCCGACCTATATCCTTATTGTCATGCATATGCAAGATTTTCCATTATATATTATTTCGAAGATTGGAATGGTTTCTGGAAAAAAATAGCACATTTTCTGCGAACACAGTAGGCTTCCGAAGAGGTAGGTCGTGCTTAGATGGCTTAAGTTGCTTAATCTCCGCAATTCAAACTGCTTTTTCTGAGGGTTGTTCTACTATGGGTTGTTTTTTAGATATTAATAATGCGTATAATAATGTAAATAATACTGTTTTAATAAATGTTTTGGATAGCTTTCAAGTCGGGTCACGCATCTGCCGATATTTATGGAATTTTCTTCATAGAAGAGTACTCAAAATAAGATCTGGTAATGACTTTCTTAGCAGATATTCTGGTAGTGGTTTGGCTCAGGGTGATCCGTTATCCCCACTATTATTTAATATAATAACGTCGGATATTTGTAAACGTTTACAGAACAATATTTGCATATCCCAGTATGCGGATGATTTTGCTATTTATGTGCAGTGTTCTTCTGTTAGTGAGGGCGAACGCAAGATCCAGTCTGCTCTTGATCTAATCAACAGCATGTTAATGCATGTAGGTTTAGAAATTTCCCCCGCTAAAAGTAAAATTTGTTTGTTTAGTAGAGGTTTTCGTAGACCAGTTATAGATGTCCGTCTAAACGGTAATTTGTTAAACTTAGTAGATCATGTTAAATATTTAGGATTATGGCTAGATAGGGGTCTCCGATGGAAGAAGCATATAAATGAGGTTCGTGACCGAGTTTTTAAACTGATTAATATTTTTAAGGTTTTAGTGGGACCCGGGTGGGGTGTTCATCCCAACCACTTAAGACGGTTATATATCTCTCTGATTCGTAGTCGCATAGACTTTGGTAGTTTTTTATTTGACAATAGCGCCGACACTCATTTAACCAAACTGGACAGATTACAAAACGTTTGCCTGCGGTTAATAGGTGGGTTCATCAAAAGCACTCCGATTCACGTGATGGAATCTGAATTGATGTTGCCTCCTCTTTTTATTCGCCGCCGATATTTAGCTGGTAAGTTTTACTTAAAATCTAAGTGTTACGATTTTCCTTTAATAGACATATTAGATAAGCTTCATGGTCTTTGTGGTAATAATCCTTATTGGAGAAACAAGAAAAAACCACTGTTAGTTATGTCTCATGATGTCCTAAAGCAAGAACATATGTACTGCAGTAGTAAAATTGGCATGTTCTCCATGGATACTTGGGTCAGCAATATGGACTTATCACGTATTATAAAGCCTAGTTTAGATTTGGTTGATAAACCTAAGCATTGTTATCATGTACATAACTTGAGATCAATATGTTGTAAGTCTCTAAGTTCACAATATTCTGGCTTTTACTGTATGTATACGGACGGTTCTAGACATGAGAACCATTGTGGTGCAGCCTTTTTTGATTCGCAAGTTGGTACCTTTTTCAAATTCCGTATTTCATCAAAAGTTTCAATAATGCACCTGGAGTTAATCGCTATCTCTGAAGCTTTGGCTTACATCAAATCTTTGAACGATGATCGGTTTGTTATTTTCACTGACTCGAAAAGTGCCCTTCTTCATCTGTTGAGATGCACGAGTACTTCACCTTTCAGGGGGATTCCATTGGCATATAGTATCTTAGGGGCCATCACTGAACTTGTTACCAAACATAAAACAGTTATATTGCAGTGGATTCCTTCTCATGTTGGACTCGATGGTAATGAGATGGTTGATCGTTTGGCAAATGAAGCCGCGTCTGATGGAGAATTGTATGTGTGTCCTCCATGGCATACTGAACTTTTACCCCTAGTTAGAGATAGATGTTTTCAATCCTGGTCCGAATATTTTGATAAAAGATCTCTAACGAAGGGTATTTGGTACAGGACGATTCAGCCATCGCTTCCACGTTTGCTTTGGTTCAGCGAGGGCAGGATGAATAGGCAAGAAGTTGTAATAGCTTTGAGACTCCGATCCGGCCATGTTCCTCTCAATAGTTTTGGTTTTATGATGCGCAAAGTTGATTCGCCCAATTGCGCTGTCTGTGGAGTCATAGAAGATGTGCATCACATCTTGACAGAATGTAGTCGTATTGGAGTCCTAAGACGTCAAGCTTTTGACAATAATTTTAATGTAGGCTACTATAATAGCGTCCTGGCCTCACCATTGTCAGATGAGGCCAGAACACTATATCATATTATTATTATGTGTACAAGGTTGCGGGTAGGTTAGTTTGTTATATTTATTGTATCCAATAATCGGGGTGACATATTCTTTATAGAAAAAACCCTGTAAATAAATAAAGATTTAAAAAAAAAAAAAAATTACCAATTTTTACGAGGTTGTATCGAACATGAAGACTTGTAACTTAAAAATAATAATAAAAAATATGTATTCTATGGTTCAGCTGACGGAATTGAGTATCGACGATATTAGTTCTATATGGAATTCTCTGTACTCTGTAATAAAGTTCGTCAAATCTAATGATGACTCTGAATTTCAAATGCAATTTTAAACTACTCATTAAATAAACTGATTTAGGATCTGTTGATTTTGTTTAGTCATTTTTGCTTCTTCTTTATTTAACTGCGTCACCAATATCGCATCTTAAAATATAATACAAATGGTTCATATAATTCAATTTATATAACACATAATATACAGAGTGACGGTGTGTAATAGTACTCCTAGACGGTCGGGCAGGCTTCCTGTTTTTACCCGACTGCGCCAGAAGGAGGGTTATGTTTTTCGAGTGTATATGTATGTATTTACTTTCCTATTTCGATCTACTTTCCGATCCTTGTTAGCGAAATTGGTATTGGCAGATCTCTGAGCTCTAAACGGTCACGAGGTTTTAGATCGCCCTTTAGATTCCTGCCTCACTCGCTCAGTTTTCGTGTGTATGTGTTTCTATATTCACACAGATAGCTGGATTCCTTTCTCCATAAATGAAACCTACATCAATTAATTATTATAATGTCGTGTCTTTTGAATGAAGAACTTCTTAAGTCTTCAAAAATGTCGAGAATTATTTCCGGCCAGAAAATTAACAATCTGATTCAGTAAAAAGGAATAAGGAAATAGCTAAAACTTTCTTTTTCTTAATCTAGAAAGTTGAATTCTCGTAGGTTGGGTTGGGTTTAATTGGAATGCGCCGTGCCCTCATCTCAGAAGTAGGCAGTGACCTCTCGCTGCCGGCCGTGGTCGAGTCCATGGTCGACAGCGAGGAGTCCTGGGACGCGGTGGTTTCCTTCTGTGAAACAGTCGTCTCGCAGAAGGAGGCTGCGGAAAGGGAGAGGGAGATCTCGTCCACTCACCCTGCCCGCAGCAGGCGCACCGGGCGTCGGCGGAGGGCGGACAACGCCCTCTTCCGGCCCCCCTAAACGGGTCCAGGGGCGACGGACTCGGGGACGTCCGTCGCCCCCCACACATCAGGACCCGAGGTGGCGGCGCGATGTGTTCCACGCGCGCCCCTCTTAGACGTCACGGGGGGAGTCAAACACCTCACTCCCCCCCCTGACCAGACGGGGCCCGCTGCGGCGGGCCGACACCAGCCGGGGGTTGCGGAAGGATCGTACGTTCCCGCGACCCCCGGCGTAGGTGTGAGATGGAACACCGGGGTGGTTTTTAGTCAGTAAGAGTCTGACAGACCCCGCCGCCCGCCCCAGGGCGGCGGACATCCATGAGGATTTTCCACCCCGGATCAAAAAAAAAAAAAAAAGGGTTTAATTGGAATTCTTGGTTTTAAAAACATCAAGTTTAGACATCTATCTAATACTTTATGCTATAAACATCCGAATTGAGAATCTCCTCCTTTTTTGAAGCCGGTTAAAAATGCTTGAGAGGATTTTAGCGTGGTAGCTGAGAGAACGACATCATCAATCACTCCACAGTCTCTTGGTATGTATATCATTCGTCGGCCTTTGACCGTTATGAGGCTGAGCAAGAGAATGTATCATTAATGTCAGTGATGCTAAGCTATTTGTCGCGAATCAGTCCCGTTGCTGCCAGTTGCCGACTCACGCGCTGGTACTACATGCAACACCCGCTAACCGACTGAACTAATATATTCGAAGTCTTAGAATTCTCATAATGTTTGTCGTTTGTTTTCTCAGTTTAACAAAAAGCCTAGCTTGTAAATTGTAATGCATGCTGAACGACAAGTGAACGTCCAAACGACGGAAACAATATATCCTTCGTCTAGACTGTAGCTGTATATACAAACAAAACAACATATTATATACATATGGAACAAAACACAATTAAACCTAAAGTAGGTAGATAACAACAAATTAAAGAGAATGATAGTGGAACAGATTTGAGGCGATGCCACTGACATGTGAAATCTGTTCATTCTGGACGACGTTCATGACTAATGAGTGTAATACAGACTCCACAAAGTCTCGGGCAGACAGCTTTACCATAATCCCCATTGCCTCTTTTATCAGTATCGTTTTACCGGGCTTTAAAGTTCGTTCGTGCATACATACACATGTTTGTGTGTGTACATGTGAACGTCTGCATCGTCAGGGCGCAGGGGGAGGAAAGCGAGAGTAGGGATACGAGGAGGCATTACTAGAGTTTACCTTGTAACGGTAAGTGTACATCGGGTAATGTAGTTCCCATCCAATTATCTGTTGCGTTCATTTAATTAAGCGTATCACTGCTCCTCAGTACATAAACAAGTGTTGGCTTGTGTCTAACCGTAAATGTGGGTAGAAAGCGCGACTCGCACTCCCTACAATTAGACGTGATGCGCGGCGAACTGGCTCGCGGTCAACAGTATGCCACGGTCCACGTGGATCGGTTACTTACACGTTTATATTCAAGAAAACGTAAAAAGAAACGTTGAAAAATTCTAAACTCTTTTGTTCTCTTTGGCCATGCAGTATAACTTTAGCTACCAAAGTAGAGTTATTATTGTCTTTGTTGTTGTGAAGGGAACCGTGCGTCCGTAGTCGCTTTGATCATCTCGTGTTCTTAATTACGCTGCTATTCGTTGCGGCAGGTACCTCCGCGACTAAGTCACCAGCTGCGCAGAGACTTTGTAATAGAAAATAACCGGGTGTTGTTAATGGCTGCGATCCTAGAGAGCTCGCGAATAATGGCGGAGCGTAATACCGTTTTGGCGGGAAGCGACGCGTGGGCTTGTGGCGTTTGTGCTGCGGATGTTGGGTGCGCTGAAGAAACTTCCCTACTCCAATTTATGATTTTGTAACAAAAAGAAGTAATGTTTTATAATTGTTTAAATTATTACCGTTTTTGTTTTCCGGTGCCTTACGACTTATCCTTTTCCTTGTAACTCTCTACGATACAATCTATGGACTTTAGGGCTTTACCTATACCTATCGTGATGGCCGCTGTTACATCATTCATTACGAATAGCTTCGCTGTAAAATACTTGTTACGTATCAGCTGCGATTCGAATTTTACGCATTCTTGTTGTTTTGCCGGGTGTAAGAATGTATAGTATTTAGTTGCATGCCTGCTTTGTAAATACCTAATCAGGTACAGTAAACGGTAGGTAGCAAAGGTATACTATGAGAAAATGATTGTGCCTTTAAAATTTTGCGACAAATGTTTACGGAAATGGAAAGGCGCGACGACCGGCGGCGTATTATATTCCTGGGTGTTCGAAAAAGCAATATGCATCGAAATTACTTGCGATTCGCTGAGCAATTTCCTTGCTTACCTGAAATATATTTTTTGAAAATGGGAAAAGGTTGTCTTTTAGATTTAAATTATTCATTCGTCGTATTTCCGACCTATTTTTTTTTATTTGAATTTTATGCAAGTGAAATTCTTGTGTTAAGGGCCTTACTCTCGTTTAGTACCGTAACACGGTCACTTTATGAAGCTTATAACTTATTAACGGTTTGGTTAGAAGGTCTGTAAAAAATATATGTTTGCTATAGATTCATGTACAACATTTTTGAAACAGGGTTTTTTCATAAGGCTAATACTTTTGCCTTAAAAAAATATTTACCAAAACGCTATTTTCGCTAACATTTGCTTATAACTTCTAAACGGCTTTGATGTTTGGAAATATTTTTACACTGAAAAATTGATGGTTAGAGGTACTACATATTTGAAATAGCGTTTTTAAATCAATCAACAGTTGCAAAGACAATGCCCCATTTTGAGATATAGGTTCAGAGGTGCTCTGCGCGGGCGCGGGCGGCAGTCGTGCGTTAGCACTGAGACGGGGTGGCTGTGTCGCTCGCTGCTCCGCCCGGCTATCGATAGACTACGCGCGTTTGGCTGTGTTAGTGCAAATATTTATGAACGAATTTTATCAGTATGCGTTTATAGATTAGCTCGCTGCAGAGGGCCCATTTCTATTGTCCGCGTGGACGCTTTATTAGTGGTGCCATTTCTAAATACTGTTTTTTTTTATATTGTTTATTTTGTAAATATAAGATAATTTGTAAATAAATAAAAATGCCAAAGCAAAGCAAGTCAAGAAAAATACGTTTTCTCTACGACGACGCACCGTTTTATAGATATTAGCGAAAAACTCAAAAGTGGGAATTTTTATACCCCCCACTCCGGCTCACCTCCTAGACGCGGGGACTTTTAGTATGTTTACTCCCTAAGCACTCTGAGCAACTTTCTGAAGAAATCGCTCAGGGCCCAGCTCACGCACTCTACACCTCTTTTTGGTTATTCGTTGAGTGGACTAATAAGTATCTATCTATCTATAGAAATAAATAAAATTGGAGTGTCTGTTTGTAATATTAAAACAACCATTTCAGGCCATTTTATTTTGACTATTTAGAAAATAACTACTTACCCACAATTAAAAAAAAAAATGTTTTCAAACACCTTAATTTATAAAAAATAAGCGTTCTTAGTTGTCAATCTACGAGTATTTGCATTACTGAGTTTATTGATTACTACCTTCTCATATTCTTGTGCGGATTTATTTCTGTGACTGGGACTTTCACTAGCAGATAGGTGACTAAGGAGTAACTTAGGCTACTTTTATTTAAAAAAAAAAAAAAGAAAATAGGTTCCCACGAAAAAAAATTAAAACCTATGAAATGAAATACTGAATAATATCCGATTCAAATAGGGAGGTTGTATACTGCGTTTATTTAGGTACTTAACCAAATGTAAATAAATCATAATAAAGAAACGGAGTGCAGTTTTTTTTTTTTTTTATAAGTGGATCCTATACGTGAAGATTCCTTAATCTCCAATGAAATTGATTGAAAAAATAATATACCTAGTGTTTTTGTTTTAGCCCAAGGAAATCGTTCACCAAATATTGTATATAAAAATGCTAATACGAAAAACTAAAAATAAATAATAATTAAACTAAAAATGCAAAAACTATCAAAAAGAACTAAATGAAGTACTAAATGAAATATATGAGGGGGTGAAGCAGATGAAGTGGGATACGAATAGTCCTCGCCTACGGCGCGGCGGGGTGCACCACGCGAATTTCGTCGAAGAGCGACTTCCATTATATTTAGAAGCGTAATTTCGCGACTCGAATAAGATGCACGATTGGCTCCGCACTCTACTGTCCGGATTCTCACTGCGTAATCACCAGGTTCGAATCTCAGTGGACGGCATATCTTTTGTTTTGTTATTTTTTAATTATAATGTGCTTATCTTTTGTTTTGTTATTTTTTAATTATAATGTGCATAAGTATTTTTATTTTCTTATTTTTAAAATAATTCAATAAGTAATTGTTATTTTAATAAAAACAATCATTTTTATTCCTATAGTTATTTTTCTTCAGAATCTAGAGTAATATAATAAAAATAAAATAAAAACGACAACCATTTCTTTTTACTATAAAGAAAAAACAATAAAATTGCATTATAATTGTTACAAAAATAAGAAAATCAACAAAAGTAATAATTACTGAAAATTTTCAAACAAGAAAATCGGAAAAAGTATAATAATAATTAAAAAAACATTTATATCAAATAAGAAAATCAACAAAAAGAATTATGGAAAAGTTTGAATTTGAAGTCGGGCGTTGGTGATTGATGCAGAGAACTTTCGTGATGCACGAGACCACTAGACCAATCGAGCTGTTATAATGTATGTCGAAATTACGCGTCTATAGATAATCTATACAAACAAAATATGGTGTGTACAAAAAAGTAGGTACCTACTAACTTTACAATTTGTTTCGTCGAATAAGATCTCTTTATTGCCTTCCGTTTATTTATACACTGATTGTTTATTTATACAACTTATGAGTAGAACCGAAACAGTACAAACATTTACACCAACAACATAACTTAGAAAAAACTAATCATAAAATAAAATATAATAAACAGCTTTCATCAAAAAACAGATACCAAAGTACGTACACTAGGTACCGACCCGAAATAATTGCAAGACTTCAAAGTATTTTATACGGCTACTCGCTCAACTATATAGGTACGGACGCCAGCACATCAACCTACCACAATCTGTCAGATTTCTTTAATAGATTTTCAACTTTATTGCTAAAGCATAAGGTTCAAAGTTGATTGGGAAAATCTGACAGATTGTGATCGGTTGATGTGCTGGCGTCTGTACTGTACCCAACCGCGTCATTTTTCGCAAATGCGATCAGGCTCCTTATCAATTAGAGTCTACGGAACAATTTCGTCTGAAAGTATTTTTACTTTAATGGTTTGTTAAAATATTAATTGTAAACGCGATTATGCTCCTTATTCATAGAAGGTAACGGGTCAATTTCCTATGCAAGTATTTTTACTTCCAACAACGCTTTTGAATACGCGATTGTATTTCTTATTTGTATGAAGTCATGGATCAATTTTCGATGCAGATAGAAAATACTTGAAAGTATCTCGAGCTATGTTTTTTTAAGGTGGACGTACTTTGTAGCTCTGGTACTCGATTTTGCAAGTACGACCCATGCCTAAACGCGATTGTGCTCCATAAGTAAGAATTCAGAGTTCAATTTCCTATGCAAGTTTTTTTTCTTCCAACAGGGCTCTTGGTTGGAATAGTAGTAGAAACTTTAATCGTCTATACTCTATAAGTACGTATTTATTTGTAAAAGCTATTTTGGTCCTTATTTGTATACAGTTAAGGTTCAATTTCCTATGCAGATAGAAAATACTTGAAAGTATCCCGAGATCTAGTTTTAGGACGTGGTTTCTTAAAGAAGTCGTACTTGTAAGCCCTGGTACGCGATTTTGCAAGTACGACCCATGTCTAGTCACTGCATTTTTTAGTTACTTATACTCTATGTATGGGTCACTGACTCACTGTCGCTCCGCGTAGAAATGAAGAAAAGCTAAAAAGACGCCGCGATGGCGCAACGTTTCGTTCGACTCGTTCGAGTTATTTATCAAATCCTTACAAATATCTTATTTCAATCGATAAATAAAAACAACAGTTCCCTTTATAGGTACATTACATCACTGTTATTAATTTTATCAAGATTTGTTTATAAATAACACAGTTACAATTGCAACGATTTCAATTTTAATGGTTATTTTATGATTTTTTTCTATCGAGAAAATTTACCGAAAACGTGTTTTGAACACAATGGTCCACTCATAAATATGATCAAGATTAACATATTTTTTTTGCTGTTCTAAAATGTATACATTTGGCTAAAATATTGTTTTGCGAAGCCTATTTTGACTAAGTACAGCGCCTTATAAAGTTATCGTAAACTCTGCGAACTCAACAATAACTTTTTTGTTAAATTCCACACGGACGATTAACAGCTAGTACAAAATACATATAATATCAGCCTTGCATCCGCCATTCCCTTCTGGAATCGTAGGCAAAAATGGCGACCTACGTGTGGCATGTCTGCGCCTCTTCATATTCTTTGATTGTAGTTTTAGTGTCGCGCGCCACCGCACACATTTTTACGTATTCGGGAGTAGGGCGTTTAGCTCCGCCCACATGCACAAGGTCAGTGAGCCATCTATACACCTTAAGGCCGCTCTCTCGAAAAAAGCTTGAAAAAAGCATGCAGATGAAGCCATTTTTTGTCGGCATTTACAGAGAAATTACATCTGAAAAAAATCCTTAGTAATCTTCATGATATAATACGTAATTTGGTTTAGCCATAATTTTTCTACCGGTATCACTTAATTTAAAAAAAAATCTCCAAATCACCTCCAAATCATTGAGATGAAACCGTTTTACTCCTTCATTTTTTATCAAAAGAGTGTAAAAAAATATATCTACATCTTCGCAATACAAAGGAGAATAATTTGGTTTTGTTACTTTTTTAAAATATGTATTATTTTTATGATAATAAATTAAAAAGGCCTCTGATAATGGACTGCGTCTACATCACCCCCGCACTCGTCCATAAATTTAGTGCGGGGCGCATCGTGTTGCTAGGTGGACGTGTGTCGCGTTGCGAGAACTCCGCACTACGAAATAAAATCGTAAAATATTACTGCAAAAACAAAAAGTGTACCTACCCAAGCGGGGTTTTATGAAACTTATGCGCTGTCCATTACTCTGTGTACATAGGTACTGTTTATAAAATACCTACCTCATTCAAACGAAAGTCGTAAGTACTAGTAGTGAATGATCAGTTGATCACAGAAGGTCCACGTCCACGAAATGATTCAGCCAATATTATAAATTTTACTTTTCGGTGCCTAAGTCTATTATTCTGATGCGTTGCGATTATTTGTGACATATTGTGACACAAAACTGAAAGTGCTCCTAAAGTAGGTATTAATTATGATTATAGGTTACGTACTTGCTAATAATTTGTCAATTTATTGATTACCGGCGTAATTATTTTCAAATAAAAAAATCAAATCAAATCATTTATTTGCATAAAACAGGTTCAGTGGATGTTAAAAAAGGTCAAATGGTACACTGTTAATAACCATATAAGGTGTGCAAATATAAAACAAGAATGTTAACTGTTAATTTCACTATTCAATAAAGTACGGACGCCAAGCACATCAACCTATCCGAAACTGTCAAATTTTCGCAATCAACTTTGAACCTTATGCTTTAGTGATAAAGTTGAAAATCTATTAAAGAAATCTGACAGATTGTAGTAACTTGATGTGCTGGCGTCTGTACAATGTCATTGAAAATAAAATTATCGTAAATACAGATCAGTCAACAAAATAAGGAATTAAAAATAATAATGTCATACAATAGTAAAAAGTAGTAGTTCAATAATATATATGTGTAGGATCAGGAGTGCCGAGAGGTATATCGTCAGGGTTTGGAGTCCCCATTTTATTGGGATAAACAAGACAATTACACTTTAAAAAACACAATAGAAATAGTAATAAGTAACGATATAGATAAACGAACAAACCTTTATGGTTACAGTTCGTACAGCAGCCTAAGCCACCCAAATACAAAGTGTATCGCTCGCTATAAGCAAGCCTATACAGCTACGTAAATATACAGCAGCGCTGTACCAAGTAAACCGACAGTTTTGTCGGGAGCAGGGCTCTTTATTGGGTCGAATCCGAAGATCGACTGACTCTAAAACCGATTGCACGCTCTTTTATAGGACGATGCCCCTACCTTGCAATCCCTCCACGACAACTCTGTCCGATGACGCACGGAAGTACGTCATCGTGTTTACAAGATACAAAACACTAAAAATGTGCTAAATCTAATAAGACTTACTTTATAAAGCAATCAAATAAGACAAGAATAATTGACGTAAATAAACAATGGCAATCTTACAAAGTAAAATCATTCTAAATCAAAGTAACATGTCATCAATCGTTTTGAACAAAACCATTAGCCACAATTATCGAAATAAGTTGCCAAAATCAATTAGTGTGTACACCGAGTCAGAATTCTAAAATGGTACAATACTTGTTAGTTCTATACAATAAAAAAGAGTAAAAAAATTAAAACCTCAAGTAACCCGATTTTTGCTATCTCAGTTAAAATGTTTTTGATTCGCACAAGCTCTATTATAGGTAGGTTCTTAATTTTAAGGCAAAATGATGAGAGAGATGGATAGTGGGTATGTTTGCCATGAGTGAGCGAGACAGATAGTGACGCCACTTTTATTAAAGTGAAAAAAGTGAAAAAACTACTTACTGTGATTACTTTATAAAGCAATCAAATAAGACAAGAATAATTGACGTAAATAAACAATGGCAATCTTACAAAGTAAAATCATTCTAAATCAAAGTAACATGTCATCAATCGTTTTGAACAAAACCATTAGCCACAATTATCGAAATAAGTTGCCAAAATCAATTAGTGTGTACACCGAGTACTCAATAAACTATGTTCCGATAGACAAGAATTGATACTAAAATCACAAAGAAAATAACAAGTTACTGATTACCCACAATTGTAATGACAACCAACTCCGACACGGCCAGAACTGACGTTCTACACGACCTCGTGTGATCCTGGGAAAGAAATCACAGTTAATATCGATCGGCCTTTCTGACAAAAACTTTAACAAAACAAATGTGTAAAAGAAAAATCCTGAACAGTCCAATAAAGTTATTATCAATAGCAGTTGCATTGACACCATACAAAATGACCATACTGTTACTGACAATACGTAGCTCAACTAAAGTAGAGACAGTCTCCCAGCCGAAATCACACCATGGGATTCGACAAGTAATTTGGAACCGAATAGACAACCCGCATAGGCGTCAACATAGACAACCCGCATAAGCGTCAAGTTCGTCCAAATCCAGGAGTCAACATAGACATCCGATTAAGCGTCAAGATAGTATGTCAGCAGCAGGTGAATTATCACCAGTGTCATCATTGACATCATCATTAACAGGGAATGGACATTCAGGCATCTTTCGTAACATATCATGAGCGTATTTAAAAATTGCATTGTCAACTAGATTGAGCATTGGAATCGGGTAGGTCTGGGTCAAAATCGGGCAAGCGAATTACAGTAGACGGATTGGAGTTCAGCTTAACCGCTTCAATTAACTGAGCTACATTATGGTTCTGAAGCTCTAACATTGCTCGCCATGGATCACCAACACCTTGCGATTCCTGGGCTAAACCTAATCCCACTTCTGATGTAGGATCAGGAGTGCCGAGAGGTATATCGTCAGGGTTTGGAGTCCCCATTTTATTGGGATAAACAAGACAATTACACTTTAAAAAACACAATAGAAATAGTAATAAGTAACGATATAGATAAACGAACAAACCTTTATGGTTACAGTTCGTACAGCAGCCTAAGCCACCCAAATACAAAGTGTATCGCTCGCTATAAGCAAGCCTATACAGCTACGTAAATATACAGCAGCGCTGTACCAAGTAAACCGACAGTTTTGTCGGGAGCAGGGCTCTTTATTGGGTCGAATCCGAAGATCGACTGACTCTAAAACCGATTGCACGCTCTTTTATAGGACGATGCCCCTACCTTGCAATCCCTCCACGACAACTCTGTCCGATGACGCACGGAAGTACGTCATCGTGCTTACAAGATACAAAACACTAAAAATGTGCTAAATCTAATAAGACTTACTTTATAAAGCAATCAAATAAGACAAGAATAATTGACGTAAATAAACAATGGCAATCTTACAAAGTAAAATCATTCTAAATCAAAGTAACATGTCATCAATCGTTTTGAACAAAACCATTAGCCACAATTATCGAAATAAGTTGCCAAAATCAATTAGTGTGTACACCGAGTACTCAATAAACTATGTTCCGATAGACAAGAATTGATACTAAAATCACAAAGAAAATAACAAGTTACTGATTAGTAATAGTTGGTTGTCATTACAATTGTGGGTAATCAGTGATTACCCACAATTGTAATGACAACCAACTCCGACATATGTATATACAGGCTGGATTTTTTTAACCTCACCTAGAGGGCAAGTACTCTAAACACTGGAGATAGCAAATTTTACTCAAAGGAAAATCCCTTCATTAAAAAAAAACAAATCTGCAATCAAAGATGTTCGAAAATTCGCTTGCCGCTCTCGGGAATCGAACCGCCTAAAATCCGAAAAAATAATACCCTGTACTTTTATGGCATCAATCGATAGGGTCAATCATAAGGATCAAATCTCTCTATGGCAGATCGAAAGTCGAATACTTTTTACTCGACTTCTATCGTCGCGGGTGACATCAATCAATCAATTAAATCAGCCTATCGCAGACCGCGGGTGGCACAGACTACATAAAATTAGAAAATCAAATTGGTAGTCATGTTTTTTATTATAATTATCACTTTATCATTACTATCCATGTGGGCTAAAGTGGGTCAATAATATTATTCAACTAATTAAATCAAATAAAAAAATCATTACCTATACGTAGTGAATCAATTAGTTCTACCAGAGAAGTTGAAGGTGATTCTGTTGATTTGGATGTGAATGTATTTTTTTTTACAAATTATGAACCTATATTTTTGTTTTACTTGTAAATATATGTATAACTGCATTCATTTTAGGAACAAGATGATTTGGGCATTCAAAAACTACGGTCTCTATTGGATGACATGGTGACTCACAAGCATCTTGTAAGGTCTGTCGAAGAACTTGAAGATTATTCAGCTGAATTTTAGTTATAATATATTTGTTTATAAAAAATATAACAAATAATATGACATACACTAGTGATAATTATACTACCTATACCTACCTACCTACCTACTTTACCTGCCTACCTATCTACCCTACCTTCCTATCTGCCTTACCCTAACTACCTACCTACCCTACCAACCTACCTACCCTACATACCTACCTACCTATCTACGTACATGCCTACCTACCCTTCTTCTCTTCATAGAAACCTTCCTAAGACTTCAACGAATATTTAAAAAAAAACCGAATTGGTCCAGCCATTCTTGAGTTTTGCGCTTAGCAGCACATTTAGCCATTAATTTTAGTTAAAAAGATACATTAAGTTGTTTACCACATGGCAAGCCAGGCTGATTTATATTAAGGGTATAGCTTCTACTCACGGCCTCGAAAGCTTTTAACAATTTTATTCGTAACCATAGCCCGAAAAGTACATCCATATCAATAGATAATACCTAAATAAAACCAAAACTGGACCATTGTAAATACAGGGTGTCCCAGAACTCAACGTCAAGCCAAAACGGGGTGACAGGATTGATCATAACCATCACGAGAAAAATCTGAAAAAAAATCTATCCCATGCAGTTTGAAAATTATGGGCATTTTAAGAAAAACCTAGAATTTTGATCAAACTGTAACATTTTTCGGTTATTGTGGTTATTCTTTTTTATTTTTGTTCATTTGAACTTTGGAAACGTAATCCTAAATAACATTTTTAGAATCCCAATAAAAAATAATGACACAATTGCCTCAAGTTTCCGAGAATTGAGACTATTCGTTAAACTACGAATTTAAAATTTTCAAGATTCGTCGACTTTGATAGGCCCTCCTTTAAAAAAAATGTACTAGAGTGCCTTGGCAAGTGGCATTAAAAGTTGGTGCATTTAATCAGAATTCTAAAATGGTACAATACTTGTTAGTTCTATACAATAAAAAAGAGTAAAAAAATTAAAACCTCAAGTAACCCGATTTTTGCTATCTCAGTTAAAATGTTTTTGATTCGCACAAGCTCTAGGTAGGTTCTTAATTTTAAGGCAAAATGATGAGAGAGATGGATAGTGGGTATGTTTGCCATGAGTGAGCGAGACAGATAGTGACGTCACTTTTATTAAAGTGAAAAAAGAGAAAAAAAGTTAGTAAAATAATGAAAAATCTTGATCTAGTTTAATTTAGGTTTGTTGGAATAAAAGTCAGATAGAGAAATAACGTTTTTTATTACAATAAATAAGCCCATTGAGAACGTAGCCGACTTGCGTGAACGCATTTCTCAAGCAGCTGAGGAGATCAACTCTTGAAGATATGCCCGACTAATAAGTAGATCTTTTTTAAGAAGATGTAGGGCTTGTATTGAGGCTGATGGTAAACAATTTGAACATTTATTGTAATAAAAATGTTATTTCTCTATCTGACTTTTATTCCAACAAACCTAAATTAAACTAGATCAAGATTTTTCATTATTTTACTAACTTTTTTTCACTTTTTTCACTTTAATAAAAGTGGCGTCACTATCTGTCTCGCTCACTCATGGCAAACATACCCACTATCCATCTCTCTCATCATTTTGCCTTAAAATTAAGAACCTACCTATAATAGAGCTTGTGCGAATCAAAAACATTTTAACTGAGATAGCAAAAATCGGGTTACTTGAGGTTTTAATTTTTTTACTCTTTTTTATTGTATGGAACTAACAAGTATTGTACCATTTTAGAATTCTGATTAAACGCGCCAACTTTTAATACCACTTGCCAAGGCACTCTAGTACATTTTTTTTAAAGGAGGGCCATTCAAAGTCGACGAATCTTGAAAATTTTAAATTCGTAGTTTAACGAATAGTCTCAATTCTCGGAAACTTGAGGCAATCGTGTCATTATTTTTTATTGGGATTCTAGAAATGTTATTTAGGATTACGTTTCCAAAGTTTAATTGAACAAAAATAAAAAAGAATAACCACAATAACCGAAAAATGGTACAGTTTGATCAAATTTCTAGGTTTTTCTTAAAATGCCCATAATTTTCAAACTGCATGGGATAGATTTTTTTTATATTTTTCTCGTGATGGTTATGATCAATCCTGTCACCCCGTTTCGGCTTGACGTTGAGTTCTGGGACATCCTGTATATGTGGTACACATAATTATTTAACTTTCACGATGACTTGACCTTCTGTGATTTCGATACTCTGTGACGAGACTAGGCGAGGCAAACCGTGGTGGCGGCGCACACAACCGCACATTTTCTGTTACATGCGGGTAGCGGAGTGGCGCGGAGAAGGGGTCGTTAGCTCCGCCCAAATGCTCAAGGTTATCGGCATTAATACAGGCCTTAAATAAATTTTCCGTGTATCGAACGCAAAAACTGTGTGGGACGCAGTGAGGCGTTAACGATCGGATGTGGAGATTCGCAGATATGCCGGCAGCCACGCGGCACGCGGCTGCCGCGCGGCGCGGCGCGGCGGATGTGCCGAGGTGGCGAGTGTCCGCAATGCTGAGCCACGCGAGACCAACTCCCTGCTCGATCACATCTACGATAAATAAGACCTATGTGTCACGGTCGGGTGCACTCTGCACGTGTCATTAACGACTCTACAATTTGACTATTATAGTACTTTTTACCTTATTGTGGATTTTCTAAGTACTTACATACGGTCAATTAGAGTGAAACTTAGAGAAAACATCGTCGTTAATGTAAACTGTGCTACTAGCTACACCAGTTAATTTCTGGCAGTTAATGTAGTATTATATTGATGGACTAGTAGGTAGGTACCTATATGTATAGATATGGAGTTATATACTTAATGAGTGTGATATAATTTATGTGCCACATAGTCGATATTTTTTTCATAAAAATTTCGGGAGAGTATTATCTGTGGTATTACTCCACTGTTTGACACTGTACATCCAAAGTTAAACATGATATCGTTTTGACTTATTGTTAGTTTTGTCTATACGGAAACAGAATACCTAGTAAAATAAAAAGCCATTAAAATGTTATGACACTTATGACCCCACAAAGATTCGTTTTTCTTGCTATTTTTAACGTAACTTTGGGTGTAAATAAGTAATAAAAGAACTGTAAAATCTTCAATACTAAGTCCATACCGACAAAGCTCAGTTATCGAAGAGTTCAAAAAACTTTATTTGTAATTGATTTATGCAGTGGTTTTTTCATAAAACTCGATTTTCCAAAGCACTTTTCGAATTTTTTACGCGCCTTTCAGTTCGGAACGGTGTTTCTGTACGTGAGAACTAAACGTTGTGCGTGTAGACTAGGTACTTACTAGCATCTAACTGCTCATCACTGATACCAGCTCTTTCGGACACGAAGCCAGGTGAGACAGCGTGCTTTTTGGCCATGACCACCAATGAGGTCGAGCTCGCGACTAGTTTAGTCTTAAAGAAAGAAAATGTAATAAGGCAACAATTGCTCTTATTTGTCGCATTCCCCGGTGCGTGGCATGCCTGATGTCTGGGCCGACTTCCTATCATCACGTTAGATCAACCGGCGCTAATGTTCCGATGGTAGCCAATCTATCTTCATGCCTCGCAGTGACGGCAACCGTGACTTAGATGAATATTGCACCTGCCAGGGGTCGCTGAACCCTGGCAGTGCCACTGAGAAACATACAGTCAAATTAAATTATCTAGTGAAACTCTGCAGACGTGATATCGGTATAATATCGATATCTAGACACGATAATATAAAAAAATAAAATATTTGATTTTTTTTGGGGTTAACGTCCGGAAAATTGGGTTCTTTTGTTTTATGGTATTTAGATATCGATACCCATTACGTCTGTGAAGCTTACACATAAATAAACCAGATTTTTAAAACTTATAAGTGACTACAAAATGACCCCATAAAAAACAATAATTGAGGACCTTGCAGCAAAAGGGAGGCAGATCCACATTTTTAACGACATTGTAACCGTAAAAAAATCGTCGTCAAAAATTTATTTATTTCCCTTAAAAACTTTAGCAAAATATGTAGGTAAATATGTTTATATTATACGTATATTATACCATATAACTCTTAGACATTAGAGTAACCAATCATTTTTAAAAACCTTTTTGCTTGATAAACCTTTTTACTTACCTGACATTTCTTATACTTGGACTTACCTCCCTTTTGCTGCAAGGTCCTCAATTATATTAATTTCTTTTTAATTTTACCAACTTTAGATCGATACTCTGCGGAGTTTCGTTAGCTAATTTAATTTGACCTTGTATGCAGTGTCCTGTTGCTACCAATTAAGAGATATCGCATTAACACGAAACGCATGCTGTTTTTTTACTATAATTGTCGCACGATTCGATCAAACTGTAGTTATGAATAGATCAGCAAAAATCAATCACAGTGCCTGGCAGTTTCACTCAACAGTGTAAAACGTGTATATTTTAACGCTGATGAAAATCTATTAGAGGCCTTAATACAAAGGTCATTAGTATCAGTTTTACTCCAGTAGGAAGGAAAGCTGAATAAAGAATGAAACCGTCAATCAGTCAAGTTCTTTTTACGATATTGCTGAATTCCTCTAGGGCTTAAACACGTGTATTTTAAATAATTTGGACGCCTAGGGGCAGCCTTTCTTTTCTATTAATCTTAAAGAAAATGGTAAGGAATTTGGTGCCTTCCCTTTGCTATATAGACCTTAAATCTATGACTCCAAAGCTCTTTAAGAACAACCTATTTCTTTAAAACGTTTGTGAAATGATTTCCTTATTAAAGCAAAAACTCTTCCGTCTTCATTTGTAAAGCAAATTTCATATCACACACGATACCGGTTTAATTTCATTTCTATGATTCAATTGTGGCATATATACGGTTTTGTAAAAAATAAACGGAAATTTTTTTTGGGCGTGCATAAAGCTCTTCAAATTTTAGTTGAAGCTTTTGAATTAAATTTTTTACATTTGAAGTTAACATTTTACTTTCATAGATAGTTCAAAACTTACTATAGCAGTGTTCATAATCTCAGATAATTTACATTCCATCGCCACTTAATCAGTTATCTACTTTAGTGAAATGTATTCTAAGTTGATTTTTTTAAGATCATTTTGTAACAAAAAGGTCCTAATAAGTATTTGGTTGCAATGGAATTTGAACTTTGTTAAGCAAGTATGACTTTCAATTTTTTGTTACTTATCTTGAAAATTCCTGGCTCTGATTTATACCTAATATAGGTACTAAATATATTCCCTTAGCTAATTAACGTAGATAAAATATAAAAATTACACGTAGAATTCCGATTCTACGTCAGGTGTTACAGCAGCACGTTTTAAACTCTGTTGAATTAACTCAGTGCGTGTCTGGGTACTAATGCTCTGACAATATCATTATTATTACCGTCAGATTCCCAGCGACCAGTCAGAGGACAACAACCAACAAATTGAACGCGCTGCGAATAGTTAGATATTCTGTTTATAGTTGTTATTTGGTTAGCTATCGAAACACCGAAGAGTAACTAATTGGGTTTAACCCCCCTGGCATGTGGAGTGCGGCGTGAACTCTGCATGCCAGGGTTCATAATATGTCATGGCATTCAAAGATGAGCGTCGTCGCACTTTGCGTTTGTAATACTGTTGGTTAAGGCACATTTATTTGAATAATAGCTTTAGCATTCACTCTGCATGAATTCATAAATGAAGTGGATAACAGCTAAAAGCGAACAGTTTAAGGGCCTTACTCTCGTTTAGTACCGTAACTCGGTCACTTTATGAAGCTTATAACTCATTAACGGTTTGGTTAGAAGGTCTGTAAAAAATATATGTTTGCTATAGATTCATGTACAGCATTTTTGAAACAGGGTTTTTTCATAAGGCTAATACTTTTGCCTTAAAAAAATATTTACCAAAACGCTATTTTCGCTAACATTTGCTTATAACTTCTAAACGGCTTTGATGTTTGGAAATATTTTTACACTGAAAAATTGGTGGTTAGAGGTACTACATATTTGAAATAGCGTTTTTAAATCAATCAACAGTTGCAAAGACAATGCCCCATTTTGAGATATAGGTTCAGAGGTGCTCTGCGCGGGCGCGGGCGGCAGTCGTGCGTTAGCACTGAGACGGGGTGGCTGTGTCGCTCGCTGCTCCGCCCGGCTATCGATCGACTACGCGCGTTTGGCTGTGTTAGTGCAAATATTTATGAACGAATTGTATCAGTATGCGTTTATAGATTAGCTCGCTGCAGAGGGCCCATTTCTATTGTCCGCATGGACGCTTTATTAGTGGTGCCATTTCTAAATACTGTTTTTTTTATATTGTTTATTTTGTAAATATGTATAAGATAATTTGTAAATAAATAAAAATGCCAAAGCAAAGCAAGTCAAGAAAAATACGTTTTCTCTACGACGACGCACCGTTTTATAGATATTAGCGAAAAACTCAAAAATGGGAATTTTTATACCCCCCACTCCGGCTCACCTCCTAGACGCGGGGACTTTTAGTATGTTAACTCCCTAAGCACTCTGAGCAACTTTCTGAAGAAATCGCTCAGGGCCCAGCTCACGCACTCTACACCTCTTTTTGGTTTATTCGTTGAGTGGACTAATAAGTATCTATCTATCTATACTTAATCTTATAAATAAAAATCTTTAAAACTTTATCTAATAAATAAAATTGGAGTGTCCATTAAAACAACCGCTTCAGGCCATTTTATTTTGACTGTTTAGAAAATAACTACATACTTACTCACAATAAAAAAAAAATGTTTTCAAATAGGTTAATTTATAAAAAATGAGCATTCTTAGTTGTCAATCTACGAGTAGGTATTTGCATTACTGAGTTTATTGATTACTACCTTCTCATATTCTTGTGCGGATTTATTTCTGTGACTGGGACTTTCACTAGCAGATAGGTGAATAAGGAGTAACTTAGGCTACTTTTATTTTAGAAAAAAAAAAGAAAATAGGTTCCCACGAAAAAAAATTAAAACCTATGAAATGAAATATTGAATAATATCCGATTCAAATAGGGAGGTTGTAAACTACGTTTATTTAGGTACTTAACCAAATGTAAATAAATCATATACCTAATAAAGAAACGGAGTATAGTTTTTTTTATTTTTTATAAGTGGATCCTATACGTGAAGATTCCTTAATTTCCAATGAAATTGATTGGATAAATAATAAAATAATATAGTGTTTATGTTTTAGCCCAAGGAAATCGTTCACCAAATATTGTATATAAAAATGCTAATACGAAAAACTAAAAATAAATAATAATTAAACTAAAATGCAAAAACGATCAAAAAGAACTAAATGGAGAAATATTAGAAGAATTTCAATAAAATTAGCATAGGTATTTCTTTACGTGGCGGTGAATAGACGACTTTTATGTATTTGAGGGGGTGAAGCAGATGAAGAGGGATACGAATAGTCCCCGCCTTCGGCGGGGTGCACCGCGCGGATTTCGTCGATGAGCGACTTCCATTATATTTAGAAGCGTAATTTCGCGACTGGAATAAGATGCACGATTGCCTCCGCGCTCTACTGTCCGGATTCTCACTGCGTAATCACCAGGATCGAATCTCAGTGGACGGCATAATCTTTAGTTTTGTTATTTTTTAATTATAAGTACTTATCTTTTGTTTTGTTGTTTTTTAATAATAATGCGCATATTTTTATTTTCTTATTTTTAAAATAATTCAATAAGTAATTGTTATTTTAATAAAAACAATCATTTTTATTCCTATAGTTATTTTTCTTCAGAATCTAGAGTAATATAATAAAAATAAAATAAAAACGTCCACCAAGCTTGATTCGGAAAAAATTATATACCTACAGTGTTTTACAAAAGAGTGTAAGCAATAATAATATAGGTAGTCTGAAAATTTTCAAACAAGAAAATCGGCAAAAAGTAAAATAATAATTAAAAAAACATATCAAATAAGAAAATAAAAAAAAACCAAATATGGAAAAATTTGGATTTGAAGCCGGGCGTTAGTGACTAAACTATAGTGACGTGACGCACGAGACCACTAGACCAATCGAGCTGTTGTAACGTACGTCGAAATTACGCGTCATAATCTGTACAAACAAAATATGGTGTGTACAAAAAAGTAGGTAATTACTTTACAATTTGTTTCGTCGAATAAGATCTCTTTATTGCCTTTCGTTTATTTTCTTGTTGACCATTTTTTATATACTGATAGTACAAACATTTACACCAACAACATAACTTAGAAAAAACTAATCAAAAAATAAAATATAATAAACAGCTTTCATCAACAAACAGATACCAAAGTACGTACCTACACTAGGTACCGACTCGAAATAATTGCAAGACTTCAAAAGTATTTTATACGGCTACTCGCTCAACTACATAGGTACCCAACGCGTCAGTTTTCGCAAATGCGATCATTCTCCTTATCAATTAGAGTCTACGGAACAATTTCGTATGAAAGTATTTTTACTTTAATGGTTTGTGAAAATATTAATTGTAAACGCGATTATGCTCCTTATTCATAAAAGGTAACGGGTCAATTTCCTATGCAAGTATTTTTACTTCCAACTAAGATTGAAAATAATAATTGTAAAACAAAAGAATCTTCGTTTATTTGTGGAATATTTAACATAATTATTGGTTAGCAACTCGGCATTCTTATTTCACGTGTAAACGTGTAATACTTAAAAAATATTTTTCGTGTTTGATGTGAGACTCGAACCCGAACGTTCGCCATGCGAGGTACAGTGTTAGCCACTTTGGCCACCGTAACGCTTACGAATCTTATTGAAATTTGTAATAACAATCATGTGGCCAATTTGTAGTGTTGTCAAACGTTCTTATAGAAGAAGGTTATTACATTAGTACTAATATTGCTATGCCATAGTTTTGTGAGATTGCTAGTCGACTTCTGACTGTTTTTGTAATATACCAAAATATTTTTTTTTACAATTTTTGTCTGTCTGCCCGTCTGTCTGTCTGTTTGTTCCCGCTAATCTCTGAAACGGCTGGACCGATTAAGACGGGACTTTCACTAGCAGATAGGTGAATAAGAAGTAACTTAGGCTACTTTTATTTTAGAAAAAAAAAGAAAATAGGTTCTTACGAAAAAAAATTAAAACCAATGAAATGAAATATTGAATAATATCCGATTCAAATAGGGAGGTTGTATTATACTCCGTTTAATTAGGTACTTCCAAATGTAAACAAATCATAATAAAGAAAAGGAGTATAGTTATGTTTATAAGTGGATCCTATACGTGAAGATTCCTTAATCTCCATAGAAATTGATTGATTAAATAATATAATAATATAGTGTTTTTGTTTTAGCCCAAGAAAATTGTACACCAAATATTGTATATAAAAAGGCTAATACGAAAAACTAAATATAAATAATAATTAAACTAAAAATGCAAAAACGATCAAAAAGAACTAAATGGAGAAATATTAGAAGAATTTCATTAAACATGCATAGGTATTTCTTTACGCGGAATACAGAATTAATAAGTTATCGTAAACTCAACAATAACTTTTTTCATAAATTCCACGCGGACGAAGTCGCGGGTAACAGCTAGTACAGAATATATCAGTCTTGCATCCGCCATTCCCTTCTGGAATCGTAGGCAAAAATGGCGACCTACGTGCGGCATGTCTGCGCTTCTGCATATTCTTTGAATTTCGTTTTAGTGTAGCGCGCCACCGCACGCGTTTTACGTAGGACGCTTAGCTCCGCCCACATGCACAAGGTCAGTGAGCCATCTATACACCTTAATATAGGTACTCTCAGGACATGACATACGATTTAGATTTTTAAAGTAACGTTTGTTCCGGTGAAAAGTTTACGTCATATTTCATTTAAGAATTAAACTATAGACAATATTTTTTTCGAAAAAAAGTAAATTTGTCTTTCTTATCTACATTCATAAATGTCAGAGAGCATCCCTCTTTACTTATGTGCAACACCGCTAAGCCGCAGATGTCATCATAGTCACAATCGCATAGGTATATGTACAGGCACACCAACAGAGACCTTTAGATATTTGTGGGTGTGGAACTGTACACACACCACTTAGGTCAGTGTATACGATGATCGCAACATAAACGGTATATCAATAGACATAGATGGCCATGTATTGGGAAATCACCAGTGCGAATAATCTGATAAACAAGAGTAGGTTTTGGAAAAAATGGTCGTTAGGATAGAGCCTTTACAAATCAAAGTTTGATCTAAGTAGGTACTATAGAAAATACGCTTGTTTACACCGCAACAAAAGCTCGGCTGGTTTCTTTTTCTTAAATATTCATATGAAAATGAGTAGCGTACGTCATCAACTGAGGGGTAATTGCGTAAAACACTATCAGTATTAATGGGTTTTATTTTGACAGTTCAACAACATTCATTACGTTAAAGCTCCTGCAAACAGGCGCGACGCGCGACGCTAATCGCGCGCGACACAAAAGCACCGCTCGTTGCGCGACTTGCGGTGCCTTTGTGTCGCGTGTCGTGTCGCGCCTGTTTGAAGGAGCCTATAAAGGTTTTTCGTACAATCAGAAGTCAGCTTGTAGTGGTTATGTATAGCTTGATGTGTAGCCATATGTTCGAAAAATTTGTCTGTTCAACAACGCAAATAAAGGCTCCTTCAAACAGGCGCGACACGCGATAAAATCGCGCGCGACACAAAGGCACCGCTCGTTGCGCGACTTCCGGTGCCTTTTTGTCGCGTGCCGTGTCGCGCCTGTTTGAAGGATCCTTTATTTGCGTTGTTGAACAGACAAATTTTTCGAACATTTATGGAGCAATGGCCTTCAAAATGATTAAGATTGTGGTTGAAAGTGTGTTACTCAATTAGAGTGCAGCAGTTCGATTCTCATCTCATCGTGTCGATGCGATGGTTACAGAATCGATATCGAAGTGAGCTGTCAATAGTGTCAATTCCTAACAAAAGTACACTCGCATCACCTAAGTTTTCACGGTGAGATTTTTACAGAATCGACCGGCAGGTCAATTTCACAAGCTTACGTTGCTATATTTACGTTCATCATGATTAGCTCCCTCGTTTATGATTAGCTTCTCATTACGCCAATTCTAATTAAATATTTTCAATTCTATTTTAGTTGAATCATACCTATTCGTATCATTTCTTTCCGAATGATATCCTTTGGACAATAATGATACTTTTTCATTAAAACTCCTATCAACTCTCCGAGTAGAATCTAATCTTTAGTTAATAATTGTATTTATTTCACTGCTATTTCACGAATTAGTACAGCATTGAAAATTATGTTACTTTCTTCAATTTTGGTGTAAACTACTAAAATGTCGTGTTATTGCTTTAATATCTAACTGGCTTATAATGTTTACTTTAGCTATGCGGCAGTTATGTTATGGCACAACTTTCTATCATGAATCTTTTGATTCATTCAATGAATGAAGACATTATCACTTTTATAACATTATATCAAAATGCTAAAGCAATATAAAACTGGTTAAGTTTTCATCATATTTAATGTCACTATAATTATCGTCAGCATTTTATAAGAAAGAAAAGAATGCTCTTCCTCTTTTGGTGCCAGGGTAAAGCAATTGATATACGTTTTGTTAAAAAAAATTGTGTTAGTCTATCATATTAAAATTACACCATATCTAATGACTTATAGGTACTTGTGGCTAAATAATAACAGCTGCAAGGGTCGATTGAAGGTTAAGCTAAGCTTGCCGCGGTTGATTCCTGGATGGGTGACCATCCATCACATATCAAGACTCCTCCGTGCCTCAGAAAACACGTTAAGCCGATGGTCCCGGCGGTTATTGATACATCTATGACAGTCGTTACAGGTAGTCAGAAACCCGAAAGTCTGACAACTAGTCATAACAAAGAGTATCGTATTACCTAGTAATTGGGTTTTGGAGGTCAGATAGGCAGTTGCTCCATGTAAAATACCTACTGGTATTTAGCTGCATCCGGTTAGACTGGACGGTTCCAACATAGTTGGGAAAGGGCTAGGCAGATTGTTTAAGAAATCTATCAAATCGTAAAGCATCGTTTCCGCCAAAACGAAGGTTCTGCGGGCTAGGCGCGCTACGACTGCTACTTAAGACATTTTTAAGTAGATAATTAATTTCTACACAGGCCATAAAGAATTATAGCTTGTTTGCATGCAATGACGTGAAGGTGCAGCGACTTGTGCGTCTGTAGACAATCAAGGTGCAAGTACTCCGCGCCTCCCACGGACGTGCGTCGGCAACCAACCTGCGACACAGTTACTCCGCCTATTGTCTCAGCTTCCTCGCCGCAGGCTTTTTGTCCACTCTTTGATCTTGGGTGAAAACTATCGTAAAAACCAAATCCGTGTTGAGATGCTATTATGCTCAAGGTTACTCAATGTCATTTGGAGTTGGATAATGTAACATTGCAGCTCAACCATTATTGACTGGAGATCAAATTTAGCATTTCATAAAACGTTTGTCCATTATGGTTTTGAATTTATCCTCATTGTAATATGAGCTGCGTGGTGCGCGTAGCTAGTTTACAGCACTTTAATATGTATGAACCGGTGTTATTTTTCTGCGTAACCAGAAGATTTAATGGGAGCACTCAATTTCGCGCCTAAAGCCTATCAACGTGGCGCGAGAGGAATGCATACATTACGAGGAAGGCGTGGACCATGAAATGGACCTCGACCTTTGGGACCTCGACCTCCGGTGGGACGTTACGTTTACTCCTTTAAATAAAAGCTTGCTGGTTATTTTAGATTTACGACGAAAGTAATAAATACGGCGCACAAAATAACATTCAATAAAAATAAAACGTGTGAGTATTTAGTAAACACGAGTTTGTTAATTAATAACTTCTTCTTTATGTAGGGCCGTCGATTCGCGAGAGCCAATTAAAACGTGTTCCCAAAGCGCAACGTCGACACGAGCTACGTGAATTAATTGGCTACTGAATTTCACGGGTAACACCATTTGCCGGTGGAAACTGCGCAAGCTGCCGGCTGCAGGGATGCATGTACCTACCGCTTGTTATAATTTACTGACCGGAATCTAGTCTTTGGGAATTTATACACTGAGAATTGAGTTACGAAAATAATTGTCTCAAAAGACAGTTATCACTCGAGTAGTTTTAGCGTGTCTGTTGGAGTTACCAGTTATGTTTTCTCCTTCCTTCCTTCCTTGTAGGTACTTATATAGAGTTTATGTTATAAGAATTTCTTTTTGGACAAAGGTTCATTCTGACAGCACACTTAGTAAAAAGCTATCACCTTATAACACTTAATTTAATAGTGGGTGCTTTTATCTACTGAAAGTGGGGCAAAGGCTTTGTACGACACTTAAGCATTTTCATAAAGTGGCATCTATCAGCAAAGAAGATCATTCAATTCAATTCCTTACGTTTTAAATTAAAGAATGCAGCACGATCGTATACTATAAAATAAATATGACTCGTAATTGAAGAGAGAACAGAATGTATAATATAATAAGTAAAATTCCCCGATAGTCATTTATTGTGTATTGATGTGATAATGTTATGATAGGGGGAGCCCACCCACCATGCTAAATGGGGATTTACTCGTGCGCGTCAGGCGCTCGAGCATTTCCAGCTGTCGGTGTTTTTTACTATTCTGTTCGACTACCCTACACGCGCGGCCCTATATAGCTAGAGGGCTAAGATTTGGTAGACGTACTGAACAGGGTGCAAGGTATCCCCTATTATTTTAATGTGCCGCGCTTGAGTAAACCCCAAAATCCCCTGTAGGGCTCCCCTACTATTATATGTCAGATAGACACACGGGGGTGCAGGCGGTGGGCGACAACAATACAGGTTATGACAATAGGCTGAACCCGCTGAAGCGATTAGTTTTTGTTTTATTTTCTCTCTTATTCAATACGTACTCTATTCATGGCTTCGTCCATACTGATCCCTAGTCCCAACTCGCCCGCTTTTTTATTTGCCTAGTAGCTGCAAGGGTACAGTTTCTTAGAAAAGAGCTACGATGTAGAAAATAAACTCTTATGACGTATACATTTTCCTCTTGTTAGGTTTATTTACAAATAATTAACGAACAATACTAGTTGTGTGTTGTTTATAAAACAACGTCGCGTAATATCTGCTATTTTATAAATTACAATGTTATAATTATGCTAGTCATTGCTGTCAATAACGTCATCAATGCTTCCATTTTCACGTTTATTTATTTTAGTATTTGTCTGAACTGATAGGAAAAGTTTAGATTACATGAATAATGAAGAAAAGAATTTGAGTGCAAGCGAGTCTAATCATCTTTTGTTGGTCGCGATCGCGGCAGTCGGCACGTCGTCGTCGGGTTCAAATCTCCATATTGTAAAGAAAGATCAAAGGTGTTTTATTTGATTTCTCTCCGAAGAAAAACATCACGGTTAGATAGGTAAAAGTAAACAGGGTGGCTATTAACAAAGTCGAAAGTCCGGAACTGACTTAGATGGAGCGGCTCAGCGGCTGGCACTGGGGCGCTAGGCCTCCCCTTCGCCGCAGGGTGATCGCCCCACCGTCGCCGCCTCTACAAATACACTATTAAGCCGGCACATAAGAAAACTTTGTCAAGTAAACAAACAACCAGAGTAAACTATTAAACGAGCTGAACTGACTGCCACGAACCAACGATTTCTTATCAAAATTTATACAACGAAACGATTCTTTGGAAAGAGTTGTTAACGCTATGTCGCACTTAGTCTCAGAAATATCAAAACGTACGATTTAGAGAAAGTGCGGGATTGACATAGTCACACGTGTGTTTGTGAGTGTCACGATGCGTCTCGCTCGCGAGATGCGATTCATTATGATGACATACATACATACATGCATTGCAAGCTATGCACATGTACTTATATTTAATATTTATTTATGATCATCAAAGTCTTTTCGCAACAGCCCGCATACCCATTGTGCTGATTGAACATTAATGCCTGGTGGTTGCCTTAAATGTCTTACTGATGGTACGGGCCACCATCAGTGTGTTGGATCATTCGGTTCCCTACAAAATGGTTGAGCTGGATGGTGCTGATCCACGCGTCATGTTCGTGAACGGGCGCCGTCGGTTGAGACTGGTCATCTCCTAACTGCCAAGGCTTATTTTTAATCTTATATTTTTACATTGTTCTCACATATAGAAGCAACAAGAATAATGCCAGGATTTTGTAATATCTTGATTTAAAAGAGTGTCCATGGAGTTTCTTGCCCGTTCTTAGAGATCTACGTTTTGGAATGGGCAACTAGCTTCAACTTTCTTACTAACTGACCGACTCTCTGAGAGTCCAAAGTTGTCTGTAAATGAACGAATTGAAATAAATCACCGACCTCTTCTACATTCTGACTAACTGACCAACTATATAATTTTGAAAATTCAAAAGTGCCTGTACATGGTTTAGTTGAAATAAATGCTTTGAGTTTGAGTTTTTCCAGGAGAAGCCTGTGAGCTACAGCTGAGGACTTCAATAAGTTATTTTTATACGGTAATCTTTAAAAAAAAAACAGTCCTGTTATAATAATAAGGGAAATGAATTAAAAGCTAAACATGTTTACGTGTTCGAAATCATGAGCACATTATAGCCATAGAAATCACTATAAATTATTCATATAAACGAGATTTAAGACCAAGAACAAATGTCAGAATAACATATTAAGTATACTCCGTTAGATTTAGTTGGGTAACTGGAGCCTCTTCATGATTATTTCCATCTCTAGCTACATTTTCTTATCTGGCGCACTGCCGAAGCCGTAGTTTTATGTTCTAACAATGTACATAATTACCATTTAATTCATTTATAAGTAGATGTTGTTGGTAACCGTACAATAAGGTACATCTAGTTCGCGCCGGCTGCTGTACGTACGCTTGAATCATTACAAGTGGGTCAACGTACGCGACGAGACAATTTTCTGTCACGCTTTACACATCGGCCATCGATAGAAAATTCTTGCTCATGTAAATCTTGTACTCAATAAACTTACCATTTTGTGGAAAAATTTTGATGACCGGAAAATAATCCTATGATTGATGGAAGCTGATTGCACTTGGTTCTAGCACTGTCACTGTGGATTTTCTTCTTTTATTTGTTTTATAAATCACCGATGGGTTTCATCCTTAGATCACAACAATGGAACTCTCTCACTTTCGGTGTCAGCAACCGGTTATTCACAGATTGACCAGTGCGGGTCCATGTCTGCGCGGTGGATGCGCACGCGGCTGTCGTCGGCGTCGGACTGTTGGCGGCGCGAGCCCCCACCAGCGCTTCCTGACCTACACCTAGTGGCTGCTGGCGCACCGGCTCCGGTAAACAAACGGTTCACCGACCGATTACGCGTCGAGCATCTTAGAGCCGCGGCCTCACTGGCGCTCGCCTTCTGCCCACTACACAGCAACACATTTGTAATTCAATGTGATAACGGTTCCGAGAGCGTTCGCGCGTTTAGTTCAGTTCCCGTTGATTCTGGGTCGTGGCACACAAATCGAGACCAAATCGTTCTGATTCCGTCGGATGGCCGCAGGTGCGCTCGCCGGCACTCGTAACATTTTAGCAGCGAGTGAACATGCCCTCGCACTTAAGTCAATTGTGCTGCGGTTGCGCTACACTTAAGGATTTGCATATACACGAAAGAGAAAATATATGTTCCGTGTGTTACGAGAAAACGTTCAGTATCTGGAATGATTCATATTTTGCTTTCTTTTTGAGGAAGTAATGTCTATTTAAAATTGCGTTTAAAGTGAAAGTTGCAACATGTTGGCATAGTACGTGACAGTCGTTTAATGAATGTACCTAGAACGACTTTTATTTGTGAAGTATTACGTATATTATACGGCGAACTGGTAGAAGCTTTATTGCCGTCGTATCAAATCAATAGGTTAGCTTTTAGATAAGGTTATATCATGATAACCTAGATTAATTAAATCGTGATAATCTAACGTGTTCTATCGTGTTATTCTACCACAAAATCCGCTCCTTGGCTTTACCAGGAAGTTTGAATGTGATCGTAATTCCTGGAGGTGAACAAAGTCAATATACGTACGGCGTTCATTTACGTTTGATATTTCTTAGTTTAATATTAAGTTGTTACTTCAATTATTACAGGAACAACGGTTACATGTCATAGGTTCTCTTAACAAACACATTAACCGTCTCACAGCTTGAAGCCTGCCATAATTGCGAGTCCACTTCAGTGGTAATAAAATAACGCTTATGAGAAATCCTTATTAGTAACACGTTAAGCTTTGACCCGATATTTTCATCGACCATTGATGTCACAGTCAACAGTCCATTTAATAATTTCGGTACCTACTAAATTTCAGTATTCAATATTTTCTTGATTGATAGAGCAATTTAGTTGGCTAATGGGTTTAATATTCTATGGTAAACAAACAAAACGAGAGGCTTGTGGCTAGCCGCACGCGTCGATCGATCAGGTTAAGCTACGCTTGCCGCGGTTGGTCCGTGAATGGGTGACCATCTTTACATAATATCAAGACTCCTCCGTGCCTCGGAAAGCACGTTAAGCCATTGGTCCCGGCTGTCATTCGTGAATCTTTGACAGTCGTTACGGGTCGTCAGAAGCCCGAAACTCTGACAACCAATTATTTTACCAAGGGGTATCGTATTACCTAGTAATTGGGCTGTGGAGGTCAGATGGGCAGTTACTCCATGTAAAATACTGGTATTCAGCTGTATCCGGTTAGACTGGAAGCCGACCTCAACATAGCTGGGAAAAGGCTAGGCAGATGATGTAACAAACAAAACGTACCTACCTTATTTTCACGTCGAGGATTACGTTATTAGGTACTTACCTAGTAATGAAAAAGTTATGGATTTGGCGTCATGCATGAAACTAAGGTATCAACTAGGGATTTTCCTAGCATTCATGTTTTGATGTAATTACAACAGGTGATACAATTTTATTAGTGGAAACAGGTAAATATTGTGTCGTTTCCTTGTCCACAGAGTTGCGGAAGGTGCACCGAATGCTCGCACTTGCTTACTCCATCAAAAGCTGCAACTCCTCAACTGTTGCATCAAACGCGCTCTGGAAGGCACCGGCAGTCACACCGGCAACTCTTCGGACGACGAATTCTTTGATTGCTCTGAGGGAGAAAATGAAGATCAGCTGCCTTGGGACAGACCAGTCGGTCGACTTAGTCGATTTGGTGATGCTATCATGAAAAATGGAGCGCCTCTGTATATTCCCCGTACACAGGTGTGTATAGTGTTGATTGTGTTGGAAGCTTAAACTGCTATACATACTTTTTGTATATGCAAAACTGTATATTTTCCCAATATCAAGTAGAAAGTTTTTAAAACTAGTCGATATAACTGTTGATTGATATTTATTAAAAGAAATATTAGTATGAATCTGTAATTAAATATAATATTTATGATTGACGTTTGCATAATTTCTCTTTGGAATGTAGGATCCTGCACCAAAAACTGAAGACCAGTTAGAAGAGGATGCAGAACTAATGGTGCGACTTGGAGACGATGCTAAAGCGTCCGAACTCCGAGCAAGAATGATGAGTGCTTCGCTTCTGTCTGACATGGAGGCGTTTAAAGCGGCCAACCCTGGCGCAGAGCTGTGCGACTTCGTGCGCTGGTATTCGCCGCGGGACTGGAAGCCAGACGGCGGCGGTGCGTTAGGGGATCGCATGCTGTTACCAGGTAACGCTTGGGCAGAGGCGTGGAGCGTCGCGCGCCCAGTGCCGGCAGCCCGCCAGCGGAGATTGTTCGACGAAACTCGCGAGGCCGAGCAGGTGTTACATTTCCTTCGGTCGCGAACCGTGAGCTCTGCCGTTGAACTTTTGCTGCCGGCTATTCTGCGAGCTGGAGCAGTAAAGGCACATGAAGAGGGTGTGCCTTACGGGAGTGCATCGCTCGGTGGTGTTGATATTCGAAGGACATTTGAAATAGCAGCTCGAGAGCTTCACGACGCTGAAAGAGAAGCTTGTAGGGCTCTATGTGTTCGAACGGTTCTTGGGACTAGTGAGGAGGGCAAGCCACTGGACGTGGCCGGGCGCACGAGGATACTGAACGTGGCGGGCGGCGGGCTGCCGACGCCGACGCGGCGGGAGTTCACGCTGCGGGTGCGGGACAGCGTGGCGCCGCAGGTAATGCGCGCCGCCCTCGCCGGCGACATGTCCATCATCGGCGCCTTCACCGAGCGCATCGTGTGCTTGTAGCAGTGTGCGTGAGCGGCACCTGCGCCCTTCACGCGGGGCATCGGAGTGGTCTGACTTTGCTAGTGTACATTTAAATCTTGGTGAAAATGTTTGTTAACGGCATGTAAATGAATTGTTGAATTAGTTTGTAGGTATATTAATTTAGGCCATGTTTAGGTTGAAGGTTGAAATACGTATATAAGCATGTGATTTTAGAGACCTAAATACTGTTAACAATCTTTTCTCTACTTCTACATTCATCATTCTTGCCTACGTATGGTTATAGCATTTTATTAAACTAACAATAACTTCAAATTGTTACTTACTGAGTTGTACATGTACAGTTTCATGAAATACAGGCGCTTCTTATGGTTAGTTGAAGTTCTTATTGTCTTTGACGTGACCTTTCTGAACCCCTTGATCGAAACCAATTAACTTTATGTGGGAAGTTGTATGTTATGGCAGCTGTTTTAAGAGTACTGTCGCAATTTTTATGCGAGTTCTGAAGAATTTTATTTACTTGCAGTACCCCTGCTTACTCTACTGTAGGTAAGAAATGATAACGTCTATTGTTTTCAGGAGATTTAATTTTTTATTAAATCGCTTAAATACTGACAAGTAAGAGGGATTATTGTCCTGATCACTGCTACCGCTCTAGGTAAATCGATAAATCTAATGTATGTGTTTTCTGATCACACAAAGAACTTCCCCTTGTACAGACGCCAGCACAACAAGCTACCCGAAACTGTCAAATTTTCCTAATCAACTTTGACGTTATGCTTTAGCGATAAAGTTGAAAATCTATTAAAGAAATTTGACAGATTGTAGTAGCTTGATGTGCTGGCGTCTGTACTTAATCTAGGTATGTGCAAGTACAGAGCCCATTCCACGCATAGAGTAGACAATCAGTTCACTAATTATTTGTATGTTTTTCTATCGTCAAATTTGAATACAAAAACAATGCTAGCTAGCTGAACGTGATGACTTACGTTGCGTAGAAGTCAGTTGATACGCACTGACCCTGAACGATAGCTCGGGAGTTCGGGAGTTATCCAATTTGCAGAGTTAGGAAGTTGTAGAGGTCGTAGGTCAAACAGCAATTGCTTCGGAAAATAAAAGTAAGAAAACTCAACCTTATGAGCTAACACGAAGTCAGCCGCGGCACACGGTACGTGAACCCTCAGATCTACTGCAGTACTGGATGTGAAACATGTAGGAAACAGGGGTAGGGTGCACCGTGCAGCTTAAGACAAGCATATTTCCACGTAAGTTCTTGGTTTCATATAGCTTCATATGCATACAATGGTAAGGAGGTACCGTTATAATGTAGGCACTTCTTTAGATACTTATTCGTAACCAAACATTTGATTCTATACATTCAGTTACACTAGCCGCTTTACGGGTACGATATCGCATAGTGGTAATGATAATTAACCGAAAATACGCCTTTGCATTGCGGTTGTCCAGAGCGAACTGGTGACGTCATATTTATGATTCTTCTCCTATCACTGACCACTTATTGTGATGCGTGGCGCGGCAAGCGAATGCTCGTTGATAACAGCGCGTACGCTGCTGATTGCTATACATGCGGAGTAGGTGCGTGCGGTGGCGGGGTGTGAGCGCGTAATGTATGGCGCGCAGTGTGGCGGAGGAGCCAGGCGTGGGCGGCGCGGGCACGCATGCGCGCGCGGCCGCGGCCGGGAGCCTCGCGAGATGCCTCAGTGGCGCGGCGGGACGCCCGGTCGATTCCAGGGCGCGCGCAAACACTCATGTTTGAACACCGTAGCATCCGTAAATTTCACTGAAAATATAAATCGCTATCACTCAAAATCCTTGATTCAGTATCAGCATATTTTTTAATCTTCAAGTGGTTTTGATTCCGTTCATAGATTATGTTAGAGATACAATATTCGCTCGTTTACTCCGGCTTCTTATAAAAAAACTCATGGAACATATCTGGACATCTGCTTTCGTGTGATTAATAAGTACACCCACGGAATGTGTAATTGTTGTGTAGATGAATGTTAAATGTTACTAGTGACAACTTGTCATTCATAAATACTACTAATCGAAGTGTTGTTGTTGTGTAATTATAGTTATGAAAATATTTATTAAATGGATAATATGTAAATAGTGGAAGTCTATTATCACCTGAGTTATGCGCTAACAGTTTATTCGCCGATGAAAAGGCAATAATGGTCGGCGGCTCAGTATCTTCGGTACTACTACCCACGGTAAGTAGATCGTTGTAAGTTCCTAGGACTCCTATAGTAGTAAAACGACTCTTTACCAAATAATTTATTACAAGGAAAATCTATTGATACTCACACGTGAATCGTATACTTAGTTATATTTTGATTTGATACAGGTGCGACATTGTATCAAAACTCTTCTATAGTTGAAGTCAAAGTGGGCAACTTCATGCTTGCGAGTCGCGAATCTGACCTGAGTGCTCTGCCACCGGCTCGCCAGCCCCGATGAGAACCATTATCGAGTTAGACGCGACAAATATTGGCAATTCAATAATAATGCTACACATCATAACTGAAGGACTCCGGCTGATACTCACTGCTCCCATTTACTTTTGTTTATATACAACAATATAAATAAATTAGGAAGATAACGTTATGCTGCCATTGTCCATCCCAAACGCTAAATCTCTCGGGGATTGGAACTTAATAATTGAGGAGTTGGCTTTAGAAAACCCCATGACAAATTAGAAGGCAAATAACTGAATGCAATTCGATTTCCCACTAATTTAGTAGGCCAAACGACGACCATCGCCGTGGTTATTTATAAAGTTATGTATACAAGAATATTATAGAGAAAATAAAGCGAGTGTTAAAAAATTTCGCTCGAGTGATTGATGCTTGTTTATATTTTGTTTTAAAACACGAGGAAGACTGTTGAAAGTACTAACGTTTGTTATTAAAATAAGGTATGATTTGTTGTCGTCGACCCCATTCGGCGCTGTCTTAGCCCCAGCCCTGGTGACGTGAAGCATGCGCGTATGTTAAATGGAGCGATGCTGGCGTCCTCCATGTCCACTGAATGGCTCTGAGCCTCTGAAGCTATTATAAATAGGCAGCCTATTATACAGTGTGCGCTCGACTGGACAATGAATAGACTCAACGACTTTGTCTTGGGGAAATAAGTTTTCTAAAGGTGATGGAAATCAAGGGTGTAGCTCAGCTTGACGGTTATTATGTCAAACTCAAAGCATTTATTTCTGTTTAATAGAGGTCGGTGATTTATTTCAATTCGTTAATTTACGGGTACTTTTGAACTGTCAGAGAGTCTGCCAGTTAGTAAGAAAGTTGAAGCTAGTTGTCCATTCCAAAACGTAGATCTCTATGGTGAACAACGGGCATGAAACTCCAAGGACACTCTTTTAAATCACGGTAAACTCTCACAAAAGAAAAACATTTTAATGTTTTATCTACAAGTCTTCAAATGATTTGTTGTGACAATGACTTCACCTTTGTCTCATCTTCCCAGGAAATTCAGATTTTACTCTCTAACGATGAATCTGGTACCTAACACTTAATTGTGGTAGGTAGAAATATATGAACCTACTAATAGACACACGCTGTGTTATTTAGGCAAGGACAGGCCTCCAAACTGACTAATTTATTAGTATTCTGAACGGTTTCCCTGTCAGTACCTAATCGTACCTACTGACCTCGCTTCACATATAATTATTTCGCAGTTAGCTTTAGTAACTCATTACTACTCATTAGTTAGTGGAATGCTTGTCTAAATTACTAATTACCCGTTGTTTATCAAAATTGTTATCCTGTATTGATTCAAAATTAGTTTAAAGATTAACTTGGAGGATTCTGATTCCCTAACGACGTCTTTTATTTATTTAATAGGCATTAATAGATAGCAATAGAAAGGATGTTTGTGACTATTTCCCAGAAGTTAAAAATTTAGCAAGAATTTAGTGATTGCATGCGTACATACAGTGATTTTCTCTTACACTGTTTGTGGAGTAACCCTATACATTGAATGAAATTGATCTTCTTTAAGTAGTATCAGAATTAAAAAATAGAGCTAAACCGCAGGTTGGTTGTGGTAAAATATTTGTTTATCCTCGCAAACGCATTATGAAATATCAACTCGCTATTTTTTTCTTGAAACTTAGGAAACTGGGTAGGTATCAAATGAAAACTTTTGGCAAGAAACATCTATCATATGTCAGCAAACGATGCTAGCCAAAAATAACATCCTAATGGATCTCAGAGATTTGAAAAGTTGAAACTATGTCATGAAAGTGACAGGGGGACTTGATGGAGAAACGATAGAATCAGGGAACATGATCCAAGCAGCGAACTGGACAACACGAAATAAAATAAACAACTTCTTGTCTAAGACAGTTGCTTTTCTTATTGATGATAAATCGCTAAAGTATATTTGAATTCACACTTCAAACGCGCGATATTTGTGGAGACATAAAAGCAGTAACTCGCTCGATCAGCTAATCTGCATATCAGTGCCATTTTCAATGACATATCGATATATACTTTCCCTTTGAAGTTTGCAATATGTTTACAATGTAAGCCAAAGCTCAGTTGTACGCTTGCGGCTAACGATCGAGCTAAATCCTACGTTGTTCACCGCGAATAATTTACGAGCGCTTAGAAAAATATTGGTTTACGTTGACCAGGTGGCCACATACGCGCAACCGAAATCGTAATTCAATTCTATTGTCTGTTCTATTTGGACGTATTTGGATAATTATTACCTCCCTTTGTAGATATCAATGTGGTTGGTAGGAACCATGGTACCTTGTATATAAAAGATGTGGAACCACACAAAACATTTTAGTGCCATTGTGAACTTCAGCGATATTCAATGAATTTGATTTTGCCCTTTAAGACACTATCAAGTTTAAATTAATGGGTATTATAGTAAAACCTGAATAAAATTCAGATGCGATCGTGTAACGTGCGCATGGATAGAACGATAAAGGTGTTTATTAAAAATAACTTTGCCTTTGAGCTTTCTCAAATCCGGTCTAGCAGGTTTTTGATTTAGTTACAATGAGAAAATACAACATGTCCTCAAAATGCAAATTTTATAAGCAAAAAAAAACTTTCTCAATATCTTTTGTTCTACTCTAATAAACTCAACGTTTTTATACCTACTTAACCCGTCGAAGATAATAATAACTGGTAGTTAGTTATATAGGCAGCTTCACTATTTTTATTTCCCAAACTCGTAGGTCGAAGTTGTAGATTATTATGTGTCATGGTTCTATAATGTCGGGCCATTTTGCTCGTTATTACGAAGTGAAACGTGATGTTCGTCGTGAATGAAAGTTTTTGTCATCGACCTTGCCATCACCCTTATACTCTGAATTACTCTGTAATGATATCAGGCTTGTTTGTTTCCTTATATTTCTTTCGAAGTAAAGAAAAATAAATTTTCACAAAAGGCTCTTAGGTTTTGTTTAGTTATTCATTGCACTGTTTGTGTTTCCACAACTTCATTAGCCATAAACTTTTAAAGCGCAATGTTCTGTAAATAAACTTAAAACGTTGAAGAAAACTTGGCAGGATACATGATACATACTAATTAATAGAAGTGGTAAACTTTCTGTTTGCTGACCATGAATATCTGTAAAAGCTTAAGGAATTTTAATTAATAATCATGACTATGATAAGTTGGGTAGGTATGCGATGCCGTCATCGTTATCCTTAACAATCTTTTTGTTACCACTAATTACTTGTGCTGTTGAGTGGGTCCAAATCGTTCCACCATGCTTTGTCCTTTGTTATCGTGTCCAGGTCCACGATTCTGTCGTGTCTTTGCAGCCGGTCTGTTAGGCTATACAATAAATTAATTGTTGTGATGTAGGTATTTACATCTGTTATCCGACAGGTTGATTGTTTGCACGTCTTGAATACACAACTCCCCTTCAGTAGCCGCTGGCAGCTGGCCAGGGATTGTTCTACGATATAAATTATGTCCGCATGTCGATACTTTACTATCATCGGAACAATTAATGAGCTATCTTAGTATTACATTCGCATACAAATAATACTTACTCGAACTTTGTATTGACTGACCCTAATTCTGTACTAAATTATATCAACTCGCAGTTGAACTCAGGAGGTAGAGTTATTTGTTTTTATTGGCAGTTTAAATACACCTCATGCTAGAACGTAATAGATTATTTATTTAATGGTATAAGTGAGTATATTTTAACAGAAGTGTACCTAAACCATATATTTTCCGTATTATGTTTTGAAATCAGCTTTTTGCGCGAATAAATAATTTTGGTGGGGTCAGTGACTCGACACTTCTGGTTCCGTATTGTTCAGGCGAGGGAGGCGACCGCTGAACAATGAACTGAAAGGCACTTCAGTTTTTTAAGGAATTAATAAGACGCCCTCGATTTAAGTGGCTTGCGGTGCTTTCAAGCGCTTTCATTTTGAGGTAGAAGGTAAAGGAAGGATGAGTGGTCTCATGGCTGAAGAAAGACGAACTCAATACTACGTCGATCGTAGATTGATCAGAGCAACCAGATCAGACTTTATGATAGCCTTTTGGCTTGGCTTTATCTTATCGAAGTGAAAACAATGGTTCTTTACGTTTCTGGTAATACACAAATGAAACCCTTATATAACGATAATTTATTAAGAATTGTACATAACTAATAACTATAGACTAACTTCTGTAAACGGATAAGTTTGTAGGTACAACGCAGTAGCGTGATAATATTATCTGTGCATTTGTGCAATGGGCCCAGTACCTACCGTAAAACGGTACCTACCTACATAGTCAGGTGTCTCCTGTAGCCCACAGAGTACAGGCTGTAGTCATGTAGGTATTGTTCCACGCGTCTCCATTCCCGTTAAATTGATTCTACTTCGGTAATTTGTATGCGTGTCGCGTGAACACCCATTTGCATGGAATTTAGTATCAATATATCCTATAAGTAAAAAGAATTCGCAATACAATAAGCGTTGAGATTAACCAATTTATTACGCGTTTGGAAAGCGATGGATGACCTATAACACAAATACATAAAGTACCTACCTAAAGAATTAAAACTATAACAAATTCATTCCCAGTTAAAAATAAGACCAATATTTAATACCAGAAAAGCTTCAGTGATACTAGTTTTGTGTAAAATAAAATGCCTGTAAAGATACCCACAGTCACCTTAGGGACGGTGTTCGAGCGCCGAGAAAGATTGGAAATGCCACAAAATCACACGAGTGATCAAACAAGATCCTCTCGAATTCATTGTAAAACCCTTTTGTTGTATACTACATAACAGAATAGTGAGGGTTGGACAGGTCCCGTTATACTGGTTCAGTTGGCGGCCCAGGTAGTAGAAGAAAGAAAGCTATCTTTCCGTTAACAACGGATGACAAGAGTAATCGATCTTGGTGTATAGAATATTCATAGTTACCTACATTATGTGAATATGCGTGAAAGTGCACGCGTAAGCATAAATAGTGCGCGTAATGTTGTATGTACTTATTTATAGTATTTTTTAAGTTATATTAATTTGGTATTGTATGTGTTTTATATGGGCCTGGACGCCTGAAATAAATGGATAAATAATAAAATAATAAAAGATTCTAAATTGATAGGGTGGGTCGTCTCAGTATAGTAATTACAAAAATTTAATTAAGTAGTTTATTGACTGTTTAATTCGGAATCTGACTCGATTGGCAGTTTGTCGCTTTTATCACATTATCCATAGGGAAATAAATTTTTTATAGGTAATTATTTGGCATTAAGCTTTGCCCCCGCCCGGAGCTTGGTAGGGAGGTACATATAATCCACATTTAGTACGACAATACCATCTGAGGCGGCATTCCTGCAGCTTGCCAGGAATGTGTAGCCTTGAGTTACGTGGCATTCCGGTTAATCCGCAGAAATTTAAACTACTTATCACAGAAAAAACTGAATCGTCAATTATTTATAAAGACGCAAGGTATGTACCAAAAGCATTTTCTAATAAATGTTCTTGCATAAAATTGTGTACCTAATTACCTAACAGTCTTTGGATTATTTTAACGAATCTCCTTGTTCGTACTTTTTCTGTATACTTTTCATATTCTCAAACCATTTATTTCAAATAGGTAATCCAATTAAAGAACTTTTGAATTGTCAAGCGGTCGGTCAGTCAGAATCAGAAAGAAGAAGCTAGTTGCCCATTCCAAAGCATAGTATTAACTGTAAAATATGTAGGTACATACAACAGCTATATTTCTTACCTACCCCTCGGTTCATTTCTGCCGGAACAAATGCGAATCCTCGATCGCGATTGGATGATTTCCGTATTTGCCATATTTCCTCTGTTTCCCGGGACAGGAGCTCGTTCTCGTAAAAGTTGAGGCGGGATTTCTAAAGCCTTTGCCTCATAATACTCCTAGAATTGTTTATAGTTTTACTACCTAAGTTTCGATACTCTTGTTTTTGATAGTGTTAGGTATACCTACGCTCTTGCTTCGGCAATGTTTACGTGTTTCGGTAAAGGGATTTCTGGGATGAAATGAAATAAAACTGTTTATTCTGTAAATCATCAACATCAAAGTGCGAGTACATCTCACATTCGGTTTGCCGAAGATATAGTAGTTAGTTATGGCTGAGACTATGGAGGACCTCAGTACAATGCTCCATGACCAGTAGAAGATCAGTACAATGCTTAATGATAGTTAGTAGAGCTTCTGGAAGAGTTGGTCTTAAAATTAATATTGTCAAGACAAAGGTCAAATGCCCATGTAACACCCAAGCCTTATGAAGATCGGAGACGTATTCACTCGAAGTTGGGGACGATTATTATCTTTACCTTGGACAAACTGTCCAGTTAGGTAGGTCCTAACTTCGAGAAAGAGATCAGTCGTCGACTCCGTTTCGGAATTCAGAATGGGCATGAAGACGGCTATTCTTGGAGTTTCCCTACGTAATCGAATCAGAAATAAAGAGATCCGCAGGACAACGGAGGTAACTGATATAACCCGACCATGTAGATTAGTCTCTGAAATGTTCTTTTTAAAAAATAACCATACAGATTTGAGTGGTCCAGTCAGTGCAAGTATTTGTCATTAATCGTATAGCTCAACTCACAACTTAGGAGCTCAACTGTGATTATAAAAATTCATAAATGTGAAATCCATTACAGAAGTATTCAAACTAAATCTATACTTGTAAAGGCCTGTCTGTCTACATATTATAAAGGGAGAAACTGGAGATGCTTTAATTACCTACCACTCTTTGATTCCTTTTTTTCGGCACCTGTAAAAGAATGGTCCATTTTTACCGCGATCAAACAGAATTTTAATTCTTAGAGGTTTTCAGTCACTGGGTCGGTTTTTCCTTTTACAATAATTCCTATTTTCATTTTTGAGAACAAGTTTTTCTCCCTTGAAGGTAGGTAAAGTGCACCGAACGCTACGTGCTACGACGTTTGCTACGAATCCCTACGATCAATTTTTATGCTATCTGACTGATCCGTTTATGATAATAGAAGAACTTAAAAATGGATAGTGTTTATTGTAGTTAAGTATAAAGCATGGTTATTTTCAATTTTTCGTTAATCATAAGACAGGTTTTTTTTTTCAATTATTATTTCTAATAACCGCTCTATGGTATTTACGCACAATTATTACATGCCACTACTGAGTTCCTGTTTACCGCAAGCTGTTTCAGTAACCTATTCTTGTATCTAAACTACAGCATAGTTATAATTCTTCGATGTTATGTTACCATTACATAATCTTGTTCTGATTTTCTTTACCTGTGGCAAATTTTTTTCGACCCATTAATTACCTAATTAGGTTTGTTTTAACCGGGAAATAAATCAAGATTATCAAAAACAGCGACAACAATCCATGGATTTAATGTGGCCTTCATCCGTACTCCGGTCACAAGGGACCATTACCAAACTTCTTTATTAGGTTAGCACCAGTTGCGATACGGTGTGTTGTTGGACCAGTAACCTAATTTACATAAAAATCCCCCTTCACAGGAAACCCCTTTTGTTAACATGCCCAAGGGTCCTTCGAATGTGTTTATCTCAGTAACTAATTACTAATAGTCATAATTATTTTAAACGTGTTATTGAACACGATCAATATTCAAGCAGAGCGGTGCTCCACATTTCAGTGTCCCCGTGGATGGTCATGCCGGTATCGGTCTCGCAATCAAAGTCGGGCGATCGCGTGCGGATTATCTGCTTGTTCATGAACGCTGCCTGATTGCGTGGGGTGCGCGTGCGCGGCGAAACTTTGTTTATACTATTTGTAGATCACACTTTTATAAGCCGAAGTGGTTATGACTCCGCTTATTTCTTTTCACTATATCTCAATAGAAATCATAATATTACGTCTGGACAAAGGTCATGGCGTGCAGTAAGATATTTTTGTAGTCACCCTTGCCGGGTCTCAGATTTAAAATTTAACACTGTAGTTACAGCTAACGTATATTCAAACATCCGTTAGGTTCTACATCTACCTTAAAATCATTCTCAGCGGTCTTCTCGCGCCGAGAACTCAAGACTATGATCAACCGAATTGCACAACTACCCGTAGGGCGTAGGCAATACAAATATTGGTCCCATGTGAAAATAAAACCTGCAATTTATAGCGCAGATGCCGATCGCTCGGCCACTGAGGCAATCTAGCTGTCAAACGTGCATTGAACGACATGCCGATAACAATCTTCCATAAAAGGTCGAGATGTGATCAAATGTATGATAATATCCATTTCTTCTATGGATAAACATTACTGCTACTACTGCTACTAGTGCTACTAGACATGAGACTGCAGGGTAATTGCGTGACACACTATCAAAAGCAATGGGTTTCATTTTGATAGTTCATCAACATTCATTGCGTTATTTGTGTTGTTGAGCAGACACATTTTTCGAACTTGTGGAGCAATGGATTAGAAATATGCTTCAAAATGATTCAAATTGTGTGTTATGCAATTAGAGTGCGGGTCATAATAAGGCGGATTCTACGCTCCAACTTCGAAACATCATCATCATCTCATTCTCCATTATACCAATTTATTTGGGGACTTTGGGGTCAGCGCAATATGTATTTTCTTTCATACTTCTCTATTACTCATCATCCCGCTAGTTACCTCCTTTCAAGCCATACCTAATTATCATCTTTCACGCAATCCATTATTGAGAGCAAATAGTGGCCCAGTGGTAACGGCAGCGACTTCGTAGGTTCGTGGGTTCGAGCCCAGGCAGGCTTTACTTTGTGTAAGAGAAAGCAGGAAAGAAAAAGTATTTATTACGACTCGTACAGGAAGATCACAAACTAAACTAAACACAGCAAAAAAAAAAAAAAAGTTATATAAAAAAAAAAGAAAATAACAAAAGGAAAATGAACACAGATGACGATGAGATGATGTACACACGTGTACAGTCACCAAAGGAGATAACTAACCAGGGTCTTCGGATATAGTTGAAGTTTAATAAGGAACCGATGGATGTTTTCGAATAAAATTTAATTTAAATAATAGAAAACAAGCAGTTAATTTATCAAATTAAATTTCATTCGAAAACAATAATCGGTTTCTTACTAAAATTCAACTATATCCGAAGACTCCTGGTTACTTATCTCCTTTGGTGATCGTACAGTCAGCATCAAAAGTCGATTAACACTTAAGTTTTTTTAATCTCGGTTATTGAGCAAAATATTAACCCTTCAGTTTTTTAAGTCTCAGTTATTGAGCAAAATATTTGTTCAAAATCGCATTATACTTCTGCTGCAATTTCGAACAAATATTTTGCTCAATAACTGAGATTCAAAAAACTGAAGTGTTAATCGACTTTTGATGCTGACCGTACATAATTTCATCATCACTGCTCTCAAAACGGTGAAGGAAAACATCGTGAGGACACCGACATGTCCTTGAACCAAAAATCGAAGACATGTGACATCTACCTACCCGCACTGGGCCCGCGTAGTAGATTACAGCCCACTCCTTCTCGAGGAGAGCAGGTCTGTGTCCCACCAGTGGGACCATTATAGGCTGATTATGTACACAATCCATCCATCGTTTCTTTGGTCTTCCCTTACTGTTATTCATACCCAACTTCAAAAAATATTCCACTCAATTCAGTAGTTAACAACTTTACCATTAATATAATGTCTAGATAATTATAGTCTTGCCTGGTATGTTATTTTCTATATGGTTCAACAGTGACCCGAATAGGGCAGTAATGTATGGTATTAATCTGCTATTGATGACATGACCAACTCGCGTAGTTAGCTACCTTTCCATTAAACTAATATCTAATCAAGAGTAAATATTGACGTATATCGAGTAGTGTGCCTAGTACAGACACCAGCATATCAAGCTACTACAATTCGCTAAAGTATAAGGTTCAAAGTTGATTGGGAAAATGTAACAGTTTCGGGTAGCTTGATGTGCTGGCGTATGTACCTGGATAACAATACCTATGTTGGGAAAGGTTCATGGTTTGCGTGATATAAGTGATTAGATACGGCCTTTTTGTCTAGGCAACAAGGCCATAAAAGTCGCAGTCGCAAATGATTCATCTATAGAGATAGATGAAGCATTTTTATACAGCTGGGACATAGGCCTCCTCTCGGTGAGAGGAAGTGGGGAGTAATCCACCACGCGGGCCCAGAGCGGGTCGGTAGATGTCACATGTCTTCGAATTTTTGTTTCTAGGAAATGCCGGTTTCCTCATTATGTTTCCTTCACCGTTTTGAGAGCAATGGTGATGAAATAATTTACACAAAGTAATGTGCCTGTCTGGGTTCGAACCCACGATCTACAATTCGTAAGACGCGGCTGTTACCACTGGGCCACCACTGTTCCCTGTTTTTTCTCAATTATGCATTTTGTAGGCCTCACGAAGGTACCTACTCGTAACCGAAAATTAGAAGAATAATTTACAGGGATGCGGGTTATATAGCCGCTAATATAATAGTTAACACTGAATGCCTAAGAACTGAAAGAGTCTGTGAAATTACTTGAAAACCAACGAATGGTTACAGAAGAGGAAATAAAAGTTTGGACTCTAGAACGTTTATTTTTTGGCACGGACAGAACGATTGCAGGGGGCTGAAGTGTGCAGTTGTCAGGTTAAGTGGCTGAATTGCAAAGGCAGCGTAGACAGCCAACACTAGCAACTTTGCATGGCTTGTTAATTAACGTCTCTTCGCAGTTATCTTCGTTCTTTTTCGAATAACTTTGCAGTTAGTGTGACAAAACATCTTGAGCAATTCGCGTTAGGCAGGTACCTATTTATAATTATTTTATTTAAAAGGAACAACAAACAGTTAAATTTTAATTATTATTTTTTTATTTTCGCAAAACTTTCTGAGTGTCTATAAGGGAAAATAATAATATCTATAAGGGAAAATAATCGCTAGGGTTACAAATACGAGTTTTTGTTTTCATATCTTCGGCTTTGCGAATGAAGTCTCTAATGACTGTAATATCTAATTTTTCTTTTTTTAACATGAGGTTTTTAATTTTTATTTATTTTTAATGCCGTTTATATGAAAATAACATAAAAGAGAAAATGAAAGTTTTCTTCATTTGACCTCTGCAGAAGTAACGTTGAGAAATCGCATTGTAAATTGATTCAAGCTGAATAGGCCTCCGCAAATTTTATTAAATCACCAACGGTCGCCGGCTTTGAGGTCACAATCACGTTAGAGGCCCTTTCTCGCCACATAAAACTAACTAATCCAACTGCCTTATAGATATTAAGGCAGTTGGATTAGTTAGTTTTACAGATGTAAACTTTTTAATAAAAACTCCGATTGCAGGCTGCAGCATGGCAGGGTGGTCATAAGCAAGCCTCTAAAAATATTAATTTTTTTTTTTTTGCTATAGCGCTGCGGACGAGTACTTCGACGCCTAAGTGTCCTTTGTTTTTGTTTTTATTTGTATAGTAAGTTAGTCATTTAATTTAGTATCTAGTGTAAATACCTAGTTAGTTACATTTTCTTTATATTTAATTAAATATTAATTGTGATTGGTTGCTCTTACCGGAATGAATAATGATATGAATGATTGATTCGTCTCTTGTCGATTGTCTTTTTCCGATTTTCTATGGGAAAACAACAAAAAGTTTTTACCCAAGTAGGTACTGCATTGAAGTCAGCAATGTGAGAATGATGCTGGCCTCCTCTCTTTGTGCAATTTATTTCATCACCGCTGTTCTCAAAATGGTGAAGAAAAACATTGTGAGGAAACCGGAATTGAATAATTATATTGATGCAATGTTTTTTCAGTTTCCTTCTTGACTTCCAAGCCTGAATAACGACCCTGTTGAAAAGGTGTAGCATCTTCATGAATTTTAAGTAAAATCTGCATGTGTCCGATGTCGGCTGTTCCGAGGTAAATCGACGTAATGTAAAACATTGACGAGCATGTTGTGCACGTCACATGTTTTCCTATTATCCAAAGTACCTACTTCTTTATTCTTTATTTATTCATGAAAATAAGCGTCGAAAAAAACCAAAGCTAAACGTGTGATGTAGGCAAGTACGTATAGTGAGATAAATCAGGAAAATTGCTTTTCAGTCAGCTTGTTTATGTGTATAAAGTGACAGTAGAGAGGTAAAGTTGAACGTGCGAGTTAATTGATTGAGTAACACAATAACAGAACAGCCGGTCGATTCTGTAAAAATCTCACCCTGAAAACTTAGGTGATGTGAGTTTGTTTTTGCTAGGAATTAACACTATTGACAGCTCACTCCACTCTCACTTCACCTAAGTTTTCACGGCGAGATGGTTACAGAATCGCACTGCTGCAATGGCTTTCATTTTGACAGTTGAACAACATTCATTGCGTTATTTACGTTGTTCCATTGCTTCATAGGTTCGAAAAATATACTTAGGTATCAGATATGTATATGTAGCAGATATATTTTAGCCATATCCTGCAAAACGATTCAGATTGGGAATGAAAGTAGGTACCTATGTTACGCAATTAGGGTGTTGTTTAGTCAGGTCCAGATTAAACTGTCGCGTCAGGCGCTAGTTGTCTAGCATTTTTGCTAAACTGGGCCTTTTTAGCGCAGCCGTGAGGCACACTTTTCTGCTAATTTCTACATCGCACTTTTCACTTTTTTTGTTTTTTTTTTATTTATCTAATTTAAGTAAGTACATTATATTGAGTGCCCTTTAGTCTGTGCTAAATAAATTTATTTTCTTTCTTTCTAGTAGCATTGCTGCGAAGGTTTTTTTCACCATAAAGGTGAATAGTACGACAAACAGCCCTCTTTATTAAAAATAGCTGACCCAACAGACGTCCTGTCCAAACAGTAGTTCATACCTATGGTTCATACATAAATCCCATAGAAAAGAGGACGTTTAGATTTTCCCGAAATTGAAAATTTTCCGGGCACCTTTTTCTTTCTTTTTTCCGTAAAATCCAAACTCAATGCGAACATTAATTGCCAAATCGGTCAAACCGTTTACAAATGATGCGCTTACCAACGAACTACATTTCATTTTTTAGATTGTCGCGAGAACCTTAGGAAACTATACATCTATGTCTATTAGTAAAATTTTAAATAAGTACTACTTTATTGCGGATTTCAGTACCTATTCATTGTTTTAGAGTAAAGCGAAAAAAGGTTCAATTATAGATTTTTTGGTCTCATTAGGTGACAGCATCTATAAATCAGTAAAATTATGTCATTTAAAAAAAGAATTATTTCGATTTTTTTATTTCCAAGTGTCATTTGTTTTTTTTTCGCCCGAATTTTGAGTAATATGCGTCTATAAACTTGACTAATTGTTGATTTAACAAATTCATCCCACTTACGTACTGTTTATTTTTGTTGAATGTTGACCTTCTTTGATACAGTCACAGTTTGATTTATGGTTCTGATTCTATTCTGTCTAAGTTGATTTGAATGTTGAATGACTTTTGAATATTCGCCAATGCGTTGCTCATGTATTTTACAATATAATATCTCGTGTACGAGTTCAAGTCTTTAATTGTGTGTATCCACGTAAAAAAAAAACTTTTACTCAAAGGTTAACAGGGTTATGGGCCCAGAGTGCGCAAAGATGTGGAATTTTACTAAGATACAATGAGCGAACAAGACCTGGCAACTATGTCTGCAGGAGGCGGAAGCGTAAGTGGGCTTTGTATTGAGAAACTGAAGGGGCGAGACAATTACCTCCTCTGGAAGTTTAATATGAGAAACCTGCTTATCCATGACGATCTTTGGTGTTCTATCGACGGGTATCCGGAGTGCGATAAGTCTAATCCGGAGCTGAAACGGCGTAAGAATGAAAGGGCGTTGGCTAAGATCTGCCTGTCAGTGGACGCTTCATGCGTGTCCCACGTGATGACTGCGAAGACAAGTAAGGATGCCTGGTTGAACCTGGAGAAGGCGTATGACGATAAGGGCATAGGCAGGAGATTAAAACTGTTGCGGATGCTGTGCTCGGTAAAGTTAGACGACTTTGGTGGTAATATGGACAAATATGTTGGCGAATGTTTGTCGTTGTCGCAACAGTTGGTGGCTGTAAATAAACCGATTGACGATGAGTTCCTGGCGGCGATTATTCTTCAGGGATTACCTCCTAAGTTTGATCCAATGATCATGGCCTTGGAGAGTAGTGTGAGTGACCTAACCAGTGACTTCGTGAAGGCTAAACTGCTACAGAATACGAAGTGGTCTGATAATTGCAAAGGTGGAGATTGCCTGATTGCTGATAAGTCAGAGAAAAGGTCTGGTAAGAGGCGCCAAGAGAAGAAGCCGAGGTGTTGGAACTGCGGGAAGTCTGGTCACGTTAAGAAGGAGTGTACCCAGAAAAGTGTTGCGATGGTCGCGACTCGGTTCTTGGCTGACACGTGGTACGTAGACTCGGGTGCGTCGAGTCACATGACGGGACGGCGAGACTGGATACACGATTTTTCTACAAGGAGTGTAGAGGTGAACGTGGCAAGCGGACAGACTTTGAAATGCGTTGGTATCGGTAATGTGTGTTTGAAACTCAGAGATTATGTTTTGACTCTTAAAGAAGTGATGTACATTCCGGGAATGAGTGTTAATTTACTGTCTGTAAATAGTTTAGCAGTTAAAGGGCTTAGAGTGGAGTTTATTGAGTCTACTTGTAAGATTTTTAGAAATAAATCTTGTATAGCTAATGTTAGGTCTGATGGCGGGGTATACAAACTGCATACTAACGCGGTAGCTTTAAGTAGTGTGAATAAAGAGGTTTCAAAGGAGTCTTGGCACCATAGGTTGGGTCATTTGAGTTATGACAGCTTAAAGTCACTGTCACACGTTATTGATTTTCAGAATGCAGAAATTACAAATAATTGCGATGTTTGTATTCTTGGAAAACAAATAAGATTTCCGTTCAAGAAATCTGGTCGTGACGTAGCGGCTAAGCGGTTAGATCTGGTGCATACAGACTTGTGTTCGATTCCTCTTGCGTCCCAATCAGGTAAGCGGTACATTTTAACTTTTCTGGATGATCACTCGCGGAAAGTATTCTTGTACTTCTTGAAAAATAAGAGCGAAGTAGCTAGCGTCACCATGGACTTTGTTAGGCTCGTGGAAAACCAATGTGAATCCAAGGTAAAGGCAATACGCAGTGATAACGGTACGGAGTACGTAAATAAAGAGCTAAGCTCATTCTTCAGACAGAAGGGTATTGTGCATCAGGTCACTGTTCCGTATTCGCCTCAAATGAATGGTGCGGCAGAGAGGTTGAACAGAACTCTTTTGGAACGGGTACGTTGTATGTTGTATCACGCGGGTTTGGATCACAAGATGTGGGCTGAGGCGGCTAACACTGCCGGGTACCTTATTAATCGGTCTCCGTCTAGTAGATTAGGTGGGAAAACGCCCGAAGAGGTTTGGTCGGGTAATAGGGTAAAGTATGACCACTTACGGATTTTCGGTTGCGAGGCCTTTATACATATCCATGACGTTAAGCGAAATAAGTTGCAACCTAAGAGTAAGAAATATATTTTTGTCGGTTATGAAGACAATGGAAGATCTTACAGGTTGTATGACTCTGAGACACATAATATTAAAAGAAGCCGTGATGTCAAATTTAATGAAAGTGTGTTCCCAGCCAGAAAGCTAGGAACTGGACATGGATCACCCACTATAGAAATATTTCTTTCAGGGGAAGAAGTTGACGATTCCAACAGTGAGTGGAAGTCAAGCGTGCCTGAGAGTGAGGTGGTTGGTGATGCAGCTCGGGAGTTTGTCACTGAAGAGCCGGTAACGAGGAATGTTGAACCGGTTGTGTCTGCGAGCGGTGATGATGGCGGCGACGACACTTTGGTTTTTGAAGATAGCGTTGAGGAGGTGGTAGAACCTCCGGAACCGAGGTACAATCTTAGATCTAGACAACCTAAGGGTTTGTACGCACATGATGAGATCCCAACTGAACCGCGCACTGTTAAGGAAGCTCTAGGCTCAGGGCAGAGCGACTTGTGGCAGCAAGCTATGCAGGTGGAGATTGATTCGTTCAATCAGCATGAGGCTTGGGAGTTGGTGGATCGTCCTATGGGCAAAAACGTGGTTCGGAATAAATGGATCTTCAAAATTAAGTGTGACGCCGAGGGGAAGATAGCCCGATATAAGGCTAGGTTAGTAGCCAAGGGTTTTACCCAAAAGTATGGTGAAGATTATTTTGAGACGTTTTCACCGGTAGTACGGTATAGTTCGTTGCGACTATTGTTGGCGATAGCCGTAGACATGGAACTCGATATAGACCATCTGGACGTACAGACGGCGTTCCTAAATGGTAATTTAGATGAGGAAATTTTTATGTTTCAACCGGAGGGGTTCATTTCACCTGGTGAAGAAAATAAAGTCTACAGATTGAAAAAAGGCAGTCTATGGACTGAAACAAGCTTCACGAGCTTGGTATCAGAGGGTGAAGGACGTGCTTCTGCTGACAGGTTTTGTTCAATGCCAACTTGAACAATGTATCTTCTATAAAAGAAATGGTAAGTCGGTTGTTTACATTGCCTTGTACGTCGACGATTTCATTGTGTGTTACAATGATGCACGCATGGCTGAAGAGCTGAAAGAGAGTTTACGTAAACCATTTAAGATTAAGGACTTAGGTGCGGTGCGGCATGTTCTCGGGGTCACATTAGAGCGTGAGAGGACGAACAAAACTCTTAAGCTTTGTCAGGCGAGGTATATTGAGCGCTTGCTCGACAGTTTCGGTATGTCGGAATGCAAACCAGTCCAGACTCCTTTGGACCCAAACATTAAGTTTACTGATACGAGTGTGTTAGGCGAAGGTAATGTTCCGTATAGGGAATTGATAGGTTCCCTTATGTATCTGAGTGTTTTTACACGGCCAGATATTACGTATGCAGTTTCGTACTTAAGCCAGTTTAATACGTGTCATACTATGGAACACTGGAGGGCTGCGAAACGTGTATTGAGGTATCTTAAAGGAACTCAACGTTAGTCTTGTGTTTAGAAGGTCGGGTCATGTTAACATTGAGGGGTTTGTAGATGCGGACTGGGGCGGTGACGTACGCGACCGAAAATCATTTTCGGGGTTTGTTTTTAAGTATGGGGGAAACACCATCTCCTGGGAATGCAGAAAACAAACATGTGTTAGTTTATCAAGTACTGAGGCTGAGTACGTTGCTCTTAGTGAGGCTGCTAAGGAGGCACGTTGTCTTAGGGACTTGGTTACTGAATTGACTGGTAGTTCTGGGTTAATCGTCGGTTTGTTCAATGACAATCAGTCTGCTCAGAAACTTAGTGTCAATCCAGTGTTTCATAGGAGGACTAAGCACATAGATATCAGGTACCACTATGTTAGGGAGGCTGTGAATAATCATGTAATCAAGTTGAATTATTTACCTACTCAGGAAATGGTGGCAGATGTACTAACTAAATCTTTGTGTGCTCCTAAACATAAGTTCTGTGTTATGAACTTGCGCTTAGGTTTTTCTTAAGCCAGTTGAGCCAGTGGTGATGTTTGAGTTCAAACAGTGATTGAGGGGAAGTGTTGAATGTTGACCTTCTTTGATACAGTCACAGTTTGATTTATGGTTCTGATTCTATTCTGTCTAAGTTGATTTGAATGTTGAATGACTTTTGAATATTCGCCAATGCGTTGCTCATGTATTTTACAATATAATATCTCGTGTACGAGTTCAAGTCTTTAATTGTGTGTATCCACGTAAAAAAAAAACTTTTACTCAAAGGTTAACAATTTTTAGTAAAAAAAATACATTGTTTTGATATTGTAGTGTTCATTGTCTTATAATTTACTAGCGTAGTAGTGTTACAAAACGGCTAACGCATCGTTAGAGGAATACGGTTCGCAGTAAACAAAATTGTGAGTACCTAAAAATACTTTTTTTTCATACCGAGCTTACACCTATCAATTTACCTGCGATTTATTTTTATAAGTTGGGATATATTTACCCAAGATCGTTCTATCGACGTCAATGGAAAGATGATAAATGCTTCACGTGTTTCAATATTTTAGTTCTACTAAAAATATTTTGCATAAGTACTCTGTGTATTCAGAATATTTTTTGTACCTAAGTATGTAATGTCTGACATGCGGCAGATGTGTTCACAGCTTTCTGAGTCACATCAATGGGCCAAACTTACGACAGGCCCAGACGGAGATGGCGGAATGAGCTGAGCTCCTTTCATAAATTTGTCCTTGGCAGAGAGGTGGAAAGAGAGCAGGGACGCCGTTGGCCAGCAGTGGGACATTAACGGCTAATAATAAAAGTAGATATGTGTGAAATTAAGAACCCTATCTGTAACTAAGGGTTGGTTTCATACTGAACATAATAACAATTTACAAGATATCCTAAGGGTTATCGCTGGCCCGGAACATAAAGGGCTAAGGAAGGAACACGGGTGGGTTTTAGTCAGTAAGAGTCTGACACTCCCTTCTGCTACACCCAGAGCGGGAGGGGTCATTTGATGATTTCCCATCCTGAAAAAATAAACCCTCTGCATTCCAGCCTCCCGCGATTTGGTATGCTGCAGTAGATGTTCCAAACATAAAACCCTCAGGGAATTGTCTTACACCATGCCGCTCAATTTGCGTTGCTTTGCATTCAGTTAGCGTAAATAATAACAATCTGAAAATAAATACGATATTAACATGTTGTAGACAATATGATTTCAATTCAGGCAGAGTATCTATAAGTTAGCCCTTTTCTTACATAAAGCCTGCAGATTTTAGCAACGTCCTGCTTTCACTTAGGCGATTGACTAACAACAAAAGAACAGTAATTAAGCATTTATTGAAGATCTTCTCTTCATCTAGGTGGGGTGACATGTTTCATATTTACTTTATACATTAAAACAAAAATTACAAATTTTCCTAGAAATAAAATTAGTTTTGTATAAAAAATTGGTATTTACTGTTTCTCTTCTAACAGCTCAATACTGGAGTGCTGGTAGTAGCAAGGGTAATCAAAATTAGCGATATTACAATTGGTAGTAAGATTGGTAGTAACTAGGGCAACAAAGGGTTTGAACGTTGGATTTAGATAGTAAATAGTTGCTGCGTCGTCAATTTCGATATCTCTAAATGTATGTTTAGTTTATTGTTGTTGAGCTTCTTGGAAAACTGCACGTTCGAGGAAATCCCATCATGTGTGCCTCCAACCAGTATAGATATACAAATACATGCCCCAGTTACTTAGCGTTTGCCCAAACCCCAGTTACGGTCAAGGACATGCCAGAATAACATATCCAGCCAAACCAATCAAGCCATAGTCTAATACAGGGCTTCCCAAAGCACGACCGGGGCTTGAGTTTGTATGGCCCGCGACATAATAGGTAATACCTATGAAAAGTTTTGCAATCGATGATTTTTGGCTGTTATGGTTGATTCACCTGTGCCATTTTAATGGAAGTGCATTGATTTAGACGTTCTTTAGAAATTCAGGTGTCGGGAATCGATGAACGCTTGAAAGGTGTTTGTCAACGACACAACGCTACGGACATGAAATTTATCCTGTAAAAAGTTATGGAAGTAAATTCCGATTTTTTTTTAAAAGTAAGTTGATGTAAGGTTTTGTTAATACGACGAATATCAGAGCAAACCAATAACAGTCAATGGCTTTAGACCTTTAGTCCACTCCTTCTTAAAGATTACGCTTGTCGAACACTGCACAAAGGATCTTATCAAAATCGCAGATACCTCAACTGGAAGCTCTACGCCACCCACCATACGAGTACTCGTCAGGCCTAACTCCAACTAACTTCCATGTTTTTGGAAAAATTAGACAATTAAAAAACCGATATTTTTAGGCAATGACTCTATGAAAAACACCGTTTATGGGTTTATCGATTCTCGTCCCCAAGATTTCTTAAGCGCAACTTAAGCATCAATGCAATTCCAATAAAATGGTAAAGGAACATTTCTTAAAAAGCTAAGGATTTTTTTTCTGCGGCCGTCCAATCTGTTTTGACATTTTTACTGGCCTGGGACCGTATCTGGTTTGGATAACCCTGTTATAATCTTACCATACGCTGGTTGCTGGGGAGAGCAAGCAAAATCGTGAGGTCAAGATTAGGATAAAAATAATCCATGATTAGGATTATCTCTTGCGCAACTAGGTACTTTATCACCGAATCTCCTTGGGTGCTTATGCTTTATCTTTGGTTTAGGTGTTTTCGATTATTTGATCCGCATTTATAAAGATAATCTTTGTTTGACAGCTCAAGCTCATCATGTTATGACAACTGCTAGATAAGATACATATTATGTGATGTTACATCCTTATTATTAGATCGATAGTGTAGTTTTCTGACTTTGTTAACGATTGTATATGCTTCTGCCGCCCCTATAGTTGCTTCGATAAATAAATTAGTATACTGATGAGTGATTGATAAATATAGGGCATTATAATTATCACTTCAGTTATTGTGGTAAATTTTCGGTACCTACATAGGTATATTATTTTGTTTGCCTTTTAGCTAATGTTGAGGTACTAGTATTCTCAGCAGTGAACCACTGGACTTCTAATGACTGCTGTTTAGAACATGAATGCAACCATTACTCAACTGATACCACTTGACATTGCCGCAATCACAGTAAAAGATAAGCGGTTAACATTGCAGCATTGGAACCATTTATTTTATAACCCCCTTACTAATAAACGTATATACCTAGTTACACACCGATTTCTCCCTTTCAGTCGTCAGTAATTTGACTTTCTAAAAAAGAAGACAAAGCGTTGTGTATTCTATCGTATGCCATGAGTTAGTGTCCGTCATCGATAGTCATGACGGTGGTGTCGGGCTCGTAGTGCCAGTCGAGTGCGCGCGTGCGCAGCATCTCCTTGTACACGAAGGCTGACTTGCGCGGAGTGCGCGTGCGCTCTGGACTCTCGTAGTCCACTTCGTAAAGACCGAACCGCTCACTGAAACGAACACAAGTGACATGATACATGGGCTCAAATAGAAATCCGGTGGAAGTAGCATTGTTTGATTTTAAAAATCGTATAATTTATAAGACTTCTTCTTCGTCCTTAGTTATCAAATCCAGACCTACGTAAATTTTCTCGTAGAAATGAAGAACGCACGTAGAGACGCAAATAATTCAAGAAACGTAACCTAAGATATTTATAAAGTTCCAATTCAAGAACAACGTAAGATATTCAGCGTTTCATATCATGTATTGATTACGATGTTTTCACTGTCACTGTAATTTGTCTTATGAGGCCGGCTAATCGTGTGATTATATTATAATATATTACCTACTTAACCCAGAATAGGAATTCATAATGAAATTCATACTCATTAGATTTCAATACTCACGTATATCCTCGCATCCACTCGAAGTTATCCATAAGACTCCAGATAGAGTAGGCTCCGACGTCAGAACCATCATCTATCGCGTCAAGCATGGCGTCGAGGTATCGTCTATGGTAAGATATCCGGTCATCGTCATCCAGACCGCCATGGTTTGAAAAGCCATTCTCTGTGATGTACACCGTAGGGTTGTTGTAATCTTTCCTGATCTTGGTCAACATTTTGTAGAAGCCCCATGGAACAACCTGTAGTAAATAGCGACATGTTATAAGGAAAAACAGTTTCAAGTTGGAGCTCTTGCTTTTTTAGAACATCACAAGAAAGTACCTTAAGGAAACCCGACGCAGCGTGTTCCCAGTCATCAGGTTGATAGTGTACATTACCGAGGTCGTCGTAGAGTGACGGAATGTCATAAAGGCCAACAACTGATTCATTTCTGTACACCAAATTAGTCGAATAGTGATTTAGACCAAAGAAATCAGAGGTCCCTTTGACATACTCAACTTCTTCCGATGTGAATTCAGGCAATCGCGATCTGAAGAAACCCTGTTCTGCACTTTTAGCTGCTACTTTTTCTTTCACGGCAGGTGGGAAGTCTCCGGTGTCGGAAAATATCGGATGAGCGTAAATGCCCCACTGAAATAAATGACATCAGTATTATAGTCACCGTTTACAATGGTGCCTACCATAAAGTGACTAAACATTTTAGTTGGGTTTAATTTTCATACCTCGAACTGATTACCTTCTTCGGCAGCCTCAATTTCATTTTCTGTTTCTGGTTCAAATAATTCTGCGCTCAGAGCTATAAATATAGATCCATTATATTTTGGCCTAAATTCTTGATCATAAACATGGTAAGCCTTGGCGTGTGCCATCACAATATTCTTGGCACACAAATATTCAGCTACACCTTTGATATTCACTCTGGGTGCTTTAGTATCCGCTCCGTAACCTTGATAGCAGATCTCCCTTGGTTCATTTATTGTTATCCAATACTTAACTCTATCACCGTACAGTCCATAAACGATGCGCGCATAATCCGCGAACCAGTCAGCTATCTCTGGGTTGGCCCACCCTCCCAAGTCTTGTAGTCTTTGCGGCAAGTCCCAGTGATATAGCGTCACCATCGGTTCAATGTTGTGTTTAAGCAATTCGTCAATTAAGTTGCTGTAATATTGAACTCCAGCATCGTTTAAATACGATCGGGAAAACTGGTGGGCAGAATGCGAGACCATGATAAAGAAAATCTGTAAAAATCTATTCCTAATTCTCTCATCATCTCAACATCTCTTTTGTAATTGTTATATGAGTCGCCAGCGACGTCTCCATTGGAGCAGTCAACTGTCGAACAAGGATCAGTGTGAGTCATATGATCCCAGATGTTTTCCGATTTACCTGGAATCAGTTGCTTAATGGTTAATTACTGCACATATTTACTCTGAAAATAATTTATTGATATAGGTACTTACCGTCTGCATCCCAGCCTCCTTCGATTTGGTATGCTGCAGTAGATGTTCCAAACAAAAAGCCCTTAGGAAATTTTCTTGCATTATGCCGGTCAATTTGAGTTGTCTTGCCTTCAGACAATGTATATAATAATAGTATTCTGGAAATAAGATAAATTATTAGGTACCGTATAATGAAAACGAAAATAAAGGCAGCATAACTTTTTAGGTACTTACACAGAGCCTGCCGATTTTAGCAGCATCTTACGTTCGTTTAGCCGACAGACTGACAACCAATAGCAATCGTTAAAGTTTTATTGAAGATCTTATCTTCATCTGGGTGTCGGGATAAATATAGATTTTGGTTTAAATAAAAAACAGACGGTTCACAAACGTCGCCGATTAGATAACAATCAAAGTGGTTTTTTGTAGAACAGCACGGTAATTGCGGAACACAACTAAGTATCAATCACAATCTGAATTATCTGCCTAACAACGTAAATAACGCAATGAATGTTGTTGATCTGTCAAAATGAAATCCATTGCTGTTAGTATGTTACGCAATTATTGTTCCGGGAAATGCCATCAATTTTGCCCCGAATAGGTTGTATTCCCTGATCATAAGCCCTACTGCCCTAATGAACATAACATTCACTGAATATTTCCCGGATTAACTACTTGGTGTTATATTTTCCAAACCAATTGCAAGCTATTATATTTCTTCTAATATAGCGTTAATAAAAGCGAGCGAAGTTTTTAATCTTATCAATCGATGAAATAAAGAGTTTCTTATGTTTGCCACGTGTACCTTTTAAAGGTTTTTCTTTGAGTGGGAGGAATCGTTGATAAAGCATCAACTGTATGAACCCTGCATAAACTTCTACAGCTAACTAAAGCAGCTCTGTTATAATTATAATGATGAGCTGGACTCACCGGCTCTGTGAAATTGTTAGACTCTAGGTTACACGATTCTTTAGTAGGTACTGTGTATTAGTTAAAAAATAAAATATAAATAATAACTGTGATTTGTTTATTTATGAACGTAAGCGAAACACAGTCAAGATTAGCCAATTTAGGTGCATTGCCCCGAAATTTGTTTTTAGGGTTCCGTACCTCAAAAGAAAAAATCGGAACCCTTATAGGATCACTTCGTTGAACGTCCGTCTGTCTGCCTGTCAAGGCCCAAAGAAAAAGCGGATCAAACAGGAATGAGAAAGTTTATAGTGGACAAGACATTAAAACAGAAGAAGGACTAGCAGGGGATCGAGGGGGGGGGGGTTCAGGGGATCAGACCGGAGTAACTGCCTTTTTCTCAGGAATGCGTGGAGGTATTAAGTTGAAATTTATAACAAATACATAGGCCTTAGGTCCCTTGAAACTCTAAACAATTCAAGCTTCTAAGTTAACTCAATGAAAAAATACGGTCATTTATGCAACATATTTTATACTCGGAAATAAATCAAAAGCTATAAGTAGGTACTTCCCCTTGACCTAGAATCATGAAATTTGGCAAGAAGAAAAAATATTTTTTATAATTTTTACAAAAAAAAATCATACAGCACTTAAAGGAAAAAGTCTTAAAATCGTTGTTAAAAAAAATTATTGCGATCACAAACTTACATTTTCAGTTGGAGAATTGACTGTGAGAACATTTTTTCAACTTCAAAGTTATGTTTGTTCTTGGGATAAATTCATCCGAACTACGGAACCCTTCATCGTGGGTGGTGCGACACGCACTTGGTTATTTTCCATCATAAAGATTAATAGTCTGATAAACACCCTTTCCACTACCTTCTTACTTTATCAATTTATACGAGAGTCGTTCGAGATTAGGTAGTGTATGTGTAGAAGAATGTTGATAGTGAACAACACGTGAATAAAAATAGTTTATAGCTAAAGTCACGAGCATAAATACGCAAAATTCCAATCGATTTTCTCGTGAAATAGCGATTGCAACTTTGAGGAAAGACCTATTTAAAAAAAATTTATGGTGTTGATAACATAGTATTTCATGAAATCTTCATGAAATACTATGTTATCAACACCATAAAATTCGTATCAATGCTAAAGGAGAATATCATTGAATCTTGCGTAAATGTAAGATATTTATGCTTGTGAGTGTACAGCCAATTTTTCAGTTTTTTTTTTTTGATATGTTGATACTGAGATCAAGGCCAATTCTCGTAATTTAAAAAGTTCAAAATCTAGTCGCAGTCATCTCGGCGACAAACAAATGTCAAAACTCAAAAGCTTGTCAAAATGTAGGGAATTTATGTATTTTTGACAGATTGAGACTGAGATAGACTGTGAACATTCATAAAATTACGTGAATTGCAAACAAAACAAAATAAAACAAATGCAAGTGAACAGAGGGTTCACTTGCATTTATTTAATTTTGTTTGATTATTATTATCCAAGATCGATCTTTCGGCCTCTATCGTTAGATGTTCAATACTACATACTCTATAGATGACTGACTCCTTTTAGTAGTTATTCATGGGTTTGGGTAAGCCTAATATTTTTTGTTTTGTAAGTACCTATGTGTCACCGAGGCAGGCCTAAGAAACGCTGCCGTGACGATTGGGACTCGTACCTAACCGATTAGAAGGAGAAGGTTTAGCACAAAGAAAAGTGCAAAAATATGGGGGAAACCTTAGCCCAACAGTGGGAAACTATAGATATAGAAGAACTGAAAAAAAAAACCTTAAAGTATGTCTGTAACTAAGATCTTTTTATCCTGTGGAATTCCTCACAGTGACCAATGAGGTGTGACTGTGAGTGAACGAGTGTATCATCCAACCATAACCTTGATTTCTCATTGGTTAGGTATTCTCCGTGAATCGATAGACTTTATAAAGGTCATGGAACTTTTGAATACAAGGTAGGCCGGAGGCTCCTTGAACTCTTTTCATTTCCATTCCTTAGTGTGTATTCGGAGTCATAGGTAAAATCAATAACGTCTAGACAGCTCTCTTTACTAAGCCATAAATTCGTGTACATACACGAAAGCAATTCTACCAGAATTTTGCACGTGTGTGAGCAACGCTTAGGTACATTGGGTGTAGGTTGTGGGGCTGCCAACCTAGAGATGCTTATTTGCAGTTCTATCCACTTCCTAAATCTGCAGTTAATATAAACTTTACAAGAGACGAGCTGGGCAAATGGCTTGAGGGGCTTTGGGGCTTTTGAGCACGCTAAAATAACTGATGGATTTCAAGGGGAATTTTGCAAAGAAGGCAAATTCGCGTAATTATTAATATAAAGTTAGGATTATGTAACAATACGGATGAAAGGGAATCTTTTCCAAATAAAATCTACAAACGACACACGGCCAGTCACAATAACAGACAGTGCAAAAGACATTTATTTCTCGTAGAGCCAACCGAGCGCGCGCGTGCGCAGCATCTCCTTGTACACGAAGGCAGACTTGCGGGGAATGCGCGTGCGCTAAGGACCCTCGTAGTCCACCTACTATAGACCAAACCGCTCAATGAAACGATAACAAATAATAAAAAAATTGGTTTTTAATCAAATGGAAGCAGCATTATTGTAAAAACTTGTTCGAGGATGATGTGATTTCACAAAGTGTAACCTAGTAACTCTTAATGAAAGAATATAACTATGAACCTAATAATTGGATTTAAAAACTCACGAATATCCTTCTATACACTCGAAGTTGTCCTTATGACTTCAGATAGAGTAACCACTTATGTCAGAGCCCTTGACAATCGCGTCGAACATGGCGCTTTGATATTTTCTTTCATAAGAGATAAGGTCATCGTCATCTAGACTGCTATGGTTTGAGTAGCCGTTTTCGGTGATGATCACTGCAGGATTGTTGTAATACTTCCTGATCTTATTCAACAGCTTGTAGAAATCCCATAGAACAACCTGTGGTAAAGAAGATAAGGACTCGTTAATGTACTACAAAGGTTCTTTGAAAAAAATATGTTGGATACATATCTACCATTTGCTTCTTTAGAGGGTCAAAGGAATTAGGAAAGTACTCTTAAGGAAATCCGACGCGGCATGTTCCCAGTCACCAGGTTGATAGTGCACATTTCCCAAGTCGTCGTTGAATGACGGAATATTATATTAGCCCACTACTGACTCATTTCTATACATCAAATAAGTCGAATAGTGATTTAGATTGATTTTGGAGTGGATAAAATCGGTGGTGTCTGTCGGAAACGAAAGGACGACCATATGGTCGTCCTTTCGTTTCTTCCGGAATGACTTATAGTCTAACAGCATTCTAAAACAAATGTTTTCAGGGTCGGTGGTTAGCCAGGTGAAGGATGCAGGTGCGGTGGGCGGCGTGGGCGCTGGCGTGGTGGGCGTGTGCAGCGGCCGCGCCGGCCGAGCAGCGCGCGCCGCTACCCACCGCCACCGCCGCCGCCGCCGCCCTGCCGCCTGCGTCCGTCTGCGAACCCCTCGTGCTAAGAAACACGCCGCCCATGCCATCAGTACGTACCGAATATTGTTTTTTACTTTTGCTATGCATAATAGCTCTACTCGGATACCGGACTCTGCTGTTTTGTGCGGGCAGTACATTAAGAGATCACCTATTCTGAATCGAAAAGGATAGTACGGCAGATATTTCATGTTAAATTTTGTACTGTGTCTGTGTGTGTTTGTTTTGTGTGTTGTGTACTGTAGGCTTTCAGGTAAACACCCTACAGTACAGTAGATCACCTTAAAATTCGTTTTTGCAATTTGTCATCATGAAGACCCTAATAATATCACATAAACGTATCTACTAAAGTCAGCATCAGATAAGAGAAGTATTAAGATCTATGTCCTAAAGTCGTGTTTTTATCTTTATCTCATCATCAAGGGCGTAGCTAGGGGGGCAAGGGTAGGTAATGCCTACCCTAGTAACTTCTTTGCCCACCCTAGAAAAATCGACAGTATTGAAGAATTACTTACTGTTTAGTCGCTTTTTATTAGAGTCCACATTTTGACCAAGATGTCAGTTTTGTAGAGTTAGGGGCTTGGCTCTACATTAGATGACTGTGGTTAGTTAAACTAGACGTCTGCCCCCCCTAGACAAAATCCCTAGCTACGCCAATGCTCATCATGTTAACATGTGTCGTGTTAATATTGCAGAACGCTCGTGAGCACGAGGCGGCGGCCATACACACGGCGCGCGCGCTGGTGGAGCTGGTGCAGCAGGGCGTGGCGGACGAGGAGCGCGCCGCCGCGCTGGCTCGCGCCGCCACGCGCGCTCCGCTCGCGCCGCCGCCCGCCGCCGTCGCACTCGGCGCGCCGCAGCTGCACCTCGGCGTGTTATACATCGCAGAGCCCCCCAGACTTGTCGTCTTCCAACAAAACAACTCAATCATTCTACGACAGTTTTGGAGGACCTTGGCATCAGCGTGGAATGCCACTTCAGCGGTGTGGTCAAACGCCTGGTTCTCTTGCGATAAGGATGGCGAGGGCTGGTGGGGTGGTGTGGCAGCAGCTCGCGGGTCAGGACCGGCCAGATCTGCCGCTGCTCTGTTCCGGCGCTGGCCTGCCTTGCCTTGTGAAGAGGCTATGCACGATTGGCTCGGCGGGCCTCCTTTATGCGACGCTGCTACAACAGATTGTGAAGCTGCTCCATCGTTTGGGTCTGGGGATCGGAGGATAGAGGTGATTCATGGATATTTACAAGTATTGCGCAATACTTATTGACAATGTGCTGTTTCTTACCTACGACCCACTTTTCGCAGTATCGATGCAAGTGCCAGGCAGATCATTGGAACGCAGGGGGCAGCGGGTGGCTGAGCGGTGCTACGATAGCCGCAGACAACTCGGGTCCGCTGACGTGCACGCCGTGCGGCATGGGAAGCGACTCCACCGCCTGCCTGGCGGACACGCACCGCGTCGCCGTGCTCGCCAGCAACGTCGGTGGCATGCTGCTCTGTCTTGTTACCGCGGGCATCATCTTCCAGAAGAGAAAGTGTAAAGTAAGAATGCAATGCCGTATAGTGCAATCGATTTAATGATTAGCCTCGGAATACTGAAACCGTATTTTCATGTTTTCAGGCAGTGGCGGTGGGAATGTGGACAGTCCTGGAGGTTGTACTTCTGGGCGCGTTCTTAATATATGCTTCCGTAAGTACCTATTACAAAACAACGTTGAAAAAGATTAACAGCACAGTCAATATAGAATCATATCTTTCAGATTATATTATTCTTAGGCGCATCCCAAATCAATTGCTACAATCAATAGTTTAAAACACTCTGTTATCTTATATATAAAAATCTCGTGTCACAGTGTTTCTTATCGAACTCCTCCGACACGGCTTAACCGATTTTATGAATTTTTTTTATGTATATTTGGTAGGTCTGAGAATAGGTCGTAGTCTATTTTTTATACCCCTAGGTGACTTATCACCCTTAGGTGGCCCTCTCCAGATTTTTTTTGGAATCGAAGCTTACGCGGGTGAAACCACGGGGCGCGGTTAGTCTTATTATAAATTAAAAGGATTTGATTTTTGAATGTTTGTTTGTTATACTTTTTTACACTAAAACGGCTGAACGGATTTGGATGAAATTAAACACATCGGTAGATATTGACCTGGATTAGGATACTTTTTATCCCGATATTCCCACGGGATCGAGACTAATGCGGATCAAACCGTGGGGCGCAACTAGTGTACTTATAATTTACACTCATTTCTGTCAGTGCGTTATCATTATCATCTGCCTGGATAGCTTTATCTTACTCGCAAAAACAAACAATACTTATCGGGATTATACGTTTTCATAATCGGTAAAGAGACCACCGTAATATCACCTGTACCGTACGTAAGCTGACGGAATGGCGACGCACCTCACAGGGTGTAAGTTACTGGTTACTGTGAGCCAGCATAATTCCACTGCAGGGAAACCCTCTTACGTGGCACAAACTGTACCGATATTTAAACTTGATAAAATTAAATAAATATATAAATGATCATTGTTTGGTGCGGATAAAGTCAGACCCTGTACGTTGTTTTTAAATGCTCGTGTTTATTTTCCTAGGCTGCATCCCAGTTCATATCGATAGCCAAGTGGCGGTGCATAGCAGGCGCATGGCTACGGGAGCTCGGCTTCGTGACGTGTTACGGGTCGGTGGTGCTGCGCCTGTGGGTGTTGCTCGCCGAGTTCCGCACCAGGAAAGCGCATCGGTGGACGCCGCGGGATTCAGAGGTAGGACCAGTTACACTGGAAAAAAATATATCTTACTACAGCACATTAAAGCGATTTCATTAAGTCTTTATACAGTAAGAAGTTAAGGCGAAAGCGCCAGGGTAGCCCGCGAAATTCAATTTTTTTTAGGTTTTTGGCAATTTGCTGGTCAGTATTAAGTTGTACGTTGATTAATATATGAATCGCGGCCGTAACTAACATGTATTTACAGAATTGTAATCATTAAAGTCATTAACACAACTCTCTAAGACCACGTAAGTCCAAAGAATAACTGTTTCATGAAATTATCATTTTTCGGACTTACGTGGTCTTAGAGAGTTGTGTTGATGACTTTAATGATTATAATTCTGTAAATACATGTTAGTTACGGCCGCGATTCATATATTAATCAACGTACAACTTAAAACTGACCAGCAAATTGCAAAAAACGTAAGAAAATTTGAATTTCGCGGGCTACCTTAGCGCTTCCCCCTTAATCATTGAACATACTGGTGCGCGCCACAATTTAATGCCTGGTACATGGTGAGATTAGTTACCACTAGCGCCATCTAGTATCGAGTAGCAGAACTAGTAGAGTCAAGATCCTTCTAGAAATTTCGATGAGAACTTTCTAGAACTATCGACATCTGGTCAGTCGGGGTCGGTATGTACCTACTCGAACATTCTAGATGTTTCTACAATAGAAGGTTCTAGAACTATCTGTGGCACTATACAAGGCTGGAATGGCCCACGACCGGGTCAGTGCCAGATAAGCGATACAAGCGAATACATTCAGAAGCGATCTGCAAGAAAACAAATAAAAAGCTGTAGAAAATGCCTATGGCATTAAGTCCGCCTCTGTACATTTATGTGCTTGATGTATTAAATAAATAAAAAATATAAATAAAGCGATCAGTGGTGCAATTGTGTTTTATAATTAATGTGTTTGAGTTCTTATTAGTGTTATTTAATTAAAGTGTCATTTGTGGTTACCTATTAAATCGGCAGTTTTTATTGTCACGAACCCCGAAGCTCGTAACAAAACTATTTACTGAAAAAAAAACAAAATAAAAAAGGAAAACCACCAATGGTTTGAACAATATCACCAAATGAATAAAACAGTCAATTTTTAAAGTTTACTGTCATGACGTTAACATTTTGCCTCAAGCTTTAACTGTTTTCGGATCAGTAAAAAAAACTGTTTTGAACGTTAAGCTCATATGGAACTGTTAAAGCAGTTCAGATTATAAATGTTTTTTAGTCATTTTTATTTACTGCATATTTTATTCAGGGCGTTTTGTCGACGGTAAAGACGTTGATAGAGCGCAGTCGTGGCCCAGTGGTAACCGCCTCGACTTAGGGCGCGTTCCCACTATGTCGTGACGATTCATTTATCGTTGGACGACTGTCGTCTCTAGCTGTTCCCATTATATCGACTGTTTATCGTCACTGTGTCTTCGAAATATTTTATCGTTGAACGACTGTCGTATCTAGCTGTTCCCATTGGATCGTGACGACATTTTTACTGTTCACGACAGACGCCTTGCCGTTTGCACATTAGTCGCCTTTACGTTCTTTTGAAGATCAGGTAGTGGTATGAACGTGTACGTATGTGTGATACGTGGCTACGATAGATAGTCCTAATAACGACACATGAGATGTCGTCTCTATAAGTTGTGACGTTTTTTTATCGTTTTAAGACTGTCGTGCTAGCCGATGTGCAATATTTATCGCCGGGTACTGTACTTACATGTAGGACGCTGAGTGTGTGAATATACACAACTCTTGATCAAAATAACCGCAGGTGTCTATTACAGTCTTTAGTCAAATTGGAAACTTAAATTGTTGTGTTGAGATGACAGTACTGCTGCTACTGCAGTAATAGATGACGCCTACGTCATAAGTGCATGATTTGCCCTCTACCTTTACCCATAACAAAAACCCGTAACAAAAAATATATGTTAATTAATAAATGAAAAATGTCTGGTTCCAGGTTTTACGCGTGGTGGGCGCGATGGTGCTGGGCGCGGCGTGCTACCTGGCGGCCTTCACGGCCACCGCGGCGTGCGACGGCGGCGCCGGCGCCGGCTGCGCGCGCGCCGCCTGGCACCACGTCACCGCCGCCGCCGAGCTGCTGCTGCTGGCGGCCGGCCTGCGCATCGCGCATGCGTCCAGGAACGCTAATGTGCCCTTCCAGGTATTACTTACCACACATGTATAAGTTGGGGTGATTCTACCTGGCATGTTAAACAACTTTCACAAAGTATATCTCATTCATCATCGGCCTAGCGTTTTTCCAAATACTTTGGGATCAGCGTCTACCGGATGCAGCTAGAGCCAGTATTTTACATGGAGCGACTGCCTATCTGACTTCACCACCCAGTTACTTGATAACACGATTCTCTGTGAGAACTAGTTAAAATTAAAAACAAACTACTATAATTTACATTCCATCGCCACTTAATCAGTTATTCACTTTAGCGAAATATATATTAAGTTGATTTTTAACAAAAAGGTCCTAATAAGATTTTTGTTGCATTCGAATTTGTATTTTGTTAACTATAAACATTCAGTTTGTTGTTCCATAACTTGTAAATTATCTGAAATTCTTAACTCAAATATAGCTCGAAACTAGTTCTCACACTTTCGAGCCTCTCACTTGCCGTAACGAATGTAAAGCATGCTTTACAAGTATGTTACACAGCGTAACATTTTAATGGCTGTTATGCCGCAGCAGAACGAATTGCCCTCAATAGTACTATCAAAACATACAGAAAAACTAAAAAAGAACATGTGTTTTGTTTTCTTATAATTTAAAAAATATTCATCAACTCGAAAGTGTTAGAAACAATAGCAAAGGCTCCTTCAAACAGACGCGACACGACACGCGACACAAAGGCACCGCAAGTCGCGCAACGAGCGGTGCCTTTGTGTCGCGCGCGATTAGGTATATTGCGTGTCGCGCCAGTTTGTAGGAGCCTTTACTATTGTTTCTTAATTTTTGTAACGTAGGAACAACTCGAACAGCATCCGCCCGCATGCACTGCCGCGCGCTGCCGACTAAGTAAAGAGCGATTCATAAATGTTTAGAGCAAAATAACCTGTCGCGCGTAATGATATGGCATGAACTAGCCTGTACGCACGCGCACGCGCCTCCCCACGTACCGCTACCTCTGGCCGCCGCTGCCGCGTGCTCTGCTCATTGTACCGAGTATTAATGTTCTGTGTTGTACCGTGAACGTCTTACGCGCAATGTGTATCGTTGCAAAAATTAATCGACATTACGATTATTGAAATTTGGAATACGTCGCTATGGTGCAACTGTACGCTAGGGCTTAATGACTCGCCATTGGCGCCAGGCTTGCGCAGTCGGTCGTTCGCGCTGTGTCTCTCGACTTCGTTATGCGTCTTTTTTTACATCCGTTATTTCGATGTATCCACAGGAGCGCGGCTGGCTGGCGGCGGCGCTGAGCACGGAGATCGTGTGCGGCGTGTGGTGGCGCCTGGTGGCGCTGGGCGAGCCGGGCGCGGCGCCGGAGCGCTGGCCGCTGTCGGCCGCGCTGCGCGCGCACCTGTCGGCCGGCGCCGCGCTCGCCTGCGTGCTGGCGCCGCGCCTGTGGCACGGGTACCGCGCGCGCTCGCTCGCGCAGGAGGTAAGCCGACACACATATAGCGCCACTAAGGCTATATTGGCGCTGGGTGATGTCGGCCGGCGGCGCCGCGCTAACCTGTAATCCCTTATCGGGTCTGGCTGTTTGTGTATGTGAATTTAATGTTTGTAAACGCACCCACGATACAGGAGTAATTCCTAGTGTGGGGCAACGTTTAAAAAAAAAATATACCTAGTTGAATTAGTCATACCTGTGCAATTGAAGTGGAAAATTTTTTAAGTAACTTTTAGAGGGCACAGTACCTATATTTAAAGTTACATTTCACAAAACAAATGTTTACTAACAACGCCCTCCGGTCAACGCCATTCCAGCACCAAAACATCCCTAGTAAAAATAAACGACTTCACCTGACAGTTCTTAAAGAAATGCCCAAAGTTGCACTTTCAGCTATCAGGTAGCAATATCTACTTACTCCAGAATCAATAACATTATATAACAATGTCGTAACTGTTGCAAATCATCATGACGAGAACGATACGACCATTTTTCAATAAAATAAGTAATAAGAGACAGTTAACTAGTAGTGTAACTGGAATAGGTAACAAATGGAATGCTAATATTGCATTTTATTGTATTGTTGATATTGTATCCTAATATGGTTGCTAAAACATAAGAAAGCATAAAAGTAAATTGTTTGTTGAAACACAACAGAAAATGAAAACCTTTATCACATGCATCTGGATTATATTTGTGAAAGAAAGCCTGCCATTTTAAAAAGTTGTGCTCAATTCCAGTTCAAAATATAAATGATCGTAACTCTCGTGTAACAACATTCTAAGGTGTCACGTCGCGGTCCTGCGGAGGGATTCGGCGCGGAGGGCGAGGAGGAGCCCACCTCGGAGGAAGTTCGAGCCGAACTGAAGAGATTATACCTCCAGCTCGAGATCTTACGCAACAAGACGCTGCGGAGAGACAACCCGCACATCAGCAAGCGACGCGGCGGCAGGAAACCGCCGCATCGACGGTTCTCACTACAGGTATACACGAACATACGAAAAGCTCAGTTAAAATCAGATTAAAAAAATATTTCCTCTACCATTACTAACCAAATTAAGCTGATAGGAACAAGGTTAGCATACACAGTTTCCATAAGTTCAAAATCAGAGATTCGAACAAATAAGTACTTACATATAGACAAACATTAATTCATACGTAAGTCAAAGTTTCCAGTACGGTATGTTCAGTGATATAGTCTTTACGTTTTCTCTTCCCACCTTAGCTGACGTGTGGTCCTAACCTTTAGTTCATAATGACCAAGTTTGACACCGACTGCAATAACCACTTTTTCTTGTATTGATTTTGAAATACCTTTTTAATAGTACCTACCGAGGATGATTCATTATTTAGATTCAGATTATATACTCCTGTACCCTAGAATTTTGTTAAGGACCCAAAGTTTAGCTTAATTAAATGATGACCCGAAGTGTTAGTAATGTGACTAGTGCTTAGGTATTTTCAGCCCTCGTATATCGGTGTTCTATCTCCACTGTCATTAATTGAATGTTTCATCTTCCATCCTACACCGACTTTAGAAAAAGGGCAGTCGCGAAAAGGTAAGGAGTCGTACAGTACATACCTACCTTCTACGTATATAATAATCGCATGCGCACTGACGTGGAGCACCCGCATGACCCTTGTGGATGTCGCCTGTAGCGCCCCGCGCCCGCGCCCGAGCCCCTGCACTCCCCAGCCACACTACCTGACTGTCGCAATGTTTCAGATATACGCTTTCTCTGTGCTCCCGGTGCCGAACTAAACAACTACTAATTGGCAGGATCGTCACCATCTAAATTTGTCTCTTGTGGCACTCTTTGCCCATTTGTCTGACTTACTCAGGCCGGGGGCTGTATGTGTTTTATTTATATTTTTATGTCTGTTATTTCAAATGCGGCTTCAATCCCGATCGTAATTAGATTTTGTTTCTAAATAGCGACGCTAAGACCTGAAATCGGTTGATTTTCTTTAAATATCCAATTATTGTCAAATCTTAACGATTTACTTGACTTTTATCAGAGCATTGTTTCTACGACTTTCACAACACAACACAAATCAAAATTAAGTTCAGAGCGCTTGTACACATGGGTGAGTTCATTCGTTTTTGTTACACATATAAATTCTACTCAGATTTGTCGGTCGTATATTATTTTAAAATTTCAATGTTTTAAAATATAAGTGCGTTTAAGATAGACTGCGTATGTTCCTTAAAATAATAGACGATTAGTAACTGAGTGTGATTTGAGTACAAATCTAGTATAGACCTGTGTACAAGCAAGCTCTCTAATTACTATACAATCTTCTACTACACAGAAATCAACTCGTTTCATGACTATTATCAAGCGTAGATATTGGCTTGGTGTAATGATTATAATGATGTGTGTCGTGTGTCAGGCACTGCAGGCTCGTCGCGGCTGCAAGGGCAAGACAGGCGGCAGTGCCAGCGCCGTGGAGGCGAGCGAGGCCGGCGACGCGTCGCGCACTCCCGAGGACTCCGTGTGCTCGGCCGAGGGGCCCAGCCACTACACCGACGCCGACACCCAGGCGTGATCGCACCCGCACTCCCGTCCCACGCTACCCATGTCATCATCTCAGCTTGTGACACTCTGTATTGTATTGCATGGTATGATTAACCATGGAGTAGCGATCTAATTAAATCTCCCATAGTGTCCGCCGACTTGCAATCGACAACTGGATGTTATGATTATACGCGCGTTAACACTCCATTCGTTTACTATTCCGTGGTATTCTAGGATAGGGGCAATTCTCGTAATTTTAAGAACGTTCACAGTCTGATCTCAGTCTCAATCTGTCAAAAATACCTCTAATCTCCCTACATTTTGACAAGTTTTTGACGTTTGTTTGTCGCCAAGATGAGACGCGACTAGATTTTGAACGTTTTAAATTGCGAGAATTGACCTTCAGATCGTACTGTTTGGTATCGGTTCCGTGGGCGCGTCTACTTGCACGGTAGGTATTCGTGCAACTATTAAATGTCTCAGTAAGAATTGGTTGAATTTTAGTAGGATGTTAGAGCGATTGTTATGGATGTAAAGTTATATTTTTAATGCGAGAGTGGTTCGTTTAGTATTAAATTATTATACCAGCAATGTCTGCCCCACTATGGAATAATTTAAGCAAACTCGTACATAACTACTATTTATATTAATATTTACTGGCAGTAAATGCAACCTAATTTTAATTAATAAAACTGATGGGTGAGGAAGAATGGTCCATTAAAGCAATAGGAATTATACAAATGCTTAGATCTGGAATTGGTATCTGTATCTAATATAAGACATCACTAATTGGGTGTTGGGAAAATAAATATTTTTTAAAGGGAAATTATTTAAATCTTGAAGGAATTTTATAATAACATCTGTTCGTGATGTATCAACCGGAGTTGATCAAATATATTTAATACTCAAACTATTAATTGTAAACAACTAAATGAACCTGTATAATACAAAATACTAGTCAAAGAACTGCTAAAGTTTTGCATAGAGTTAACATAGTTTTACAATAATTTTATTATTACCTATACTTTAGATACAGTTGGTATATATAGTTGTCACCGTATAATTATGAACATCGTTAGTTTATAATCTATGAACTGAACTGCAGTAAACCATTTACAATAATATCGCATTATTTTTCGATAGATTATAATTTGTCCATAGCAAACCGACAAATTGTGAACTGGTATGAAACTAGCATGCGACGGATCGCACCTTACACTAATACTAAATACCCAAGTAATTGAATAATACTAAGCAGTAAAATGGCTTAACGGGCAGTTACGTTGAATTTCAATTTGTTAACTGTCGTTAAGAAAGCTAACTTGGAAGTAGCCCTCGCCGGCCGCTCCTGCGGCACCGCTCGCTTGTCTCGCTCGGGTTGTGCACTGGAGCTCATGTGGTTGGTAATGGTTCTAACCTAACCCATTTGGTCGGGTACCCTGCGACCAATTCGGCTACCGCCAACACCGACGAATCAGAGACAGTTCAGATTTTAACGAGTGATAATATCGGACAGTTCACAATCTGTCCGATTTTATCACCCGTAAAATTCTGAATCCTGTTGGTAAGTGTAAGTTCGGTCACAATTTGACATGGATAGATTATAAACTATCGAAAATTAATACGTTATATTATAGGCAGAATGTTAGTTCACAATTTACCGACAGCTTATAATCTCGCGAGATTGATTATAAATTAACGGTGTTCACAATCATACGGTGACATAGTCATATTATGTGTTCATCGTTTTAGTTTTGAGCAGATAGTATGATAGTACCGCGGGTATATATTTTTACGAGTAATATTAGTAGAAAGTGTAAACCTGGGTCTGCCGAAAATACCACAATATTCCTAGGTAATTTTAACCAATCAGAAAGATCTCTGCCTGAACCAGTCAAGCACACTGTTCCTGATATTCAAGTTTACGTGCCAAACTAATCATCAAAATAATTTTATTATAGGTACATATTTACAGTAATTACAGTACCCGGCGATAAATATTGCACATCGATCTTTGGAAAGAGACAATCGGCTAATTTCGGCTTCGTAGAGCGTTATCTCTGTCGCACGAAATACAAACAGTCCGGTATCTATTAGGAGCTGTTAAAACAATTATGATTTGCTTCTTTTGATAATTATTTTTATTCTTTGTATAAAATCGATAGGAACGAATAGGTCGATGTGCAATATTTATCGCTGGGTACTGTAAACCCTTTTTAAAGTCCCGTACCCAAAGGGTGCCAACGGAACCCTATTAGGTACTAAGCCTCTGCTATCCGTCCGTCCGTCTGTCTGTCAGCGGGCTGTATCTCATGAACCGTAATAGGTAGACAATTTTCACAAAATATGTATTTCTATTGCCGCTATAACAACAAATAATAAAAATAAAATAAAGTTAAAAGTTAAAGGAAAGAAAGTCTCATACAAGTAACACGTTTTTTTTTTATATGTAGTGTTAAATATTGTACGGAACCCTTCGTGTGTGGCTGGTTTTTACGTTAAATATAACTATCTGCCGTGACTTTAATATCTTCCAATCATACTTCCCTTTTGGAAGAAAACGACACAAGACACCCGTTACACCTACTGTTTACCCAATGATCTTGAGTAATGCAAACTACCTCCTACTTGTGAACCCAGGCTCACTCTCTCTGCTAGCATTACCTGTAACATGTTCATAGTGCATAGGAGTGATTTTATATCTTTACTTACCTAGGATTTGTGTACTACGTATAACTGTGAATATACCTATCAGGTTTCATGTGTCGCTGTTCAAATAGCTTCCTGTACCTCGTGTGACTCCTTGTATGTGTCAGCAGATGTCCCTATTGTAAATGATCTTAACAGTATCGAGTATATTTGACAAGTCTTCAGTATCTCAATGTTCTCTACTCTTTGAAAAGTACGAAATCGTTTGCTTGGAATTCCTCTGTTCAGTCTGAGCACTACCGCAATACGAATAAAGGAATTTCCTCGTTTTCTTAATTTATCGTATTTCACAACGTTACGCATTCCATTGGTTAATTTTATCATTTTATAGAAGAAACTGCTGAAATATGAATCAATGTTTTCGATGTAACTGGAAAGTAAATACCTAACTAAATATGGAGTACACTCAATGAAGGAATTATGAGAGACTATTTATAAATGAGGAATTGTTAATATTTGTAAAGTTTTACTAATAGATATCACCATTCGAATGTTTTTAAAACTTGCTCGAATATTGTTAGTGTTACACAGAAAATGCTTTATTCACAGTTATGTCATCCTTGTTGTGTTATATTTCGCGCACAAGCAAACCGCCTATCTTCCATTTTCGATCTTATTTCCTATCTGCACAAATTAATTTTGAACTTTCCGTGATAATTTTATTGTATTCTGAAATTGTTACCGGTGTTAGGGATCAATATTTTAGTTATACATATGTTTAATTTGAATTAGCACGGGTACTAGTTTGTATGAATAATATAATGATCGCAAAATTCATAAGTTATATCTATTCATACACGAAATATTTTAAGAGGTAAACATATAGGTAGTAAAGAAGCTATACAAATGAAAAAAAAGTATCTAAGTGGTTTTTATTTAACGTGATCATTATTATTTTAAAACTGCTTGAGATATTTTGCATAAAACCTTTACTCCTTATTCTATGAATTACCCGCCAGGCGCGGCGAGGGCAACGGCGCGGGCGCGTCTCGTCTATTCTGTGTCGCGCAGTGTGTAGGTGAGGTTGTACTCGCTTTGCTGTGTAAGCACACAGCAATGCAAGCGAGTACCGCTTACGACAGTAATGAATGTGAATTTTAATTACATTATTAGATTTCCTCCTTAAAATTTTACGAAAAGGAACCTAGGTGCGATTAAAACAAATCCTAATCTACAGTACCTACACATCTGTAAAATAGGTAAGTACTAATAAACATATGACGGGTGCAACTCGAATTCGCATGCTAATGATAATGACCTCTGTGAGGTTACGAATGTGTCGATTCGTATCCGTCAGCTGATAGTTGGTTGATGTGAACTGTAAGAAGTCTAAAGTGCGTAGCCTGGATTTATTTGATCAAAAATGCTGTATTTCGGTCAATTAGTATATAAATCAGTAAATTTAATATTTGAGCCCGCTTCAATGGCAGTAAATACTACGTAAAAATCAAGGTAATTGATTTGAAAAAATAAGAAGGAACCAGTGTATTTATTATGTGTGTCAAGTAATTTTAAATTGTTTATTTTTTTAAATAATATACGTAGATATTTTTTTTTAGTTTCTTAGGTACTTTTAGGTGTATCTCTTAAAATATTTCGTGTAATAAAATACATCAACCATTTTTCAGATTAGCCAAAGTACATACATCTTTTATGGGGTACTGTGTTAATAGATAGATACACCTTATATTTTAGATCATTTTACGCGCAAATGTTTTGGGTTATTTACATTTATGTGATTGTTATTTATGTATATTTATAACTGGAATGATAGAAGAAAATTGTAAATATTAATGCTAAAGATTTTATAGTAACATACGCATGATTTGTTTCAGTATTTATTAAACGTTGAGCTTTGTTCAATGTATGTGGTGCGTGAGGCGTTTTGATGCCAAAAATAATATTATTAATATAACAACATATTAATTATTGAATAAATGACAATATTCATAATGCCTTGTTTTATTTACAAAGCTTAGATAAGGCCAAGTTTTACTCCTACACAATCAGAAGCTACAGCGTAGCGTTCGTAGCGATCTTCGACGGAAGAACCTTATGTACTGTGGTTTTATATAACCGCTGAGTATTACACAACCCTACATATTATATTTTGTTTACTGCAATAGAAAGATACCATAATTACTGCATTTATGAGTCGAAATGATTGATTTGTGAAGTAAACTATTTTTCGGTTTTGGTGTGCTACACCGTAGCCGGTGTCACTGTTTCCATCCGAAATCGATTCTCTCGTTATGGATCTCATCTCTATGTTGCTGAAGTCACATATCAATCACAAAAAGAGACAATTATCCTTTTTAAAATGAAATGTTGCGTAGAGCTATAAGCGTAGAGGTGCTACGAGGCTACGACGTAGCAGGCAATCTTGTTTTTGAACTCGCTCTCTTTACTTACAGGTGGTTACAGTAATTATGAATGTAGGTACTTTATGTTTACAGGCTGCTTAAATGACCTATATCAATCACTTAATCGGTCATTTGTGTTGACATACAAGCGTAGAGGCCTACGCCGTAGCAAGCAACCTTGATTTTGAACTAGCTCTGTCTTTTGTAGATTTATTATTATTTCAGCACGTACTTTACCTTTACAGATACTCTAATTCAGATGACCAATACTTTTTATTGAGATATTTAAGTACATACAAGCGTAGAGGTGCTACGAGGCTACGCCGTAGCAATATTGTTTTTGATTTCTTTCTTATGTTATTTCAGTAAAGTGTATGTATGTAGATACTTTTACAGGTAAGCTACTTAAGTGACCTACATCAATTTACTTTATCGGTAATGTGTTGAAATACAAACGTTAAGGTGCTACGGGGCTACGACGTATCAGACAATCTTGTTTTTGTACTCTCTTTTGTTCCAGTAAGTAAGTTTTACTTACCTACTTTACATTTACAGCTTCTTAGATTACCTACATAAAATTCAGCGGTGCATATAGGAAGGCAGACGCCACAGTTGTTACCTAGCAACGGTAACCAGCTACGCCAATATTAAGTACGCATTGAAGTGGATTTATTTTTATTTTTTGTTATTATTATGACGGAAATGTCGCACCGCGGCGTAACGTGGCAACGTGCCGCCTCGCAGGACACAAAGGATGTCAGGATCCTGCGGTAACAGTAATGTGAGGAAGAAAACAGTGATGATGCAGCTGCTTGAGGAAACCACCGGCTTTATATATTATATAATTGAACTGTGATGGTGACTTAGTTAAAGATGTCAGGTAAGAACTACAATACTGTACTCGCAAAAGCGGCTTTGATTTTATTTCCTGCCTTTGTGGATTTTTTCTCATAATATTATCGTGTTAAGTTAATAAGTTAGACGATCATCACATTAGTTATCCAGATTAGATTAGTTTAGCAGGTCATATATTTACATTGTTCGCGTAAGTAACGATAGGTAGTATGTATGTGCTGCAAGCAGTGACACGTGTCTCCGTAGTCATAGCAAACACACGTGACAACATATACATGCATGAATGATGTTAGTACGACAAGCTTTGTACCTACTACAAGTCTGTAAACGCAGCTATTGTGGAACATTGAATACCGCACTGTAATGAATAACATATGAGGAATTTAAAAAGGAACTTAACTTTGAAATATTAGATTGAGTAATACACAAGAGCAATACAGTTCTGAATATCACTGTCCATTCAAAGATTTCCTGGAAGAGATCGCAGAAAGCGATAAAGCCGCCCATTATATATTTTGTAAAGTTCGATCTATTTTTTGGTTATGTATTTTAATGGTGTACAGTAAAATATATAATAATAAATACTTAGTACCTATTAGCGCAGATTTTTCCAAAGTCTAGAATTATGTTGGTTCTCATATTACGAATGCGCTGGGGCAACGACCTCTATTAAAATTGTTCACCCCTTCTCTTTAGTATTGCATGCGAGAGTTACCTAATTGATGCAAGCACGAAGGATATATACATTTTACTTAAGAGGAAATGCGCTCGGAGAGACTTTTGAAAAATCCTAAGTAAAAAGTCGTAATTCGAGGTTTGGCTCTCGCCTATTTCCTCCTCCAATATTAGACCAATTTAAAAGATATTTCATAAACTGAATAAGAAAGATATAACTATACTGTGTCTATGTTTTTCAGTAATAGTTGTCAAATTTGTACAATAGGCATCTGTTGACAGCGGTTTAAATCGGCATTTTTTGAGGGTAGTAGAAATAATGTATCATCAAAAAGGAAAACATAGGGACATACAAGTAGTTATTTATTATTCTGTAAAAAACATTGCTTTATGGTCATTAACCAGAAAGAAAACAGGCGAGAGCGTTTCTATGGAGAAACGACCACCAGCATTTCCTCTTAAGAGTTCAAAGATGCAGACGTAAATGGGATGATGAAGTTGATGGCCTCATGTTTTAATCACAGCCCTAAAAATAAGTCTACATATACATTCACATTTAGGCCGAGTTTATCTAAATTGCCAAGACCCTGTTGGAGACCATGGTCAACTTCGCCACTGTCAGTATTTTTATTTTGTTTCACCATCAATAAAATAAGGTTTGACTCCATAGGGTGATTTAATTGATTATTGTTATCACTAAGGCGGTCGAGTCTTGTGTTGGAGGAGTACATCAATATCATCATCTCTCTATTATGTATGTCACTCTCAAGAGATCTTACAAACTTTACCTGTACTACAACACAAACGAAGACTATAAAATACACTTTTAATTTTCGTATCCAACTGTACAATACGTCAAATGTCACAAACGGTTATTCATGTAATCAAAAACTACCCCTATTCACAACACAACGTAACAATTTCAGTTAGCTCTAACGCTACGGTGTGCTACGCCGTAGCGCGCGCTACGCTTACGCTACGCCACTTACAGTTTTACGTACCACAACTGGCGAAATATGGGTGTACTATAGAGAGGTACACCTCGGCGGCGGCCTGACCCTTCAATAGAGAATACAGGCGTGTCTTCTTCTTTTTGAGTCGATGGTTAATTATTAAATGAGTTGGGCCCCGAAGGTGGCCACGCCAACCGATCAGTGGCGTTTTGAGGTTCTCAGAAGTGCAGGTGTATGGATACTTTGGACACGCCAACATATGGGGAATGGTTTGGTCAGTAGCACCCTTGCGCGCTGGGTGTCGGTTGGGTCAATAAAATCCCCCACTGCGCTAGATTGTGCTTGTAGCGGCCTTCTTGCATTCGCAATCCATATAGGCCACTGCTGGTCACGTCCGGGTGCTCCTGGGACTGAACGAAGTCGGGTGGTAGCGGGTGCTGTTTTTCCCACGGGTCTCTTCTCATCTTAGGCGGTTTTTAGGGTTCCGTACCTCAAAAGGAAAAAACGGAACCCTTATAGGATCACTTTGTTGTCCGTCTGTCCGTCCGTCCGTCCGTCTGTCAAGACCCTTTTTCTCAGGAACGCGTGGAGGTATGAAGCTGAAATTTATATCAATTACTCAGGTCTACTGTCCCTTGAAGCTGTGAAAAAATCAAACTTCTAAGCCAACGCAATCAAAAGATACAGCCGTTTATGCCGCAAATTTTCGACACTTGCAAGGGAATCAAAACCTACAGGGTGCTTCCCGTGAACTCAGAATCTTGAAATTTGGTACGAAGCAACGTCTTATAGCATAGATAAAGGAAAAATTACGAAAACCATAAATTTTTAGTTACATCACATAATATATTTTTTTTTAATAATTTTAAACTTACTACCCATTTCCTCATAAACGCGTAGAGGTATTAAATTGAAATTCATACCAAATACTCAGGTCTATAATACCTTTAAGCTGTAACAAAATCAAACTTCTATGTCAACGCAATCAAAAGAAACAGCAATTTAAGCTGCATATTTTGAAACTCGCAAGTACTCGCAAGGGAATCAAAACCTAAAGGGTACTTCCAGTCGACCTAGAATCTTGAAATTTGGCATGAAGCAACGTTTTATAGCACACATAAAGGAAAAATTCCGAAAACCTTAAATTTTTAGTTACATTACAAAATATATATTTATTTTTTAATAAATATAAACTTATTACTTTTTTCCTCATGAACGCGTAGAGCTATCAAGTTGAAATTCATATCAAATACTTAGATCTAATTGCCTTTAACCCGTGAAAAAAAAAAAAATTCTAAGTCAACGCAAAAACGCAAAACGCAAAAGTACAACCATTGATACCGCATATTTTGAAACTCGCAACTACACGCAAGGGAATTAAAACCTAAAGACCACTTCCCGTTGACATAGAATCTCGAAATTTGGTAAGAAGCAATAGCTTACAGCACAGGTAACAGAAAAAATTCAGAAAAGCTTAAAATTTTAAGTAGTTATACCACCAAAAAAATTGTGATTGTAAACATAATTGTAGTTACAGCAATGACCGCGAGTTATTATACTATGTATGGGGAGGGCAACATTTTTCAAACGGCAAAGACGACCTCACTCATCGTCATTCAATCCCGATGTTTTGGTGAATGTAGCTGTATAATCTAAATGCGTCCTAACTGCTTAAAGTGAAAATTAAATTTATATTTAATTTATTTAATTTCCTTACTTATAATTAAATTCAATGACATTATTATATTTCTTATTGTTGACAGATGGATCATGTAAAAGATATTATTTAAATAACCCAGGCGCTGCAAACGGCCATTGTGAATGCTTGCATTTTGAAATGTTTAATATCAGAGTGATAACTGTATATAGGTCACCACAATGTCAAATTAATGTTGCAATAGAATGTATAAATACAACAATATTCGGCAGCAACCTCAATATGTACACTTCATCTTCTCGTCTGATTGTTGTGGGAGACTTCAATATAGATTTTAGAATGAATCCCCAAAATGGAATTTCCACATATTTTTCATCCATAAACATGTTTCCGTTAATAAACAGTAGCACTACACGAAGTTGTACAACTATTGATAACGTTTTTTCGAACTTCAATGTTCAATGTGGTACTATTCATAACTTTTTCAGTCACCATTTACAGGTCTGGTTCAAATTTAATACTTAATTAATATTTTTGAACCAGATTTTTCTTGGATAGGCTGTGTATAGCGAAGAAACCTCTTCTGGCTCTTAAATCTGGGCTGTTATGTATTCGTAGAGTGGATGACAGGAATCGGTTTGTTAGGAAGTTATAAACCTTTCTATTATATTAAAATACTAGAAATCATTAAAATAATATATTATTTAAGTATTTTCTCCACGTAATTACCGACGTCGACAATGATTTCCTCCAAAATTACAGCGAAAATAAGACGAGTCTACAATACAAAATACTACTACTCATATATCTAATATTCTACTTACACAAAAAGCATATAAAGTCCTCACCTCGATCGATGAGCATGAGTGGACGGATCCAGTGCCAGCATTACACGATAAAGCGCTCTCGAGCGAGTGTTAAGTGCCAACTTTGTAACCGATGAGTGTCATTAAGTGACACTTATCAGTTCATTCTCTCGCTGGACTAGATTTACGTCAATGACTATCATGTTGGGTATTAGAATTAAGTATTACGAGTAATAATGTATATTATACAATCAGGTAAATTTCCTACCCAGATGTGGCACTCAAACATTATTCTTCTTCATAACAAAGAAGATAAGTCGAATATTAACAACTACAGGCCCATAAGTTTACCCACAATATTAATAAGGCATTCATCAAGATCCTCCACAATCGTATAGATGCAAAATAAAACTCGCATCAACCACCGGAACAAGCCGGATTTCGCTCAAGGTGTTCTACCACGGATCGCCTAAAAACTTTAAATCTGTTAATAGAAAAACACACAGAATTTCGAAAACCTCTATATTTGGCGTTCGTCGACTACACGTGGCTTTTGACAGCATTAAACACAGCGCAATATTGTCAGTCTAACGAAGTCAAGATATAGAGGAAACTTATACAGAACTGTCTACTAAATTATAATTAGCACGGCCAACGTTAAACTGGATTCCGTAGGCACAACATTTAAAACCGACAAAAGGTTAAAACAGGGTGATCCGCTCTCTCCTAAATAATTTACCAGCGTTCTTGAAGAGGTATTAAATAAAAACTTTTTTCCAAAAAAAAAACAACCGGCTTCCAAAAAACTCTACAAAGTGAAAAATAACTTTAATTTTTTACTTTTTAGTTGTACCTACCCCAAGTAAATTTATTTATCACTACTTGCTATGTGAATATCAGTGACAGGAAGCTATTGAACACATCTGCCTACCCCTTTAAAAGGTACAGGCGTGATGTTATGTAGTGTGATTGCGTAAACAATGCATACTTAAGCTATAGCAGCAAACGCGGTTGGTTTGATATGATAAATGGGATAACCTCGTTCGAACATCCGTCATCAAATCCGTCTAATCAATATATGAGGGAGTTATGCCCGAACATACATCAAAAATTTATATATAAACATGCGAATTGATAACCTCCTCCTTTTTTGAAGTCGGTTAAAAAAGAGGACTTGCGTCCGCGAGTTGTTTTTTTTTTCTTGGTCTACGAGGGGCATTCCAATCGGCGATAAAATGCTGTCCAACCTACGTTTTGCTGACGATATCGTTCTATTTTGCGTCTACGGCAGATCGACTGCAACAAAAGCTCCAAGAACTAAGCACTGCAAGCGTTGATGTTGGACTGACGATGAATCAGTGAAAGACTAAAATCAGGACCAATGTCAGAAAAATACATGTGGACACAGTCGACGACTATATCTACCTGGGCCAACTAGTTTCCTTCCATAACAGGTAAAACAAAGAGGTCGACCGTGGAGTTGAAGATTCCTGCAGAAGCTACTAGTCCATGAAGGGCGAACTTGCTATCTTACTTTAAGCGCAAAGTCGTCGATATAATGTGTATCCTCAGACCTGCTTTTTGGCTGAGGCTCAGAAATTCAAACTCAAGATTTGCCAAAGAGCGATGGAGCTCCTTAAAAATTGAATTGACCGACCAAATTCGCAACACCACAATACGGTCAAAGACTGGTATCGCCTACGTTGGCGATAAGTCTACGACGCTGAAGTGGGACTGGGCGGGTCATACCTATAGGACACCTATAGGTCACCCTTCAGTCAGATGGGCTAGAATCGTCACGCAGTGGGTGCCTAAAGAAAGAAAAAGTGGAAAAAAAATGGGAGACAACATAGGTTAACCGGAACGGTTATGGTTATACCGGTTAAGTCATAAATAAGCTATTGAACTTTTCAACATACTATTAAAAGATAAAGCACATTTAAAAGCCATAACTTTCAATAGAAATACTTACCGATAGTTTCGACATAAAACACTCGCGAGGTATCAAAGAAAGAATCGGGTTCCCATTTAAATTTCAATCGACTAAAGAAAAAAAACTTCTAATATATAGGCTGGCGTGTCTCGCTAAACTGTTTTCCTTACATATTCGTGCACTTATCGCCTAGGTATTGCCGTCAATCTTGTAGCCAATCTGTTCACCTACATTGTTAAAGTTAGTTGAGTAAGGCGGACTAGTCGGGAACCCTAGCAGTGTAGCGATGGCTTCGTACACCGACGCTCTCGATCACACCTCCATATATCAACGTCCTGCTTGTGGTATTTAAAACAGATTTTTTGAAGAGGGAATAGATTGCCTGTGATTTTTGAAAAAGATCAAGAAGTTTAAAACTTTAAAATAATAAATATGACGTGCCAAGATGGTTGAGTTCGTGAGGTACAAAATCATGTTCCTTGTAATTGAACAACGTCATCACATGTAGGTTAGCGAGTTCTATTAGGATATGTAAATCCTATGAGCTTCATTGAATCCAATCGGCATTTTGAAGTCGTTGCATTGGGATAGCAGGCGTTAGCTGAATTAATCATGATTTTAGGGATTTCTAAAGCGTGTAGGTGTACAATCAAATCAGTTTTGTGTGTTTAGCGTAGCGAATAATTTGATGGCGGGAACATAGATATTCAAGATGCCATTCGCGTAATACATTGATAGGAAACACTTTGCTATTACAGATAGCGAAGAAAGTGATGGAGAGGGAGGTTTGGGCAATTTGAGCCGGTTGATCGTTCGCCCTCCGGGACAGAGTGGGAAGGCCAAGAGAGGGCAGCTGTGTTTCGACGCGGCCTTCGAGTGCGGGAACCTGGGACGTGCGGACCATATCACTGACTTGGAGTACGATCTATACGTCAGACCGGACACCTGCAGACCGAGGGCCAGGTTCTGGTTCAATTTCACCATTGAAAATGTTAAGCAGGATCAGGTGAATATTGAATCGGTGCTGATACTGAGGCGTAACTAGGGTAGATAGTGTAGTTTCGTAGTGTTGCGGTGCCGACACTAATATCACTGTCTTTTTCCAGAGGGTGATACTAAATATTGTTAATTTGGCCAAAGAAACAACTTTATTTGATGGAGAAATGACTCCGCTGGTCCGTTCCACGTCGCGGCCGAAATGGTGAGTACCTTGTGTACACAAAGCAATAATGTTTCACATATGCATGTACTTGCTATATAATGAAATGCTCTAACACCTCGCAAGCGCCAACAAGTTGCAAACTAGATGCAAAGATTCATATTATGTTAACTAATTCAGTCAGTGGTGTTACACGACGTCGCATGGAAATATGTTACTATGGACTATAATATCTTTTCAAACATTCTTATTTGGGATTTTAAGGCAACGGATTCCTAGACGACTGATATTCTACCACCGGTCATTAGTACACAAGGAACGGAAGATCCTGAGTATCGCGTTTGCTTTCGATCGAGAAGAGGACGTTTACCAGTTCTCTACAGGAGCATCGTATTCTTACTCTCGACTACAGAAGCACCTGGCCACGTGGGAAAAGAGAGCTCAGGCCTTTGCCACCAGGCAGTCCATTGCTCAGACTACTGTAAGTTGATTAATTTGAAGATATTATCTTAGTAGCCCACCGGAGCTGCATACTGCGAATGGTCAACGAACCCCGTATGTGGTGCGGACTTACTACACAGCTATTTGAAATAATGTTACTTGTTAAAAACTACATCAATTCTCTAACCGAAAATCAAATGAATAGTTATTTATGATACTAGTGCGGTAAGTTGGTTTTTACAAACGAGTAGACGAATGTAAGCCCGAGACGAAGTCGAGGGCTTACCATAGTCACGAGTTTGTAAATACCAATTTCTGCACGTGTGTCATACAATGTTTTTCAACACATTTGCGAGAAAACAGTTCAGTATGTAATTAAACAAATAAGTCGCAACAATTTTTGAAGTTTCTAATATGAAAATGGCGCGAATTTGCAAATGGCGCCGCATGCACGTGGTGAAAATTAGAACTACATCTTTCGTCTCATTTACTCTTTAGTATTAAAGTGAGACAACGTATTGAGCAAAAGCGCTTCCAAGGAGGTAGGTTGTTTATTCTCATAATGTAAAACTCTTTGGTGGAATTCTTATATTTTTTTATGGAAATAAAAAAAAAACCGTAAAGAAAACGCACGGTGCTATACAACGGAACGTGCGGTAAAATAGGTACTTAGGTGAGAGTACCTATTTTACCGCACGTTCCGTTGTATGGTGCGTAATTTTTAACTTTCGAACAATGTATACAGGCTTTGTAAATGCATTTTTCGAGCAAATGTGTTGAAAAATATATTTATCTCAACTTTATCAACCCGTAACTCAGTTATTGTTTTAGCAAAAACGTCGCATTGACCTCGTGACAATTGGAGACTACAATTTCAAAGAAAAAACAGAAGCCGTTAAAGAAGAACCTGTGTTAGCTAGGATTAAACCAGCAGAGCCAAAGAAACGGGTCGTTCTCATCATAGCAAGAACACACGGAGGGGAACCGCCTTCGTCGTTTGTTTGTCAAGGTAAATAATCATCAAATAGAGCAAACCTTACTGAGGTAGGTGACGATGAAATATTAACTTTGTTAGCATAGTTTAACGTTACTGTGCATGCTGTGGTTTCGTATAAGTGAAGGAGTACATCTGTGTACTTAATACCTGAGGAGCAATTACCGGTCCGTCTAAAAATTTACAGCCGCAAATAGCATTTTTTTTTTAAGAAAAACTATTAAAAATACTTTTTGTTGGTTTGATAAGCATGGTAATTTTTGTAAGATTTTCTCTCCTAGTGAGAAAATTAAGGACTCCGTGCAACCGCCCGTCGCCCTCAATTTTGTCGCTCTGGGCATTTGCCCGGCTGCCTCCCCCCTAGATCGGGCCCTGCCTTTATTTATATGTTACTGACCCGGCGAACTTCGTACCGCCCCGCCAGCCGCTCTGCCCCCGCTTTTTAAATCTCTGATATCTTCTAAGATAAGTACCTATTCATTTTAATGATATGCTGTAAAGGGCAATTTTGATTTCCATGAAATGCACAACGTATTTAATGTCTTTTACTGGATAAGGAACAATACTGTATTGTTTAAAATAGCTTGGTAAATAACCCATATTTTTTATGTAATATGTATGTAAAAGATAAAAATGGTTACTGTGGGTTATCCTTAGGGGGTAAACATATACCATCGCGGACTTTTTATCGATATTTTTCAGATATAGAATTCCGTAGTACATTTTTGATCTATCTCGTAAGGTCTAGCCAGCGTTTGCAATGTAAGCGCACAAAAATATTATTGTTAGGTACGACATCACATTACAAATCTTTGAATTTCTCAGCTCTTCTCTAATTTAATATGCATGTATTTATTATACATATAAACCTTCCTCTTTAATCACTCTATCTATTAAAAAAAACCACATCAAAATCCGTTGCGTAGTTTTAAAGATCTAAACATACATAGGGACAGACAGCGGGAATCGACTTTGTTTTATACTATGTAGTGATGTATTGTGTATATCTTTTGTTGGAGATCCTAAATAAATAAATAGAATAGAGCAAATTGTACTGGTAAGTGAAAATTGAGCTAAGCTTAGGGTAAATTATATTAAAATAGAGTGTATAGACAGAGATAGATAGAGAGATACCTTTCTTATTTAAAGTCGTCATAATTACTAAACTTATGCAGGTTTCCTGGACTACTTGCTCGGCTCGTCGGAAAAGGCAGTGGCTTTGAGAAACAATATTGTATTAGAGGTAAGAAAAATCACACCACAACAAGTATTACACTATTTATTCATATTTGTCAGTTCACAGTTCCAGTAGACTGACAAATAAATTGGTATACTTACCTAACCTTAGATATAAAGTTCCTATATGTTTACAAACCGCATAAACATATGCGTAATTACGTAATATTTTAATGTTTGGTGTTAATTTTGTATTAATGGTAGGTATTATAATTGGGTAAAATTATAATTTGGTCACATATACATATATTTTAACTACATTTAAGTACAGACTTCAGCACATCAAGCTACTACAATCTTTCAAATTTATTTAATAAATTTTCAACTTTATCGCTAAAACATAAGGTTCAAAGTTGATTGGGAAAATTTGACAGTTTCGGGTAGCTTGATGTGCTGGCGTCTGTACGTTACTACTCTAGGTCATACCGATGCTGAACCCAGACGGAGTGTTCCTCGGCAACCAGCGGTCGGACTTACTCGGCGGCGACCTCAACAGGAGTTGGAACCGAGCCACCAGCTACGCGCATCCCGCTCTAGTGGCCGTTAACGATCTCCTCAAGAAACTCGCTTCTGAGAAGGTACCTACATATTATATACCTATATACATCGAACCCATTACGACAAAGGTCGTACCTTGATGTGCGACTGTTTCCTTCTCTCTCCTATTTGATCTATGCTGTGCCCGACAGGGTCCATAATTGTGTCTAATATAATTATTTCCCTACCAACTCTATACATTATGGTAGGTACCTACTTACGCAATAAAAAATTGAGAATTAAGCATTTCAGAGTACTCCACGTCTTCACCCTAATTGCGTAGGTAACACATTATCAATCACAATCTGAATTATTTTGAAAGATATTGCTAATCCATTGTTTCATAATGTTCGAAAAATTTGTCTACTCAACAACGTAAATAACGCTAAACGCAACCATTCTTTTGAAATCATTGAACGCAACGAATGTTGTTGAACTGTCAAAATAAAAGCCATTGCTACTGTTATTTATTGCGTTACGTAATTACCCCATGCACTGGTTAGAAACCTGTGCTAGAGACCCACTGACCTCTATCATACATAATGTATAATACAGGTCAGTGTAGAGAGACACATACAGTTTACAGTAAAATCTCAAAACTTTTTGACGTGACAACGTCTAATAAATCGATGAAGCTGGTTGCACTCACGAAAAAACATGACTCATGTAGCGTTACCTCGCAGCCTCGCTCTGTAGCGTTCCATGGCGGCTTGAAGTGCAAGCGAATATTAACAAATGCAATGCAACTATTCCATCAGTATTTTCTTATGACGTTGTCACGTTCAACTATCGTCAGTAAACCGACTTTACAGACAACCGATTTTTTTTTGTGGTTGTGGATTGAAACTTTTTTCTCGAATTATATAAGTATATATATATTATATTTGTATTACTTCAAATGTATAGGTATCTACTGTAGGTACCTCTTACCTACCTATGAAATCTCGGGTTTCAGACTGTGCAGTTGGATTTCATCATCGATATTCACGCAGACATAAGTCACGAGGGTGTATTCGTTCGAGGCAACTCTTACGACGACGTTTACAGGTAGGTTTATTTGACTATATTTATACTTCTTCCCTCAAAAAGGACTCGTAGGTACCTATTTTATGAATAAGCTGTTACAGCAATAAATAGAAATTAAACTGTAGCTAGGTTCCTTTTGGTTTTTACCTCCACCGTATCCGTATCTTATACTTACCTACTTCTTACATCATATTTCTAAATCCTGTAGGTGAAACAGATGACGTAAGACGGCACAATAACATTGCACAAGCATTTATGTGATTTGTTAAAAGCCGCGTGAGCAACAAGTCTGCAAGTTGTGTAACATCGAAAAAAATTTTGTTTTTGTGTCCGATTGTGCGTCATACTCATGTGCATACATAATAACTTCAGGCGACATTTGCAAGTAGTATTGCTGAAAGGCACGTTTCTTTACGCCATTATATACCTATTTACCTGGTTTTTTTTAAGATCTTATGTAATACTTTATACTGTGTCGGTATGCAGAACTGAAGTTAACTAAGATAGATACATAGGTACTTTTAACTAACGTGGTCTGGGTTCTAAAGATCTACCTACTAAAAGTAAGTAGTGTACCTCCTCTATGCGGTATGCCTGCCATGTCTTCTTTTGGGGATTTTTAAATGACTAGGTATTAGGTAATTACGCATTTACCTACAAGGCAGATATGAGTGGAAACGCCGGGAGGGACGCCCTAGGAGGACATATAGTGACTTTATTGGTATTACCAAAAACGTCAGGTGCGTAGTACTCGCAATTAACCGACGAGCGATGAATGTGAACGTGGCAAAAGGAGTAGGCATGCCAGGATCGTAGCAGTTGGCGTTCTGTATTTTCTGCATACCCCCATGGAAAGAAGTCGTGAGTAATGTATGTATGTAATTAATCTGCTACCCAGGTTTGAACGTCAGGCAGTGCTTCCGAAGTTCCTGGGGACCCGCATAGAAGCGTGGCGGCCTGAAGCGTGCTTCTTCAACGCAGACTCCTTGCTAGCCGGCACAGCTCGCAGGGCTTTGCCCACGGGCTCCATTGATGCCTACACGCTCCTGGTCTCCTTAGGGGGACGACGATTATCCCATAAAGGACCTTATATCCATTATACAGAAGACGCATGTATCCTTTTAAGTACTTTTTTTTTAATTAATGTGAGTAGGTAGGTCTATGAGGATCTATTTTTATATTTCTATGGTGCCGACCTATTCAATGGAACTGGTCTGGAAAAGATAATAATATCAATGAGACTGGACAGTCGAATCTCATCACATTGATGTAATTAGTATATTATATATTGATTTACTTTATACTTTCAGTTAACTGTATAGCTAGGTAACTGTTTCAATATGATATGCTTTTGTTTTCCCCGAAGGAAAACCGAAGGACCCGAAGGACTAGGCAGAGGCGTAGGTATACCTATGTATGTACGTAGATATGGGCCCAATGGGTCAGACTCCGGGCTGCTACCGAGAAATTCGTGATGAAAAAACTCAATAACAGTCTTCACGACCTAGGCGTCAAACCCATTACCTGATGCTCAGCAATAGCGCTTTGGACCACTACTTAGACCTACTTAGACCAGCTTTACACTCAACTTTTTAGTATAGAGGCCAAAAACAGTAGGTATATTAAGTCTTATGCTACATTTATATTCCGCCGAAGTGAGCAGGGAAGTGGGCAGGACGAGTGTGTAAAAACGATACTTCTCATGCCACTGCCATTGCCACTCGCGCTGCACGGCGCTCCCCAAAAGAACGGTTATTGTGCGGAAGTCAAAGGGACTGACAGCGCGAGCGGCAGTGAGTGTTACTGTTTACATTCTGCTCCGTCGCTCATTCTTCGCCGAGTGCCTCGCCGTCTGCCATTGACGAAACTCGAGCGTAGTGAGTGGTAGGGCAGTATGTAAACATACCCTTCTCTCGATCCTGCTGCAGCAGTATTTAGCTAATTATTGCCAGGGGCAGCGGCAGGGGCTGAATGTAAATGTAGTATTACCTAAACCAACGCGGCACTCGAGGCAGCATTCAAAGTTTAATAACTTAATAAGGTAATCAGATACGAAAATAGGCAAATCTCTAGCAAAATCTCTGTGCGACTACTATCGACATATCGGGGTCATTCCCCCGCGAGTAGGACGGAGTAAGAAGAAAGATCAAAGGGGCAGACGTCGGCGGAGACGACCTGTTATTGAACGCGACAGGTCAGACATATTTAAGGTCATAAAATAATGTAGTAAGTAATATAGAAACTGCCGTATCTATTAAATCAGATATCTACTTTGTGGGTACGGGGTACCAGCTTCTTATGTTCGTTCTGGTATTGCAAAATATGTACCTACGTAAGTACCCGACCCGCATAAGTTGGTAACGAAAAATATTGGCGACATAATAAGCTAGGTAGGTACCTACTCATTGTAGCGATCGATGATGTAGTGATCGACTTAGCTGGTCACTGCAACCTTTTCACCGCCAACGCCCACAACGCGATGCCTCGCCAGGCTCCAAGCTATAAATGTATAAAGAAATATACAGTAAACTAGTAGTGATGAGGGTATCGTCATATCGAATTATCCATGAATGAGATTTATACGCGTTAAGTTTTATTTATAATTATACGAAAATAAATAAAAACTGATTAAATATTTCCATATTTGTTTTATGTCACAGTATCCCTAGTAAGAAAAAACAGTATAAATTATTAGTACCTATCAAAGAAACAAACACATAATTAGAGCTAAGTATAAGAAATGAGGTACATCTCTATAATTAAGTTCATATTATCCTGACCTCAATTGTTTTCGATAGTAGTATTTATAAATATTTTAACGGGCGAAATCATCACATTACTGGCCGACTCTAATAAAGTCCTTGGCGTTCTGGGGACATTAAAAATATTCGGATTTTATGATTTTGCCGATTTTAAGACAAATAAGGGCTTCTTTTGTGTAGAAAAAGATCAAACAGGGTATTAGACAGTACGTACTAGGTATATTACATAATAAAACGAAACAAAGATTTTAAATACAGTAAATGTATTTTTATAAGATAGTTAAAATGAAGAGCTTCTAATGAAATCGTGGCGCTGGTGGTACGAAAATATGGAACTTCTATTGAAGTCCGTGGCGGTGAAAAGGTTGGCTGGAACGATTGGGCTGTGAACGAATGTCAACAGAAAAGGAACTTATCCATGCGCCTAAAGTCCCAGGACCCTGCAAGCATTTTTAAAGCCCCACTAATTTCCATACTTATTGCAAAACCACGAAATTTTCCATACTTATTGCAAAACTTGACCTTTATGAAGGGGAAGACATACTAAAGAACTTTATAAAAGAGAAAGCCGGTAAGGTAAACATTTCGAGGAAATTACTGAAACAAAAAGCTTTGTTTAGTTGCTCCAACTCTTGGGACACTCGCGAATAGGTACCTATAAGTATGCGTGTTGTCGTAATACCTTGGTGTGTAGGTATAGATATAAATGTATAATTCGTATAATAAAGCCTACTTCTTTTCTTCTTCGTCACAAATAAGTCTACCATATCCCTTTGAGTTCAGTGCAATCCTACTCTTTAGGTCACCCAGTTCATCCCCTGAGCGGCGGGTTCTAGCGGGGCGAGTCTTATCACCATCCCTGCCGAAGGTCTCCCCACCACCACAGCAAGCTCTACCTGCGAGACTTTCACGTCGACCCATATTGAAGTCTCGACCAAGGACAGTACCAGATATGGACCACATACTGCCTATAATTACAGGTAACAATACCCTTAGGTAGGTAGGTACCTACAGATTACGGTACCCTTATGGGCCTTAGATAAAATCCGTATTTCCCACTAATACTCGAAAGGTACGATAAGTAACGAAAGCCGATTAACATTTGAGTTAGGTATTCCAATCGTTATTATTGAGCAAAATGTTTAATTAAAATCGAAACAGATTTTTTTAAATTAACTTTTAGCCTACTAACCTATATGAAATACTGAAAACCAGTTTATTGGAATAATTTTGTGTCAATTTTTATTATTAGACTTTCGTTGCTAACCGTAGGTATGTGTGATGGCTACGTTGCGTTGGTTTGGATACGTGTAGGTGTAGATAACTATTATGAATCACTGCTAGTCTTGGTTTTTGTATTGATCGAAGTCTAAAATATTACCTACTTATCAGTCGTCTGAAATTTTTATGTGTTCGAAGAAAAACTGCACTATTGTTACCTCCGGTTCTACTTTTATCTGAGGTGCAGTACCTATGGGTGTTATTTGCTGACGAAGGTTGTTAAAAGATTTTCTTTACCAAATGTCAAAAGTACCTACCTACTGATACAGTGAGATAGTATTGAATCAAGAGAAACTAGAATTCGTCGATAAAACTCGAAGGCTTCAATAGGGTACTCATTTATCTAACATCTCTTGCAGGATTGTTACGTTCAGCAACTTATGCTGTAAGAAAAATCGTTAACTGATAGGAAAAAGGTATCTACATTCCTACCTTACTCTCTCCTGAAACTTTTTGACCTAGATTCTAACCAACGGGATCCAGACTTAAATCTAAATTGAATATTTGTGTTGAAATTAGTTTATTTTACAGGAACAGCAGTCAAAACCCCTCGGCTGGCTGTTGTGGACATGAGCGCATATATTCGGACACCAAAAGGCTGCGTGAATCAGCGAATAGAGAAGTCTCAATTCAAGCTCAGCCGTCCTCCTCGCCCCTCGCAGCCCAGGTTCACGAGTGACGAGTACGATACGCATGAGTCTGATTCATAAGCTGTGCGGTTGTGTTATGTAATATTGAGTTTTGGATATTAAAGTGATATTAAATGAAACAAACATATTTTTTATTGAAACGTATAATGACGAAGCTTCCATATTTACAATCACTAACTTCTATCGTTCAGTCATCTCATTCTTAGAACAAATCTTATTGAACACTATTATCACTACAAATTCTACAATCATAACGGCAAATGAAAAACGAAACTGAGTATCGTTATCGAGATTTATTTGAACATTTTTTTATTATTTTATGACAATTTTGGTTTCAACGTAAACGATTTGACTTCATCTACGCATACTAAAGAGGTCACAGGTCATCACAAAAACGATACAATCGTACATACGAAGGGTAAAGAAGCGCGGGCGCTTCGCAGAACGTTCAGCCGAGAGGTCGCGGCCGCGCGCTGGCCGGACCGGGCGCGAAGCACCTCCCCTAATAAATATCTTTGGCATGAACCGAACAGCTCGCCGACGAGTCACACGCGATCGCACTAACAACCGACAGTTATTGCTTCGATGCCAATATAGAGTTCGTTTCGTTCCCGCACGGGGCGTCGCGTCGGGAGCTTCAGTGGGCGGCGGAGGCGCGCGCAGCCCCACCGCGTCATTCCCAGGCGTCATTGTCGTCATCGGACAGCGTCACCAGGTGCATGCGCGTGTCGTCGGGCGGCGGCGCGGGCGCGGGCGCGGGCGCGGGTGCGCCTGCGCGGGCGGCGCGCTTCTGCCGCAGCAGCTCCTCGTCCGCCGGCGTCAGCGGCTTGCGGAACTCGTACACCAGCGGAAAGATGCGCTCCACCGCCGACTGCACGTCACTCACGCTCCGGGCTGCCGACAAATATGAAACTCATTACAATGTAATCGTGGTCGTGAAACACAGAGTTAAACACTGGTTGGATGAAATGGCGGCAGGTCACGAGAACAATCTGCGACTCCCGCGTTCCCCTGGCGAAAGCGCCAGAGTAGCCCGCGAAATTCAAATTTTCTTACGTTTTTTGCAATTTGCTGGTCAGTATTAAGTTGTACGTTGATTAAAATATGATTCGCGATCGTAACAAATATGTATTTACAGAATTAAACTTTAACTTAAGGGTATTTATATGACAATAGTAAGACCTGCTGTCTTGTATAGATTAGAATGTAGCATGCAGCAGAGATGAGAATGCATGCATGCATTATGCATGGTATTACGCGAATGGATATAATAGAAATGAGCATTTAAGAGGAAGTCTGAAAGTGGCACTGGTAAGTTAAAAGTCGTGTCAAAATCGGTAGGTTGTGAGGATAGTTTTGAGTATGAATGTGGATGGCTATAAACGTGGGGGAAGACCAAAGAAATGATGGATGGACTGTGTGAAAGATGATATGGGTAGAAGAAAGAGGGTGACACCGAGGAGATAAAGACTAATGGAGAAGTATGGAAGAAAAACACATGTTGCGAATGATGACTGTATCGTGATTGACATTTTGGACGTTACACACATGACTGGAGCCCTGACAAACCGCACAAAGCCGACGGCCTTGGATAGACTTCAAGAATTGACGAGAAGAATAACTACACAGAGAGAAGTGAAATGCATGGGACCTTTGAGACCTTTGCCCTAGACTATGACTGTACAAGTTAATAAAATAAATACAATTAGGATCAATAGGTACTATTTCACCCTACGAAACAGGTTTTTGTTTCGTGTATAATGGTCTATGTTCACGTGTTTTAAATGCAAATGCTTCAACATATTATTACATTGCTTGTTATGTGTTGCTATCGTAAAGTTTATTAATGTTTTCTGGTGTTCTTATGCTATTAAATTTTATCCAACAGTTGAGATACGAGAATACTGGCGATTTAATTCACTATGCTGATAATAGATATTTAAAAAAAGTTAATAATTCTGAAGTCAATCCAGAGGCTACCAGACGGGATTCAGTTAAAATCATTGTAATAATGAGTAACATTACTCTTTATGTACAATAAAATTCCTAAAACTGATTAAATATGTTGTAATGTCATCCCATCAGTTGTATTTAACCCTTTATCTGAGTTAACTGTGAGTCATGGGCAATCTGAAGCTGCAAGCACATTCCGTTTTTATTTGCTAAAAAATGAATATTCGATCCAAATTTTATAGTTCTTGGCTAAATGGCTAGCTGGGATTTAAGTCTGTCGCACTCAATCGTCTTTAGAAGCATGTTAATCCCTTTATGCACCTTAAGAGACAGAAACCCTTTGTCCATCAGATTAAGGATTTCTTTCAAATAGTTTTGGGTGACCCAACATAATCCGTTGAGTAAAAATGAATTTTATAAGTTCAGTATCCTGTTACTGAATTTGTTGAACTAAACAGGATAATATTATTATTGTTTTTGTGCTATCATCTTTAGTTTATTAGATAGGTATTTTAACTAATTTAATTATAATAGACATTTTAAATGAATGGTTGAATTATGGCATGTAATGCAACAGTTTATCAAAATAACATTTGTAATTTCCTCTAAAGAAATTGTTATCGGTAGTTGGAAAGTGAAAGGTATGTACCTGTGATAGTCACACCTCCTGTGGAGAATATCTTGAGTGTGGCCTTGGGGTTGTATAACTTATAAGTGACTCCTGGGTGAAGCTCTGGTTCATAACTGAAAGAAAGGAAAATGAAGATTTTGAACTGCTCCAATACTTCTTTGATCAAGTAACAAGTCTAATAGGTGTGTTTATCCAGATAAACCTCTAACTACATATAAGCTTAGTACATATTTATTTGATATACACACACTTTGCAATAAGTTCTTCAAAAGTCGAAGTGTTTTGTTGCTTCAATCCTTCTCACACTTTCTGACGAATAGAAAAAATCCTAGAGCCAAACAGGGCTAATTGTGGAGTCAATCATTAACAGCTAAAACAGATCCCACCGCCAGTTACAAAGATTTGGAATGAACTGTCAAAACTTAATTCAACTCAACATACCCATAAACCATAGTATTCCGACTACCACAGGATTAACCTTCATAGTAGAGTCTGGCTTTTATACCCTAAAGCACCAGGAGGAAAGGAAGTCTGTTTTCTTTTTTAATTGTACAGCACTTCTGATTATTATTACCTTGTTAATAATACATAACTATTTAATTTCATAAATATGTAGTTGTTTGCTTATACTTGTTATTGGCTGACACTTCATACACTGCAAGATACTACTGCAAGTTTACCCTAATGAATGTGTGATTGACTGGTGGTTTAGATTTTTTTTATCAATTTCTGAAGTTGAACCACCTCATATGTAATGCAAAATGTTTTATAAATTATAAACAAAATATTTGCGAGCTCAACCAACCCAGAATCTGCGAGTCTATCACAAAAATAAAACAATTTCATCTGAACCCTGACTCTACATTTTGCATTGGTTGATAAGATAAAATTATACTTTCTATAATTTAAAATTACACTTTCTATAATTTAAAATTGAAAATGTGCAAAACCAATAAAAAAAAAGTTGCAATTTAGTATTTTTAGCATTTCATTACAAGGGAATTACAATCTCATTGAGTGTCATGAATGGATAAAATTGGTATGTGCCCAATAAGAGATGTTTGTTTATAAACTACAGAAAAATGTCATTGTTTAGGTGTAAGGACAGTCTTAGCCAAACATCCACTTGATACACCATGTAAACAAAGATTTTTTTCATTTTAATCTGAATGAACCTAAAACATAAAATGATAAAAATTTATTTTTTAGATTCATTCAAGCTGTATAATGAGATTGAATAGTAAAGTTATGTAGGTATAAATATGGTTTAAAAAAATACTTACTCTGCTTCTTTGTATTTCTTGGAAAAAGATATGATCCTTATACCAAAGGGCATCCGACAGGTGCCTAATACATTGACTACACGGAAATTCCGGAAGCGCACTTGGAAGCCTAGCTTCTGCAGAGCGCGCGCGTACCGCCGCGCCGCCACCTTGGCCTGGTCCTCGCTGGTGGCGCCCGTGCACGTCACGCGGCCCGACGACCAGATGGACGCGGTGGTGTATGGGCGCCGTAGCTTCATGGTTACCATGCCGTTCTCGCGGCGGAACTCTACGTTAACACCGTTTAATGCTATCTGTCTAAGGTTCAGGTGGCACTTAACACTAAAACTGCACACGACATTGTTTATCATTATATCTATTTCAGGCGTATCCTCCTCCTCTTCGATGGGCACGGGCGGCGCCACCGGCTCGCTTGTATCAGAGCACTGCATCTGCTGTGCGCTGGTCGAGCCAGCTTCACAATACTCATGGTCGGGCACCATGTGATTTGTAACACTATGTGTGGATATGCCACGGTTGGGCACCACCCCGTGTGTGCCTTTGCTCAGCTCTTTAATACCATTCTCTTGGATGAGCGTAGCCATGACCACCACGGCACACTGAAACAAAAATATAAAGCTTATGTTTTTATACATTTGACCAATAGAATATGTAAAAAAAAAAACATATGTAAAGTGTATGTATCAATTAAATAAATAAGCAAGACAGGTACCTACTTGAAAAACTTTTTTATTTAAGGATCTTTTTCATTTAAGTACATAAATTATAAACATTCACACTGAGCAGCAGTAAGTTCCAATGAAATCTGATTCCAAATTAATGTTACAAGTAAACTATGTAATGCTTTATGTGTATACCTACTGTGTACATTGCTATAAATAGTCCCTGCAGTATGAAATTAGATATTTGACCCTCAAATAAGCGACACCAGTAGGTATATTAGAGTTGCATTGTAGCTAAATGACAATGAATTCCAGGAAGATTTGAGATTCAGGAAGTGTGGAATTATATCAAAATGAAAAAATAAACTTATGGCATGAAATTTGGAATGCAATTTCATTCATAAAATAATATTTTTTATTACAGGATATGAATCAACAATTGTAATGAAACATTGATTAAGTTTGTACATTGAGAGCAAGAAAAGTGTGTTTATAGCTGTTATCGTCAGCATTCAGCGGTAAACCATAAAGAGGACTTTATTGAAAATTGTTGATTGCACAACAATGGCAAGTGGCAAACACACATGAAGCAATGAAAACATTTTGCACAAAGCAAACTTTTTGCTAAAATTGTGCAAGTTCAAATGTTATTTGAATTTTGCACTCAATAAACTCTAAATTTAACAGTGCTTTACTTAAATAAATTGATTTTATCAATATGGGAAATTAATTAGAGTAGTTTTGTAACAATGCAATTGAAGAAGCAATGAAATGATTAATAAAATATGATTAATCTAGATCATTGACAATACTCTGTTAGATTTCAATAGATAAGATACACCTCCACACATACCTAGATGTTGTAGTGTCAGGGTTGGAGTATAAAATATTAAAGATATTCAGATACACCAAAAATTTGTTTGTCACAAAGGAATAGTTTTATCTTGATAATACACTCATTTCCCTACATAAGTTTTGATATTTATATTTTTGTTAAACATCAAGATTTTTGAAAGAGCTTTTAACAATAACAGACTCAAATTTCAAGATTCAATGGAGGGGCACAATTTAGGCCACTTCCCACGGCTGGGTACGACGCGACGCGACAACATGATTACATGACACTTTGCACAGCTGACTGTCGGACGGGCCCCCGCCCCGCGCTACCCCGGCCCCCACCTTCCCCTGCGCCCTGTCTACGTCCTGCGCGCTGCGCTTAGTTTGCACTGCACATGCATTAAGCCGATTAATACATCGATCACCACCAGGTGTAAATTGTGCACAAGTGTGCTTTACTTGACGTAAATTTACACACCTGAGCTTAATTTGTAACTTGTAAGCTAAGCTAATCATAGATGTTAATATGCCCTAAATATTCGCTGATTTATTAATTATTTATATTCCCCGTTAGGCGATTAAAACGAAAATAATTCGTAGTCAGCAGTTATTGACCCCATAACGACCTGAACCACACGTGATTATGGACCACAAAGAAAATGTATCCTCGTGAAAACTTATCCTGGATAGTATTTCTTTAACCCGATTCTTATTCATGAACAAAAGGAGAGAGACTAATAAAGGATTTCGATAAAATATAAAACTAAAGATGAACAAAATATCACGAGAATGAACTTGAACCAAAATGGGGCAGGCTCGTAACTTTTTAGTGACTGATTGTGGGACGATACTTTGGATTATAGGATCTCAGGTTAAACTGTATTTACTATACTTGTAAGAAAATGACAAAAAACAACAATTTACCTGAGGTAAAGTGATATATTTGTCACAATTACCAACGAATAATAATTTTCATTGCTGAACTAAGAAAGTCCAGACAGGAGGTTCCGGTGACGAATTAGCTTTTACACAATAACAAATATTTCAACACCCGAAATATGACAGAAATTACTCAGAAAGCTAACCGATACAAGCAACTCGCTAATAAATGCAAAAATCAAAAACTTATGCACATCCTGCCTAGCACCGCCATGTTCCATTCGTCGATGAACAAAATTGAATGAATGAAATGGAGCACGAATGACTGATTATCCTTTGCAGAATCATCGCCTACTGTTGTCTATGCTTTCATTGTTTTTTCAGTTGGCTGCTTGCTGCTTACTAAAAAATATAAAGAATTTTAAAAATAAATTATATTTAAGAATCTATTAAATTCCATAATTAGATAGATGCTATAACATAATTATTATAATATTTTCCACGTGGTTTATAATGGTACGCTTTACTAGCCTGCAATGGCTGGACCGCAGTGTGCGTTTTCAAATCGCTACGAATTTTATTGTTTCGATAGCAGTGATATAAGTATATAACACACACTGATCAGATCACACTGATCATAATCGTTATTGACCATAGTTACGAACAAGCAAATATTATTTTGCCTGCTGCTGCTGCAGCTTTCGCGCTGAATTTTAAATATACCGCCACGTGGAACATTATTTAAAACCAGCCATTATTTTCTTATTATATAAAGTCAATTGCGAGTTTGAATAGCGCACTAAGGTGTTCCGTGGTACAGTGCGTGCCACGTAAGAAGAGACTTGACCCCGCCTCCCCCGCCTCTTTCCGCCGCCCCCTATGACGTCCGGTCCCGTCCCGCACTCAGACCTCATACCGCTAAAGATACCTAAAATCGTGTACTGCGCATGTCAAACCACGTGGTGTGTCAAGTCTCTTCTTACGTGGCACGCACTGTACCTCGCACTGGCGAACTAAGGGGAGGGAGGCGTTGGTCTGTGGTGTCAACGGTTCGCCTGGGCTCCCGGCCCTAGGGGCCACCCAAATTTTGAAAAGCACTTTTAATCAAATCACAAAAAAAGGCATATGTTCAATATTATAGTTAGTTTTTTAATCCCAGAGACTAATCTGACAGGTGTAATGTCAAACTTAAGGCGAAAGCGCACAACTCTCTAAGACCACGTAAGTCCAAAGAATAACTGTTTCATGAAATCATCATCCTTTGGAGTTACGTGGTCTTAGAGAGTTGTGTTGATGACTTTAAGGGGGAAGCGCTAAGGTAGCCCGCGAAATTCAAATTTTCTTACGTTTTTTGCAATTTGCTGGTCAGCATTAAGTTGTACGTTGATTAATATATGAATCGCGGCCGTAAGAAATATGTATGTGTTTACAGAATTATAATCATTAAAGTCATCAACACAACTCTCTAAGACCACGTAAGTCCAAAGAATGATGATTTCATGAAACAGTTATTCTTTGGACTTACGTGGTCTTAGAGAGTTGTTTTGATGACTTTAATGATGATAATTCTGTAAACACATATTTCTTACGGCCGCGATTCATATATTAATCAACGTACAACTTAATACTGACCAGCAAATTCCAAAAAACCTAAAAAAAATTGAATTTCGCGGGCTACCCTGGCGCTTTCGCCTTAATGATTATAATTATGTAAATACATATTTGTTACGGCCGCGAATCATATTTTGATCGACGTACAACTTAATACTGACCAGCAAATTGCAAAAAACGTAAGAAAATTTGAATTTCGCGGGCTACCTTAGCGCTTCCCCCTTAAATACTAAAAAACGCAAACACAAAGACATACACGTCAGATTAGTCTCTGGGATAAAAAAACGAACTTTAGAAGCAGTTAGGAGTTTTGAAGGCCCCTTCACTCCTATAAGTATGAATGTTTAGACTCTGAAGAGACTTGACTTTGAAGAGAACCTAACTCAAACTCAAAATCACCCTCAGTGGTACTCTATTCTGTGGCGAATTCAAATTCATGTAGTTTAGCTCAATGGCCCTCCTTGAGGTAACCGAAGACGATGTGGACTCCATTATTTGGGTCTTAGTACTGATTGCGCTACTGGTTTAGACTGTATACCATCTAAAATAATAAGGCCTCGAGATGCGTATTAGTTCCGGTTATTACACATATATATCTGTAATTTTTCTATAAGTGCAGATGTCTTTCCAACGGCGTAAACAGTAGTTTACCCTCAGTGGCGGATTTACCAGCAGGCTGAGTAGGCTTGAGCCTAGGGCGGCAGAATTTAGAGGCGGCAAATTTGGCGACTCGTTTTACTGCAGTTAAAGTTTTGGAATCGCCTTTACCTTACCCTTTCGAACCTTACGTACGAGTGGGGTGCCCAAATTAAGTGGTTAGTAGGTATTACCGATCACTTGTCGCTTAGTTCAAGACATCTTTCGAGAGAGATGTCTTGTGGACTGCTTGCTGCAAGACATCAGAAAACCGTTTGATTTCTGTGAAAAGGTAAACAAAACTATCCAAGTTTGTTTCAAATTTTCGCGCTCGCTTCGCTCGGGCTTGCTTTCTACATTCTCATAGTTGTCAATAATAAAATCAATTTAATTCAAGTATCACTGACTCATATAAATACATAATCAAGTCAATGTAACTCCTATTTCTGTTTGATAATATTAAAAAAAAAACCTAACTTAACCGAGCCAGCCGGATTGTTAAAAAACGAGCTCGCTTCGCTCGCTCTTCTCATCCTACATAATCTGCCTACTGATTTTGGGGGATTACCATGTGGTGACCCCCAAAATTTTAGGCTGCGACCGCGCCTCGCCTGCACTATTACGTCCTAAAAGGAATACGTAAAAAATGACAAGTCACTCTGTATACACTCAGTAGACTGGGAGGTGGCCTCATTTTGTTTTGCCCCCTTATTATTAGTACATACATACATGATTGAGCTTTGATTAGCTCAGAAATATACCCAAAAACTATTTCTTGTGCTTATTTCAAACAAATTGTTGGATTGTAAAAATAATTTAGGATCTGAGATTATTGTAGAGGTCGGTCCCTACCGACCTCTACAATAATCTCAGATCCTAAATTTGAATAGCCTACTGGCGGCAAAAGTGTAAATCCGCCACTGTTTACCCTGTTCATAAGTCTGGGCGCAAAAATGAGGTCAATAACTACCGTCCAATTTCGATTTTAACAGCAATGTCAAAGATCTTAGAACGAATATTAATTATTTCTTCTAAAACCAAAGTTAGAATAGCTGAATTCAAATTCGTTAAAATGAAATGTATAAAATCTATCAACGCTTTATTACTAAGGTATACTTATTATCCCAAAACAAATTTGCAGCACGGTATTAATTCTAAGGTTCATATATATATTTTTTAAATTAACTTATCAAAAAACATTTTTTATTAATTAAAAACTTACTAATTGTCTTTCAGTATGTGTATCAGCAGCTTAAGTCATTTATGAACCGCCATTGCAAACTTCTCCTAAAATTTTGTATCTAACTTCACTTTATTGTTCGATCATCCATCGTTCATCAATCAAGCGGTCGAATAATTCGTAATTTTACTTAATTTTTTCATATTTGTGCCAATCGTTACGTTAATTTAGTGTTATTAATTCGTTGCAAGTCCGTGGATATTTATAAATGTAAATAATCATCCTGTTGTGTTTGCAAACGTGCTTATGCTTTGTTGTGAGAACCACCACCTTTATCTGCTGTCATTCTGAGTTGTAGCAACTGAATTTTTCGATAATGAAACATAAGTTATCCTTTGAATGGTAGGTTATCGACTGAACTAGAGTACAGGAATAACAAATCAGTATCCCGTTGTTGATGTGTCGTGATGAGAGTGGTGTTCTTACACGGAGCAGTCATCGGGAGAATGTGCGGTGGCGTTTAGCCTTAGTGGCAGAGGACGTCAGAAATAGGATCCAGCATGGAATCGGTAAAGGACGAAGAACGTTTGCGGCGGCTGCGCGCCCTGGAGGAACGACTGTGTGACTCTCGCTCCACCGGCAACGTGGACTGCTTGCTGGACACCGTGACGGCGCTCGTCTCCGACTGCGACCACCCGGCTATCCGTCGCATGAAGAACGTCGAGGCATACACCAGCAGATGTATGTATACTATGCTATTTCGTTATCAGAAATATGATTTTGTTATACACTGTTGTGTAACAATTTTCCATCTAAAACCATGTTAGACTAAAACTAATTTATAAGAACTGAATTGGTACAATTGAGTTTTTGGTTGTTATCAAGGCCCTTTAGACATTCATTAGGACAATGTAACCAGTAGGTACTGGTGAATATTTATCAGGAAACAGTCATTGAAACATGAAAACACAATATTGATGTTTGCAGCTTAACTAACTGAACTGATTGTGTCTATGTTACTTCATCAATGTTTATTAACCCATACATCTAAAGACTGGCTCCTGTCTGACTCACTACCACTGTAAACAATATCACTTTCATATTGCTTCTAAGCAATATTTGGGAAAACGTGTCTAGTTTATTTTCAGTTATTCAAAATATTGAAAAAGGATTTACATTTTTATTGCAAGCAAATAACTACAGAATTACTTCTATAGTTCAATGTAAGATTTTTAATGTCTGTTGATTTTATCATTGACAGAGCGTTAGTATGACTTATTTGTTTCTAAATGTGAAAATAAAATGTTACCTCGTTTTTATTTTGAATTTTTTTAGTTATCTTAATATTTTCATGAATAGAGAAATGTTTTGTCTGTTTAATCATTCAAAAGCATGTGTGCACTGATTCTAATGCTATTAAAATAATATCAGCCCAGAATTCTTATCTATTGTTATTTACAAACACGCTAACAAAAAAACTAACTAGATATGGAATGCTAGCGTGTTTAGTGCAATGGTAAAGATGTATATTCTGGATAATTAATCATGTAATCTAATGTGCAATGCAGTTTAAATAATAAGTTTGTTTTGATTACATTACATGTAGTACCTAATCAATTAAGGAATGATAATGTGGTACTTGTATTTATGATAGATGATTAGCATAGCAGCGTTTTAAATAGGGGTCATCCTTTCTTTAGGTCCTACTTTGATTACTCTATAGTTTTTAAAATTTTTATAAATTTAGTGATTTTTGTCTTGTGGTTGTTGGTGAATTAACAAACTCTGATGCATTCTATAACAGGCTGGATTCTGCAACTAAATGTTCAAGTGTGTATTTTCGGTATGAGTGGGAAAATCAATTTTAACAACTTTTTATAGGCGATGCAATTTCTTATAATATAAGAAATTGCATTGCCTAAAACCATATTATGGTTTTGTTTTGATTTTCATCTATTCAAGGATATGAACATCCTCCTTTGTGGTCAATACAACAGACAAACAACCAGTTGATGTTTGTGATCCCTTTATTGAAGTTGTTCAAATTATAAATGAATGTAAAGTGTATAATTATATGGTCAGCAGTAGTTGTTGCTTGAATAACATCCAGTTTGAACTATGACAATAGACTATTATTATTAATTATTTTGGATCTGATTGATTGAATACAAATTATTCAATGAGGAACCAATATGTGTAAAAGATGGATTACAAGTGTTTCACTTTTTCTGGATAAATGATGTTTAGTTATATTGAAGTAATTAGCAATATCTACTTTCTGTGGCCTGGTTCTGAAGTTTTATCCTGCAGTGACATTAAATGGTATTTCTATTTAGGCATGTATACACTGCTTACATGCTTTTCATATTTGCAAGGCTTCTGATTCATATGTAATACAGATGATTCAGTGAATTCTCCTGGTACTTACTACAACTAATTGTAGTTCTCAAAATTGTCCTAAATGTTAGTATAGAAACCCACAGTTTATTTTTGTAATGAGCATAATTTTTCTTTTTACAGCTGACTGTGTGTTACTTTGTTATTCTGATGATTGCAAACTTGTTGTGTTGTCAACTTAAACTGTTTACTTACTGGTTTCATTGAATTTATTATATTAATAATGTTTAAAGATTCAAAGTAAAAAATAAGAAAATATAACTCGTCTTGACATTAATAAAAATGTGTTTTGTTTGTTGTAGATGAGACTTTTGCTTCAGACATAGTAGACCTGCGTATGAAAGCAGCAGATTTTGATTTGATAAAGGTGATTGGCCGAGGGGCATTTGGTGAAGTGCAACTAGTCAGACACAAGTCTACACATCATGTATATGCCATGAAGCTACTCAGTAAGGTTGAAATGATCAAGAGATCTGACTCCACATTCTTTTGGGAGGAGCGGCACATAATGGCACATGCTAACTCTGAGTGGATACTAAAACTACATTTTGCTTTTCAAGACCACAAATATCTGTACATGGTCATGGACTATATGCCTGGTGGTGACCTTGTTAGTCTTATGTCGAACTACGACATACCTGAGAAGTGGGCTAAGTTCTATACAATGGAAATTGTCCTTGCATTAGATGTAATTCATGGTATGGGTTTTGTACACCGAGATGTAAAACCAGATAACATGTTAATTGACAAATACGGTCATCTAAAGCTGGCTGATTTTGGTACATGCATGAGAATGGGACCTGATGGTCTGGTGCGGGCCAGCAATGCGGTAGGCACTCCTGATTATATCTCACCTGAAGTGTTACAGTCACAGAATGGTGAAGGAGTGTATGGTCGTGAATGTGACTGGTGGGCAGTGGGAATATTTTTATATGAAATGCTCATTGGAGATCCTCCTTTCTATGCGGATAGCTTAGTAGGTACATATGGTAAGATCATGGACCATAGAAACTCACTTCAGTTTCCTGATGATGTAGAAATTTCAAAGGATGCTAAATCTCTAATCAGAGGTCTTCTAACAGACAGAATTAAAAGATTAGGTAAAAGTAGTGTCAACGAAATTAAGCAACATCCATTCTTTATCAATGATCAATGGAGTTTTGAAAACTTGAGGGATTCTGTACCACCAGTTGTGCCTGAATTATCTAGTGATGACGATACAAGGAACTTTGATGACATGGAAAAGTCCGATGCTTTAGATGAATCTTTTCCTGTGCCCAAAGCCTTTGTTGGAAATCATTTGCCATTTGTGGGCTTTACTTACAATGGTGATTATCAATTATGCGCTAGAGGACTAAAGGCAGCCGATGTAGTAGATACTATCTCTAATAATCATATTAATAATGTTGGATCTGAAGCTATACTGCAGCTAGAGAAACTCCTTGAAAGAGAAAGAGATGGCAGACGGAAATTGGAAGACACGCAAGTCACTTTATGTGGTCAGCTAGAAGAATTGTCACAGAGGGAATCTAGAAATAAGAAAATAATAGCTGACACGGACAAAGAATTAGCACTACTACGACACGATCTGAAAGAGATACAAAGGAAGGCTGACATAGAAACTGAGGCAAGAAGAAAAGCTGAGTTTAATTTTAATGAAGCAAAGCGGCGGCTTGATGAAGAGCAAAGCAAACGAGCGAAAGAAATAAACAATTTACAAACTTACAACGACAAAATAAATGCTTTAGAAATGCAACTGACGGAGTTACGTGAGAAATTAAAGCAGGAATCTGAGTCAGCTGCTAAGTCAAGGAAACAAGCGGCAGAGCTGACAGCTGCGCAGGCCGCAGCCGCCGCCGTCAACGACGGCACCGTGGCGAGCTTGCGTGCCCAGCGCGATACCCTGGAGAGGGAACGAAGCACTCTCTCTGAAGAACTAGCAGCTGTGAAAGCATCTAAACAACGTTCAGATGCGGCTGTCGCGGAGGCCACTAGCAGATTGAATGCGGCTCACGGTGAGCTCGAGCGGGCGTCGGCCAGGCTGAACCAGATCATGGCGGATAACAGGCAGCTTTCAGAGCGAGTGTCGTCTCTGGAGAAGGAGTGCGCGTCGCTGGCGCACGAGCTCCGCGCGGCACAGCACTTGTACCAGCAGGAGTTGCGCGCGCACCAGGACACGCAGCGTTCGCAGTTGCTCTCTAAACAAGAAGCCAATTTGGAGCTAGTCAAGGGTGAGTGTTAGTATTCCAAGACGAGTTACTTTCTGCCATCTAGCCCATGCTACAATCCTGTCATGTTCAACTGAGCTAAACTGTATGAGCTCCCAAAAATATATTTCATACCTTCACTTTTTGCATGCCTCAGGAACATTGGATATGATATTTAAAGGTATTGTTCAGTTTGCTAATATACCTCCTATGATCTTTGTAGGTCCAAAGTAGACTCACTTTATAGTAAATAAATATAGCTTGGTACCTACTTCTTCATATTAATCAACTTTCTCTAATCTAGTTGTTGTTAATGTTTTTAATTGGACACATAATTCGATTTTTATACTTCTAATTACTCCTCTAAATTAAAAAAATATTTTTATTATAAATGCCGTTTTTAGAATCATATTTATTAATGGAGTGTTTGCAATGTGATACAACAGCTCTGCAATCGAAATTGAACGAGGAGAAGACCGCAAGGCAACGCTCGGAGTCGGTGTGCCAGGAGAAAGACCGGCAGATGTCGATGCTCAGCGTAGACTACAGGCAGATGCAGCAGCGCCTGCAGAAACTTGAGGGCGAACATCGACAGGAAACGGAAAAGGTCAGTACCTACAACTGACATTGTAACTCTGTAACAAGTATTTGCATGGTCAGCAACGAAAATCGAATAATATGTGTTGTTTATTTATTAATAATATATTTTTTGGGTTCTTATTAGGATTGAAAACTGTAATTTTAACCGACTTTCGATGCTGACTAAATCCATTTAACGAGTTTCTGATTATAATCTAACTCTAATTGAACGCCACCAGGCGATGGGTCTATCGGCGTCTCTGGAGCAGGAGCGCGCGGCGCGCATGGCGGCGCACGGCGACGTGGCGGCGGCGGAGGCGGCGGCGCGCTCCGCCGCGGCCGAGCGCGACGCGCGCGCGCGCGACCTGCACGCCGTGCGCGCCGCGCTGCACGACACCTCCGAGAAACTCGCCGCCGCGTCTGCAGAGCGCGACATGCATTGCGCCAGGGTGAGTGCTCACAATTATTGCTTTAAATCTTTCAGGGGGTGTGTCAATGTTCCAGGTGACGCATCTACTCTGTAAAAACCTCACCATGAATACTTAGGTGAAGGGAGCTTAAGTGTTAACAGTGTCAATCCCTTGCATCACGTGGAATGATAGCTCACTTCACCTAAGTTTTCAAGTGTCTATAAGCCCCAGATTCTTCAGAGCCCGTACTATAATCATTTGCCGGGCAGGTCAAGATGACAGTAATAGTTGCACTGAAAATGGTTTTTCATCACCTGGTACTTCTGTCAAATATTTATTTCTCCCTCAACCCCCTTAGTATGCCCCCCATACCTACATAATTTGCAGTGCATTTTATCATTGTTGAATATGACTCAGACCGACTGGCTCACCTTATGCCGATGCCGTCGACTGCAGGAGTGCCACCGGTGCGAGACACTAGCTCTGCAGTCGCCAACTTTTTTACATACCATACTGGACCTCATCCAGTTTATTCCGTTCTCTCGTCTTCTCCTCCCTTTGTCTGTAGGCCTATTCCAGACCAGAGCTGAACAGCAACAGGTAGAGTAGAAAGTAATTAACAGATTGTTGTAGGTTTTTATCAATGTGTGCAACTTAGTCAATGTATATAAATACTTTATGACATAATAAAACACTTAATTTCGACAGCTGTAAAGCCTTGATTCTGGAACTTAGTACCTACTAACCCTTTTTCACGAGTCTGAAAAACAAACAAACTTTGAACATGTTTATGAATATGTTGAAGTAGGTCACTATCACACTCGTCAAAGCAATAACAGTGAGAATAAAACAACTGGAAACACTCGTCAGCGTATATCAACTTAATGTATGCTGTATATGCATCGTATGTATTTAGCTAGAGATACATTCATATCGATCGACAAACTTAACGAACTCTTTGAGTGTTTCTTGTGAATTAATCATAATCTCATCGCGCCGAAATAGACTGTCCTCCAGCATTACAACATAGTGACTCATTGTCGACGGCAAACATGCACACACACACAGCTTTTGCCTTATACGACATAAACCTGCGCGTGCGCTCCTCTCCAAATAAATAAACACATGATTACGTATACAGCGGTTTTTCTAGAGTTGAATGCCTTACTCATTGATTATGATGTGATTTGCCAATTAATAGAACATTTGTTCATTAAAGTTCACGGAATGTTATTGTTGACAATTTAATATTAATAGCCGACGTCGTGCTGATGAAAATAAATCATTCCTTAGTTAGGAATTCGATTCGGCTATTGTTGTAAAATTTGTTCACAAAGCCGAGCAGATTAATTAATTTCACAACAGACTGACCGTTGAGAACTACATTAATACTTTATCAAACTGTAACAGCACTCGTATCTATTTCAAAGTACACTGACATAGCTGAATGTACACATTTTAGCAGATACTATTGTATATTTCAATACGAGATAGAATATGAATAAATATATGTATTTTACTGCAGTCTCATACCGCTAGTCGCACGAATTACCCGAGTATGAAAAGTAGGTATTCTTCTTTGACCTTGATATTTATGACACAAACATTTTAAGATTTGCTTCACAGATTAAAACTTTGTTTTTTAAGTGTGTATGCTACTAATGCCTTATTAACAACGGAGAATACCTCGCTTTCTACATTTATTTCAAAATGTATCATCGAACTAAAGAGAGGACCCATGTTAGGCTGCATTTATCTTAAGGCCAAGGGCTTCCTGGAAACACAATGTACACCTAGTACCTAGATCAGATGCTTGCTCAATGAGTTGCATAACAGTTCTTTGAATAGAACAGAATTCCACATAGTGTGTCGGATTTTGTCCGCATCTAAAATATAAACATTGTCTATGACAATCTTAACTTTAAAATAGAATTATAAGAACACACGTAGGAGTGAAAAATGAGTCTATGCTACAACTGTATACAAAATTATATGAAGTAAAGACGTAGCTAAATCAGTGTGAAGTTATGAATTTGTTGAACACAAGTGCTGAACAAACAGAGCCTTGGCAATGAAGACATGCCTATAAAACACTTCCATTATGATGATGACACGCATTAATATACAGGAATGTATTCTTATCGTGTTAATTTCCTGGTCATCTTCAACTGGGACGTGTATGGCTGTACAATAAATTGTACATAATGTTTTCTTATGAATGAGCTAAATACGTACTTTGTATGTAGATTCATAACGATATGAAAATATCTACTTATAAAATAACAAACTTGAAATACTTAAACAGGCCGCTAATTAACGTTATACTGTACGTTGCTAAATGTACAATAACAGCAGAAAGCCTTGATGTATGTGATGGCTTACCTGTGTGTTTTAGTAGTTTTTCGTAATATCATGATTTCTCGTCTATAAGGTTAACATTTTGGAAAACGCAATTTTAATAGTAGTTATTATATTATGTAAATCAAAAATGAGTCACAATAAAACTGAAAAGAGAGAACATTGATATAGTTTATAACAAGAGCTTTATGTCCCTTGTAGCACGATTATGTCAGTCTTACAATAAAAATAGTGACTCACATGGCGTAATCAATTCTAGAGAGAACGCGCTATGTTCTATAGCTTTATTATAATTATAACTTATCTACTAAAGAACATAGCTATTTTCAATATCTTTGCTATGTTAATATAATATCATGTAATATGTATAATATCATATAATTACACTCATTATGATAAAGTGATGCCCTCCATCTTAAAATATCTAAGTACTTGTGGTGTCAATAAGCTTGTAGGATTCGCGAAAAAAAATATCAAGATTATTAAGCATACATATAAAAAAGAGGAAAAGCTTACTCTTAATTTTACGCTATAATGGCCAGTTCATAAGTAAGGCTGGTCAGATGACGTCAGCCTGTTGGTGACTGTACAAATGTACACTGCAATAAATTGCAACTCTTAATAACCAAGAAATAGTATTTTATCTCAAGTTCTAACACAACCGCCTCCCTCCTCTTTGGTGGTGAACTTGACCATAATATTCAGTCATTGAGCTCACTCCTTTCTACACACTTGTCGTGTGTAATGTTTATGTCCATAAAATGTTAACTTAAATTTTTTATGCCATTTAAACCTAGTGTTATTACAAGTTTGTCTGGATTTTGACCACCAAGTGGGACCTACAGTCGGGATGGGAGGAAGAGAGTTGGATGTGGTTATTTTCAAGCCACTAATCGATGTATTGCTTGTCAACCAGAGCGAGGAACTTCGCCAGCAGTTGGAGACAGAACAACACTACTGCTTCGTGTATAAGAGCCAGGCGAATGACATGCGACTCATGTTGGAAGAGAACACGAGGGCAGCGCGCGACTCGGAACAGGAGCGATCGAGCTTGCTGCATCAGTTGCAACTCGCCATCGCACGCGCAGACTCCGAGGCCATCGCCAGGTCAGTGCTACATTCACATACTTTCAGTCATTCACTACTTCCCCCTGTTTGTTTCGGTGTTTCTTGTCAGAGTAGTTGATTAGGAAACACCGAGATCATTTAGTTTTAAAATGTTATCATTTCTTTTGAAGTGTAAAAGGTTTTTTTTACAACTAATTAACATAAATAAAACAACATTTATCATATCTATGAAGAGATACTGGTTCGACAAATGTGACCTATTTATCCCAATAAGCTATGTGCCAGGAAGGGTACGCGTGCCTGTGAAAATACAGTCATATGAGACATTGACGCTCTCGTAGCATGTCACATTCGTGTATAATACAGGGTGGCAGAGATATCAACGCGCGAACTGTAACCGTGAATTTAGCGTATGATTCTAGACTCCCTAGGGCTGAAATTTTCATTGGGTTATAAAAAAAAAGTTAGCTGTTTCATTCATTTTGACCGCGTAGGTATTTTCACTTTTCTATGGAATAGCTCATTTTTTTTATAACCGATGAAAAATTTCTACGCTACTGTTTGCGCGTCGATCGAGGAACCAAAAGCTCAAGGAAACATGCAAAAAAAGCCATTTCAGTGATCTGTTAGATTTCCATCTGATATCTTGTTTGTTGCCATCAAACACCAGTAAACAATATTATCGTACATACGCACTTTAAAACAAATGCATTTTCTCTTTAGTTATATCTTCTTAGTGCTATCATATTCATTGATTACAAAATAATTACAATAGACTATACAATTATTGCAGTGATTGTGAGCAGGCTGGCAGTGATAAGTTTTTTCTTATTTATCTTTTGCTCACGAAATGGTAATTATGTTGCGGAGAAAAAGCAGTGATATTAGCCGTAAGAGTTACTTTTTCACACCCAGCTGGAACAAAATTGTAAATTTCTTGACTCAATTATTTAAAACTAGCGACCCGCCCCGGCTTCGCACGGAAACATTATTATTATTATACATATAAACCTTCCTCTTGAATCACTCTATCTATTAAAAAAAACCGCATCAATATCCGTTGCGTAGTTTCAAAGATTTAAGCATACAAAGGGACAAAGGGACATAGGGACAGATAAAGCGACTTTGTTTTATACTATGTAGTGATTATACTTCATTCATGTGTAAAACGTGTTCTAACAATATAATAACTTACAATATAATAACTTACAAAAAAAAAAACAACCGACTTCGGTGTCAAAAAACGAAAATGCGGAACCAACGACATCGACTTCCGAAATTAAAGTTTTTTTTCACTTTGTAGTTTTTTTTGGAAGTCGGTTGTTTTTTTTTTGTAAAAAAGTTTTTATTTATCACTTTTTAGTTGTACTTACCACACACAAATTCATTTAACACTACTTGCTATGTAAATATCAGTGACAGGAAGTTATTAAAACATCATTAATAATATCTAAGCGGAAAAAAAATCGTATTATTGAAGCTAAGTCAAAAACTACCCAAGCAAAGTAAATAAAATTGATATGGGACCACCCCTGAGGCATACCTAACCCATTGAAAATAGTAGATTGTTTGCCAAGGGAGCAAACAACTGTTTTGAAGGCGAGAGTGTTTCTATGCGTCCAGAGCAAGTACGTCACTCGAGCTTAAAATAGTGTTGCTCCCGAGGTGGACACTTTACTTTTTATCGCCCTCTATGAAAAAATAAGTAAGTGCAACTTATGAATAAGAAACTTGTACGTTTATTTATTTACATACAATTACTTTAGGAAGACATATTCATTTTTTATAAAACTAAGTAAAATCCTACTTTGAGTAATTACGAACGAAAGCAGAATGCTTTTCGCACGTTTTCTTGTTTTCACATACATTTTTTTTAATTTGACTCGCGCGTTTTGCTTTTTCTTACAGCCTGTTACTTGTTCATACAATTTTCGTGATTGATCTCTTTGGTGATTGGAACTTTTACTAACAATATCCACATTCCAAATTCAAATCACTTTTAGTCCCTTGGTATTAAAGAGCTATTTTAGTCCCTGTTTACGAAGAATACACTAGCTCTTTTTGAATAGATGTGATAAAAATGAATTTTGTAAATCCATGACGGAGTTATGCCCGAAAATACATAAAAAAAAAAATAAACATCCGAATTGAGAACCACCTCCTTCTTTTTTTGAAGTCGCTTAAAAATAATGGAATACAGACCGCCCATTGTGTCACCCTATGTAAAATTTCTACATTTGTATCTGTAATTTTTATGGTGAACATAATAAAGAGTATTCTAGCTATCTATCTATAATACTTGTAGAATAATTGTTTCACGACATTACACAAACTCGGGCATTTTTCCCACGAAGTAAGGCGAAACTACATATCACTGCGTCCTTCCATAATTATTCATAATAATCAATTCCATCCTTACATAGCCACTCACTGTCCGCGATCATAACTGGTGAACCCGCGCTGTTGTTAATTAAAATAGCGTCCACGAGTGACTTTAACTTAAATGTACGTCCAGCGATTGAGCACTGTTACTGTTAGCCTGCTTTATCCCATTGCTGGTCAAAAGCCTCTCCCCAGGACTTCCAGCTCTTTCGATCCATGGCTAATATAACAAGGCATAAGTTAATCTCATCAAGTTTGTGTAGATACGAGAGAAATTGCGAATCCTGCGTTATTAATTCTCCCTTAAAATATTCCAGGTCGATAGCCGAAGAGACAGTGGGCGAGCTAGAAAAGGAGAAGACGATGAAAGAGCTAGAGATGCGAGACGCCATGTCTCAGCACCGCAGCGAGCTGGCGTCGCGTGATGCACTGGTACAGGGGCTGCGCGACCGCGACCACGAGAACAGAGCCACCATCGACCTGCAGCGGAAGGTAAAATATGCGCGTATAATTGTGCAGTACCCGTCTGTTATTATGGCACATTAAGATTTAGGAAGAAACTGCACCACAGGTACTCCACAAAGTCGAACTTTTTCTCAAATTTGATGTGTCATATTTAGATACGGCCGGAATGTATAAAACTTAAAGTTCTGGTCCAGCGTGAGGAAAAGACCCGCTCCCTTTCACAAAGATAAAGTATTGATTACCAAAAGTTGAAACAAGGAAGATTATTTTTCTATTTACACTTTAATGCACAATGATACATATTGCCAAGGCGGATTTAGTGCAGTATGGCATTATCTACCAGCCGTTATGCTTCCGTTTACTACATTAGTTTGTCATTCGCAGGAGGTAGACGAGCTCCGGCGCAGCGGCACGGCGCTGGCCGAGCGCGTGGCCACGCTGCAACGTCTGCAAGAGGAGGTGGACCGACTCAACAAGAAGCTCAACTCCGAGATCATGCTCAAGCAGCAAGCGGTCAATAAACTTGCTGAGATTATGAACAGGTAAAACTCAATTTCACGTTTGTTATGGCATAGTTATAGCAGTCTTTTGTTTTAGAATTTATCCAAAAACGAGATATCGTATGCAAGTTGGTCACTTTCACCATAGTTCCCATAGGGTCTCGCTTTTAAGCCCATTTGGAGAATTGAGAGATTAAATGAATATACATCCTGCCATATATGTATGTAAGTATCATTGCCATTTCATTTGTAATGGCTTGAATACCACAATTAAAATCACCATTGGGTCTTGTTACTAATATACCTAGAACACACAATACGTTCAATTTAAAGCTGATATCAGACACTTCAATCGAATGACTGTTAATTTTTGTTTCATTAAAAAAAAAATAACATTCATAATTGCTCATTGCGTTTCATTTGTCGATCGGAGCGCGAGTGAAAAATGCCGAATGCCAAAGTCCAATATCCTTAGATTGGTTTAATAATTAAATAATTTTACACTTTTGATTCACTTTGTGTTCAGACGTTTCACACAAGTCAAATATGTCGAATAAATGAAAGACATAAATTAACAAAAAAAGCGCATCTGACAGCTTTAACGGCAGGGACAGAACTGTTATTTATTTATTTATTAAAACTTTATGCACATAATGTAAAAAGGCGGACTTAATGCCTATTTATGTGTTATGATGAAGTTAATCATCAGAACATCTGTCTATGTTCACAAATGTATGTGTTGTAGCTAATAAGGTTGACTTCTGTTAGCACTGTATCAACGGATTTTTTAAATGAAATGCGTCCTTCACGAGGTCTATTAGGTTCATGCGTCTCTTTACATCTTAAATTGGTATTAACACTATTAACAGTATGTTCAACAAAAACTAAAATCAATTGTACGCCTTTTACAGAAAAGACATGAACCCTGCGACGACAAAGAACAAGAGCAAGATGTCAGTGCGCAAAGACAAGGACTACCGCAAGCTGCAGCAGGAGTTGACCAGAGAGAAGGAGAAGTTCGACCAGCACATCTCCAAGCTACAGCGCGACCTGCAGGACTGCCAGCAGCAGCTGCTGGATGAGCAGTCTACCAGGCTGCGGCTCGCCATGGAGGTAACAGGAACTTGTCATTGGAATTTGAACCTTATGTGAATGACGTTAAAGTTGAAAGTTATATGTCTATACAAAGAACTTTGTGAACTTGCTTTCCGAAAAAAAATTATCAAGTTCCTGATCTGGCTGCTGTCAACATTCTGGCTAGCTGTTGTAATTAGCAGTTCGAAATAACGATTGCTAACCACATAATTGATTTGATGAACCGATTAGGATCTGAATTGGCTTTCGGGGTTCGGCTAAGTTAGTCTGGTCTTCTCAAGAGTCGTTTCCAAATATCAGCAACCTACAAACCATTAACCATAATAACATTTCTAGGTCGACAGCAAAGACGTGGAAATCGAACAGCTAAAAGAGAAACTAGCTGCCCTAACAAGCGAGACGGCATCTCAATCATCAGCGGATGCTGAAGACGGCGAGACAGAACAGACGTTAGAAGGCTGGCTGTCAGTGCCTTTCAAACAAAACATTCGCCGCCATGGCTGGAAGAAACAGTACGTTGTCGTGTCGTCCAAGAAAATAATCTTCTATAACACCGAGAATGATAAGATGAACACCACGGATCCGGTTATGATTTTGGATTTGAGGTTAGTAATATTTAAAAAATTAAACTTTATACAAACAGTCTTTAAGCTGATTTTGCGAAAACGAAAAAACGGAAACGAAAGGGAAGCGGAAGCGAAACGTAAGGGAATATTCCATATGTTCCCTTTTACTTCAAGAGTGTTAAAAGGCGAGTAGCGCAAAAATTATGATTAACAATACGCTTCCCAAATGTAGCCATCAACTAGCAGTACTAAATATGCATTTAATATACCCGTGAGAAACGTTTAAAAACTGTCTGATTTGACTGGCTAATGGTAGTTACCTACTACCTGTAGTCATACGCTTGTAATATTCTTGGCCAGTTCGAGATTGATAAACACATAAACAATTGTTTATAACAGCTCGAAGATTAAATTACGCTCGCCGTGGTCGGTACGTGGATGTACATTACATATCATTCATTACATATCGAGATCCCTCTGTGCCTCAAAAGCACATTATGCTGTTGGTTCCGACTATCATTTGTAGGTTTTTGAAAGTAGTTACCTAGTCGTCAGAAGCCCGAAAGTCTGACAATCAGTCTTACTAAGGTGTATCGTATTACCCTGTAACTGGGTTGTGGAAGTTAGATAGGCAGTCGCTCTGTGTAAAACACTGGTATTCAGCTGCATCCGGTAAGACTGTTAGTTGACCCGAACATAGTTGGGAAAAGGCTAGGCAGATGATGAGTTTACTTATAATGTTAAGTATTATTATGTTTTACAGCAAAGTGTTCCACGTGCGCTCGGTGACGCAGGGCGACGTGATCCGCGCGGATGCGAAGGACATCCCGCGCATCTTCCAGCTGCTGTACGCGGGCGAGGGCGAGGCGCGCCGCCCGGGCGACGCCGCCGACCTGCCCGCCGAGGCCGGCGACCACACCGGTCACTATACTCTACTATACCTTATATATTTCATAGTAATAACTGCTGTGCCATGTGCAACTAGATTGCGGTCGGTTATCGTGGACCGTCCGTAACAATTCGATTGATAAACGACCATCAATCGGAAAACATTTTGAAACAGACTAATCGTAATAATACTAGCCTGTTATTGTCCAGCTGCAAGACAAATGCCTCTTCTCATACAAAGAAGACAGGAGCGTTGATCACTATGTTTGCTCAAGACGGCGATTTCAGATTTATGTTTGCTATAAGACCTGAGGGGCAATTATCGCAATTTTAAGAAAGTTCACAGTTTGATCTCAGTCTCAATCTGTCAAAAATACGTCTAGCTTAGGGAAGCTAGACGTATTTTTATAAAATGTAGGGACATTTTGACATGTTTTTGACATTTCTTTGTCGCCGAGATGAGACTGCGACTACATTTTGAACGTTTTAAATTACGAGAAAAGGCCTTCAAGTTTCCTCACGATGTTTTTCCTTTATCGATGTCAGTAAAATCCAAGATAAGCTCAAAAAGTACATATGGATTGAAAATGTCACATTGGTATTTATCCAGATCAACGTCAAATAAAAACAAAATACCCAGATCAACTGCAATCAGACTGCCATTCGCACTGGATAGATCTCAATGGTTGATATCAATGAACGGCTGTATTCTAATTGCAGTTTTACGCCTTTCGTATTGCTAGGTTAAGGAAGGTTACTAACGATTAGCTAATCCGAGCTACAGTATGGCAATAAAACAAAACAGCATCTTAATTACCAGAGTAGACCTAAAACACATACTTTTACTCTAGTATGAAACTCGACTGATGTATGGAGCGCCCGTCACTGGATGACTACGAATGCATTCGCTGCAAAATGTATAAAGTTAGTGCAGAAGTCAGACGCATACGTTTACTTGCACTTTAGCACATTATTTCTTAGCTGTGCTTACACGGCACACCATTACAAGGTGCAAGGGAATAGCGCACGAAATACAGCTTTCCCAGAAGTCGATCTTACACGCATGTGACGCACTCATTCACAGACAAAGCTGATGGCTTTGCCTCCTAAGACATACACAAGCGCTTTGTATGTTACCGAACAAGGCAGCATGAAGGACGATTTAATGGTAGCCGTGCCGGATCCGAGCCAAGACACGAATGGCGTTAATTTTTACTCTTATAACCACTACACTACATACGAAGGGCGATTTTAGTGTCTTGCGGATTTGCTTCAGCATGCGGGATGGCCCCGCATGCGGGAAGTCTTACACATACGGGGCACACGCAAACTGCTAATCCGCATGTCACTTGAAATACCCTAACTCGGACCCAGCTAGGTCTAGCATAAGTCTTCCTGTCTCCCAGGCTGATGGCGTAAGGTAGCGTTAATTCTGCAAAAGCGAGCAGGAAAATTAACAAATTACTTTCTCTAGAACAGGCTTATGTCCTACAGCAGCAGACTACAATAAACTGTTAAGCTAGGGTTTCGTAAGACTGCGTTGGACGCCTTATAGCGTCCGCAATTTTCCGTCGTTTGACGTCACTGAAACGTTGTTTATATGTAAGTAAGTTAGTGTGTTTCCCTAATGAGCGTTTTTTGACACCATCAAGTCAAACCCTGGTGAAATAGTTTTCATGCAGTCATTGCTATTGAAGGAAATATTTTAATAGTATAATTTGTGTGGCACAGGCAACACGGTGCAGCACAAGGGCCACGACCTGGTGAGCATCACGTACCACATCCCGACGGCGTGCGAGGTGTGCACGCGCCCGCTGTGGCACATGTTCCGTCCGCCGCAGGCCTACGAGTGTCGACGTGAGTATCTTCTTTACATTATATCAATTAAGGTCGCTGTCTGTGTAACCGCGTTGTTCTTCTAAACTACGCAACGGATTTTGATGCGGTTTTCACCATCATTTAAAGAATTTATTCCGGAAGGTATATGTGTATAATCTATAGAGGTATGAGGAACAACAGGGTGTAAAGTTCACTCATTCTCCATAGAAAAGGGAGGATCCTTCGACAAGACGGGTGTTGTGTCTGGCGGGCAACTGCTGGAGGATTCATGTCGAGCCGTTGTATATTATGCTAGTTGTGCGGTAAACTCTGCTTGCGAGATGCAAGATTTTTTGCGACGTCAGAATGACGCGTAGTTCGCATGTGGCGTTGTAGATACCGCTACAAATCCATTAAACTTTCATATACTTAGTATAGAAATCTCAATGTTTTATCAAGTCGTAAAAAACATGTGAAGCTGGGGCGGATCGCTAGTGCATTATTATGCACTTCATGTATATAAAAATTAAATGGGGAGGGTACATGAAAGGGATATTCAATTTTATCGGGTAGGACGATGTAACATCCAATCGCCAGTGTTGATTTAGCAGATCAGATTGTCTTGTCTTGTTTCTAGCACAGTATAAAGACGACCAGTATCTCAACTAGGCCCTTTTTGTGAAATCAAATGGTACGCTCGCAAGATTCATCGGACAAAATTGGCGGTCATATTTATCAATTTTGAAAACAGATTCGATTTAGGAAAACTCGCGCATACTCTGAAATCGATTTTGAAAGTAATCGATCTAGAAATATATAAAAAAAACTAAATGAAATTTGGGGTACTTGCGGTTACTTAAAAATCTATTTTGAAAACAATCAGTGGTGCTACTCTGTAAAAATCTCACCGTGAAAACTTAGGTGAAGTGAGCGTGGAGTGAGCTGTCAATAGTGTCAATTCCTAGCAAAAACAAACTCACTTCACCTAAGTTTTCACGATAAGATTGTTACAGAATCGACCGGCAGCACAGAAAAAATTATAAAAAATGGGCGAGTTGAACTCGCGTGGTGAGTACTCGTACGATGAATATTATCTACCATGTTTTTTATCCCAATATAGTCCAGTCAAATTAGTCCTTAAAATAGAGGTAAGGTTACAATAATTCCCATAGAGCTAAAAATTGGTATGAATGTTCAGAATACTATTATAAATGAATTGTGAAAAGTCCCCATCAATCCCCCTTGTGCAAAATTTTTGATTGATGGTGAAAGTTTGCAAAAATAGATTTTTCGCGTTTTTCAGCTAAACGGTGAGTTTTACAGCAAAAATAGTTCAGACAAAAATTGTAGATCATCCAATTCTCTACAAAAAATGTATCCACACTTTTTTCATAATTATTGCCATTTCCGTGATATGTTGAAAGAATTGAAAAAAATATTTTGTTCGTAATATGCACGTTAATGTACTTTTATATACATTGTACACAACAGTGTACTAAAACGCCCATCATCATCCTTTTAACTTAATCGGTCGAGTAGATTCGGAGCAAATTGGTAATGACAGGCAGGCAGACAGACACACGAGTGAGGATAATAAAGAAGAAATTAGAATAAGGAAGATAAGGGTTCCGTTTTTTCAATCGCATTTATGGAACCCTAAAAACAAAAATGATGGTCTTTTTTGGCAATTTAAAAAACCGAAAAAAAGTAAAAAAACATACGGGTTTGGGATGCGCTCGAATACTCAAAAGTTATTTGTTTCGGCACATCTACCTTGATCCTACACTCAGTGCTGCTGATCATTAGTTGGATATTTTATTAGAAATCGGAACTTTAACTTTCAGTATATCTGTAACCAGCAAGTTCCCAGGTAAGGTCTACAACAAATAAAGTGATTTATTAATTTATTGGTATGACACTTGAACGCCATACTTACAAAAAAATATATAGTTACATACACAAACAAAAATCACATAGGTACAGTTTTAGGCTTTAGGTATTGTGAATTTGTCACTTACAGAAGTGCACAGCACTGGCATAGAACTTATTGATTAAAGAACGTGCAAGATACCGTTAGTTGAATTAGTTACAAGTTACAAAATAAAGCGAAAATGAGATATTTTCACACGTACAAAAATATTTAACAAAAGCGGCTGATAAAGAAGGAAATCGAAGATTATCACAGTGACGGGGAGTATTAGTGACTCTTGGCTTCGTTTAGCGGTTTTTTATACCCGTTATCTGGGGTTGCGATTCGACATCGGCTTAGAAAATAGTGTCTGACGGCATTACTTGCGCAGGTTGCCGCATGAAGATCCACGCAGAGCACGTGGCGGAGGGCGACGGCGTGGCGGCGTGCAAGCTGCACGCGGACCGCGCGCGCGAGCTGCTGCTGCTGGCGCCCGCCGCGCAGGAGCAGCGGCGCTGGGTGGCGCGCCTGGCGCGGCGCGTGCAGCGCTACGGGTACCGCGCCGCGCACCACACCAACCACGACCACACCAAGCTCTCGCCCAGGTAACCCTCGACGGTTGTGATTATGTGAGCACCATGTATTTATCAACATCATTAATTTAACCGTCAATGTTTATTTTTTATAATATATACCTGTTGTTGTATAGTAATTTAATTGTAGGTACGTCGTCTTCAAATATAATTATAATTAATGTTTACAAAATATTGTAAAACATTTTCAAAGAGTAACTACGGAGTTTCCTGTCCATTCTTCTCCATACGAAACTACATCAATTCTAATATCTTGTAAATGTTTACATTCAAAACTATCCTTTTAATGGCCTCCTTGAATTAAATTATTAAATTTGACACCGCCGTTTACCATCAAATGAGATTATTATTAAACGCACTGTAACTGCGACACAAGGACTGCATAGAAATTCCACATCCTTCCTTCCTTCCTTCCATTACTTCTTTGTGAAATAGGTTATTATCCGGATCGAACCTTCCAGTCGTGAGGCCCCTAACCTTGGCTTGTTGTTCGCAGGGACTCGATGCGGTCGAACCTGAAGTCTGCGTACATGAACGCGTCGCAGCGCAGCTCCACGTTGCCGGCCAACGCGTCGCTGCCGCGCCAGTGAGATCTACGGTACTAGACACTTTATCAACACGAAGAATGGGCGCCCATTACTAAATACAAATTTCTCATTTCGCATGTACTTGGTTTTAAAGGTTATAGTCGTGAGTCGCTTTGTTCACCGCGCGTTGGTTTTTTTTTTACTAACACTTTTTTCGAACATTTTATTCTATGGGACCTAGAATATAATCTGTTTATTTTGGAAAACTAATTGAATTATGCTATCGATCGAGGTACTTTTAAATAAGTACTCTGGATATCTTGTTAGGAAATCATTCATCGAATATTGTTAGAAGTGAAGTGGGATCAGCGCGATGCGTGGCTCGGGCGCTGGCGTTTGATCTGGCATTTGACAATATTTACTATTGAATCTTTCAGAATTTTTCTATCCAAATTTCAATTAAACTTGTAACTAGTCTTAAATAAGTTTAAGTATTTTTGTCCAAATTTTTATAAGATTTCGGCAGGATTGCTGTGATAGATATTGAAAATATTAATATTTTGTACTTATCAAAATTTTACCAACACCAAGTAGTTCTTCTTATTATTTTTGAAGAAGCTGATTGTCATGGCGAAATCTCACAGACGGATGCAATGGTGCTATCGTGTGCATCAGTTGCAAGTTATTCACATTTTATATGACATCAGCTCTTTAAGCAAGTGCTTTATGAAGGAAAACTAATATTTTCTTGGTTCATTAGAATTGGGTCATGTAAATATTAGTAGCCGTGTTGATATTATTATGTTTTTGGGAACTTATCGCGGTTTCGGATGCGGTTTTATTTTGCTTACGACGACCATGTTGTGTAACTTGAGAACTGGGCGGTGATACATAAGCTTGTGGAGCTTTCGCCATGAAATAATGGGATACATAAACTATAACATTATTGTTCATAACATTGTCAACGTCTAGTAGTCCATATCGTTGAGTTTTAAAGTGACATAAATTAAACTGGTTATTTTTCAATAATATTTTTGTACAATTTATTGAACCAGTAGAGCATTTTTATTATAATGTATTTTGTTACGTTTTTATTTTTAACAGCACATAATGTTTATGCTTCAGTATGTTGTATCATATACTATTTTTGTATATAGATAATATCGATCGGGAAGCTGTTACTGGATCCGTATACATTGGAATTCGATCTATCCTGATACAGAAAAAGATCAGTCACGAGTGACTCCGTCATCGCGTCACAACAAGCGGACATACATATTTACTACGCGGTTGCACCGTTACTAAAACGTTTACATATAAAATACGGGAATTGATTCACACAGGAATTGACTTACCAATTTTTACGTATTGTTAAAGAATCTAGTTAAACATATATCATGTTAATTGAAATGTAGAAAATTATAGTAAATGATTCAGGGACCCTTTAATGTTAGATTAAGTACACAAGTAAGACAATTCACAACGCGTAAGTGTTGCCAATTAACGAAGAAACCGTGCCATAGGTGTTTTTGTTTTTAGTGAATCGTCTCATAATTATATTTGCTCAAGTGAAATACCTAGTTCTTCTAACAAAATTCCGCAACGTTACTTAATAATGTAAGACTCTGAATGGGCTTCCTTGAATCACAAGATCAATTTATTGTAGACTATTGTGTAGTGAGCTGCTGAGCTTATTAATTAATTAGATAAAGCAATTAATTCTACAAAAGTTTGCTAAACATTTTTCTGTATAACATCACCGATTGCACTAATGTTTCTGTTGCAATCTTGAGCTGAGAAATGTAATTTTGAAGCAATAACTCACCGTGTCTTATTATTCGTTTTGGTACGACTTGTTGAAGTGCCAAACTTTCTCATTTGTTAACACCAAGTCGGCTCTAAAGTAAATAGCCTTCTATTTAACTTTTGTATCTTTTACAATTCATCTTTAGGCCTATTATACCTTTATAATTAGATGTATAATGTATTTTACAAATTTTGAAACACCAATTTTAAATAAGGCCTTGTATAATCTCGTGTACAATAAATCTCGTTTAGTTGTGAGTATAAAGTACAAAGGGTAGTTGAATCTGTTCACAACTATTCATATTTTAATGTCAAACCTTTATTCAATAAACAAGTTTCGGGAACCCTTCATGCTCAGTGTACTCATACGAGGACATCCAAACCTGGGGTGAGAGGTTTTTGTTCGTTTTGACAATAACAGCAATTTTTATAACAATAGAATTTTTACTGGTAGAAGTGGGTTCGGCAATCTCAAGTTTCGGCATCGATAAACGATTAGTGACGTAGAGGGATAGGCGACCGATTCGTGTAATGTGTGAAGGCTTTGGATAGCTGTGATAAATAGTCGTGTCTATGTTCGCAGTCCAGTCAAATTAGCAGTAGTTTCCACGCGGTCTCGGTGAAAGATTAACGTCTTTTGAATACAGGGGATAAAAAGACATTTTTTTTTGTTTATCATTATTATATTTATACTATGAATAATAAAGGTTGTATTTAATATATTCTTGGCAAAATAACGAAGTGACTAGTAGAGACTTGGAAACAGCAATGCTTCGAATTTCTCTGGACTGCGAACACCCGTGGTGCTAGAAGGAAACAGGCCTCCGACGCATTGTTGTTACTATTAGTTCTTGTTAAATATTAAAAAATACCCTGTTTAATATTGCTCTACACATTGTTTACATTCCTGCAACGAAAACTATGTTGAGTTTTGTTTTCATTAGTTTTATATTGACTCAAGTTCTCTGTTCTGTCGCATATCCAGTTATTGCTTTGTTTTTCTTATAGATGTAAGTTCGGAACAATCTCTTCATTCATGTTGACATGCGAATTTAAAATTTAACGTACTTAAAAGTTATAAAAAATTGCAATTTCGTCGTAGTGTTTACGCTTATTTTTGAGATGCATTTTATTTTTATTACGGCAGCTTGTGCATTGTATTGTTCGTGCACTTCATTCCATATTGTTTCATGAGATGTATTTTATGTTTCATGTGTTCGGTTTTATGATTACCAAAGAAGTTTCAAAAATAACAAAAAGAGCTGTTTATTTTGGATTCTAAGCCTGCGTTTTTCGTTCCATGTCTCGTCATTAATATTAATTCCATATAATAATAATAATATCGTTATTTACTATGCATAATTCTGATAACCTGATTTTACTATTCTAGATGACATTTTTCGGGAGTATTTTTCCCGACAACCGCAGCCTTATAAACCGGTCCGGTTCTAGAAATACTCCCAAATTGTCGTATATAACAATAACTGATATAATGTAAAATCATTATGTAAATTATTTATTATCGAATTAAATCATTTATTGTAACGTTATATTTATCTACTAAAATTGTAAGTTCCTAACTAGCTTTTCATATTTTGTAAAGATTTTTTTTCAAGTAGCTTTTCGCTGATAGAGGACATTTCGTATAATTCTCCGTATGTTTTTATAAAATATGATTATGATATTGAATATATTTGGAATATGGTTTCAATCAATGCTGTAATGTGGGAGCGTCGTGTGGGAACGCGTTCGGCTCACTAGCGTCACGCAATACTAATTAACGTGCCTTAGCTACGGCTCACCCCATATCATGTAGGCTTATATTATACCTGTCATTATTTTAGTGTAAATACGCTTTCAATTCAACCGATATTTTATGGATTTTGAAACACTTGTAAATTGTAAAGATTAATAATTTTAAGGTAATTAATGCCCAATAGTTAATAAGTACTATTTTTAAAATAAAAATAACATTTTAAAATCTTTTCGTTTTATTTCTTAATTAACCTAAACTGTATTCAATGAAACATTTTAAACATTTATATATCAATATAATATTAATTCTACGTTTTAAAATACATTAGACAACATGTACTGAAACTAAAATTATGCATTTGCTTAAATTAATAAGTCCAAATAATAATTTATTTAATAAAATATTCAGTTATTATAAAAACACGTAAGTGCAAATATTACTCATCAACATTTAACGTGAATGTCTAACTTATTTTTGTTTGATAACATTTAGAAATGGAAAAACCTCTAATGTAAGTAATGTGGTTATAATATTTGTTTCGATATTATTTTATTTTAAATTGATATTTTCATACATTTAAAACATAAGCCTTTTCCTCTTTAATTTCTTTGATTCAAACTGCAGTCATTCGCTTCACAATTTTCAGATCATTTTACTCCACACTATTCCTAAAATCTTCAGAATAACCCGACCGTCTTCTTGAGATCCTTCTGTTTCCATCCAGGCAGCGACCGAAACTCGTCGTACGGCATGCTGAATGTAGACACGAAGTCGTCGTGAGTTAAGTATAGCTGAAATAATAATATTCAAAGTTACTGACTTGCTTCGTTGGTCTATTGGCTGGAAGCCGTACTACTGGTAAGCACGGGATCTTGGGTTCGATGCCCAGATCGTGCAATTTTTGGGGTTTTCCTATCAGGAATTTCTCGGTAGCAGTACGGAGTCTGGGTTTACGCCCGGTTGATGGTAATAGACTCCCTCTATTACTTATAATTGACCTTGACCACGGCCTAGTCAATTATGGTTGGTCCAATTCGCGTCACGTAAATTTGCCGCTGTTAACCAGGCTTTCCAATGTAATTTTTATTTTGTCTCAGGTCGTAGTGAAGTTCAATCTGTAGACAGACATCCCTGGGGTGTTATACAAGGCGGAGATGAAAATTTCAATATTTTTGACCTTTAACGACTAGTTTTTGAGATATTTGCGAAAGGAGGATTCCAAGTTATCCAGTTTAAAACGCAATCAATCAATCTGCCTATTCTTTTCCCAACTATGTTGGGATCGGCTTCCAGTCTAACCGGAAGCAGCTGAATACCAGTTTTTTACATGGAGCGACTGTCTATCTGACCTCTACAACATAGTTACTGGGTATAACACGATACTCCTTGGTATGACTGGTCAAAGATATACGAATGACAGTCGGGACCAACGGCTTAACGTCATTTCCGAGGCCACAGAACACTATTACACCTAGCGCAGTCCGAGGCACGGAGGATTCAATACTCAATACTACCCAACCGATTGTCGAACCGTGTCGCCGCTTTGTTTGGAATAGTTCAGACGTTCGCTGAGTGCAATGCTAAAATCCCCATCAACATTATGCGTAACATGTTGGTCGCTTTGTAGTGCGACTCAGTGTTTGTTATAAGTGGGGACAGTCATGCGCGTTGAAGCGAGCGTTCAGGTCAATTAGTTTAGTGTGCGTGTATTAATTACATTTATTAAATTTTCTACGAGTCTTAAAACTGTTGGGTAATCATCAGTCATGTGCGTGCATGATTATTTTATTGATGCATAAATCAGTTAGTTACGGTCATTAATTTTCTTTAAAATTCTTAAGTGTTACTGTATAATTGTATATTTTCGCTGATGTTTAAAGATAAATTAATAAGTATAATGACTATTTACCTCTTTGGTGAGAGGATCGACGTCCGGCGGGAGATGCTCCTTCGGGCCTTTCAGGACACCTAGTGGATATTTCTCGTATTGATCAAAACGGTTAGCGCTGTTGCCACTCTGCAACGCGCTGTTGCCGCTTTGAACAATTGCTTTGCCTTCCAAAGCACTGATGATTGCACTGAACGTCTTGTGACCCTATTCGAACATAAAAGGACTAACTATAACTTTTATTACTACGGACTTATTACTGACTAGCTTTTGCCTGTGGCTTTCCCCGTGAGGAGGTTGGAAATTATCCCACGGGATAGTAGTACGGGGATAAAAAGTATGATATAGGTAATGTCCTAATCTAGGTCATGGACTACCTGTGTGCCAAATTTCATCAAGATCTGTTCAGCCGGTAAGGCGTGAAAATGACACAAACAGACAGAGTTACTTTATCATTTATAACAATTATACTTACTAATATTATAAACGTGAAAGTTTGTGAAGATGTTTGGATGTTTGTTACTTAATCACGCGTAAACCGTTGAACAGATTTGGATGAAAATTGGCACAGAGAGACCATTTCCTGGATTAACACATAGGATACTTTTTATCCCGATATTCACACGGGATCGAAACTTACGCGTGTGAAACCGTGGGGCGCTGCTAGTTATTAATATGGGTATTCTGCAAAAGCATACCTTCCACATGGACTGCTTCCAATGGGGGAAGAAGCCCGTGAAATGCGGTGGTTCACGTCCTTGACTCAGCGCCAGAACTGGTGTCGCAGCATCCCGTGCTGCTGGGTCTAAGCAAACAGGAATCAGTTCCTTCGTTGTAAATGTAGGAGAGATGTTATGTTCGATTTATCAATGAATTAAGTTGTAACTGACTTTGAACATTACTCTAATTATTTCTTAAAGATGTTTGAACAAGTTCCATTATTCCACCAATAAAAGAAAACAAAAGTGAGTCGTGAAAACCTAAATTCAGTTTCGTACTTTAGACATTTTTATAGAATAGACCGGCTGGAGTTAGTTAGATAGCAAAAAATACGATAGCAAGAGCTCAACTTTTTATAAATTTATAGCAAAACTAAAAAACCGGTCAAGTGCGAGTCGGACTCGCGCACCGAGAGGGTTCCGTACAAATTTGTAGGTATGCAACTACAAATTTTCAGTTTTCGGTTTTTTTCCTTTACTAGTGCTACATGAAATTGCTTCTTGCCAAATTTCATGATTCTAGGTCAACGGAAAGTACCCTATAGGTTTTGATTCCCTTGCGAGTATCAAAATATGCGGCATAAACGCCCGTATGTTTTGATTGCGTTGACTTAGAAGTTTGATTTTTTCACTGCTTCAAGGGATTGTAACTCTGAGTATTGATATTAATTTGATAACTCCACGTGTTCCTGAGATAAAGGTTCTTTACAGAAGGACAACGAAGTGATCTTATAAGGGTTCCGTTTTCCTTTTGAGGTACGGAATCCTAAAAAATACGTACGTTACGTACGTTTCGTTACCTTGCGCCAGATAGGCGAGTGCGATAGACCTGGGATCTTCCTTAGCGCGTGGGCAGCAGTGCTGTCCGAGCCACACGAACACCGCGTCGTGAGCGTCCACAACGCCTACCATTTCGGGCGCCAGGTCGTACTGGCTGAATGAGACTATCTCCTCAACTGTGCAGACAGGATACATAAACAATTTAGTAGGTAGGTACACAAGCATTACAAGTCCACTACCATAAGGACCTTTGGCGCACGAATGACGTTGACAAGAGGGCGCTGTTGGTAAACATTATGTACCTACAAGTGTTTCAAAGTATTCAAAGGCCTTAGAATTTAGAAATTACCTATTTGCTGTGCGCTCCGGTCTACACAGAGCCTAATGAAGTTGCTCGACCCCCTGAATCATAATTCAGTTTTTAAAAGCCGTTTTATTATTTTATTTCACTTACATGAATATTGGGTAGGTACACCGAGAGACACATAAAAGAGACGCGGCGGCAGGGGGCGCTGTACCTCCTTAAGTGGAGATGGCACCAACAGGTGACGACGGTTACCCAGCGCTGTCCAGAAGTCCGGCTTCTCTTTACCTGAAGATAGGACGTTTCATCAGTGAATGCTGCACTGGGAAAAGGGTGACATTAATCTGGAATTAAGTAAAAATATGCATTACCTTGCATAACGAGTGCATGTTCAGTGGCAGCCATGTTCTTGGCGACTTCTCGCTCGTCCCCCGTGGCGCTGGCGCCGCACCACACCCAGGCGCGCCCCCCCTCGCGCAGCACGTAGCACGCGCCGGCGCCCCCTACACCCCCCTCGCGGACTTCCATGCCCCGCGCCTCGCGTGCGTACTGTCCTGATACGCGGATCAATACGCGTGATGGTGCGAGGAGCCTGCGCCCTGTGGCTGTGCAAAATATTGTTAGGATCTTTCGAAAATAGAAACTATTGACCTCAAATTGAAACTAGCTATCTACTTTTTTTGGAGTTTATGAGTAGGCACTTACGATCATAATCAGTTGCGCTGCCGACATAAGTGATCATACGACCCTTGAAGATTTGAAGGAAATGTGCCGGTTCCTTCCCTTGGTACACCCATGCCTGAAAATTTGTTAAAATTTATCAGTACTTACTTTATATTCAACTGTTATGGCAGATAATAATTAGTACATACCTGTACTGGAGAACGCCCCAGTTTGGTGTAGAGGTCTTTCGCTTCTTTAGCGCCCAAATTCCGCAGATCATTGGGCGAAGAGCCACCCTGAAACATTTACATTATGTCAAGTTCGTACTACAACCGGTTGTTGATTTTGGTTTTTCTGTCGTGTTAGACTTCGATGAACGCAGATGGAACACCCTAAACTAGCTGTCAATAAGAGCAGTAATATCTATTAGACGGAGATGTTACTAAAAATTGCAATGTTTTTTGTCACCATCCAGTAGTAGAGCACGGTCTGGTCGCCGATGGGCGCGTGGTAGGTGTAGAGCACAATGTAGCAGTCTCTGTCGTAGAAGACCGCGGCTTGTGGGCGCTCCACCTCGGCCAGCGCCTCCTTGTTCACGTCCTCCGCGTCAGTCCCGCGTCGGCGTACGCGCCACACTCGCAGTGCGCCTGAACCGTCGTCTGGCAGCTGAGCCTGTTATGACAACGAGTAAATTTTGAAGAGCTTAGGTGACAAAACAAATCAACAACGGATTCAAGAGAGCAACATGATTGGTGAGTACAATTTTTTTATATTTTTTATATTAGCCTACATTGACACACTGTTGGGAAAAGAACTCCCCCAAATCATTCTAAGCATACTTTTCCAGGGCCACCTCAGTGTAACCCTTGCGGTTCGCGTCTAGATCGTCCTGCCTCCTCATCCTGGGCTGACCTCGGCGGCGCCGTCCATCCTCAGGCACCCGCCGCGGGGAGACTGATGCCTAGCGTTTATTATTCATTCGGCTGATGTAACCCGCTTCATCCCAGTACCTAATTGATGTTTGTAAAAAGAACCTAACCAATGGATTTATTTGGCAGTAGTCCAATCCAATTATTAGATCAGTCAGTGAGTCTAGGACTTGGTGATGGTTTATAAAATAAATAAAAAATGCATTTTTTTCATTCAATTTATTGTCCCACTGCTGGGCAAAACCTTCGTAACGTAATATGTCATATTTATTATCATTATTATATTCATATTTTTAGTTTTTTGGGCAAAATAGGCTAGATTATAGTTGTAGATACTAGGTAGATTTATAATGTCGAGTAAGTATGCAGGAACTGACCTCAGCGGCGAGCCACGCGTTTGTAGCAAGACTGACGGCATCAAGTCTAGTTGTAGCTGACCGAGCGGCGCGAAGTCTTCCGTCGCGTCTAGCATCACACCAGCGCCAGTTGTGGAACAGCGCTGCGAACTCCAACGGTTCCCTTCCCGCAGGAGCAGCTGATACCGGGACTGTCATACGGCGAGCTCGAGCTAAACCTCGTGCTGCTGCTAGGGCCCCTCGAGCCGCTGGGCCCGACGCTGACGGACCCACCCAGGCCCACACACCACGGCTTCCGCTGTCCACTATGTAGACACCCTGAAAAAAGTTATTTTGTTTCAATCTCAGATTTGAGATCATGTTTTGAACTTTTTAGTTTGACTCTTTAGTCGCAGTCGGGTTTTTTGATTAAGCACCTATTTCTCTCTTTTCTATTTTCAGCCTTTACTTAACTGTTATATTTTTGGAATGGTCTTCTCAGGCCCCTTATTTTGATAGGTAGGCACCTACCCCACTTGCTCATGGTACATTTTTATTCCTAGACATAACTTATTGACGACTAAAATCCGCCATTTCGATTTTATAAAAGTAACCTAGCCTCATTGACTTATATACCTACTTTTTAAATCATTGCCTAGCCTATAACAATCGCGTGAACTAGACGAGTCGATGGATACCTTAGGTAAGTATTAAAATCCATTCAGTGTTAATGCTTCGGGGTTATAAAGAATCCCACAACAAAGATACGCGTGAAAAAACATAACCTTGTTTTTGCTGTCGAGCAGTCGGGTAAAAAATCAATAACATTGCAGACTTGTGGTGCACTATCGTCTCAAGAGAGTATGGATTACATTTTAAAACCCGTCAAGCGTTTCGTGATTTAGTCATAATCGCTGCGGTAACACAATTTATTGAAATCACAAAAAATGGGAAACGCTTGAATGAGTTTTGGCGGTCACTGCTGCGTCCTAGGTCACTTACATCATCAGCTAGGTCTTCTCTGAACAGCGGCGCGCGCTTTATTTCTTCCAGTCTTGCAGCGGGTCGCTGCGAGGGTACAGTTATAGGTGTGACCCGCGGCGGCTGTGTGGCGCGGTAGAGGCGCGCGGGTCGCGGCGGGTCGGCGGGCGGCGCGGCGGGTCGCAGCGCGCGCGCACGCAGCTCCAGCAGCGCGTCCAGCAGTGCGCGGTCACTGGCCGGCAGCGTCTGCTCGTACCCGTCGTGAGCGATCGCGATTCGACGCGCCATCATGCCCTTGTCTGCACCACGGGCCATCCGGTATGCGATCTAGATTTGTAAGGTTGAATTTAAGGTATGACTTCCTTCATTGTTAGTTTGATTTTCTTTATATTTATTCAGGAATTTGTAATTTTATGCGTCTAATTAAATTTAAATGTACTTTAAGGTAGTTATCCGTAAAATGAAGGTTTAGGTAATACTTATGTTAAGTATATTTTCAGGAACCTACTTATATACCAAAACAATAATCCTCATTCCGTATTCATACGACTCTCCAACCGTAACACCACAAACCTTGGCTCCAAATATTTTCTCGACGAGGTTGGCGGTCCGTCCGAGCCACAGCACGAGGAGCGAGGTGGTGTCGAGGACGAACACGCCATCAGTCGCGAGCTGCGCCCAGGACACCGGCTCGAGCTGTACCAGTACCGGCCGGCGTCCGCGCACGCGGTACAGGCGAGCAGCTCCGATCAAATTGGTTGAACCACTTCGGAGGATCCTGGTTTTATACATAAATAATAGATAAAAATCATTATTTTGAGCGAAGGCTAGAGATCTGATATAAATTACCTATTAAGTGTATATTCTACGAAAAAACCCGTAAGCATTATTACTATCACTGTCGCACAACTGCCAAAGTTCAAGTGCAAGATAAAGACAGGAACGAAAAAGCACGAGTTGAGTACATTCTTACCTAAAGTTTAGATTTCAGCCTTAGTATCAATCGGGTCTTACCTGGGGCCATATTATGAAGTATTATTGCCATCATTATTTCAGTCTGAAAAAGGGATAGTGGTATCGGTAATGTATTGCTTCGTCTCTCTCTCGCACAGGAATCATGATGGCATTACAACGTCATAATACGGGCATCTGATCCCATCTCTAATGTAGGACAGCAGCCGTGGAGTCCTCTTGGTGACGGCCTCGCGGTGTACGACCGTGGGGGCCGCGAGCCGGGGCCAGCGCAAGGCTAATCGTGATACGTGTCTCACCTGATCCCATCTCTAAAGTAAGATAGAAGCCGGGGCGTTTCCTTGGTGACGGCTTCGCGGTGGACCACCGTAGGCGCGGCGAGGTAGCCTGCGAGCTGCGTGCCTCGACGCAAGGCCAGCCCTGCGAGTGACCCGCTGCGCTCTCCGGCCCACGAGTGGATGTGGCGCTCCAGGAGCTCCCCATTGCCGTTCTCTTTTATTTCTCGACGCTGGTAATAATATTTGAAAGTTCACCACACAATATTTTCAGTTTAGTCCCAGTAGTTTTGTTCAAAACCGAAGTCCTGAAATTGAGACTCTGTAGTCCTACAGTTTTTAACAAAATTACTGGATCCTGGGCCTTTGCTACTTCGTGCTACAATTTAAACGTTTGCTTAGCTTTGATTAGCTGAACCTGAACAACCACACAGTCCAAAAAGTCTACATTAGGAGGCCGTGTCTTGGTTACTACCCTCCACACCAGACCCATGGAAAACTGTAACGTCATCGTCTTAAAGATTAAAGAATCTTGTTATGGACTTAATTTGCGGTAACGAGTTGCCCAGGGCTAGGTATTTGAAATGTCTACGAATTTAGGCATTATCTAGTCTATGTCCAGTTACTCACAATAACATCAGGTCCGGCCGGCTGCCCCGGCAGGGAACAAGAGTACACCAAGTAAGCCTCGGCGTCGTAAAATGTTCCGTAGTGTGTGCGAGGTAACAGTTCGGTGTTCGATTCCTGAAAATGACGTTTCGTTTTACATTGAACTCCCTTTACATAAAATGATTGTCTAATGATTTAAGCTCATCATCATCACAGATTATCAAAATCAAAAAAGTTATACTTAATTTTACACCTTCAAGTAAAAACATATCTATGGTTTACAATAAAAATAGGCTAAGGTAAGTAGGGTAGCTATAATATAATATTAATGTGTGAACTACCGGTAGATGGCGCTGTTCGTAACGAAAACATCGAGCTCCGTTATTATTGGCAATAAAAATCTAAAATACAGTTAAATTTTAATAACTTTATAATGCGCGTGATCTATATAGTGTAAACAAACAGTGAAAGTGTTATCTCAACGTAACTGTTATGCAAAAAAAAGTTATTACGTGAACAATTCCGGAACGTAATCTGAGGTAAACACAGTGTAAATATTGTGTGTAAAGTGACGAAAACGTTCATAACAACACAGTGAATCGATGGTCGACAAGTGGTGAACAGCAGTGTGCTAATTAAACTCAAAAATAAAGAGTGAATATAAAACTTGAACTTTTTTCTCGTCGTTATTTTGAAAATCTCAAAGTCATTCTTCAACATTCACAAAATTTTAAAAAGCGACATCTCCTGCCTAGTAGCTGTAGCACTTCGAATAGATCAATAATTTACGCCATCTAGACGCGTAATACTGAACTAAAATGTCAACATCCAAGCTGAACACAAACTCCTCAAGTGAAATCCGTAAGATGTCAGCACTAGTACAATGCTACAAATGCAAAAAAACTGTTCCCGCAAAAAATACAGCATTGTGCTCTGTTTGTAACAACAGATTTGAGCCCGATTGCGATGGCTACCCCGAACAAACATACCGTTCAATGAGCCAGGAATCTAAGAAGAAATGGCGCTGCAATAGCTGCATTAAGAAAGCAGTTGCAAAAAATGCAGATGTGTCTAATGTAACCATGAGAAATAAAAGAATACATCCAGACAGGCAGTCTTCCCCTGTACGATGCACCGAAAATATGGGAAAATCGCCCCTTACGTACGACTCCCACATTCTCACAGATTACGAAACATCATATTATGAAGCTGATACCTCGCCGAATAAATTATCCAAAAGCTTAGACGGCACAATAATTAATACCTCAATCACAGAAGTACAAGATACGATATATCAATTAACTGAGAAACTGAAGAGTACAGAGAACGAACTGGAAAATGTAATATTGGATAATAACAATCTAAAAGAACAAATTAAGAAACTAACTGCTGAAATTAAAATATTAAAATCTCTGTGTTCCTCGTCCGCAATTTTAGAAAATAGCCTAATAAACACAACCAAAAAGAAAAAGCGTTCGCTCTTATTCCAAAATATGTCCTCTACACCAACCTCGCCTGGACCTACATCAAACGTTGAATCCAGCAGCAACATAACATATCTGGGCCTACAACAAAAAATCATAGCATTGGAAAAAGACGTGAAAGATGCAGTACAAGAGAGAGCAACATTCGCTAAACAAATACAGGCCCTGACTGCAACAAAACACGAAAACTGTGCAGCTGCAATCAGTACAACACAAACCAACATTACAAAACAACAACAGCATGAATATGGGAAAAAAATTGTGATCTTCGGCGCCCAACAATGCGTAGGTCTAGCTGCAGCTCTTATGGAGTCGAGAATAAATACACAATATGAGAAGTATGGAGTTTTCGCCCAAACGATGCCAAATGCAGGTAGCGATGTCATAATGAAAAGTTGTATGAATTTCAACCTGCAACCGGACGACAAGGTTGTAATATGTTTGGGGGAAAATGATCATAACATGAAACATGTGCTATTCCAACTAAAATCCATGCTGAAATTATTTTATAAAAATACTATTATTTTACTAAATGTACAACAAAGTTACTACCTTGATGTCGTGAAATTAAATCATCGCTTAAAATATATTTGCCATTATTATAAAAATTGTCATTTCACGAACTGCCAAAATTCCAAGTTATCTGATATTTGCAAATCAATAAACTATGAACTAGACTGTGAATACTATAATGCGACATTTTTGAATCCTGCTGAAATAAAAAAACGACTGGTGAGTGGCAGAACAAGTTTTTTAACAAAAAACAAGGAGCCCAAGAAGGGGACTATCCCCTTTTATTTCAAAAGTTCCGCAAACAAAGAACTGGAAATTAAAGATACTCGCGATCCCACTGAAAAAATTGAACACATAAAAAAGGGTACCATACCATACTATTTTCTACCATTAAAAACTTCTAACATTTTTTTTCGACTCTAAAAATACGTCACCAACAACATCTTCGTTTCACCACTTTAGGATATTACATCAAAACATTGCAAGCATTCTATCCAAACAAGAACTATTAGATATAACATTACAAGAGATGCGAGATTCATATAATGACCCACATGTAATCTGCCTGTCTGAAACATTTATTAAGAAAGGCCATGAGAGCTATCTTAAGATATCAGATTACATAATGGCAGCTAACTTTTGTAGAGAAAAAAACCGAGGTGGAACTTGCATTCTAGTTAAAAAGGATCTTATTTTCAATAAATTACCTATGGTTAAAAAATATGCATCAGTTAATACATTCGAAATTTGTGGCATTGAGTTAACTAACGAAAAACTATTGATAATATGCATATACAGAACACCCCAGTCCGACCCCAACCTATTTTTAACTAATCTAGACAGTCTCTTACATGATATTCTCAAAAAATACAAACCTTCAACACGCATAGTTCTAGCAGGAGACTTCAACATAAACACACTAAAAAAAGGTAAAATCACTAACGAATTCCAAGATCTAGCAAATAACTATAATTTAAAAATTCATATTAATGAAGCTACTCGCAAATCCTCTTGTATTGACCATATATTGAGTAATATCCCTGATGCATCTACGACAGTACTATCACTCTACCTCTCGGACCACGAAACAGCACAAATGATAGGCTTCCCCTTAAAACGCCAATCTATAAAAGATGCAATTTACTACGTTTACAAAAGAGATTATAATGTCCACAATGTTCACAAGTTCCGAAAATGTCTGCAAAGTTTGACGTGGTCAGAAGCATATATAGAAAAGGATGCAAATATAGCATTTAAGTGTTTTCACGAGTTAATGTGCCTTTTCTATTATCTGTGTTTTCCTAAAGTAAAGATAAAGATAAATCGAAACAAAACAGTAAAAAGAACATGGATAACTAAAGGTCTTAAGCAGAGTTGTAAAACAAAGAGATTTTTGCGTTATCAATATTATAAGAAGAAAACTCAACCCCACAAAACTAGATACATCAAATACTCAAATTTGTTACAAAAATGTATCTATAACTCCAAAAGAAATGCTAATATAAAATTTATGCATACACATCAGAACACATGTAAGGCTACATGGACTGTAATAAAAAATGAAGTACATAATCCTAGTCCTAATAATAACATAGAATCTATTAAAATTAATAATACCATACTTACGGAGCCAACAGAAATAGCCTCCACTTTCAATGATTTCTATCTAAATTATGAACCCACACAGCAAAGCACAAACAGTCATGGTAGTGAAAATCTAATACACTCAATGTTCCTCGTTCCAATGTCAGAAAGCGAAGTAGAACAACAAATTATGTTATTAAATAATACTACCTCCGAAGGCTACGACGAACTTAGCACTAGAATTATTAAGAAATGTGCTAAGGAAATACGCGGCATTCTAACGCATCTTATAAACTTGTCTTTTGTTCAAGGAGTGTTTCCAGATAAATTAAAAATGTCAATTGTAAAACCACTTTTTAAAAAAGGTGAAACACATGATGTTAACAACTACCGCCCAATAACTTTGATACCAATATTGTCAAAAATCTACGAAAAATGCATGTATAAAAGGCTTATTAATTACTGCGAGACATTTAATATTATAAAGAAAGAGCAATTCGGTTTTCAAAAAGATAAATCAACAACATTAGCTATCTTCTCACTCTTGAAAGCAGTAATGACTAATATTAATAATAATCAATTAACGACGGGCTTATTTCTTGATCTATCTAAGGCGTTCGACCTGGTCTCGCATAACATTCTTTTTCGGAAGTTGGAGTCTATGGGAATTAGAGGACCTCCACTACAATGGTTAGTGTCATACATATCCGGCAGACAGCAGTGTGTTGCAATCACTAATATGAATGACAATAAAGATATGGTTACATACCACTCTGAATATAAAACCACCAAACGAGGCGTTCCCCAGGGCAGTATATTGGGCCCGATTTTGTTTCTCCTTTATGTGAATGATATTGTTGACATGACTAATCATAAATGCTTTCTGTTTGCTGACGATATTTCAATAATAGTTGCTACCGATAAAAAAAGTAAATCAATAATTGATCATGAAACAGATATTAATAATACAATAGAAAATCTTATAAATTGGCTTAATAAAAATAATTTAGTTATTAACCTTAATAAATCAGTATATGTACAATTTAATAAATCTTATAATAATAAATTTAATTTCACAATGAATATATCAAAACTTCAAAAAGTAGCACAAACCAAGTTTTTGGGAACGATCATAGACGAACATCTGGACTGGAAAGCTCATATCGATAGCATATGTAATAAAATCAATAAATTCGTATACGCTCTTAGACGGATTAAAAATGTTACAAATATTAAAACAGCTATAATGTCCTATCGCGCTTATGTAGAGTCCTCGCTGCGATATGGATTAATTGTATGGGGAAATAGTACTGACCATACTAGAGCATTTATCGCTCAAAAGAAATGCGTTCGAGCTATTCAGGGAATTCCACCGGACGTATCTTGTCGACCATTATTTAAAAAACTCGGTCTGCTACCACTCCCCTCGCTATATGTATATGAAACATGTATGTTTGTACGGAAACACAAATACCTATTCAGAACAGCAGCAGATGTAAGCTCTAGGAATCGGCGTGACAAATTTAGACTTGTTTTAGACGAATTCCCTCGATCAACAAAATACAGTAAAAGCTGTTTAGCCATGGCTGTACGTATATATAATAAATTACCATGTAAACTTAAATTACTAAATGGAAGACTGTTTAAAATTCACTTATTCAAATGGCTAAATGATAATAATTTTTATAGCAATAAAGAATACTTTGAACACAACTTGTATTAACCAATTTGCATGCTTTAGTCTTAAGCAAAACATGTATGACCTTATCCTTAACTCATGTAACACCTTTGTATACCATGTTTTACGCAAATAAATAAATATGAATATGAATATGAATATATACGGAGACGATGATATAATATATATTTTGGCTTCATTTCATTGATGGTCCACCACTCTAATATAAATTACAGTAGGTGGGTCAATCTCCAAAACGGGCGTGTTCGTGTGATCGCTCTGGTGCTTTTCAGATATTGATATTTAATGGTAATTATGTATCTCATTGAAGAAATGATATTCAAATAGTTTGAATATCATTATTTTTAATGAGATACATAATTACCATTAAATATCAATATCTGGATGGGACCAGAGCGATCACACGAGTGCGCCCGTTTTGGAGATTGACCCAGGTATAGGTTGGTGACGTCATAGAAATATATATTAAGTATAGCTGTGTGTGCGGCCACCTAAAGATAGTATTGAAAATTTGAAAATATATGATTTATGTTAATACGAGTAGGTATATATTGTAGCTACGTCTGTGATGGGCTTTATTAAAACGAGCCTTCGTTTTGTCTCCTGATTACAAAAACATTTTTCAAATTTGCATACTTGACCCCAATCACTATAAATATTAGTTGTCTATAGCGGGGATTATTCGTAATAACGATTAATATTTAAATCTAATGTATTCATTGGCGACGTTAATCCAGATAAAAATAAAGTAGCAAATAAGCTAGGTCAGTGATCTCGAATTCGACTTGTCGTCAGCTTACAAAATAAATAGAAATCAGCACCTACAATAAGTTCTGGCTATTAATCTCGATCCGAATAGCCGACTGTCAGCGCGGGCGTCGTCGACCGTTATCAAGAAAAAAAAATAAGCAATGAAAGATTGCTATCTTTGTTTCGTAACTGTTATTAATTATTATCAAGTGCTATAATTTAGTCAATCACTGGTTATTAACGCGTGTTCGTTGGAAATTGTGCAGTTATAAATTGTCCGTAATAAGTAGATGGTATGCATGAATGTCATAATCAAAATGTGTCACGCTCTTCGAAGCGAAATACGATATTTTCAATGTGCTGATTGCTGTTTTTAGTAGATAATGAAGTGAAAAACTAAATTGTCGCCGCCGGCGGCGATCGTGGCTCTCAATGGAACATCATTGGCCATTCGTGCATAGTGATGTACCTACAATTACGGCGGCATGTGAGTGCGTATCTCCCTGGCGTTACCAAACACTGGATAATCCACGTGTTTTAATTACACGCGATCTGCTTTTTGTGCATACGCTTTCGAGTATTTATCCGCATATTATGCTTATTAATTTTATGCGTATGGTAATGATATTCTGACGGAATTGCGCGATAATTAGTTCAGTCGAGCAAACATGATGCAGAGGCAGGTTACTAGTGGTAGGTAACGTTGATACTCTGCGTGTTGCTGTTTGTGTGTTTTTGTTAAGAAAATGTGACTTGTGGCGTGGCATGGATTAGGATCGTTTAGGATTCCAATAATCCCTTATTAATTCATTATTCCGTGAAAAATTAAACCCGATTCTAAGTTGTCAATTTTGTGTTAAGACCTTTATCTCAGTCGGAATAAGTTTCCAAATACAAAAACTGGCTGAAAGGTTGAAGCTTGGACCAAAATATAAAATATCTTACATCGACTTCAAATATATTAGGAAAAGGGCAAGATGATGACTGATCTAATAATATAGCGTGTTTGAAAGCTGGATACCGTCGTTGCGCATGCAAAAGCCGCTGTGTTTTTAGTCAACTTATTTGAGCTATATGAATTATAACATTTAGCGTGTTTATACGGAACTTTCAATGTATGAATATCACATAGCTACATTCCTTAACTCTTTAAATATTGCACTTATCACATAGCTGTTTATACAGTATGTGTGTATTGAAATAACGATTAAAACTGCTTATAGAACCGAAAATAACTAAATAACACATAGCGGCTTTTGCACGCGCAACGACGATACAAGCCATAAGGGAGTGATAGTTGACACAATTTAGAGCATTTTGAGCCATACATTATGTTTCTTTATTTTTTTCGCAGTTAAAGTTGGTATTATTTTTTAATAAAAGTTTACAGTAAAAAAAAAAGAAAGATACTTCGTCTAAGATAATTATGTCCTATGGCTCAAAATGCTGTAAATGGTGTCAACTATCACTCCCTTATAGCTTTGCACTCAGCTTCCAAACACCCCTGTACGTATAATTGAATGAGCAAAAAAGTTTCAGTTTCATGATTTCTACTTTCTAGTAAATTAATAGCATTAATTTATCGGTAATGTGGAGCTTTGTAACTTAGTTATGTTTCTTTATAATTATTTTGCTTTCCACTTTACGGATCATTTCACAGTTGCAACTTATTTATTGCACCATAAAAATACTAATTAGTAAATTAATTAGAAACTACGGTATCTATAATATTATTATTACTTACTTGTAATTTTTTTTATTTAAATGAAAATCGTTTACCATGTTTGTAAATATGTGAGGACCATGTATCTATCAGACAATTATTTTTTATGTCATGGTTTCATTTTAAATTCTTTTACCTACTTATTGTGATATATTAATTTTATTTTAGGTGCATCGTCTTCACATATTATTATTATATAATTAATGTATGCAAATGTTTCTTGCCCATTCTTCTCCATACGAAAACTACCTTTTGGAATGGGCGACTAAAATCAATTCTATTTTGTTGTAATTTTTGACGTTCAAAAGTGCCTTTTATGTGCCTACTAGCTTCTGCCCGCGATTTCGTCCGCGTGAAATTTCTTGTTACTCCGACCCACCCCGTCGCATCGCATCGCCTGCCCGCGCTATTACTTCGTTTTTGCTTAGCGTTCTTTCTGACTTTTTTTCTTATTGCTCGGTTCTTAAAGGTCATAGCGTGATGTTAAATAGCTATTGCCTTCGTTAGCCTATAGCCTTCCTCAAGAATTGGGCTATCAAATGCAAAAAGAAATTCAATTCCAGAGATTAGCGCATTCAACCAAACTCTTCAGCTTTATAATACCTATTAGTATAGATTAGTATAGATTTGAAATAAATGCTTTGACTTTGATAAAATTGGCTTTTACCTATATCTAATAAAGCATTACGGTGCTTTCAGGCAGATAGACCGATGGTCTTTGCGGTGTGGCTGGTAGAATGAGAGTGGCCAGGTTGCCTGTGTCCGATAGTGAACTACTTAGTAACTCTATAGCATAATCAGCTTATAATGCTTCGAATTTTTGTTTCTAGGATATGCCGGTTTTCTCACCATGTTTTCCTTAACCGTTTTGAGAGCACTGGTGATGAAATTAAATACTGCCTGTCTGAGTTAGAAGTCACGACCTACAATTCGCAAGTCGGGGCCGATACCACTGGGCCACCTTTGCTCTGCTCTATAGACTGATACAGAATGGTGAAGTTTTTGAATCCAATACATTCTAAAAAAACATTTTTTTTTGTTATTCTATTTTGTGTCCCACTGGGCAAAAGCCTCCCTTCTTTTCTTCCAAACCTCCCTGTCTTGTGCGATCTCTAGCCATGTTAGCCCTGCAAATGATATTAGACCATCACACCACCTTCGCCTTGGTCTACCTCGACGGCGATGTCCTGCCTCAGGCGTCCAGTAAGTGACGATCTTTGCCCATCTCTCCGGGTGCATTCGTGAGACGCGTCCGGTCCACTCCCACTTCAGCCTGGCTGTTTTTTCCCCAACATCCGCTACTTGAGTTATGGAGCGCAGCGTGGTGTTTCTAATAGCGGGTTAAAAAGTCAGAAACATATGTACGAGTATATGACAACATCTGTAACTTCTGCGTCACCGGCAACGGTAAAAAATCTTGAACGGTTTCTAAATTGGTTAAACCTTTGCGGTACAGTCTAGTCCCACACAAAGCTTTCATTATTGCTGAAACACGATAGGTACCTATCTACATGCACCATTTTTGCCCATCGTTTCCACAATGGTAGTATCGCGGCCAGGTCCATCTTTCAAGTTCCAAGTAAGGTAGTTAATAGTTCTTCGATGCTAACAATTTCCGTGACTGATAGCTATCTTTGCTTGTATTGTAATGTGAAGTTGAAAATCGTTCAGTTGCGGTCTGGCGGGCCCAGTTCCTCCGTCCATGTAGCGGGACTGAGATGTGGTGTGACTCACTCGGCTCACTGATGGTACCATTCAGGGTTGCCATACTCTATATTGACATAGTTAGGTAGGTAAAAGTTTAGAATATTCTTCGGAATTCCTATAGTAGCAGGTTGGGATATCAGACCATTTAAACTGCACATTAAAACTGTTTTTTTTTTAACTTTTGTTTTCATTATCATAATCTTCAGCAGCGACAAGTATACAGGGTGTTAGGAAGCTGAGTGCAAAGCTTTAAGGGAGTCTATAAGGGTTTCTTGTCAGAACTACGGAACCCTAATAAAAAAGACATAATTCGTCTAAGACATGCATGGCTCAAAATGCTGTAAATGGTGTCAACTATCACCCCCTTAAGACTTTGTATCTAGCTTCCAAACACCCTATACCTATACTCAAAAGGTAAGTTGTTTGCATTTGCATGTTCCTTTGTTGACACGATGTGAGAAAGTACGACAGTCAGGCAAACTTTCTCACATTAACTAGGACTTTATGATGTTTTGTTTAATCCGTGACAGAAAATAGAAAGCGAGTAATATTTTAATTTGTAGTATTAATTAGTTTAGCTGACAAGTTCTACAAATGCAGCTATAGAAACACACGACTTGATAAATATGATGATATTAATTTAGTGTTGTTTGTAGTATTGTTTCGGCTAACCCTGTTGGACAACAATATCTGTGCCGACTGCCACATTAGTCTATGGCCGACACTGGTCTTCCGTTACAATGCAAGTCTCGTACTCGGCCATTATTTATCTTTATGGAGCACACTAGTTAATTAATTTATTGGAGAAATTGTATGAAATTGTTAACACGAGAGGTGCATCTGCGAACGAACACATAAATTGCGGCCAGCCTGCTTACTAAGGATTTATTTGACAGCGCGAGAAATCTGACAGAAAATGATAGGAATCTTAAAAGATGTTTAGTTACAGGCAGGTTTTTATAGTCTCTGTGTTTACGATCTTATCGTCACGAAATAAACTGTTTAATTATATTTCAAGTCTCGTAGGTGATTTAATGCTACTTTCAGATGCACTCGTGCTAAAACGTTGTGCTGGGACTTGCACGTGCGCATGCGTCTATGGACTCCTCTTTCTATTCTTAAGATGACAGTATACAGATGAATGTCTAAACTTATCAACTTAACAATGAGTCAGTATTAACTGAGACTTAGCGTGAATTAAGCGCACATAACCTATTTTAAGCTATTTATCTAAGAGTAGAAAGTCACGTCTAATCAAGACGGCAATTGTGCGTCGATGCGGTTGTACTCATAGTGTCAGATTACTAGAAATTCAATTTTGTCACAGATATGAAATGCAACAGAAAGTGGGTAATAGATGATAAATGGTTAAGTATGTATGGTTGCAAATGATGGCTGGACGAATGTTTGCATCGCATTGCGCGCGGCTAACAAGCGTGGTGCGCCCGCGCACGGCGCAGCGTCCATGCCGCTAAACATGCATCACGCTGCAGTTTATTGTTATGTTGAATTGTATACTTTCTCTTGTCACTTTGTATTCATGAAAATGATTGCAATACACTGCTTTAGCTTGCTAAAAAACAAATTAACTAAGTAGGTAGGTAGGTGTCTAAATCGTTTCTAACTGGCATTCTGAAAATCATTATGTCTATAGATACTTCTCTAAAGTAATAAATGTTCTAACTACATTTTTGTCATGGGTACGGTTGGAGTCGCGAAAGAGAAAGATATAGTTAGATACCTAGGTAGTCTTAATTGTTATAGACAAGATTGTTTTGATTAGATGGTACACGTTCGGAGAACACACTTTCGTGCACACTAATAATTTAATAGGTACCTATTTTATCACATCACCGAGCTAGGTATTTGGCAAGTAATAACTTACTGTAACATTTCTGTCACGGTATAAAATTAATAGTCCTACAATTAAATATATTTCATTGTACGCGAAAAGACAAAAGGTTGAATGATCTAAATTGAACTCATTACGTAAAAAGGTGCGATTTGGAAATGTACTAAGAGTTCGTTCTCATGAAATCGTCAAATCTCCGCAGACAGACAGATCACAGTTTCTACATTTTCCAGTTCGCTGCAATCGTTATTGTTATGCGTTTGGTGAGAAAACATTTACCGTGTTGACCTTTCACACGGTCTACTAAATTAAGGAAATGATCACAACATCACACAGATTGTTAAATGTTAAGGTAAACTCCGAAAATGTTTTTCATATTTTTATCATTGTGATTTTCTTATAAGAATACCTACTTGATTTTTCTCTATATTTTCTAGACAATAAAGATCTTAGAGATCTCAGCAGGGCATTGCTTAATTAAGTGATAAAAATAAAAGCCGTATGGGAATATAACCACGATATAACTCTAATGGTTTAGTTATTGTTGTGTGACTCACGGTCACGCTTTGCGCACAATAGGTAACCTACCCTACCCCATTCTAGTAAAACTGACACTATGTAGAGACATATAAATTACACGAACATTGTATCTAAACAAATTCAAATTTATTTATTTGTACTATGTGTACAAATAAATAAATTTATACCCACAAGCAGGATACAAAGGTCTAAAAGTTGCTTAAGAACATTTTCGAAAAATAGTGTTACAGCCAAATTAGACCGATTTTAAATTTTCCATAGAAACAGAGATTTTTAGTTATCTTTTTTTAAATAAGACATTTCTAAAATGTTTTTAAGTAACTTTTTAGACTTTTGTATCCTGCTTATACGAATGAAGTTTCATTAAAATCGGTTCATTAATTTCGAAAAACAAGGGCTTGAAAATTTGTATGAAAGGCCGTATGGTATTTAATAAACGGTCTTATGGTAACAAATAAGTATTATTACCTCTTGATGATACCTACTTAAGAATCGATTAGGGTCGCTTTCTGTCTTTAAGTGTAAGTAAATTAAGTTTAGATGGATCCGAAAGTTAATTTACACCTGCATTTTGCACATGATTGTTCTATGATGCATTTTAACTGATCTATGCGTCATGTTCGTGAACGGGCGCCGTCAGTTAGGGCTGGTCATCAATAGGCGTGGCGACAGTATCAAATAATCAAAGATTTAATGATTTTAGGGGAAAGTACACATTAAAAGGATTTAAAACACTGATTTAGTTTTATTTAAAAACTTGAGATTAATCGGATTTTCACTAAAATAAAAGATGAAAATACGGCATTCGGCCATTTTGACTGAAACGCCAATCACAGCGCATGACGTCACGCCTATGTAAACATCACTTGCGTTTTGTTGACTACTACCGATTACGCATTTGGATCGATTTTTTATTAATTTAAGTGTAATTTATCCACTCCACTTGACTCTACAACACGAATCTATAACAACATGGTTTCGCCTTGCGAGCTTTAACCATTGAACTCTTATTATTTGCTTGTTTGGGACATATATAAACACCTTGTTGGGAGTGGTTATTGATGTGTTTTTACACTGAGGTACTGCACACCACTTATACACTTTGGAATTCATTTTTATCAGATGAAAAATGCAATGTTTGTTTTGTCAACACGCGCAGTCAGAGGAAAGGTAAACACTAAACGTAAAATGTGTCAAATGTGTCAGCTTGACACATTTGACGTTTAGTGTTTACCTAGGCGTGACATCAGACCCGACGCCATGACACTGCGAGCTGTTTTCGCGCGCTATTGAAAAAATATTAGAAAAATGTCTTTAAACTTCGTTCAACTTTAGTTTATAACCGAAATATAGGTTTTTTCGTAAATAGTAAATGTGTATGTACATTACGGAAGAGGATTTCAAAATCTCGGCTTAATTTTATTTTTGGATTGTTGTTTTGTTAAGTACTATTTGTTGCACTCTGGACGCTTTTAACGCGTACGTCTTTTTTATTTTTTACATCGTATTAAATTCATTAATTTTAAATTCAAAAGTAATGATGTAGCTAATATTTATGTAACACATAATTTAAAATGAGTGTCCATGGAGTTTCTTGCCCGTTTTTCCCCATAGGTACCTACGCTTTGGAATGGGCAACTAGCTTCATATTTTCTGACTGAACGACTTCTTGACAATTCAAAAGTGCCTGTAAATGATTTAATTGAAATAAATGCTTTGAGTTTGAGTTTAACTCAAAGTGTATACATATACTTGAAACATGTTGCTGAGATTTTAAACTTTTAGTTCAATCATTTCGCCGTCCCCGGAGAATAAAATGATAACTACAAAAATGCAACTTTTCAGGAAAAATAAAAAACACGTTTTCGTTGATTGCTTCTTAAATACTGGACGTAGACAGATGATTGTCAACTTTTAAAAAAGGTTATTTTTTGTTTGTTCTAAATGTTATAATCAAATACGCCTAAGTATCAAAATAGAGATATTATTTAAAAAATAAGAAGTTAGTCAAAATTAATCATCGTCCAAGTTATATATTGTCGATTATCATTTTATTCTCCGTACAGCCTGACCAGGATCAAATATTGCACTCGTCACGTATCATTTTATTCTACGGGTTTTTAGGGTAAAAATGATACTGATAATACTTCAATATCGTTTTATTCTCGTAAATATTGTGAAAAAAAAATCTGGTAAGGACTTTGAATTTGGTTTCCTAATAAAACTATGTGAGCGAAGAGGATGACAATATGTCTTACTATTCAAAACGTTTTGAATAAAATGATAACTGCATTTATCATTATTTAGTCGAATATTTTTTCACGAGAATATAATTCTATGACTGTTTGTCATACTAACAAGTGGGAATACTTTTTGATATTATTATATTAACACCTTATTCTCGTAATTTATGACCTGGTTTAAATCTTTGAAAACTATTGTAATATTTTTTTGTTTCGTAAATAACTGTTTAAAAACTGCGAAAAAAATTGAGCAGATGTATTAACACCCACAGATCCCAAAAATGACATAACACTAAAACTAGGATAATGGCAGTTACCATTTTATTCTCCGGGGACGGCGATTTAGTTCAATCTACAACGAGTTCTTTGAAAGTTGCAATGTCTAATTTAAGTAAGTAAGCAACCTACGGGATTTAAGAATACTGTAGGTACTTACGATGTGCATAACTCAGTGTAGTAACTATTTAGTAATCTGTGACTCAGTTATTGATAAACAAAGGTTTTGTGGGAAAGTAGGTAAGCTTTCATTTGATGTTCCAAGTGCTGATTCTCAGCCTAATTTAATTATAGATATGAAATTAATTAATTAATTTTGCTTTAAAGTCAAAGTCAAACCATTTAGGTATTTCAAATAGGCACAAGGCACTTTTGAACGTCAAAATTTACTAGAAAATAGAATTGATTCTAGTCGGCCCTTCCAAAAGCTAGTTTTAGCATCATAGCTTTTGAATGCGTTATGTAATAAATGTAAATAGGTAGGTCTCACCTACCAGCAGGTAGGTACTTTAGATGTGCACACGCTAACCAACGATCGACAATTTAAATTCGTAGAACATGATCCGTCATAATTAGCAACACATAGCTCCAATATCCAGAGTGACAGCGAACTCGCAATACAGCACGAGATGATGACTCAAGTTATGACTTTTGTCTTCGCCAGTGAAAGTGAAGTTTGTTATGTATGAGCAAAACTGTGGCGTGTAGGTAAGTATGTATCTGTAATTTCTGTATCGTGGGCGTTTCGCGTGATAGGTCAATTTAAGTTCAGTGTTTATGTATCTGTTATGTAGAGCTTGCGTCACCTTGAATCTGAAGAGCATGACTCATACAAAGCGCCCTATTATGTCGTACTCGCGGCACATTTAAATCGTTGACCACCATGATTTATACCATAATTAATACAAAGAGCCATTGTCGCCGGCACCATCGTCTCCTCAACATTTTCGATAGCGTGGATTGAAATCTGAAGACCATAATTAATACAAAGAAACCATTGTCGTCGGCACCGTCACCTTCTCAACATTTTCAATAGCGTCGATCACTCTTGATTCTCACATCGAACAAGTGTCACGCGTCTTAGTTTTACGGATTTAATTGTAATATTTTTATTAATTAAATAGCTTTAAGCAAATTATATCGGTTTCCTTTACATCCTCCTGCAGCCGAACGTAATTGGCGCAGCCGGTAGGATACTCGCGGTCGGTTTCGCGAAAAAAACGAAGATTTACGTAATCGTTAAGCCGCCCGTACGGCTATCCAGTCGTTCCAGAGTATCCAGAATCTACACGTCGTGCTGTATCGAGGAATCCAGACATTGATTACGTAAAGGTGCTGATATAATGTTCATGTAAGTACATTAGATTATTTCTAGTGACCGCTTATCCTAGCCCGTACTAACATAACTTTCCAAAATTTTCTTTCTACGAAAATCCAGGAATACTAGGATAGTTAGAAGTAGTAATAGAGAAATAGTGATAGACTCTAGAAGAGATTTTAATTTAGATATATAATTAAACGAGGATACAGAATCGTTTTCTGGAAAAAAATGTCTTTAGATTTAGATATCATTTATAAAGCATTACGGTTGGTACCCGACTTTGACGGGAACCCGAATGTGTTGACTAGGTTTATTAATTTGTGTGATCATTTAGTTAAAGAATATTATAATGTGCAAGGTGGTTCCGAGTTAATTAACTCTGCACTTATTAATGGCATATTAAATAAAATTGTAGGGTCTGCTGCTCGCTTAATCAACTCGAATGGTATAGCAAGTGATTGGGATGGCATCCGTAAAGCATTAATAAATAATTTTGCTGACCAAAGAGACGAGACCGCTCTTTATAGTGATTTATCTCTTTTAACACAGGGCTCTAACACTCCGCAAGAGTTCTATGAGCGTTGTCAGAATCTTTTTAGTACAATAATGACGTATGTTTCCTTACACGACACCTTAAAAACTACCATAGACGCTAAAAGGGATTTATATAAGAAACTAACACTCCAGGCGTTTGTGCGCGGATTAAAAGATCCTGTAGGATCACGTGTGCGTTGTATGCGCCCACAAAGTATAGAACAAGCACTAGAGTTTGTTCATGAAGAAACGAATACCATCTATCTGCAAAATCGTAATGACCGTTTACCTGTTAAAAGAATTAATAACGATAACCAAGCCGGTGATCATTTTAATTACCCAAGGCCTAATAATTATAGCATGCCAGGACCTCCACAATTCCAATTTCTAGCTCAACAACCACCGCAGTGGAAACCGAATTATTTTCAACCTCGCCAGTTTGGTCCAACTCGTACTCAGCTAGTATTCAGGGCACCCCCACCAAACTATAACCGTCAGAATAACCCATTTCAAGTAGTCCAGCAGAATTCTCCTTACCAGCCTAGTGGATCAGTGCAACCACGCCCAATGAGTGGTGTTAGCCATTTTGTGAGCAGACAATTACCACCTACTAACGTTTTTTCTAAGCATGATTGGAGCAAATCAGGCAATCCGCCACCTAATAATTATTTCAAAAGTCGGGAGATGCATTTCAGTGATTGTTCTAATGATCCTTCTTTCAATGATTACTTTACCGATTATGATGGAACTTATAACGATTACTATGAGTTCCCAGAAAATGCGTACGATGAATTTCAACCATCCCCTCAGGAATGTGTAGAATATCCCCAACCGTCCGGAAACATAAAAGAGGACGCAAAAGAATCAAAGGAACAGGATTTTCAGAAAAACTCCGAAATCCGACAAATTAAAACAGAAATTAATCTCCAAACTCAACGGTACCTTCCATATGTTCAAATCGCGTCACCCCCTCTTAAGCTTTTAATAGATACAGGTGCGAACCAGTCATTTTTATGTCCTAATGCTGTAAAAAAATACTTTAGTGATGTTCCATTAACTTATTCTCCATTCGAAGTGCACAGTGTTCATGCTAAAACTAGGAACGACTATTCAATTACTTTACCTATTTTTAATGAATTTAACGATAAGAGTACAGCTTCATTTGATATTTATAAGTTCCACGATTACTTTGATGGATTAATTGGTACTGATCTATTAGAAAAATGGGAAGCTACAATAGATTATAAAAATAAATTATTTACAACTAAGTTTGCTTCAAACCCTATTAGAATCTATGATTCACGTAATACTAATTTATTTCATCATGGAGAGGCTAGTTCGTTAGTAGTTAACACGTCACAAGGTGTACCTTCAGACTCAGATTGTAGAACTGAAAGCGCGGATTCTAGGACTTTGAGCGCCCATAGTAATTTAGAAAGTCCCACATTAGAAATCCCTATTTCCGACGACCCCCTTAATAAGTTTAATCAACAAATTTATCTAAAGGATTTGCCTATTCACATCTATACCAAAAAGAAAAGAGGCACCGTGCCTAAATCACGCCTAAAACGGGTACCTAAAAGTGCTCGTTTGTTACAAGACACTGAATATAATACTAGTCCTGACCCTGACCCTGGCCCGAGCGGAGGAAATAACGCTAGACAATCTTAACGATGGACCTGTCAGGTAATTTAGATTATACTGATGCATTAAAATACGACAATGCCATTGCAATCTTGCAGAATTAAAATAATTTAGTTGCTGAAATGAATTAACAAATGAGTTTAAGTAAGCAGTGGGTTTCATGTAGTTCAAATATTACAGTAGAAAACCAATATAAAATCGAGAAATTATCAATTCTATTTTAGCTAACAATAGTAGATATGAAATAGATACCAATTAATATGCACAGATAGTTACTAATTATATTATGAACATTATAGGTATTTTGTTTAAAGAACTTGGTAAATTGCAAAATTTATTGGCATTTATTAAGGTTAGAAGTATTTATAATTCTATATTAAACTATGCTATGTTTAAGGATATGATGAATAGATTAGGTATAATAAGGATCAGTTTCTAAATACGAATTTTAGAGAATATTTTGACATTAGACTAATATATTATTACAATGGGAATAAAATAGTGATAGTTATGAAATTTCCGATGCTTTATCCTACTAACTATGTCCTATATAAATTGTCCTTGGCTCCTAATCATGACAATAAGGTCCCAATTCTAGCTAATCCTTTCTTAGCGGTTCACGAAAAAGATCTATTGTACATAGAGACAGAATGTCCGAAGTATAGTTACAGTCACCTTTGCGAAATGATTTAAGTCACCACCATGGCAACCAATCGGACTGTATCCAGCAGCTTATACTTCAACAGAAATTAATGAATCCTGTCAATTTACATCAGTCGACCTGTCTACTGAAGCTATGGAGCAGCTAGACGACCAAAATTTTACCAATTACAAAGGAAAATTCGTATAATGTACTTACCAATGAAAACTATAAAACCAGATACCATTGACTTTGGGAGTTTGCATTCAAGTAACTCTGAAATCGCTCTACAAGAACCTGTAACGCCACAGTCGTCGAACACAGAAGCTACATACCACACTACCATACCGGTATACATTCTACTATCCGGTGCATGTGTACTCATTACCATCGTTATACTTCGTCTTCGCAGATTGAACCAACTACAGAAAGCCACTGATGAAATCGATATTAAGGATAAGGAAGCCTGCAACACCGAGATTGATCCAGCTTCACCATCGACACTATTTTCGACTAGAGTTTTCAAATAGTTGTCGATCTCGTGGAGGGAGATGTTATGTAGAGCTTGCGTCACCTTGAATCTGAAGAGCATGACTCATACAAAGCGCCCTATTATGTCGTACTCGCGGCACATTTAAATCGTTGACCACCATGATTTATACCATAATTAATACAAAGAGCCATTGTCGCCGGCACCATCGTCTCCTCAACATTTTCGATAGCGTGGATTGAAATCTGAAGACCATAATTAATACAAAGAAACCATTGTCGTCGGCACCGTCACCTTCTCAACATTTTCAATAGCGTCGATCACTCTTGATTCTCACATCGAACAAGTGTCACGCGTCTTAGTTTTACGGATTTAATTGTAATATTTTTATTAATTAAATAGCTTTAAGCAAATTATATCGGTTTCCTTTACATCCTCCTGCAGCCGAACGTAATTTATCTAGTGAGTAGGAATTGGTTGTGTACCTATGTATTATACAGGATGTTATATTAAACCAGGGACATACTTTAAGGGAGTGTAGTACTTACGTAGTCATGAAAACGAATAACTTTTACTTTGGGCCCAACTCCGAAATATGAAAAAGAACTGCTGTTCCCTATAAAGTGACCACCTATGCGATCAAAATGTAGAACAGCAGTTTTTTTTTCAAGCATTTCCTCGTTTTTACATAACATCTTGCATTATTGTGTATTAAGGAAAGTTATGATATATGGGTTGACTTACCGTGATTCTCCAAACGAGGAAGGTGGTGTGGTCTCGCGGCACCGTGCGAAATGCTGCTTCAGCGGCGCGTGCGCTGCCGCTCTCATCTCCATCCTGTGAACACCACAAATTATAACAATAGAGAGTGGCTACTTATTCAAATTCTATAATCAGAACTTTGTTCTGATTTTGTGTTGTTTCTATTAAGATAGAAAATGTTATTAATTTAACATAAAAGGTTCCTAGTTCCCTATTTAACTTTAACCGCTCATCTCATTGCTCTCATGCCTGTAACTACCTACTGCAGCTGGTATCGTACAGTGTATCTCGGAACAAAAATCTAGCACAAAGTTCTAAACTTCATCTGAGAATGAAAGCTCCATTGTTTCGTTCAGATCTGGAAATCAGAACCGCGGCCATACAATCTAGTCTAGACCATTGTTTCGCTAAATAAAGGCGTGACCAACGGCTGAAATTACGGAACCCCTTTATTTTCACAGGCTATAATAAAGGGTAGGGCAGATAGAGGAGCGTCTCAAGGACAGGTACGGATAAAGGCGGACAAATGACTGCGTTAGCGGATTGTGGGTCGTCCGCCAACCAACAATAGGCCTTCTGGGTGTGGTCACTAACGTTAGTTGGTGTAACCTACTTGTAAAAGGCATTAGATACGTAATTTCCATGATAATGACTATTGTAGGTTGCTGGGCTTTGTCGCGTCGTAATTATAATTAATGGTTTACGCGGTTGTTATGTATTCATTTCTAACAGCGGAGGTATAGTAGGTACCTACGGCGGGAGGCGGCGGGAGGTAGTTACCTATTTACTTATGCACAATGAGTTGGGTGAGGGTGCAATGTTTTTGTTTTTATTATACATGGGAATATAAGCAGGTGTGTTCGTTTTCTATCTATATAACTTTGACCAATATAGCCTACATCCTGTGGCTGTCTGTACACAAGAAGTCTAGAAAAGTGTCAACTATTTTAGCCCAACCGCGGAGGCGTTGATTGCCAATGTAAAGATCGTGACGAATTCTAACTTCAACTTTATTTGTAAATATGTAAGTACTCTTTCCATTTGACTGATTAGGTACAGACGCCATCACATCAAGCTATTACAATCTGTCAAATTTCTTTAATAGATTTTCAACTTTATCGCTTAGATAAACATAAGGTTCAAAGTTGATAGGGAAAATTTGACAGTTTCGGGTACCTTACAAGATGAGTAATAGTTGGTTACGCAAATTCTATAGGTACCTACTTATCTATTCCTAAAGCTAATACTACAACAACAACAACGACGCAAACTTTGCTAATTTACGGCTGTCAGCTGTCTTCACAATGAATGGGTAGGTACCTGGAATTTGGTGGTTTTTGGTGGTTCAAACCAAAATCCGACTAAAAGTTGGGGGTTCTAAGGTTTCTATACCTACCAATTCAATTGGGCAAAGTTCTTTTACATTTTGAAGAATGAAAAATTGTTTATTCTGCACAAACAAAAACGCACATTGCAAATAAAAATTAAAAAAAAAGACAAAATATACACACACAAAAGGACGCGGATTCGATTCCCGTGCCGATCGTTTGGCAGATAGGTATCTATTTCAGACAACTAGGAGAGGTCCAAAGTATTTTACTCTGTACAGTTTTACATTAGCCAAAGTAAGCAGAGGGTTTGAAATGTTAAACCCGTAACGTAACATTAATATTGTATGTGGTTCTGCTCTCTCCACAAGGGAAATAGTGCATAAAGATATATAAAGTGCTTAATTAGAAATGCGCCTGAGTGTGCGATTATGGCGATATGGAATATTTTATCTGATAATAGAATGCACGTAAATCCTATTTTAACTAAGTACCTACCTACCCTCAATTCAAGTACCACCTTTTAAACCTAGTACTACTTATAGGTACCTAGATACCTAATAGGTATGGGAGGGTATTTACAAAGGTATCTACTTATTAGTTACCAATATTTAAAAATAAATAAACATACCTACAACAGTGTTAGGAAACTTAAAAGCAGGTACCTACTTAGTTGTTTTATGAATCTATCTCTCAATAGGTACCTACATTTATTAGTTAAATGTAGTCACCTAATTAATTGAATTGAATATAATATCTACTGATTAGCGCTAATTCATAAGCCAAAGATGTGTATCATATCAATTAGGTGCGTTATGTCAGATAATGACTCCTTCGCATTCAAAGTTGAACACACTCTCGGACACTTTCAGTTTCTTTCACTGTTTGTATACAAATAACACGTAATTACTTGATCAGCACCAATCTCCAGGATGTGCATTTTCCTGTGGATGTTCAGGAGCTGCCTGGTTCCATAACAACACGTTCACTGCAACTGGCACCCGCGTATCGGCACTATGAAGTATGGACTGACGGTAAGACACGCGCAGACGACCGCGACGCCCATGCACTCCTCGCTGACTAACCAACCGTTCTCGGACGACGGTCGAGCGAACCACAAAAAGAAAATTGTTTCACGCTTCTTGCACGTACATATTTTAATAAAACTTCGAGAGGAATGAATTAATTCCCGCGAAAGTCTGGGCGGCAACCTGCTCAGACTGATATGTGGCGGTGGTGACTATCGCGTTTTCATCGCTAGTTATCGGCAGCTCTTAACAACTCAATTAGAACAGCGACAAATTGACGTAGCGGAACCAACGCTGTTTGTTTACCATATTAAATAAAATATTACCGATAGAGCGTTTAATATTTCCTCGAATCAGATTGAAATGTACTTTCGTGTGGTTCAGACATCGATTTTTTTTGGTACCTACGATAAACACTAGACCTAGGTACTAAAGCTGCCTACCTACCTCGCCTTTTATTCGGTATCTATAATAAATACTTAGAGCGATATAAGTAGATACCGTACGTGGCTTTTTTATGAGATTAGGTACCTATGTATGTATTAAGTGTGGGATAAGTGCGTCTAATGGCTTTTAACACCTAATTAGGTTTAGGATTTATCTACCTGCCTACCTTAACTATTCTGTAATCGTATTACCTAATCCATACTTAACACTTTGCGGGACACTTAACGCCCCTCGACGTAATAACAATAAAACTCTATTGTGTCTCGTTCAGTGTCCTTCAATGTGTTAATATTATAAATGCGAAAGTGTGTCTGTCTGTCTGCTACCTAATAATACACAGGGTCACATTAAATTAGTTAGCGAAATTCTGCAGAGTTGATGGATGTCGATATCTAAACATGATAATATAATAACAAAAAGTTTTTGTTTGAAGTTTTTTTTGGGAGGTCTTGAAGTATGAGTGGAGAAAATCTATTTCATTTTATCGTGTAACGTACCTATATACAGGGTGTAATTTTAATCACCGTTATCCTCTTAAGGGGTCATTGTACTCATCATTATGAACAACTTTTACTATCGGGCCAAACCAAAAATCGTGAAAAAAAAATCAGCTGTTCCCTACATTTATGTTCGCATAACTCTTCAAAATGTAGGGAACAGCTGTTTTTTTTTCGCGATTTCAGGTTTGGTCCCGTAGTAAAAGTTGTTCATAATGATGAGTACAATGACCCCTTAAGAGGATAACGGTGATCAAAATTACACCCAGTATACCAATTTAGCCTGTAAAGTTTACACAAAAAAAAAAAACACTGATTTTTAAACTGATATTTCAAGTTACTACTCTACTGCGGTCGATCACCCCACAAAAACATAATCTTTATTTTTATTTATTAGATATCCCTTCACTTAACACGTCTGCGGAGTTTCGCTAACAAATTTTATTTAACCCTGTATAAATCAAATACTAATAACATATAATTCTGGAAGTGTATTAATTGACGCACGACACAATAATTAAAATACTAAAAGAATTTAAATGCACCACCTGATAGTCGTCCATTAACGGTATAATTGCAGTTTATCTCACTTTCTCATTTAAAATGACTATGAGTATGGAACGGCTTGATAGCTATCAGTTATGTTTTCCGTCAAGCCATAGCAGAGCGGAGATGTGTACTGACTGACGAACATAAACATCGCACATGGTATGGTGGGATGATTCGCCATAGTAAAGCTGGCAATCTGCCATACAGAGCAGGATCCACGCTCGGACGCGCACTTTGTTCATTTGGACATTAATTCCGCATTCACTTTCATTTGTTATTTGCTCAATAATTGTTGGTAAACATAGAATTGTGATTTGTTATGGCTACCTACTTATCTTTACATGTATCATAGGTATCATCAGGTGTAAGACTGAAGGACGCCGACGCTAGCCATTCATTGCCATACCTACCTAACCAGTGTCAAAGATAATAAGTGATGCTCTGTGGTTTAATTAGAATGGGTAGGTAGAATCTGGCACCTACCTACTCTACTGAAGATCTGTGAGTAATGTAACTACATTACTTTACGTCTTCAATTGTTTTCTCAGAGAATTAACTGTAACATAAGAAAAGACATACCTAGTGGGTCGGTCGGTATCTAGGGTAAAAATTGAATAGGGATTGAGAAAAAAAAATACTTATCCGTTGTAAAGATCTGTCTTCGAGTCAGATAAATATTGGTTTGGTATGGTCAGTGAAATACATTTTGCAGTATCGGAAGTAGTTGTCCTAGATTCAGTTACCGTTATGTCTGTGTATTAGACCTACCTGCAACAGCACGAGTGGTACATGATACGATCACAGATCGATTCGACGCGGTCGAATGCTCATAAAGTGACCTATTTTGTATTATTTACTTTAATTCTGTGTGATGACTGCATAACACTAGGTGCTATTGGTGCTATGTGTTTGGTGTCACCAGGGTCAATACAAACTTTTTGATAAAAAAATCGTATTTTTGTTCTTGGATCAACGTTTCCGAGCTAATGTCATCCGAGGCGGGAAACAAACGACGGAAACTGTCATTTCAAATTCGTAAAAAATTATAGCAATCATGTACACAGAGGATAATTCTGATAAAGAGAGCGAGTTCGAAGATAGGAGCCCGGAAGATAGTCCGAATATTACAAAAAAATCTTTATCCACCGTTGGTTTCAGAAATAATCCAGAAAACCAAAATGCGAGGCCTCTCGCGCTGCGTGCCACGCAATCTTTCACTGGAGCCGTCGAGGAGCTCAGGTTATGTGGCAATTTTCAAAGAATCAATTTATGTAACAGAATAAATGTTATGTCGGCGCCGAAAATAGCGACAGTTTGTCCGTGTGGGTGCCTGTTGCGGCCGGCCACCACGGGCCCCTTCAGGACGAGAGAGCAGATCACACTGGCGCTCCACGTCGTCTCCCCAGAGGTACTGAGCTACCATGGCTACTGTTTCGAGCCTTGCCAAATTGCTATGTTTTGGAAAAAAGACTGTCGAATGTTCCTCTGGAAGGGAAAAGCCAAGATGAAGAATGTAATTCACGCTGATTCATACAAAAAATGATATGTGTATACTTATTGAATTTTTTGTAGTGATTAAATTTTATCAACCATGTTTTTATATTCTAGTAAATGAAATTCAAAGAGTATATAATATTTAAGCTTTTATTCCTTAATAATATAAATAAATATGAACTATGGATTTTAGTTATCACCAAATTATGAAACTATATAACTACTTTAACTGAGTGTGTAGAGTGTTTAACTGAATCCATTGCATAACCGTAACAACCTTTCATTGTAAGGTTTGGACTGTATCTAATGGTTGCTTCTCCACACCAGGCATATTGGCTTCAATTACTTCTCCACACGAGAATCTTATGTAATCAATGACCTCAACTTTATGTTGCTTCATCACTTCCTCGACTGTATAAGAGGGGTCCAGTAAGTATTCTTGGTAAATAAGACAGGTTTCGTCATCAGCGTCTTTGGCAGGGTGGTCCTTCTCTTTGTTACCAATCTTTCTGGGGCCCATACCTACTATGTGCTGGCAGAGCTGCCTGCCAACATCTTCAGTATCGTTAGCTTGTTTATATGCGAGTAGAGCTCCATATTTTCCTGCAGAATATTCCGCCGGCTTCGCGGGCGCAGGGTGGGTATAGCCAGCAATTTTGACGTCTTTATTGTTTGACTTCCAACATTCAGCTCTCCTCAATACTGCATTTTCACCAACAGTTCCAATGAATAACGCCAGTTCCTCTGATAACTTCTTCCCACTTTCTGTGGACAGATTGGCTAATTGCTCGCTGTCTAATTCCATCTGGGAAAAAAATAGGTACATCAAAAATAGTGTAGTTTAGGTTCTGCTTAATGGGATATTTTAAACTGCTGGCTTCTTACCAAGAATATAGGCGCTTATGGAATTCACGCAATTGAAAATGTCTAATAGAATGAATTGATTTGTGGATAAATTGACAACTCAGCCAATTAGAATCAATTGAATCTATAAAACAAAGATCATTTAGAGGCCTACCAGAATTCTGCTAGTTATTTGGTTAACTGAATTAGAACCTGAATTAGAGACAATCATTGTGTGCAGTTAAGCCATAACAGAATGGCCGTAACAATTTTATTATGATTCACATGGTGCTTGACGTGCATGTAAGTCTTGGATCCCAAAACATTTTAACTAAACAGCTTTGTAATGATGCCACACCCGCTGTTTTCGATTTGTAGGCAGTTTTAATTAAATGACTGTGCACAATATTATTCAACAGTTTTACCATGTTTTCTAAAGAAAAATTACAGGTGAGTTTTTGAGATAGGGGTTTTACAGCCGAAACAGAAGAAAGATGTATTAAAACTGGCCCAAAGGTTTATTAAATAAGTGTAACCCAACAGCTGGTGCTGAAGATCACATGTAAATGGGCCCTGATGAGTTACTGATCTGACAAAAACACAGAAACATACACATTATGGTCACAGACTGCCAATCATGGATGTTGGACACCTAGTCATATACCTCAGCATGCGAGTTCTATAAAGAGCATGTAAATAACAATGTAGACTGAGCTCATTTCTAATTATTATGATTAAAATGAAACATACCTTTGTAACAGGTCCTTTAGCTTGCATATGAGTGTGAGCAAACTTGTAGCACGCTAGAGTGGCATCTTCAATCATTTTATGGAACTTGTCATTCTTGGCAACAAAGTCGGTTTCACAGTTGAGCTCCACAAGGGCTCCATGATTCTTATCAAACCTCACTGCAACAAGGCCCTGCAACGCTGCACGGCCGGCAAGCTTGGTGGCTTTGGCCCAGCCCATTGCTTGGGCTTGATCATTTAGCCAAGATTCAGCCTGTAATCAAATAAACAGAATTATCAATAATTTAAAAGTTCTGACTAACAAAAGTGGTTTACAAGGCAAATGTGAGTGGACAAGCAGGGAGGAGAAGACCTAGGAGATAAAGTGACCTTATTGGTGATGTTCTTCAAAAAGGTCACTTGTGTAGTACCTACTCACAACTGGCATGTATGTATGAACATGAACACAAAAGCAAAAGGAGTATGTGAGGATCGTAGCAGGTGGAATTCTGTAGTTTGTACCTACCCCGCCATGGGGAGAAGGCATCTTTATGTATGTATGTTAAAAGTTGCATTCTTTAAAACTGAGAAATATAAAGAAGCTAATCATTTTTTTTTTTGTTTTCATGATGGGAAATCATCAAATGACCCCTCCCGAACTGGGTGGAGCGGAAGGAGGTGGAGGAGGGAGAAGCTAGGTTTGGTTTCATATGTTAAAGTAGTTTATAATGATTTAATGAAGATAGACCTTATCAGCATCATTGTTATGCATTTCTAGTGCTTTCTTGCAGTTGGCAATGGTGTAGCCGGTTTTCTTCCTGAGCTTAGCAAGGAGGGAGGATTCAGCTGCTCTGCACACAGGACCTGTGTGAAACCGGCGCACCAACTGGAAGATCATCTGTAACAGAATAATAAATTTTAAGCAGTTAGTTATTCTTATTAAATATGTAGATGCCAAGTATTTCATGATATAGAAAAGAATACAAAACAATAAGTAGGAAACATTGAAAACACAGCTTTTTTATACAGTGGCACTTGTAAATAGCAATTACTTGCAAAAATATATATAATATATTGTATAAGCAAACTAAATGAACACTTAGTATTTATAAACCCAAAATTCAACTCACACAAAATCAAATTTCAAAGCAGATTTAAAGTCCAGTAGATGAACTGTATTAAAAAATGATAATATTAAATACAAATTGCTCTGTGATGCTCAGTAGTCCTTTAACCAGTTCACAAATAGTTGTGGTACTGTGAAGTACCTCTCCAATACAGCTAGGTATGTATGACATCATCTCAGTTTGTATGAGCAAGATAGATACAGTGTTTAAACAATGAAGGTCAGATGCTGGTATATATACATGCCTATTGTAGCAGTGTTATTGTGTTTGGATTAGTGATTGAATGCTTCGAAATAGCGCGATTTACCTTCGAATATGCTTGTACTTTTAACTTCATTTATCAAATTCTAACCTAGAAAATTGCAATAAAAGGTATAAAAATGATAGCTACTGTCATAACAACGAAACGAAATAAAACGTACCCAAACTCGATAATACTGGCCGCTTAAAAATAAATTACAACAAATGAAGATAGACCGTTGTCATGGAGAAATCAATAATTGACATTAACAGTATTCGTGATACTGAGATAGATAGGAAAATGTCTTTGTTTGTAATTCAGTTAATTTTATTCATTTTGTTAGAATAAATAAGTGTTCAATAATTGAAAACTGTGTTGAGATAACCAAAAAGTAAAACTATTTCGGTGCTCACCTTATTGGGACTCTGACAAAGCAGTTCAAAGGTATTTGATAGTAGAGTTCTGTTTTATTTATTATTGTTCGATGTTGTACAGCCGAAAATTAAGTAATTTTCTATGAAATTTCCACTACAACATAATTTTAATTAAGATTTCACGAAAAATAACCTCTCGACCTGTCAAAATACGTTTAGTTGATGCTACACTACAATTTTGTCAGTTGTCATAAAATAATAATAACAACAATCAAGATTCTTTTTAAAAACAAATAAATATATTATTTTTTAAGTTTTATTTTATACAGTGAATACAATAATATAGTAAAAAAATCAATGTTTATATAATTTGTAGGAACACCGAAACGTTTGTCCCAAAAAGTACAGTGCGCATTTTTATAATAATTTATGATGGACGATGTAGAATGCTCTAGGAGTTTTGCAGCTGTAGATAACCTAGTTTGTGTTTCCCCGATTCCTCGTTGTTAAGTATAATATTATGTATAGTTATAGGTAGTGGTAGCATGCGCGATTGCTGAGCGTGCGTGCCTGGGTTCGATCCCCAGATTGGGCAAGTGTTATTGGTTATTACAAGTAGTTTTTTTTGGCACGGTTAATTACCTAAACATATCTGGCATAATGTAGATAATAAATACGGAACATAAATACTTGCAGGCGTGATGCTGATTTAAGTTACTTATCCCTACTTTATAACAATACAAGATCATTTTCGATATTTAGGGCGACTCACGCGCTATAAACTTTGAAATGCCTGCTTGAAAATGTACAAAGTAGATATTTATGTTCGGGATATTCGGCTAGACTCTAGCCGATCATCCCGAACATAAATACCTACTAGAGACTGGAAACAGCCTCAGCCGCTAGAGGGATATCTCCAGGTAGGTGAACCAGGAGTGAACTTATTCTTAGGACCTTTAACACTGCACGGTTTCTTTACGGTACGGCGCGGCGTATAAACCGCGCCGTAGAGAAAGCCGCTCAAGTGCGAGTCGGACTCGCGTACCGCGGGTTCCCTACAAAGTAGATGTAGGTAAATACTATAAACACGGGGTTAAAAAAAATGTAACTGTACAGTTTTGAATTTTTTCCTTAATAAAATTGTGCTACATGACCTTGCATGATTCCAGGTCAACGAGAAGTAGGTACCCTATAAATTTTTGATTCCCTCGAGAGTGTCGAAATATATTTTTGCGGCATAAACGGCCGTATCTGTTTTATCCGTTAACTTAGAAGTTTGATTTTCGACAGTTTCAAGGGACTATAGACCTGAGTATATGATTGTAATTTCAACTCGATACCTCCACGCGTTTCCCGAGATAAAGGGTCTTGACAGACAGACAGACGGACAACAAAGTTATCCTATAAGGGTTCCGTTTTTTCCTTTTGAGGTACGGAAATCCTAAAAACGTGTCTGTCAACAACCTTCCATGGTGATCCATACAACACTGACGAGGGTGCCAACACACGGCGAATAAACCGTAGTTTTTCACGGCAAGAAAAACGTGTGTGTATTAATGACCGAATGATGGATGAACTAATATAAATAATGAGGCAGTGCCCACTAAGAGGAAGCTCAGCCTGTAGTTTCGTTTTGATTTTTTCGGAAAGTACGTCAGGTTCCATACTTCCATACCTAACCCTTCATTAACCAATAAAACGTCGGCTACCCATTCAATGCGCATCAATAGAAAAAGCGCTAATGAGTAAGTTTATAGATATGGATCAGTCTAGAGCAACTACCTAAACAAAAAATATCTACACTTATGACGCATTGGCTGAGAGATTGGGTGCTGCGCGTACGTGTCGCTACTTAATTCAATTCCTGCATGAATAAAATATCCCCCTATAATTATGAAATATGTGTAAAAGCAATTAATTATACCTAAATCAAAAATTTGTTTTAAGAAGCCAAACATGCAGAACAACAGGCCAACACGAAAGAAAAGCCAACCCGCTCCGTCCACTTCAGATATAAAACTGCCGAAAATACCGAAGATTGCATTGCCTGATGATTTCAAAGTCCGGACACGGCCTTTATTTTCTTTGCCGGAGGAAGTTTTAAAATTACCTTCGCCGGCTACTAAAGCCGCAAAACTGCAGGCGGCGAAACTTGTCTCGAAGAAGAAGTCCAGCGGTATCTAATTACTTACTCTCAACTTTCCATATCTAAGTACTTATTTTAATTGTAGGTAGTCGTGTCTAGTTCGCCATTTAGATTCTTATGAGTTAGATAAGTTACCTAGAAGAAAATATAATTCTAACGAATCCTATGTATTGGCTTCAAATGGGTGCTCCTAAAAATTGCTAAAGATTTTTAAACCAAAAATAATTAAACTAAAGGTAATGACGGTGCTAATGACTATTGTTTTCTTCCAGTAATGCAAACCTTCACGCAAATGAGAAAAGCTCGAGAGGAATTTAGGTTAAAACTGGTACAGTTGATATGTCAGAGTGAGGAAGACGATGAAAATCAGGCGTTGTCAATGCCTACTGGCGAAGAACAAAACATGCTTCGGTATTACTATTACCTGCGTTACGGTATCGACACTATACACGTAGCGCCATTGGACAATAAAATAATATTAAGGTAAGGAAATAAATACCTAAAAAAAATCGCAGCCGCCATCTTGGATTTTTATTTTGACCTTACCTACTAACGGCTTTAGCACCCTCGAAAACCATGAATAGTATCACATAGGTATACATACATGGAGGGGGCATGACGCTTTTTCGTTACGTAACGATTTCTACCAGTTTCTCCTAACGCAAGCAACGTTAAAGAACTTCGTTCCAACATACAGTTTCAGGCAGCACTCCGCCTCGGATAGGATAGATTTTCTTTTGACCACAGATGCTTTAAAATAAAATATGGGCACAAAATATTCAGAAAAAAATCTTAAAAACTATTGTTATATCTTGTCAGTTGCTAACTGTACCAAACATTAATAAAGGTTAATTTTACAAAAAAAAAAAAAACGTGAGACGACTTGCAGAATGAAAATATAATTTATTTTGATTTTCTGCAAGTCGTCTTAAATGGGCCGTAGGCATGTAGGACGAGTTGATGAATTACTCCGAGGCGGAATACTAAATTTTTATTGATTAATTCGCATTAAGTCCGTCTCTGTACATTTGTGTGCTTAGGGCTGATTTTTCCATCACCAGATACTTAACTTTTATTCGAGGAATAAAATTCACGTTTGACAGTTCTTTTATGAAATAACTGTCAAAATTTCAAAATTATTGCTATTATGAAGCTGGCTTCGCTTGAATTAAGCATTCTCTTGATGATATTCTTGGACTTTTCTGAATTAGTCGATGAAATACCTAATTCCTATTTCTGCGTGAATGGTCAATAGAAATACTAATCTACACTACACAGGTCGGCCGAGACTTTAATGTCCGCCTCTGCGCACGTGTTGATCGAAGGTTGTGCTACTCTTGCCGAGGTCGGTCCTTGGATGGATTACCCTCCACTACATATCGAGACAGGATCCGTTTCCAAGAAACCGGCTAGCTTTTATCTGCCTTGACTGGGTTCGATTTCCCGTCTAAATCTAGACTGCTGCATATCAATGCTCGAATTGAATCTGTTTGTGTAGTCGACCTCGGAATTGCTTTACCATTTTTGATTACAATTCCCAGTAAATTGAAACGTCACTCAGGTTGAAACTGTCACATAGACCAATAGACCTTGTTGATGTGCAAATGACAATCACCCTTATGGTGGTGAATTTAGGCAATTAGGTAAGAGGTCGACTACTTTTGCATGAAATTAAGGTTTGTTTGTTTGTTATGTTTTCAGTTTTTTTTCTAATCAAATCCCTTATTTTTCAGAGTACACAATCTCATATCCCCGAAATTGAAGAAATGGAAGGAGACTTTATTTACGTGCACAGATGAGATGCGCGAAGATTTTATGATGAGTATGAAAAAAGCTATTGTGGATTTCGTGTTGAAAGATCCTAATACGGTACCTACAAATTTACCCATAACCTAGCCTTCGAGGCCAAATTTAGTTTTGTATTATATAAACCTACACTAACACTCATAGTTTGCCTGGTCGTTATACCTACTTATGACAACTTAGTATTAAAATATTGAAGTGAATAAGAATGTATATCTTCCGTACAGTTTTAGATAACTGGGCTTACCCACAGAAATACGAAACTTATCATACCTACATGGTTCTGTGGAAAATTTATTGCGAATTAATATTATATAGGTGCCTAGTTTAATCTTCGGCTTATTGCGTTTGTACCAATGCAGAACCCATGCTGACCAATTGCTTAGATTAAAGTAAAGCGTGACAATATGCCAAGCTGTATAGAGAAGTTATAAATTCCACAGGAAGAGTCTTTGGAGGAAGAAGATACGCCGCTGAAGCAAGAAATGGCAGCGAAAGACGACGCCTGGAGGAACCGATATGCCGTAGCACAGAAGTATCTCACTAGAAACCTGCACAGTGTGAACCCTTGTATTGCTCAGGTGTTACAAATATGGTGGAAACAATTCAAGTAAGGTTACGCAAAATCATACCTTCTTACTTTGAAAATAACATTATAATATACCTGTAATGGAGTGGACATCGCGTACCGGAAGACGCAGCGTTGGAGGCCTCCCACAAGGTGGATCGATGATCTTGTGAAGGCTGCAGGAATCCGCTAGATGTGGGAAGCACAAAACCGGTCCAGGTGACGGTGCTTAGTCCCAGGTCTATGTCCAGCAGTGGACATATTTCGGTCAGCCGAAATATGTCCACTGTTGGACGTAGACAATGATGATATTGAGACAGGTCTCAATGCCCTGCCTACTCACACTTATGCCTTAGGAGGCATAAGTGTGAGTTTTTTCACTCACGTTCGATTGCGAGCGCGTTAGAATTTTATATGGGAAAAGTTATAGCGCGTGGTCTCTAGGAGAAACCTTATTTCCCATACAAAATTCTAACGCGCTCACATTCGAACGTGAGTCAAAAAACTCACACTAAGGCCTCTGTAAACTAAATCATTTTATTGCACTCGTTTTAGTGACTTAAGATTGATCAGCATGAAAGATATAATGACAACGAACGAGGCATACGAGTTGCAAGACTTCTGTTTTGTTTGCAAGAGGCACATAGAAGCGGCGGGTAATGTGCTCGCACACCAGTGGATTCCAACTGTACAGGCCGTTTTTCTTCAGGTAAGAAATAGGGTTAACAAAATTCATGAACATAACGATTCTACAACCGTTTGCAATAACAAGCTCTCCTAACAAGCTCTAGACCGCACCCTATTTGCGTAAAACACTATTACTCTCAATTTGAATAATTTTGAAGCATATTTCTAATCCATTGCTCCATATGTTCGAAAAATGTGTCTGTTCAACAACGCAAGTAACGCAATGAACGTTGTTGAACTGTCAAAATGAAGCCCATTGCTACTGATAGTGTGTTACGCAATTAACCTGCAGTTGAGAAAAACTAAGTAGGTAATTATAGGTAATCTATACTTCTACACTAATAAATAAAGCTAAAGAGTTTGTTTGGTTGTTTGAATCCGCTAATCTCTGGAACTACCAGTCGGATTTAATTTTTTTTTTTTAAATTTGATATGATATGATATTCTTGATTAAGGGTATAGCTTATCAAGAATATCATATCCCTATCATAAGCCATATCATAAGCCTATAGGCTATTTAACATTACGCTGTGACTCTTAGGAGCAAAAAGAAGTGAAAACGAAGTAATAGCGCGGGCAGGCGATGTGAAGCAACGGGGTGGATCGGGGGAACAAGAAAGTTTACGCGGATGAAGTCTTGAAAGCTATAGTCAATTTATAATTGTATTACCTTCTGCAGGGCAGTAAAAAGAGGTTAATTCCAGACCCGAAACAAGTATCGAAAATGAGGCACTTCTATAACTGTCTGGGATGTATCATGACATACAATCTTCAAACTTTATGCTTGAAATCAATGGAGGAATTCACTGACTACATTATGGATGTATGCGTAAGTACCGCGTTGTTATGGAATGATATGGACAAATATTTAATCTTTTAATCTTGCATAAAAAAGAGACCATTTTCTTTCTCTTCCTGATTGAAAAGTCAGACCTGTCGTTGGGGGAATATTATTTATTTATAAGCAGTATAGGCATATATAGAGCTATACCTACGATCCTATCATTCCTATTACGTGTTTAAAAGTGAATGTTTCTGAGGTAAGTACTTTCCCCTTGACAGTAGAAATATACTTATTCCTAAAATTGCGATAGCCTTTTGATTTAGATTGATTACGAAAGAAGAATAATGAAGTAGTTTTTAAGCACCATGAAGTTTTTAACCAAATACCTACGTTGCAGGGAAAAAATCAAGGCTTTATAATAAATTTGGGATTTGCAAACGATGCTATAGAATTCGACCCCACCTTTAAGCAGTTCAAAGATCAGTTGAGTCTTTTGTACGAATTTTTGATCGATGCGTGTCGGCAATCACCTCGTTTGGAAACATTGCTATACCAAGATTTTGCGGATACTACAAGAACCACTCTGAGGGTACGATTACACAGTCATGTCAATGTTTCAGTATTCAAACATTACTTATTTATTGTTATCAATCCTTAATATTCTTTTTTCAGCCCATCATAGACAAGGTCCTAGTAGAAATGTATAAAAAACAAATAGCAGAATTGATTGCGGAGCAAAGAATAGGTCCCGAATTAAGAGTTCAAGATTTTGACGACTATATCTGTTTATTGAACGGCGAGGTGATTCTATTTATAATACCTACCTATTTATTTTAATTTGAATATTTAAATTAGGGGAATACCAAAGAAACGATGGATGGACTGTGTGATAATGAAATGTGTGATAATTGATAATGATATGATTAGAAAAGGGGTGACTATATCGAGATGACGACTAATAGAGAAGTATGGGAAAAAGACGACGTTACGCAGATCCCAAATAAATTGGGATAAACACAAGAGAGTGAATGGTGATGATTTAAATTAGGTACGGTTTGCATTATTAACAATATCTTTGTTTGACAGTCTCAAGGTTTAGTGGAAAACTTTATTCATGCGGATCCAGAGAAAACATTTGAGGAATATTGCGAGGAGTCTGTGAAATACGTTGATTTGGCAAGGGAGATCCCTTCTAAACTTGAGGGAACCATCGTTATTGGCATGTTTCAAATGCAGCGGGGTGAACTCATCACCTCTTTGCGTGGAGCTGCGACTAGGTTGGCCAATACGTTGTTGAGAAGAATGACTGATGATTATCAAGTGATGATCAAAGCGTAAGTTTAAAAAATATCACGTTATTTACTAAATTGTAAATTTCACTCATCCGCCATAGAAAAGGGCGCCCCCCTTTTCTATGGCGGATGAGTGAAATTTCTTCGGCCAGACGCGTGTCGTGTCTGGTGGGCAACTGCCCGACGATTCATGTTGGGCCGTTGTATGTGGCGGTGTAGGTGCCACTACAGATCTTGTATATAAACTTAAGCTTGAATTTTGTATTGTAGAATTTACGACGAATACGCTACAATAGCGAATACGCTGCTAACTCCGCCAGCGGACACAGCGGCTCTCATGGAGCTGATAGATTACGTCAAGAAGGTGGAGGATATCATCCTCGCTGAGATGGAGGACAAACTGCGCAACGTTATGAGATACATTGTCTTCTTGGGAGACTATACTAACTTCACGCCGTTAGAGCTTAAATCTAACAACCAGACCTACCACTGGTGAGGACACGTTAAAGTGGGCGATAGACGCACAAGCCAGTACGCGTATCTCATGGCTCGGCGATCCAACTCGCCCTTGCGTCACCCCTAAGTACGCGAGTTTTTAGAGCCAAATATGGGCAAAGAGCAGGGGAGGCCTACTGGTAACGGCCACGACTTACGGTCGTAAGTTGAGCCCACTCAGGCGCTTTAATTTGTGATTCTATCACCACTGCTCTTAAAACGGTGAAGGAAAACATCGTGTGGAAACCGGCATGTCCTAAAACCAAATATTCGAAGAAATGTGACATCTACCAACTCGCACTGGGCCCGCGTGGTGGAATACGGCCCACGCCCTCTCACTGAGAGGAGGCCCAGGCCAGGAGGTGGGCAAAAAAGGTAGTCGAGCTTACAGGAGTACGTGTACTTGTTCGTACGTCTATCAGCCACTTTAGATATTTTGTGCTTGAACGAGATTATAGGTAGATACGGTATAATATCAACCTATAGGTAATCTCAGTAAAACGCGTCACTTTTTTTATTTAAGCGAACCATAGGTACCTGCAGTGCGATTCTGTAACCATATCACCGTGAAAACTTAGGTGAAGTGAGCGTGGAGTGAGCTGTCAATAGTGTCAATTCCTAGCAAAAACAAACTCACTTCACCTAAACTTTCACGGTGAGATTTTTACAGAATCGACCGGCTGTTAAGTGCTTTGACAATAACTACGAACGTAAGTTTCGACTTTTTATTACATACCTACTGTGTGTAGACCAACCATGTAGCTACGCATTTTAAGTGTTTTAGTATACTTTCAGGTATGCTCGCATGCCTAGCATAATAGAAGAGTCTAAGACCATTTGTGATCAGAAGAAGCAAGAATACCAAGAACTATTAAAGGTAACAATTAATTATTTTATTAGCTACTTCTGGAAACAATTTGCCGATTGGAAGTATATTACTGTCATACAACTTGATAACTATGTTTAACGTTATTTATAGGTTCGCATTGCCAAGTTCATTGATGATCTGGACATTTATGAATTGCAATGTAATGAAGTTCAGTATTGGGGAGATATCAATGAATTGCCGAAATACGTCTCGCGGGCACGACATTTGGATCAAAAGTAAGTCATATTTTTATTATAAAAATATGTTTTTCTTCTAAATAAAAACAATAGAAACTTATGCGCGTATGTGGATTACAGTTACGCAAGTACAGAGGTACGCTTAGCTTAGACAGGGTCTGTAGGGCCCTATATTTACCACAGAACTTAAATTTTATAAATTTTTCAAGTCCGTGTAGCACAAAAGTCTAAGCCACACAATCGTAACGAAAAAACCTTACAAATATGTAAATTGTGGTTACAAATCTACAATTTAGGTACCTATACATAGACAATTATAAAAAAAATTGTAGTTGTAACTCATATTGTAATTTCTGTGCTAAGCAAGTTTTTCTACAATTTAACAATTTTGTTTAATTGTAGCCATGTAAAGTATTGTGGTATAGAGGGCCCCAGGGATACGAACCATTTTACGCGCGTAATACATGTGAGCCCAAATATCTGGGGCTCGTAGTTACGACTTGCGTACGGTTGACGCTCATAATTAGAACCAGGATTTGAACTGCTTTTCCAGAATTTTAGATTTAGTTTACGTTATCAGAAATTTTAAGATTGCATTCAGATTCCAGCTCTGTTATCGATATTAGTACCACGTAATGAAATACAGATATTTTAAAAGCAATAACATTAATAATATGTTGTATTTACCCCTGCGTGCAGGTTATCAAATGCTCTCACTAAGATAGACCAGTTTAACGAAGAAGAAACGTCGTTTGGGTGGGATTTGTCACAGTATCCCAAGAGGAAAGCTGTGTACGACAAATTGGTTCCGTATAAGAAACTATTTGATGCAGGCTATGACTTCCTTGAGAAACATAACACCTGGATGACTTCTAAAGTAAGTATCTTAATTCGTGAGTGACACGACTTTTGTACATTACTCTTCTAATTTTGTGTCGTTCCTGAAGAAGACAGATAGATCTCGATATTCTCATCGCCGTGACATGAGAAATTAGAGATAGATGTAGTGTTACAAACTTACAAGAATGAATACAGTAAAATTTTTGTTAAATGTATCACCTCAATGTATTAGGTAGCCATATTCAAGCAAATAAATGATTTGATTTGAAGAAGTTGGTAAAGAAGAGATAGTTTGATAGCGGCACCAGTGACAGTCAAGTTGAAATCGTTTGTTTTGTTAGACAGGGTGGCATTATTTACATCGACGCACAAATTGTAACAATTAATTCAGCACATGATTCTAGACCCCCTAGCGTAGAAACTTTTCGTCGGCTATTAGAAAACTGCAATACCTACGCGGTAGAAATGTATGGAAGAGCTACCTTTTTTAAACTTTGCTGTTGTGCTTTGCTTTGTTGTTGAGCTGTTTTTTTAAACTACCGACGAATTTTTTTATCGCAGGGGTTTCAGAATCATGTACCTACTGAATCCATGGTACCAGGTTGTGCGTCGATGTCCCTGCCAGCCTGTATTACTGAGATGATTCATTTTTGATAAAGAGAGTGATAAATATAAAATTTCATGGAATACGTTAAGGATTACAGGCAGAGCAGACTATCTATCTATCTATCTAGAATCTACTATACGTAAGATTTGAATAATTGAATATATTTCAGGTTGGCAGTTTTGATCCAGAGGATATTGAAGGTGACGTCAGTTATTACTATAAAATTGTGTACAAGTTGGAGAAGTCATTCGCAGAAGTTCCAGAGACTCATCGCCTCGCTACTTCTGTGAGGTAGGCCGGGAAATTTTTTTTAAAGAAATATTTGCCTTATTAAAAGACTTTTTAAATGATAGTGAACAACTTTCAGAGAAAAAATGGATCAATTCAAGGACAATATGCCAATCATACAAACACTTGGGAATCCTGGCATGAAACTGCGTCATTGGGAGAAGATTTCAGAAATCGTTGGATTCCCCATTGTCGTGGACGACGAACTGTCGCTAGAGAAAGTGATCGATTTCAACCTGGGTGACTACATTGATAAGTTCGAGAGCATATCGGAAGCAGCTACCAAAGAGAACAACCTCGAGAGGGCTCTAGACAAGATGATGAAGGAATGGGCCGACCTCAGATTCGAAATTCTCGTTTACAAGTAAGCCTTACTTTGGTTATGGCTTAGGACATTGTTTTATTCTTATCCCCTTAGTAATAAACGTATTATATCAGATGAATAGTTACACACCGATTTCTCTCTTTCAGTCGCCAGTAGTTTGACTTTCAAAAGAAGAAGACAAAACGTTGTGTAACTATACAGTTGCTATACAACGTTTATTAGTAAGGGGGTTATAATAAAATGCAGTTTGTTACGAATGTAAATAAATCGTAATCGGTATGCTATTTCAAAATTTTCAGGGACACTGGGACTTACATTCTGTCAAGTGTCGACGAAATTCAACTGCTGTTAGATGATCATATTGTTAAGACTCAGACTATGAAGAACTCACCGTATATCAAACCATTCGAGGATGTTATTTAGTACGTTTGTTATCTTTTAATAAAGTTGAAGATTTGTTTGAACGCGTTAATATCTGGAACTGCCATTCGGATTAAAAAACATCTTTTTGCATTTGATAGCCCAATTTTTGAGAAATTTTGAGGAGGGCTATACCCATATAACACCACGTTAGGTCCGCCCCTAAAAGTTTAGGGGCCGACCAAAAATAAAAAGAAAACGAAGTGAAGGCGCGGGCAGGCGATACGATGCGACGGGGTGGGTCGGGGTAAAAGAAATTTCACCCGACCGAAGTCGCGGCCAGAAGATAGTTTTACAATATTTTTCTAAAGTTGTATTATTCAGTAGATACAATTTAGTTACTAATAGTAAGGTATATTTTGATGACACACTATTGTTATTTCCATTGATTTTCTGTTCTTCTTCAGTGACTGGGAGGGCAAATTGGTTCTTCTACAAGAGATTTTAGACGAGTGGTTGAAAGTTCAAGCTACATGGATGTACTTGGAGCCTATCTTCTCGTCACCCGATATTCAGCAGCAGATCCCAGAAGAAGGACGACGGTTCAGTGCTGTTGATAAGGCATGACCAAATTGAGTACCTGTACCTAAAGATAGCAACGTGGTATACCTGCTTGGATACCCAATCTTAGATAATTTACAAACTCAAACTCAAAGCATTTATTTCAATTAAACCATTTACAGACACTTTTGAATTGTCAAAAAGTCGGACAGTCAGAAAAACACCTCAGTTTACAGCCTCACATAAACCATCCCTAAATTTTTATCCCATTTGTTTTAATGTAAAAAATGCTCCTACAGATGTGGCGCGAGATAATGAAGGCCGCATTCGCAGAGCCGCGAGTACTTGACGTCATCCAGATAGAGAAGATGTTGGACCGACTGAAGAAGTCCAACAACCTGTTGGAGATGGTCCAGCGCGGCCTGAACCAGTATCTGGAGAAGAAGCGTCTATACTTCCCTCGCTTTTTCTTCCTCTCCAACGACGAACTGCTTGAAATCCTGTCCGAAACTAAGGACCCTACACGGTGCGTTTGTAACTGATTTCTTTAACACAAGGCGTGTGCCCGTTGAGATTTTCCACCGGCAATTTCTCCGTTGCCTTAGGGGATGGGTTTCCATAAAACGATGATCCAACGAACTTTTACATATAAACAGAAGTCTAAGCACGAACTTCAAAAATGACTAACGGAATTTCCATGTAACAACTAAAGATTTCTTCTTTTAACCTCTTACTTCGAAATCTGTTACTGCATTAGCTGGATCTAAAGATACGAACAGGTGGTGTAAATATTACTTGTGTGGATTAAATCGATTAATTTCTCTTATTTCTATTTTAACAGTGTACAACCTCACCTCAAGAAATGTTTCGAAGGTATGGCGCGACTAACGTTCACTGAGGACATGGTGGTGACACACATGAGGTCCTCGGAAGGAGAGATCGTGTTGCTCACTTTGACTATCAATACTGCCGCCGCGAGAGGACAGGTGACGAAGTGCTCTCTCTTTGTTTTAACTTTTGTAGTACCTAGTCGGTAATATTTATGACTCTATACCTTTTATTACAGGTAGAGAAATGGCTGCTGGAATTGGAAAAGTCAATGAAAGTGTCCGTCCATAACGTAGTGGCCGAATCATACGATGATTATCTGCATCGGCAACGAGACGAGTGGGTGCTCGTATGGCCGGGCCAAACCGTTAGTATCATAGTCATAACAATTTGGGGTGCTTTCAATGTGGGCGACACATTGCAGATCGGGACCCGAACTCGAGGCTTGCTCATCTTTAGCTATCGACAAAATTAGAAGCCATCTAATAAAGTTACATGTTTAATTAAGGTTAATTCCATCAGTATCCAAAGGTATCAAAATAATGTAGTTGAAGTTACCCACAGATAAATATTAAAATACAAAATATCTTGATTGAACAATGCGCGTTTGCACAACTTGAATGAATAACCTACTTTGGATACAGGCGTTACTCTGTGGCGGCTTATGGTCTTTGCCGCTTTTATTTCACACTTCGTTATTAAAAATGAAACCTTAGCTGAAACCTTTTGCATTTTAAATAAAATTGTTTATGTATAGGTACAATGTATAGCGATGACTTTCTGGACACTAGAAGTAACAGAAGCCATTCATATCAACATTGCTGCTATGAGGTCGTACTGGGATAAGTGTAATTTTCAAATATCAAAAATAGTCGACTTGGTGCGCGGGCACCTCAACTTGCAGAACAGGATCACACTCGGTAAATAGCCAACTACTGTGTCTTTTTTCTTTTATAAGTACATAAACAAGAGGATAATGCGGTTATAAAATAGATGACAAGTCAAATTGTGTCCTGCAAGCCACTATCTTTGTCTTTTCTGTCATGACACTGGCGTACTGGGTACAATTTGGCTTGTCACCTATTTGTGATTAGCGGACAAAGGTTTATATTTGTCCCTACCATACCTCTACTTCTAGAGTGATTTGCCATTCGATTCCTTACATATAACTCTCCCCACGACAAGGTATGATTCTATAACGGGTATATAAAGACGTTTAACGAATTCGAGGTAACTTGTTCTTCCTCTCATTGTATTTTTTTTTGTACTGGACAATACCTGACAATCTTCTGGTTTCGGAGATATTGAAGGTCAAAATTAAATTTTTTTTTACAAAACGAGTTTATATGTAATTTCTGTGGTGTCAAAGTAAAAGGGGATGAGTCAATATTACAAATACTGACTCATCTCCTTTTTATTTAATAGATATTAATGTTTAGTATCGAATAATGCAATTAACTCGTTTTTCAATATATTATGGCTTTTACCTTAACACCATAGATATTAATGTTTAGTATCGAATAATGCAATTAACTCGTTGTTCAATATTTATGACTTATCCCCTTTTACCTTAACACCACAGATTTATTAGCTTAACTTGAAATACCCTTACAACTCCTGAATCGTTGCATGCACCCATAAGCCCAACGTTTTGCGTGCGTAACATTGCACACTGGCATGCCATAACAGCGACTTTTTACACCAAAAATAAAAGTCGTAATTTAATGTACAGAATGCTATGATAATTGCTATTTGATGGCTATTTAACAAAAAAACCATCTTTCAGGTTTTTTTGTGGGTTTCTTACATGTTCAATATTTATGTCAGTATGTCAAAAATAGGAATTTCACTAAAATATACAATATATGTAACTTTCTATTATGTATTGTTGGACGTTCAATCCTAAATATATTATTTTTGTTAAAATTCCAGGAGCGTTGGTGGTGTTAGACGTCCACGCAAGAGACGTGCTCTTGCTGCTCATAGAGCTTAAAGTACAGCAAGACAATGATTTTAACTGGCTCTCCCAGATACGATACTATTGGGAGGTAATTATAGCCCAACTTATAATGCCTTATTTATGAACCACTATATACTCTAATAAATTATAGCCATAACAATAAAATTAGGGAGGGGCTGTCCGTTCAACTTAACAATGTAATCGTTATTTCGTTTTAGACTTTCGCATTCCTAAGACACACAAACTCCTACTAATCAATTATTTTCTAAGTAGCATTAGTATTTTTGCACGATAAAGGTTATATTACGTTGTACCTGGTAGAAATCGTCTATTATACCTTGACGTTGTAGGAGCAAGAGGACAAGACATGGCAGTGTCTGACCCGCATGATCAACTCCATGCTGGCGTACGGCTATGAGTACCTCGGCAACACCGGCAGGCTGGTCGTCACGCCGCTTACCGATCGCTGCTTCAGGACATTGTTCGGCGCTTTACATCTTAACTTGGGTGAGTATCCGAGCTTGTTACTATTTAATTTTGTACTCCGAAGGTTTTTTCTGGGGTAATCCTCATGTACACTTTCCGGCTAATACCTGCCCCTTTTGTATGAGCCTATGTTAGGCGTCTCCATCGCTCGTATCGATTAGTTTTCTGATCAGCACTCTGCTATGAGATTACGCTTGTACCTACTCATTAGGATTGTATGTGTCGCTTCATAGATCAATTTTGATTAAGAATTTAACATGATTAAGTTTCCCAAATATCTTCAACGAACAGAAAACATGGTCTTCACAGGTGGAGCTCCGGAAGGCCCTGCCGGCACCGGCAAGACAGAGACCGTCAAAGATCTGGCTAAAGCTGTGGCGAAACAATGCGTCGTGTTCAACTGTTCCGATGGCCTCGACTATATCGCCCTCGGGAAATTCTTCAAGGTATTGTCAAATTTAGGCTAATTGGCTAGAAATTATTACCAATTTTTATAGCGTCCAAATCTCAAATCTGTGCATGTTTAAAAGTGAGAAAGAGATGAGACCGTCCATCGTTTTTTGCATCAGATGCAAACAAGCATGATGTAAAAAAAAACTGGGCAAGAGCGAGTCGGACTCGCGCACCGAGGGTTCCGTACCATCATGTTTTTTATTTTTCATCGGCGAGGCATATATTCGTTAGAGAATTTTAACACTGCGGTGTAGAATATTGAAGCTATGCTCGAAAACTGTGCGACCTAAAAAAAAGAAAAAAATTTGAGAACAAACTATACGCTCTTTCAAATGATACCCCACATGCCCTAGTACTTCCCTAGTACTCCCTAGTACTACCGCACTTCGAAATTTTCAGACCCCCTTTCAGTCAGTGCCTGTTGCAAAAAATATTCATATATTTTTATTTCTTTCTTATTTGCAAAATAGTTGGGCAAACGTCATCTAAAACTATTCCAAATATCAAGTTGATAGAATTAGTAGTTCCGTCCGATAAAGATATTTTTTTGTAATTTTTGTCCTAATCCAGGGTTTGGCATCTTGCGGCGCCTGGTCGTGCTTCGATGAGTTCAACCGTATCGACCTGGAGGTGCTCTCGGTGGTGGCGCAGCAGATCCTATCCATCCAGCGGGGCATCAACTCGGGCTCCACAGAACTGCTATTCGAAGGCACGATGCTACAGCTCGACAAGAGCTGTGCGACATTCATTACTATGAACCCTGGATACGCTGGACGATCTGAACTACCTGATAACCTGAAGGTATTTTATTTCTAGTGATGGCATTACATTTACGTAGTCTAAGTTTGCGTTTTCGAGTATGGTTGTGTTACGTTATCATTATGCGATAACATAGCGAGTTTATAAGCAAACCCTCACACACTTTTGCTTGTCCTTTTCTTATTGTATTCACAAGCAGATTATAGTATAGGTACTCTGATTTGTACTGTATATATTTAGATTGCTCTCATCTCCAGGCGTTATTCCGTTCCGTGGCTATGATGGTACCGGATTACGTGTTAATCTCCGAGATCGAGTTGTACGCGTTCGGCTATCTGAACGCTAAGCCGCTCGCCGTCAAGATCGTCGCCACATACAAGCTATGCTCCGAACAACTGTCCTCGCAGTGCCATTACGATTACGGTAATGTTGTTTAATTTTACAGATTCCGTCGACTGTGGTCATTAATATATGTATACCTAGTAATACCTACAAAATAATGTAGGAAAAAAAAATTTTTTAAGAGTAACTGGAGTTGGTGACCCATTCTTATTATAACCATACGAAACTTTTGAAAGGAGCAACTAGAATCAATTCTATTATCTTGTAAATTTTGACATGTAATGGCCTATTGATATAAATAATTTGACTTTAAAAATTGGTAATGCTTGTGGATAGTATTAAATTAAGAAAAAATAAGCACACAGGATAGACTTCAGTTCGTGGTGTTGGTCGCGGCAGTGGTAAGAGAAGCAAGCCGCTCGCATAGAGCTCGTCGTCAGTTATATATCCGTGGTACAGCGCCATCTCGTCGTTGTTGGATGAACTACGTAGTTAGTACGCGAGGCCCTCGTAGTTCTTCCCGATGTGCATAGATGGCGCTGTCCTCAACAACGCGCGTCTTACGTTTTACGTCTTACGTTTTACGTCTTACGAATTTTCGATCAGGGTCACGTGACCTGACGCGAATTTAGAAGTTTTTACCCATTCCAAAAAAAGTACACAGCGCCGCTAAAGAAGTTTTCACTTCAATAAAAAGACCTGCTGATTGTCATTTTGGCACTTTGCGATAAGAAAACTGAAGATACCTACCCGATACTGCGATGTTTTTTTATGCTAGGTATGCGCGCGGTGAAGTCAGTGTTACGTGCGGCTGGCGCACTGAAACTGCGCTATCCTGATGAGCTCGAGGATCTGATTCTACTGCGCTCCATCAAAGACGTCAACCTGCCCAAGTTCTTGGAGCATGATGTACCACTGTTTATGGTAAACCTAATTTATGGTGTATATTTCTTTTGATACGGATTTCAATAACACTTAAACACACTTTTTAGCATTTTTCTGTATCTCTACGAGGCTATACGCTGCGTTAGACAGATCTGTTTCTTTATAACATCATAATATTTCCCAGTATATGAAATATATTCAAATGTGTTGTGGACCTATCTACTATATAAAAATAAGTCGGGTTTTCCTTCCTGACGCTATAACTCCAGAACGCACGAACCGATTTCCACGGTTTTGCATTCGTTCGAAAGGTCTCGGGCTCCGTGAGGTTTATAGCAAAGAAAATTCAGGAAAAATTTTAACAGAAAAGCGGGACCACGCGAGCGGAGCCGCGGGCGACCGCTAGTTTGATATAAAAAAATCCTTCTGTCAATACCATATACATACACGCATTTGACGCTATTGTAACGAGAGTGTGTAATTCCGAACTGGCTTTATGAAGCTTGACGCCCGCGGCGATTGTTGTTTTTGCAGCGTGTCTGCAAATGAATGTTCAATTTTGTATTTTCAAAAATCAATGTCTAGCCCCTCTGCTTCTGACGCCCGGGGCGGTGTCCAGCCTAACAAACCCCCACCCGACGGGGGTTGCTGCGAGCGGTATTTATTGTTCATGGCTACATTGTATACGTGTACCGATATGTTTTTGACAGGTTGATCCTTTAATTATTCATCTATAATAGCTACTATTGGTACTAATTAAAACTATTCGGTAATCTGTTTGCTTAGATTTTCTTGCACAATCGTCATTGCGCTTGCCAAAACCTATATGTCCATGTAAGTATACATTTTTCTGGCTGACTCTACCTAACCTATCCTATAAATTCCATAATACCTACGTATATGTTGTCATTGCGCTTACCAAAACCATACCAAAACCATACATAATATTTTAGCCACCATATTGCATTTTTAATTTTTTGATAAGTCCGTCAATCATTAAATAAAAGTTTATTGTCTCCCCTGAATACTTGACTATAAACACGTAGAGGTTTTGGCAAGCGCAACTACGACATATAGGTATTATGGAATTTTTAGGATAGGTTAGGTATAGTCAGCCAGAAAAATGTATACTTACATGGACAGAGAACCATTTTATAGTCAACAGCCTTTGTTCCATAACATTGTATCCACCGTATAGGTACAGAACATAGTAGGTATGTACCAACACAATTTATTTTACCAAAACAAAGTACACATTTGGTCCCAAAACATTAATATACACCCTATCTTTATTCTTCTTACACTTTTAAATGGATCTTATCAATGGTGTAGGGTATCATCGGAGACTTGTTCCCTGGTCTGCCGCTGCCATTGGCTGGTCTGCCTGACTTGGTCGAATGTCTGAAGGAAGTCTGCGTCCCACTCAACTTGCAATGTAACGATTTCTTCATTGAAAAGGTAATGACGGGTACATTTTACGTGCTTAAAGCCCCGGTATTCATTGTAATGGCCACGCTTACTTTATGAACTATTGCGAGCACATGTTTCCCGCAATATAAAATTATGTTCGTAAAACAATGTTCTGCAACTTTTGTGTCACATTCCCATGACTACTCAGCCCAGAGCTTTAGTTCACTAAATGAATAACTTATTGGTACATATAATTCATAGGTTAACGTTATTTTGCCTACCACTCACCACACCATACTTTGATTTTTGTTTTTAGAGCCCTCCAATTTTTTTTACTTACCATCTGTCGCGAATCTGAAAAATGCGTAATATTATATAGTCGTAATATAGAATATATAATTTTCTCTGGGTCCTGTACTGAAAGTCTTAAACGCCCACGAGGGGGCGTTATCACCCACGTTGAGAACCTATGGTCTAACTAAACACATGTTATATTATGTATTCAACTTTTTAAAGGTGTTGCAACTGTACGAGATGATTTTAGTGCGGCACGGACTTATGTTAGTCGGTCTTCCGTTCGCCGGGAAGACGAAATGCTATCACGCATTAGGAGCATCGCTCGAGTGCGTCGCTAATAAAGTATGTGAATGCAGATATTGTTTGTAGGTACGCTTTTATTTAACTGATCACGTTTCGTGATCAAAATTGGCAAAATGGAGTTTAAAAAAAAAAGGTAAAAGCGTTTTAGTTATCAAATTAAATCCAGAAAGGAACGTCTGCTGTTTCTGTAATTTTTCGGCTACATTGTCGCGATGCCACGAACTACACTTCGCGCGCTCTCTGTTGTACAGCGAGAAGTCGAGCGATGTGCTAGAGATACCGTGAAGTGTGGTTCGCGTTATTACAACAATGTAGCCGTAGCATTAGCCACAAAGAAAATTCCATTGTAATATTTTTTTACATACATACACAACAGTAATTGTTTATTTAACAGCAGATTAAATTATCAAAGGTTTGAAAGCTGTCGATCAGCTTTAAATCAAAATCATTTGAGAAAGTTGGTCAAATTATATATTATTATAAATTATTAGCAAACGTTATCTTGACGTTTTACATTTGAAATGATTTTACTTGCAGGGTACGATGGAAGAGAATGCAGTGGAGTGGACGGTGATAAATCCGAAGTCGATCACGATGGGCCAGCTGTACGGGCAGTTTGACCCGGTCTCCCACGAGTGGTCCGACGGCATCCTTGCCGTCAGCTACCGAGCTTTCGCTGTCTCCCCTAACGATAACAGGTAAGTTGTTCTTTAAAGGTTAGCGCACAATGGCGCCCAACTATTACAAAATTGCGCCAAATGTGCGCTAGGCTTTAGTAGCAACGAAATAAGGACTAAGATCTATTATCTAAGATATCCTTAGGTCTTCTTTTTCATCATCTTCGTGTCGCTGGCATGACAGTTGATTTAGGGGCTTACATGATCTAAAGCACAGTCACTGTCGGACTGCATAGAAAAGAAAGAGAAGCGCGGTGACACAACGTTGGTAATTTATTGCAAAATATGAAGCAATTATCTATTTACAAAAATCTATTGTTTTGACAAAAAAATTAAAACACTAGTGCTTTAGTATGTTGCTTGTAGAATAATCAGACAAAAAAACAGAATGATTGTATGTACATAATATGTATGGTTTTTATTGTGAAAAGAAAGTTTTTTTTTTTAGATCTTCATGATTTTTTTCTATCGTATCAAATTAGTTGTATTACGTTTTCAACACACTATCTAACTAGCATATATCCTGAAGAATATCATAAATTTTTCTGATTTTGTTTACTGTAGTCGATCATATATTTTCAGGCATTATAAAACTTGCGTTTATTGCGTTTAGGTCCTGTAGTCCCCTTAAATTATTAAGCTTGATCATCGCTGTTACAAGATTAACCGGTTTCGGAACAGTTAGATCAGTTTTCTGGTGGCCGAACAAAAGTGATGATTTTTGACCGTTCATCACACGTGTATGATCGAGCATACAGACTTACAGGTAACTGCCTCACTGGTGTAGTAGTCGCAAGTGCTACTGCTATACATGAGGTCCTACGTTAGATTTCCAGATCGGGTAAAGTTTTATCGGTTTTTTCTATCAGGAACTTCGTATTAGCAGCTCGGAGTCTGCATTTGTGTCCGGTTGGCCTAAACATTAAGCAAGCCACAATATCATTAAGTTATGCATTATATATTATTATGTATACAAAACCTTGTAAAACATTTTAAAAGACTAACGGTGGAGTTTCTTGCCCATTCTTCTCCATACGAACACTACCTTTTGGAAGGGGCGACTAGAATCAATTCATTTTACTGTAAGTTTTGACGTTCGAAAGTGCCTTTAATGTGCCTATTTGAAATAAATGATTTGACTTTGATAACCAGACTAAATAACACCTGACTTATCATTAACGCTAGGCTTACCCAAACACGGTCTACTATAATCTATAGAACCTATCCTCATGATTCTAATCTCATCATAAACACAATTGCAATTTTAGAAAATGGTTGGTTTTCGACGGCCCTGTGGACGCGATATGGATAGAGAACTTGAACACTGTGCTTGACGATAACAAAAAGCTGTGTCTGATGAGTGGCGAGATCATACAGTTGGCTCCCACTACCAACCTGATCTTCGAACCCATGGACTTAGAGGCTGCCTCGCCGGCTACGGTGAGAAACTTTCTGATTTGACTAAGCTACGTCGTTATGGTAAATTGGAGCATGCTTGAGTTTTTAGGTAAGTATCTGCAATTACAGCCCGAGAAACATGCTGTTATATTGTAAATTTACTGGAAAAAACTGACAGGTTCTAGCTGTCACTTTGTGAATAAATATGGTCTACAGTCCTTTCACAATTATTTTACCTCTGATTTTGCATCACTGTCCAAATCACAGTGATCTTTATTCTCATTCTAATAAGGTTGATGTTTGGCTGCTGCCACTGACAATTCTGTCAAATGCATTGTGACCTTTATTCTCGTTACAATAAGATTGCAGTTAGGTTGCTGCTGTCAGAGGTAAAATAACTGTGAACGAATTGTAGTGGCTTGATTGTTTGTTGTAAGTTATTGTTATAATGTGACATAAAAATATAACGATTATAATATTTACTAGGTGTCTCGGTGCGGCATGATTTACTTGGAACCGAAGGGTCTCGGCTGGAAAGCTCTCATGGAGTCGTGGCTCAACGTGCTGCCCCCTTCCCTTCACACGGTCAACCGCAACCTTATACGCAATCTCTTTAACCGGTTTATGTCGCCGCTGCTTTGGCTCGTCGAATTATCTGGATTAGTCAGGGTGAGGAAAAAGATCTAATCTATATTAAATTTGAAAATAACGTAGAAATCATAGATAATGATGAGTCTTATCTGGTAAACAGCCGGTCGATTCTGTAAAATCTCACCGTGAAAACTTAGGTGAAGTGAGTTTGTTTTTGCTAGGAATTGACACTATTGACAGCTCACTCCCCGCTCACTTCATCTAAGTTTTCACGGTGAGATGGTTACAGAATCGCGCTGCTGATACACGACTTAGGAGTCTTGGTGCTATGATTCTCTTTCTGGAGTATCTTACAAATCGCAAGAAGTTTGGTTGCTCTTCTAGTCGTCCCGTAGAGGTTTGTACGTGCACGCGTAGGCTTGGAAGCGTATATCAGTGCTGCGCGGTGATAGCCCAAATGTTTGCGAAACAAAGCCACTAATTAGTTGGTTGTAATTTTTTATTAGGTAAGTTTAAGAGGTTCATCATTACGTTTGATGATAGGGAAAGAAGTAAATATTATTATACTATCACCGTACGCAGCTGTTGATATCACATTAAGTTTTGTAAAATTCGGCTTTGTAGAGTGTGTCATCCCTGAAAGTTATGCCTGTGCCGGGACATTGTATATATGCTTGTTGCGCGGTAAACTCTGCTTGCACGATACATGATTTTGCGTGACGTCAGTATGTAGTGTATTTCGCATGTGGCGATGTAGATGCGGCCACGTGCGGTGGCTTGTATGACTTTCGAACGTAATCTAACTTCAAGAAGACGTAGATACAGTACTGCATGTCTCTTGGGTATGTAGAAAGTGTTGATCAGAGCCACTTAATTGACTTCGGAGACAAGTTAGCCATGTGTTTTGCAAGACGTGTAGTGAACCTCGCTTGTGGCGATGTAGGTGTCGCCACAAACTCGACCCTACTTTATTACCTAACGATCGCGTATTTCTGATAGTATCTGTATCAAATTCAAATATTTAATAGCGTTTTCATTTATTATGCAGTTTATATTGATACATTACATATTTACTATTCAGCGTCTTTTTGCAGCAAATGTACGTAACGTCCCGAAGTAACATCGTTCAGGCGTGCATGCAACTCTTCGATTGCTTCATGGATGATTTCTACGACGAGAAGTATCTGGAACAGATATCAGATCTTGATATCAGAGCTCAGCTTGAGGTAAAAACGTTCCCATTTTTCGATACTTGGACTTTTATTGGTTATAGCTAAAGAAAGGTTCTTTCGGCTTTATATTGCGTACTGCACGTTTCTTTCATTAGAGCAAGTAAGTGTTAAGTATGAGTAACCTGTACGAAGAAATCAGTTTAAGCCCTGTATGACATTTTAATAATGCGTTCAGGGCGCTGATCCAATTGCCGCGTTATTGCAGTGCCTCAGATATGTCTGCAGCAGCACACCTCCAGTTTCGATACAAGTATGCGAAAAAAGCCCGTATGGCTGATGCATTAGATACGCGACAACTGCTCCAACAGCATCGTGTGAACGAGATTATTTGTACTTGCATGGTTTATAAGCTGCAGTGCCTGCCATGAATCTTGAGCTCTCGATGAAAGGGTGGGGACTTTTTTCCATAGGTTTACAATTCGTTAGTCGATTCCCACTCTTAAACCGATTGCCCAAGATTCGTGCCAGTCACTCTACTACTAGATTAAATAAACCCTATAACAAGGGGATTAAATTTAGCATCCAAGCAACAGTCTGGATGATCTCATTTTTGACTGATTTCAACATTCAAAGTTGATCTATCTGCATTATAATCTGATTAACTAATCGTAGTGTATGTTATAGGGGGTTTTCTTCTTCTCATGTATTTGGTCTATTGGTGCAACATTGGATGCTGATGGTCGTCCTAAGTTTGACATGCTTTTCCGAGGCCTGCTCGAAAAAGAATTTCCTGACAAGGTAAACATTTCTTTCATACTTCTATATACCGTCTGACTTTTTTGCCGTTTGGGCAAAAACAGGGTATAAAAGGTGAACGAAGTGCCTATGGCACAGATTTTTTTTTACACAAAAGAACAAAATCTTTTTTCTATCGCGATATTGCTAAGAATTGATTGATAATTGCCGCGCGTAGAGTAAGTAGGGTTGAATTTTTATCGACTTTTATTTTATTTTAGTATCAAAAGTTTACGTCAAATAAGTAATAGTATTTCATCTTCTTCAGCCTATAGCAGTCCATTGCTGGACATAGGCCTCACCTATTGCACGCCATTCAACTCGATTTTCGGCAACTCTCATCCAGGTGTTACCAGCTATCTCGCGAAGATCGTCACTCCACCTAGCCTAAGGGCGTCCCACCTTACGTTTACCGATTCGCGGTCACCACTCAAGAGCATGTAACGGTCATCGCTTACTTATTCTGTGAGTTATGTCGACAACTTTGGTTCTCTTCTTGATCACCTCGTTGCGGATTCGTTCCCTCAGAGACTCCAAGCATAGCCCGTTCCATAGCTCGCTGAGTGACCTTGAATTTATGGACCAGCCGTACCGTGAGTGTCCACGTTTCGGCTCCTTAAGATGGCTTAAGGAGCCGGAACGTCGACGAGCCGAAAGACTAAGGTCTGCAATCAGTTCGTCCTGCCAGTTATGAAACTGGATTGCACACGTTAGTCTTTAGGCTCTGTGGAATACGCGACGAGAAGACTCGATGAAGCTTCCCAAACGCTGCCCAGCCCATCTGAATTCTTCTGTTAGCCTCCATCTCAAAGTTGTTCTTACCAAACTGAAGAGATTGCCTGAGGTAAACGTATTCTTGAACAACCTTGAGAGCACCGCCATTGACAGCAATCGATCAAAGGGTAACGTGTTCGTTGAACATAACCTGGATTTTGTCCAAGTTCATCCGGAGACCAATGCGTACAGAAGAATCAACTAGGCCGTCTAGCATCTGCTGCAAGTCCTGCACCGATTCAGCCAGTATGACGATGTCATCTGCAAATCTCAAGTGTTAGATTTACTCGCCGTTGATGTTAATGCCGCGTCCTTCCCAGTTCAGCGTCTTAAACACATCCTGTGTTTAAGATGCGCTAGAGAACAATTTCGGGGAAATTACGTCCCTTTGTCTCACCCCTCGACGCAGTCACTGATTCAGTTCACTGATCCTGAGTTTGGACAGTAGTTTTCAAGTTAACATAAAGACATCTCAGCACTTGGATGTATTGCCAGTCGACTTGGCATCGCTGTAGAGACTCCAAAACAGACCAGGCATCGAAAGAGTCAAATGCTTTCTCATAGTCCACAAAGGCAAGACATAGGGGCCGATTATACTCTTCGGACTTCTGTATAATTTATCGCACAGTGTGGATGTGGTCTATGGTGCTAAATCGTCCCCGAAACCCGGCCTGCTCCGGTGGCAGAAACTCGTAGAGTCTTCCCGCTAGACGATTCGGGACAACTCTTGAAAAAAAACTTATATACGTGTCTAAGGAGCGAAATGGGTCTGTAGTTCTTTAGAAGGATCTTATCACCCTTCTTAAAGATAAGAACGACCACGCTCCTTCACCACGCTTCTGAAGTTCTGCCAGAGAACAGGACGAAGAGATGAAGAGAAGAAGAAGAAGAAGAGATCCCGAAGCTCTTTCAGCACAGGACTTCCTCCCGCTTTCAGGAGTTCGGTCATAATCCCGTCCTCACACTCCTCACCAGGGGCTTTTCCATATTAAGCTGTTTAAAGAGCCTCATCGATTTCGTTTTGGCTGACTTCTAGCAGGTTTTCAGTGAAGTGGCCGGTTAGGGTGGCTCTTTTTTTTTTTTTTTTTTTTTGAGGATGGGAAATCATCAAATGACTCCTCCCGCTCTGGGTGGAGCGGTAGGGAGTGTCAGACTCTTACTGACTAAAACCCACCCGTGTTCCTTCCTTAGCCCTTTATGTTCCGGGCCAGCGGTAACCCTTTCGGACAATCCCGCTGACCCGGCAGGCTTCGGCCCTTACGGGCCCCTTCTTTTAATGCTGACATCTCTTTGAGGCGCGCGTGGAACACGTACGCGCCGTCCGGCACGGGCCTGGTCCTGATCGGACGGTGAGCTACCCATTACTCTCCGCCCGCAGGCCCGCGCCTACGGTGGCCGGGAGTCGTCGCGCGGCTCCCGACGCCCGGAGCGTCTCCCGCGGCGGCTGGGACGGGAGGCTCTCTCCCTCAGCCGTCCCGCCGCCTCCTTCGCTAGCATGACTGCTTCGCAGAAGGAGGCGACTGCTCCCCACTCCCTCTCGCCCCGGACCATGGCTTGAACCAGGCCCGGACGCGAGAGGTCGCCGCCGCTGCCGATCACCTCTACGAGGACACGGCGGTGCTCCGCCCAAGCGGGGCAGACCTCCACCGTGTGCTCCACCGTGTCCTCTGGGCGATCCTGGCAATGGTGACACCCGGGCGTTTCCTCCCGCCTGATTATGTGCAGGAACCTCCCGAAACTTCCGTGTCCGGTGAGGACCTGCGTCAGGCGGTAGGTGAGGGCGCCATGACGCCTCTCTAGCCACTCCTCAAAGAGGGGTCTTACCGCCGCTATCGTGGCGTGCCCGTTAGGGTGGCTCTGGAAACCTCATTTTCGGGATCAAGCTGACAATGAGATGCATGCGATGCTTACAATTGACCATAGAAGTTTTCGACATGTGAAAGGATCTCCGGTTTCGAAACGTCGATATCACAACTAGATTTGGTCAACTTCGTCCGGCGGCTCCTCCCAAGTGAATGGACGAACACTTTCGAGCCCCGATTTTCCTCAATCGTTTTCTGTATAGAGTGTGTATAGAGCGTCGGAGCTCGCGTCGTACCAATGCTTTAATCGTTTTGTTAAGTGCCCGTTGTTCTGACGAAGTGAAAACCCACCTGGGGTTTTCACGTCGTTCAGTCATAAGCTCTAGAGTCTCTTCCGAAAGTTTGGACTTCCTGCCCGTACGCCGCATTTTGCGCAGTGAATCGGTTCTCCAGGTCTGACTGGAACGCTTCATAGATCCTAGCATAGTTTAGAACATATTTGGACGGAGCTCAGACTTCATCGAACGAGTTCGCTCGAGCTTAAAGTTGATATTCAGTGAGCCTCGAACAAGTCTGTGATCACTGCCCGTATTAAACCTGTTGATCATCGAGACAACCCTAAATACACACATCAACAGAATCTAGGGATGCTTTAATCCTAAATTATTTACGAATTTATAGTTTAATATCTTTTTAGCTTCCATAAAAAGTTACCTATACCTCTTTTATTCTATTTTCAAAATTTAAATATTTAAATAAAAAAAATCAAAAGAAAATACGGGCGGTAAAATTGTTAGTAATTCTTTACCTTATGGAAAATTAAAATGATTTTATTAATATTAATTAATGAAAAGGGATTAGATTGTTTTTTCTACCGCTACCTGTTCCAGCATTGCGACATGGCAATCGCGGTCGGTGGCTTTCGTGGGCTCGAGAGCATTTACCATGGAGTGACGAATAATGGTCTTTGGTTCTGTTCACCGATGAGTCCCGGTTTGGATTTCTTCCGGATTCACGAAGAACACGCGTTTGGAAAACTCCAGGAAGAGTTAGCCGTCTACGGCACCTTCAGAAGGTCCACTCATACCAAGACGGGACAATCATGTGTGGGCAGGAATTCGTCTTGACGGACGAAACCAGCTCATTTGGATCCAAGGCAGCATGACAGCACAAAAATATCACGAGGAGGTAGTAGATCCTGTTATTGTCCCACACAGAATCCAAATAGATCAGGAATTTGTACTCATACACGATAATGCTCCTTCCCATACGGTGCGGCAGGTGTCGGCCGCTCTCTCAGACCACGATATTCAAGTTTTGGATTGGCCTGCAGAGTCGCCCGATTTAAATCCCATCGAGCATGCCTTGCACATGTTACAACGAAAAGCTTTGAGAAATTTCCCGCCAAATTTGACGACGGAACAACAACTTTACGAACACTTTCAAAGAACATGGGACCTCATACCGCAGCAAGACATTGACAATTTAATTTTAAGTATGAACAATCGATGTCGATGTGTAATGTACACAACACTGATTATTAATTATTAGATTTTATAAGATTTTTTCAATTTTAATTTATAGGGGCCAATGGTTGTAGGCATCGTACACTATCACTTTGTTGATGTTGGTTTAGTTGCGGAGTACACAGAAAGAACCACAAGTAGAGTTTTAAGGTTATATTAAAGGTTGTAGTTAACAAGGTAGAGTGGTAGCGATTCTTTCTCTTGACAAGTGGTTAGTTCCACAGTTGTTGTCTGACTCGCCCTGCTTAGCGTAAAAAGTTATAATTATAGCGTAATATTTTGTGACGCACGCCACCAAAGTAGGTTGCTGCGTTTGCAAAGTAAATGTACGGTTGATGAGACCGTACATAATTAAAATTAATAGTTTTTTAAGAAGAAATTAAGTTTTTTATATTAATTTTTTTCTACGGCGATTAAAGAAATTAACATTTTTATTTAAAACAAAAAAATCACGAAATGTTTTTTATTTTATATTAAATACCTTAAAATAACCTATCATTCTTCCATTTACTATATCAGAAATTTCTTCATAGATTTTTAGATATTTGATAAAATATAAAATATCCCTAGATTCTGTTGATGTGTGATATGCTTTTTATCCGTTATGTTGAAGTCTATCTCAAGAAATAATTCATCAAGAAAAGCCCCTCCTAATAATAGTATTTATTGATAGGTTAATTTAAGATATTTGAAAAAAAAAGATATTTGTGTGCCATACATAGGCACTCCGTTCACCTGTTTTTATCCAGACTGTAAAAAAAAGTCAGACGGTATTAATACCAAACAGACAAGGGGTAATTTAAAATATATTTTTTTTAGGTTCGAATTGCGCTAGATTTGCCCAAAGAAGTGAACAAACCAGACAAACAATACATTTTTACAATTCCGAGAGAGGGTTCGGTTTACGACTATAGATTTATTAAAGAAGTAAGTACTTGTGACCATACTTTCCGAGTTCTGCAAAGATTTCGGTTTTATCAACTTACTGTTTTTAGGGGTCCGTACAAAAATGGTAAAACGGAACCCTTATGGTGAGACTCAGTCTGTCTGTCTGTCTGTCACAGCTGGATATCTTAAGAACTAATGCCATCAACTTGAAATTTGGAATAGTTTTAGATGACGTTTGCCCAACTATTTTGCAAATCATCATCATCATCATTTTGCAAATAAGAAAGAAATAAAAATATATGTATATTTTTTGCAACAGGGACTGAAAGGGGGTCTGAAAAATTCGAGGTGGGGCTACTAGGGTATGTGGGGAATATATAATTTTTTTTTTATAGTTTTCGAATTTTGATGAAAAATGTAAAAAAAATACCGTTCATCAACAAAAGTTACATTAGTTCCACTATCAGTCAAGAGATGGCGCTGACATAAAACTGCAATACATAACTCTGACAAATATAGGCCTCGCCGATGAAAAATTTAAAACATGATGGTACGGAACCCTTGGTGCGCGAGTCCAACTCGCTCTAGACCGGTTTTTTAACATAGTTGTACTGTTGTTGTTTTCGCTGCCAATATGCCATCCTTTGATTCGGACTTAGAACTTGTAATTACCGGTACTCATGAGACGTTCCAGCTCTGCCTCCGGGATGGCAACGCAATCTCTCGCAGCAGTAGCAGCATCCCAAAATATAGTGCCTACAATTATAACGACTGAATCTTGTCATATTACTCGTTGCAATAAGCAGTACACGGTTCTTTCCTAACATTAAAGGGTAAAGGTAAATGGAAGCCCTGGGCCGACGACGTAATAAGTGCGCCGCCCATCAGCAGAGACACGCCCCCCAACCAGATCTTAGTGACGACACTGGACAGCGTGCGCTACCTGGCGCTGTTCAGGCTTATGGTCATGCACCACAAGCTCGTCATGATGGTCGGTCCCACCGGCACCGGCAAGTCCGCCTACATTATTGTAAGTTCCTATATGTTTTAACCTGAGTTATAGATGTGATCTGCCGGCCTAGCATAAATATTTTAACGTTTAGTAACGCACGTTTCAAATGGCACATTCTAAGAAAATGGTATAAACTTAAACTAACTTATGACAAAATTTGTGTCACATCTCTTTAACGCCTTGTCTAGTTGTGGAATGAATTGCGCGAAATACGAGTAGGTATATATATTGATTGTATTACGGTTTCGGGTATAATTAACAATCGAGCTGTTTATTTCCAAAATTATCCATATTCGCAGGATTTCCTAGTGAAGCAAGTCGATACCAAAGTATATAAGGCGCTGATAATGGCCTTCTCGGCGCAAACCAATTGTAATCAAACTCAAGATATAATCATGGGAAAGTTAGACAAAAGAAGAAAAGGTAAGGATATTAATTTGTGACTAAAAGGTATTTGAAATGTTTTCTTAACTCTTAAGTGAAATATTTTTTCTGGCGTAGGCGTGCACAATTATCCTGTTCTAGGAGCCTAAACCCGCTTAACCCATGTATAAGCACTGTGGGTTCTTTTTGAATTTTATTCGCCTCGTTATTCATTCTTTTGTGGATAATCAAATAACCCATATCGCTTTATCAGGTGTGTTTGGCCCACCGATCGGTTGCTACTCTGTGGTGTTCGTGGACGACGTGTCGATGCCTCAGGCGGAGACCTACGGGGCCCAGCCTCCCATAGAAGTGCTGCGACAGGGCATCGACCTGGGCCTCTGGTACGACCGGAAGACCAACGTCGCCATGAACCTCATTGATGTCCAGGTGAAAATTATTTGTAAAATGGCGACTAGCAACCAGCCCATTGATGCGCACGGTTTTTACACAACTTTAAAAACATCGAGATTTCTATTTAAAGGGGAATGCCTACTCTCCATAATGTCCTAGGCCCAAGATGGACATCAGATATTATTATAAAAATGGAGTGTTTTAAAATCATAATAGTATTAGATATCTAAAAAATATATTCAAATTGACGCCATTATTTCAGAAAAAAAAAGTTTTGAGGTTATTTTTCTATATGAAAAAGTGTGGGACTGTGAGATACTTTAAGAACTTTTCTTTTTTCAATGCTTGATTATGATAGGAGGGGTGTTCCTAATATATTTTTATCCAATTGTAGTTATTAGGGTATAAAAAAACACATTTGCTATTTTAAATATCTTATGGTTTGTATATTTACCTGCTGTGGCGGAACCCACTGCTGTATCACGCTTATTTCTTCGGGTTCCAAGGTATGATTTTGAATATCGGTCAGGTTAAGACCACAATTCACACAATGTACTTCAGTCATTGTGTAAAACGTTATTGATCGGTATCCAAAATCGAATGCAGCCGTAATCCTTGATTCGAGAGCCAAAGTTGTCGTTGAAGGTGAGAACAAAATCCATAAAACAAAGCCAAAGTCGTTGGTAAAAATCCGAATCAAGTTCATATAACAAAGCCAGGTCGCAGTAAAAGAAATCGAAGAAAAATCAAAACAAATCCACATCGAGCGCAAGCAACAAGCGAAGTGTCAGACCAGACAGAACTGTCAGATTCAATTCAGTGTTGTCACTATCGCGAAAAAATAACATTATATATCGATTACTTTTTTAAGTAACCGATAATTGGATTTATTTTTCTTATTCTGTTTTTATACGAGTACCTACACATTAGTTTTTATTTTAATATGTTTTCTTGTAGTTGGTTTTTGATTAAAATACCAGTAAAGTCCCGTGGGTATGCCGTTGAGGTTATTGTATTTAATTATATATCGATTCGAATCGATTGATTAATGACAATCTGAAAATATGATTTTGATGCTGGCAATGTTTTTGCCAGAGTCAAAATCATTCTCCATTGAAAAACTTCTTGTTTTTTCAATGGAGTTCCTTTTTTTAACGAATTATTGTAGATTGTAGTGGCGGTCATTTGGAAGAAAGTAAATACATATTTTTTTATGGAAAAATTAATGCATACAGTATTTTTTCTCTAGTCTAATGTCCACTGAGGGCCCCAAATGGGCATTGTCCTTTAAGTTTAATATTAATGTATTAAGCTGCTAAACTTAAGTGGCAGGAAGGACTGGCCCGGACTAGCAAAAGACAGAATTGTATGGAAAAGGGAGAGGGAGGCCTTCGTCCTGCAGTGGGAGAATACAGGCTTAGGTAGATAGATTAATGTATTATGCACAAAAACCTTTCAAAATAATTGCGACTTTAATTAAAAAAGTAAATTTTAATTTTAAACTACTAAAACTTTAATTTTTATATTTGGAAGTAAATCTTTATCTAAACTTTACTATAGTTCGCACGGAACTAGTTGGCCGCGCCTTAGGTATGTGAGCGGTGGGACGGAGGGACGGCCGCGCTTTGTCATTACTCAGTACGTGCGTTGCAAACACTAGGCAACCCCGCCTCCATGACCCTCGTCCCCACCTAAGGCGCGGCCAACTAATTCCGCGCGGACTATAGTAAAGTTTAGATAAAGATTTACTTCTACATACCTATAGAAAAATAATATAGGAAAGAAAGAATGAAATGATAAAGTCGATCACGCTCGTCATTTGTTTCAACAAGGAGATTTTCCGAAATCAAGTTGATAATAAGGCGCTTTATAATTGAAGTTTATTATATTTTATGATTTCCTTGGAAAATATTAGAAAGAAAGAAAGAAAGAAAAGAAAGAAAATACGTTTATTTGCGGTAAACATGACGCAAAAAAGAACAACATATTAATATTACGTATTTCAGTTCATGTGTGCCATGGGCAAGCCGACGCCGGGCGCTAAGATCATAACGCCGAGATTCTCACGACACTTCTCCTTCTTCTGTATCGACGAGTTCGATGATGAAACTCTTTCGGTCATCTTCAGCAGGATTATGTTGTGGCATCTTGATACCAGGTTTGTATAAATAGCACTCTTGATCTTATGCATTATGTAGAGGTCTTTGTGTAAGAGCTCGTCTAGGGAAATACTACTACCAGTTTTTTCTACAGCAAGCAGCGTTGCTTGGTTCCATCGAGTGCCGGTGTACTTAATTACAAGCATATTTACCACTGGAAGGCAAAGCTCGTGTGACCTGCACTTTTCTTGCCTTCGCCTTGAACAAACGCTTCGCTTGTAAGAAAGTTATGATAAACGAAATTTTACCTTATCACTTAGGTGATTTATGGCTGACTTTTCCAATGTCAGATAATTTTATCGGAGGAGTAATTTTGAATTTTTGACAGTTATTCCATACAAAAACTGTCAGACGTCAATTTTATTCCACGAATAAAAACAATCTGTAAATTGAAAAATCAGCCCTTAGTCGCATAATAACATAAAACTTACCTAATCTGATCAAATTCAATGCTCTGAAAACACAGGCTTGTCTTTTCACTGCGAAAAGGAGCCAGTTCCAGTTATCTCCCACTTTCCGAGGTACAGACGCTAGCACATAAAACTACCGAAACTGGCAAATTTTCCCAATCAACCTTGAACCTAATGCTTTGGCAACAAAGTTGAAAATCTATTAAATAAATTTGACAGATAGTCAAGTTTTTGGGGAGCGTTAAATAAAAGATGTGAATACGTGTGAGCAGAAGCGCATGGTTACATAGTTGGACTTAGCGCTACTTAGAATGCTAAATTGACAAAATGCATCGAAGGGTCTAGAAGGGCCATCCTAAACTGCAATCGTGCATTTTATGCTCTCACAGTGATAACGCGCTGCGGTTCAGGTTGCATAACTAGATTGTATAGCTTGATGTACTGGCGTCAGTACATCTGTACCGGTTACCGACCGCCTACAGGTTTTGGGCATGGAGTTGATAACTGAGGGGCAATTTTCGTAATTTTAAGAACGTTCACACACAGTCTGATCTCAGTCTCTATCTGTCAAAAATACCTTTGATTTCCCTACATTTTTGACATTGATTGTCGCTGAGATGAGATTGCGACTAGATTTTGAACGTTTTTAATTACAGGAATTGACATTCAGGGCGCTTACTCTCCAAACTAATTTTAATTCCAATGAGATGCCAATATGATTCCAATGTTAATTTTACAGTCACGTGATTCGGTACTCTTGAAAACAATATTGTCAACAATTACCCCACGCCAAGCCCGAACCCAATTCCACTTAATTCTCCAAAATGGACACCCAATCTAAAAATCATTTGGCGCTAGCATCGAACTCAAGAGTACGAAACGTCACAATTCCAATGTCGATCTATCGGAATTAAATTAAAGAGTAAGCACCTTGATCTCTACTTCGGCTCAACCATAGAGTCAAAAGCTCAGATCGCAGCCAAGAAGCTGGACATCCTAAATAAGATGAGGCGGTACTTCACATTATGACAGCTTTAAGCCTGTACAAAGTACTGATTGATAAATGGAGTATTGCAGCCGTTTATGGGATGGCTCAGCAAAATACCAGCTTGCTGCACTTAACTCGGTGGAACGCAGAGCTAAAAGGCTTATAGGTGACGAGACGTAGATGGTAGCTAGGTACAGTGCGTGCCACGTAAGAAGAGACTTGACCCCGCCTCCCCCGCCTCTTTCCGCCGCCCCTATGACGTCCGGTCCCGTCCCGCACTCAGACTTCATACCGCCAAAGATACATAAAATCGTGTTCTGCGCATGTCAGACCACGTGGTGTGTCAAGTCTCTTCTTACGTGGCACGCACTGTACGCTTCACAGCCTAGCTCATAGGCCCACCTACCCTCATTGTGGAAAATATCTATTTTGTTGAGCTTACCTTACCAAGCGAATATCTACTACTATTTACTTTTATCATAATTTTGTATCAAAACTTGGTGAAGAACTTTGAGGTACATTTGTAATACAATAAAAATGATATGCTTTATCTGTTCGTAATTATTCTAATTACAAAGGGCCCTGCTGGAAAGACAAAACTTTCATGCAGAATTTCTCCTGTTCCATCAAAAATTCCTTGAATTTAATACATGAATCGAAAGGTACATTAGGAGTAGATGCGATCAATCTTTTTTTTATGTATTACGAGCGCAATACAGCCGAGGGATAGATGACATTATTTATCGTGATTTCTATCAAAATTTAATGATCGAGGTACATTGGACCTTGTTGATAAATTCATGAGGTACATTGAACAAACAAAGCATTGCCACTAGTTATAATGAGCCTAGCTCGCGGGGCCCCGCTGGATAGAAATACATACTTCTTTAATATACTTTGGGGACGTAACCACCAAACTTGATAAAATCTCGGGTTGTTTATGGCGAGCCGCTTAATAACGTTACAAAAACCTGTTTCAGAGGCTTTTCAAAAGATTTCGATCCATGTATTGATGAGCTGGTGATGGGAACGTTGGAGGTATATAAGGAGTGTAGGCTGAACCTGCTACCCACGCCTTCCAAGTCGCACTACACGTTCAATCTGCGTGACTTCTCCAGAGTCATATTGGTAAGTAACAACCACAGCATGTCCCTTATTTATCCATAAATAGAAGCAGAAGCTCCTCACGGGAAAGCTGTTGAGCTTTCCCGTGAGGAGCTTCTGCTTCTATTTCAAACCTATACCCGCCCTTCTATTTCTAACCTGTACCTATACCTATACTATATCCGTTGGGATATAGTCTTTGATGTTTATACAGGGTGGCTTGTAATTTGACGGATTCCTTCCAGGTCGTGATAGTGAGACCCATTTGCAACAATCAAGCACCCTATAAACCCTAGGTGAAAACCCGTGAGATTCAAGAAAATGATATTTTTATGTATTTTTGAAAATTTCCCAGAATTCGTCACTAAATATCACTTTTCTCAAAACTCTTGAAATTTTTTGAATTTTATTGCTATTCCATTGGATACCTGATACTTTGACAAATCTTTCGACGCAACCAAAGGAACTAAAACATCAAACTGTTAAAAGTTAAAGGAAGAAGTTTATTAACCATTTTCAAAAGCTTCTACGTACAGACAGCGTCAGTATGTGCTAACCCCTCAAGTTTTAAAATGTTACACATTAAATTCCTTACAAATAATCTAAAGAATACTTCAAAAAGAACCCATTGTTTCGACTCAGATTCGAACCATCGCATCACCGAACGTCGTCATACTCATACCGGCAGTTTGACGAACTAGCCAGCGAGCCCATATGAATTGCGTTGAAATTGTTATCTACTATGGTCTGAGTCATTTTATCTTTAGGTGGGGATGTCTAATCGATAATGTTATAATTTGAAGGTATCCATTAATTTTACTTACTTACGTTGTCTTTATAAAATTAATCCATACCCTCAAGTTATAACTACAACGTTTGATGTATACGTTCACTTAAAACGGCGAAGAGTAAACGACTACGATTTATCGATTAATTTTTAAAATGATTTATGATTTTATGAGAACTAAAATTGTAGTTGTTCTGTGTGAACAAAATGTGAGCATAAAAGGAATTGCGAGACAGCTTGGCATAGCAGTAAGTTCATTATAATATTAATTGTGTTCTCCGATTTTTTTCTTGTTGAGCTATTTGCGGTATCTTGTGTGTGGTATTTAATAACTTATTTAAAACCATTTTTTTCTATACAGAGACAAACGGTGCGCTTATGGGTGCGCAGATTTCAAGAAATCGGCGATGTTAAGACAATGTCCATGGGTCGGAGAACTACTGGGATCTATACAGACCAATCTGAACATAATCGGGATATTGTTAAGGTTCACATTACACCGCCGTTTACATCCACTCGTTACAGTTCGCAACGGCATGGAATATCTCTGTCCACGGTTCGAAGACATTTACACGCAGCGAACATTCACAGTTATCGACCTGCAAAATATGTCTAACAGAAGAACATCGAAGAGAACCAGAAAAAGCAGTTATGTATATTAATTAAGTATGACAACAAAATAAACAACGAAGACATTTAACTCATTTGATTCCACTATTTTACTTTGTATAGCAAAATATTCTAAGTAGATATCATGAGCTAATAAGAGATGTTAATTGATTATCTATTGATAACATGTTTATTCACTTATTATGCTCATGATTGTAATCCTGCCAAACTAACTTCTAGTTCCTAGACAAGTTGCAAATGCTTCAAAACTTGTCTCTTTCGATGTCACTTGTCAGACTGTCAAATGTCAAATTTGTATACTGAGACGACATGACAAGTCACGTGACATTTCGTTAGGTTATGTCAATCTAAAATATTTCTACCGCTTACTATTTTATCGTTTACGTTAATAGGATGCTACTTGTCTAGGAACCCAATTGTGTCAGTTGGCAAAATAGTATATTATGATAACTGTAAATAAAATTATCAAATCAAAATAAATCTTTGTTGTAAAATAAGATCATAGTTTTGTTAAATAATAGCAATAATAAATATTATTATATGATTATTAAGGTATTTTATTTTTCTTTATTTTGAAATTCTTTATAAATAATTACTAAAACAAAATAGAAAAATATATTAAAATAATAATTATAATGAACAAAAAGCACATTTCGTGCCTATGATTTGAACTCCCACTCATACGCACGGCAAGCGGTCTTGAAACCTCTAGTCTATTTAAACGATGAATGAAACGTTCGTAAATGTTAACCCTATTATTGCTTGTCGTTTTCGCAATAATAAAAGTATTAATGTTTTATTGAAAAAAACAATAATAAATACAGAATTTTAAAAAATAAATACTATCTTAAACTTATTTATTCACTAAAACAATAAATTAATTAAAATAAAATGTTTTTGCAAAATACAAAAACCAACTTGGGCCTATCACGGATTTGAACGCACATGTCTTTTGGAGGGGTAATGACTTAATGAAGCCGTGTGTACATGAACTTTAATACCAGTTATTTCAAAATTTTACTATATTAAGCTCAATTTAACCCACTAAAATATTTCACAGGGTATTCTACTGTCCGTGCCCGAAGTAACTCCAGACCTGCAGTCTATGAAGCGTCTCTGGGTTCACGAGTGCTTGCGCGTGTTCAGCGACCGCTTGGTGGAGGAGTCGGACCGGCAGTGGTTCGTCACTTGCCTCCGCGCCGCCACCGCCAACAACCTCCATGATGACTTCGATAATATGCTCAGCAGACTCCTCTCAAAGCCTGGCGAGGTCAGATAATTTGTATTTGGATTTTAATTGGAAGAGTAGTCTCGATTTTGTCTGAATGTGCTCAGTGGCTGTTTTGTACAGAAATCACCGTTAAAAAAATGGCTAAACGACCTAAATAAAATAGCCCATGAATTTGTTACCCATTTCTTTATAGTTGGTAATGTCTTAAGAGGCACTCGTTCTTAAATCATTAGATTACTCATGTGATTTTGATTTTTATTTCCAACAGAAAATTACCGATCTTCATCTCCGGAGACTGATTTACTGTGATTTCGCGAATCCGAAAGTGGATACCCGCTTTTACATGGAGACTACAAATATGGAACATTTGAATTCGACGACTGACGCCTTCCTCGTCGAGTTCAACAACATGACCAAGAAACCTATGAACCTTGTCCTCTTCACGTAAGACATATACAACCAATCATACCTATTATTCCTATAGGGTTAGTTATGTTTTCTAGACCACAATAATATATACGACTTATCCAGTAATTAAACAATGAGTAAGTTCCGTGCTCTGTTTGAAAAAGGGCATCTGCCGTTGGGAACATCCAGAGGGCCTAGAGAAGTGGCAATAGCTTTCAAAGCGTTTCATATACATTTTTGTCCACGTTTGTCATTTTAACAGTCCCCCATATATAGTTATCGATGATTGAATGTCACGTTGTCTAGGCCCTCAGATGTGTTGTTGTGTACAGGTTCGCGATCGAGCACGTGTCACGCATTTGCCGCGTGCTGACGCAGCCGCGCTCGCACGCGCTGCTGGTGGGGCTGGGCGGCTCGGGCCGGCAGTCGCTCACGCGCCTCGCCGCACATATCAACGAGTACGACCTCTTCCAGGTCAGCACTATCATGATTAGATCATCATTTCAGTTGAAAGAAGCCCAGTGCTGGTGCTGGACAGGACATAGGCTTCCCCCAAGCGTTGCCACATCGACGGGTCCTGTGCTTTTGGCATACAACTTATTCCCGCAACCTTCACTAGTTCATCGCGGTATTCGGTTTCCAGTCTAGAAATACTATAGCCACTAAAGTGTGGCAGATTTGTGATAGTAGATAAAGTCAAAAGATTTTTCAATGTTTATAAAGTTATATGATTCGTGTTTGAGATTTCCAACGACTATAAAATAATATCAGATTGGGCCTCGACAGTTTGACGACGACGATAGAACCATTGTGAAAATTGATGCAGCAAGCAAGATCGCTCTTATTACAGAAATTATCTTGAGTTACTAGATATAAATAGGACTCTTCCGAGAAATTGATACAGACAATCTTACTATGTAGATGTCAGCTCATTTATGTTAATTGGATCGACGAAAATACAAGTAATGAATGAAAAAAAACCTAAATGTTTTTACTAATTGCACAGGTGGAGATGAGTCGGACGTATGGTAAGAACGAATGGCGAGAAGACTTGAAGACGTTGCTACGGAAGACAAGCACGCCCGAGTTGCTTATGGTCTTCCTATTTATAGAGTCACAGGTGACAAATAACGATTCCATTTGAAAACTCTTTCGTGGATTTTCATAGTTTTTTTTTTTCAATGATATTGGGAAAGATGATAATTTGTTACTCTTTTGAATTTCTTAGATTAAAGAAGAAGGATTCCTTGAAGACGTCAATAATATGCTGAACTCTGGAGAAGTACCTAATATCTTTGGCGCTGATGAGAAAGCAGAACTGTGTGAGAAAATGAGAGTTGTAAGTACCGTCATTTTTTTCTAGTGAATGTCCAGTGCCAAACTGAAATATCTCATTTGGTCGTAATTACACCGACGCCGACACAACATGGTCTTCAAGCCGAAATACATAACACTGCTTGTCAGCAAACTTCTCTTGTCTTGTGCTTCTCCGGACTAGCTCCTTTACAAAGGAACAACTGCTGCTTTTTCTACAATATTTTCTAGTTTATATTCGAAATGACGACTGAGAAATCTGAAAGAAAAAGACATGATGGGCCGACCCCAAATAAATACTATACGTTCTATTATGCTCGTTCAGATAGACCGTCAGCGTGACAAGTCGCTGCAGACGGACGGCAGCCCGACGGCGCTGTACGCGTACTTCGTTTCCATCGTGCGCGACCAGCTGCACATCGTGCTGGCCATGTCGCCTGCCGGCACCTCGCTGAGAACGCGCATCCGAAAGTTCCCCTCGCTCGTTAACTGCTGCACCATCGACTGGTTCCAAGTACGCGTCTTTTTATCTTCATTATCATCATGATCATAAACTTATAACAATCTCCTTATCATGGCTTCGCCAACCGCACGCCCCTTAAATGAACCTCGACTACTCCCTACTTTCCACTCCCATTTAGCTGCGACCTTCCGTCTTGCAGGGATCGTTGTTCCACGTAGCTCGGGGCGGCCGTAATACCTTACGTCTTCTGATTTTCAGTCTCCACTAAATAACATGTCTTCCCAATGGTCATCGGCTCTGTGGCTAATATAGCCGGCCCATTGCCACAGATGTTTGCCGATTTTTGTTAGAATAAACATAACATTTAACTTTTTGGGCTTTTTTGCATGAGGACCCGGGACCACCCTGGGCAGGCGCGCCACATTCATGGTGACAGGCTAGTCTACAGGATAGCTCGTGCCGACATAGAAGGAGATGAATTACACAATAATTTTCTTCGATTACCAGGAATGGCCACCCGACGCGTTGCTGGCAGTGGCGACCCGGTTTCTGAAAGACATAGAGCTGACGGACCTCGAGCGGGACACGGCCATCAAGCTGTGCCAGGTGTTCCACTGCGACACGCAGGAGCTCACCAGACAGTTCCTGCGTCGCCTCAAGAGATTCAATTACGTCACACCCACCGCCTATTTGGAACTTATCAACATGTTCAAGTCATTGCTTAATAGGAAACGATTGTGAGTCTACCAATTTTACGTAACCCTTGGTTTTTGAAAGCCTGGCTTATATTTTGGGAAAAAATTAGTTAGGTACCTATGTGCATTTTTGGCTTCTAGGAAACCATTATAATAAATGCCAAAATGAACTAAACTAAATTTTGTGATAATTATTAATTTTGTGTTGTGGTTGATTGATCAAAATACTAGCCAACCACGCACCAATCATATACAGCCATAGTATTTTCCAACAGTTAAAATCGCCTTCATTATAAGCTTAAAAGACATTTTATGCAGCATCCAAAATGTTTTATGTAAAAGTTCTCTATCTGTATTTTTGGGAAATAAAGATATTATTATTATAAGACAACACTATGATTTTTCGTCATGTCGATATTGAATGTGTTTTATTAGTTTTGGACCGAACTCGGCCATATCGACGGCGTTAGCAGTACAGCTGGTATTGTCCTGCGACAGGAGATGAGGTAACAACGCACTATCGTAAATTCTTTTATGTGATCAGGGAATTAACAACAGCAGAGAAGCGCTACATAACGGGACTGGACCAGCTGGCAATAGCGGCTAAATCAGTATCAGCGCTGCAAGAAGCTTTGGAAATCCTGCAGCCCAAACTGGCTGCTGGCGCCAAGGCTGTGGCCGAGACTACGGCCATCGTTGAGAAGGAGAAGGAAGGGGTCGCGCTTGTGGAGGCCGAAGTACTTGTCGACCAGTCCGCTGCGGAAGAACAGGCAAGTGATCGTGTGCCCTTTTGTATTGGCTAGGATATCATTCTTTCTTGGTTTTCTTTAATGTTATGTTATAAAAAGACACTAGACTTACTTAAAAAAACTTCTACATTCTAAAATAATCATAGTTTCGGTAACCTTCTTGGTGATGTTCTTATAAAGGTCAGGTGCGTAGTACTTACTCGCAACCGGCGAGCGTGTATGAATAGATGTATGAACGTAAACGAGGCAAAAGGAGTGTTTAAGAATCGTAGCAGGTGGCATTCTGTAGTTTTTATCTATCCCCATGGTAAGGGGGCGAGAGTTTATGTTTGGTATGATAGTTTTGAATGTCGGTGGCAATAAAAAAGAAGTAAAAGCTACCTTTTTTATTTTTCTTCTTTTAGTACCGGACATATCCATTAAAAGTAGGTATGTAGATAACATTAGTGACAAAATCACCAAATAGGTTTAGTTTTTTTTTTTACTATATGACGGACATACAACCATTCAAACATACAAGTCAAATATGTCATATTTCATTATTACTTATTTTCTGTACTACCTTAATAAACACAAGTGTTGCGTACATAGGCACGGGAGGCCCAGGGCATCAAAGACGAGTGTGACGCCGACCTGGCGGAGGCGATGCCGATCCTCAACTCGGCGCTTGCGGCGCTTGACACGCTCACCCCTCAGGACATCACGTTCATCAAGACCATGAAGAGTCCTCCGAGAGGCATCCGCATCGTGATGGAGGCTATCTGCATATTGAAGGTACATTCGCCAAAGTAACTGCTTTTTCGAAGGTCAATATTTTACGTTTTTAATTTTTATTACTAACTAATTTAACGTTTTTAATTTTACTTTTTATTTTAAAATAAAATAAAAGTGCGTTAAGAGCGTTTACGCCGTACGGCATTTCATACAAACTTTCAAACCGTTGTTTTTCGAAATGAATGAACCTATTTTAAAGAAAATTCATACACATAAGCAGGATACAAAGGTCTAAAAAGTTAGTCGAGAACATTTTCGGAAAATAGTGTTACAGCCAAATTAGACCGATTTTAAATTTTCTATAGAAACAGAGATTACCAATTATCTTTTTTAAAATAAGACATTTCGAAAATGTTCCGTGCACGAAATTGAATAATTTTGATCAATTTTGTTGTTTGTAAGAAAGGGCAAAATAACATAAACAAAATTATTTGTGATTTAAAAAGTCGAGTTCTTTGTTTTGGATGTGTCTTGTTTCGTTTGGAGATTTTAGTACCCCCTTACTAATGAACGTTGCATAGCGCCTGTATAGTTACACAACGCTTTGTCTTCTTCTTTCGAAAGTCAAATTACTGACGACTGAAAGAGAGAAATCGGGGTGTAACTATTCATCTGATATAATATGTTTATTACTAAGGGTATTATTATTTAAGTAAGTGACTTATTTAAGGCTACTTGTTACACAAACATGTGAAATAGGCAAATTATGTAATTCTATATTTTATGTTTTACCGCTTCATTATAGTGGGATGACCCGGTAAGTTTTTTTTTCATCGCAAGATATATTTATATTTTACACATAGATTTGTAACTTTGTACATACATTTCTCAAGCATGACGATTGTTGTACAGTGACGTAAACGAATCTTGAGCACCCGATGATAGAGTGGAAACTTTTTTTACCGCAGGTTTAGTTTGTGTGTGTTAGCGCGGGGAGCAATGAAAACGTGGACTTTATGTCTGGACTTTAAAAGAGACTGTGACCTTTAAGTTTGTTTCGATATTTCTTCTCAGAGTAGTCCGTAAGGAAAAACGAAAGTCATCTTAATTATAAAAATACTTTAAGTTTGTCGTGTAAAAAGTCTTTGAGCTAATTTACAGAAAGATCCCGTGGGAATATCGGGAAAAAAATGGAAAATGCAAAAAAAAGCCTATATGTTAATCCAGGGTGTCAGCTGCCTCCATACAAAATTTGATCAATACCTATTGGTCCAGCCGTTTGAGCGTGAAGAAGTAACAAACATAATTATAAACACACACACATAACAAACTTTCGCCTTTATAATATTAGTGTGATGATTCAGCCGTTTGAGCATGAAGAAGTAACAAACATATAAACACACACACACACACACACAGTCACACTCACAATCTTTCGCCTTTATAATATTAGTGTGATTGTGCAAACAAATTCCCACTCTTAAATCGAGCATTCAATATTCGTGCCAGTCATTGTTCTTTGTAGAATTTTCTATTTTCCTTTTTTCTACTGTCAAATTGCTAATAATATATAATCACTGGTAATTTATGTCAAACTTACATACCTACACATAAAAAGTTACTATTTTTAACAACCATTTTTTTTTTGTAAACCAAGTGTATAATACAAAGTAAAGTAAGTTCCCAATTGTGAAACATGGCAATTTAAGAATTAAAAAAAAAGTGTATAATATCTTGTTCCTACGTTTTGAACATTATTAACACCTCTTTCTCATGTATTATTAATTCACAGTGAGCCATTTTGTGGTGTTTTAAGATTGGTTGTTATTCGAAATCTAAGTTGATTTCTTTTGTTAACACAAAACTTGCTGATTGCAGATAGTATCCTGTCTACGAGTATGTTCTATAATAATTTCTATAATGCATACTACTGGTTGGTAAAACGTAACATGAGATGTACGCACTTTGAAACAAATTTTTGTCTTATATAATCACGTAAAAAAACAACATTTTAACAACACAAACATTTAAATCCATACTCAAGGGCCAATGTGCGCAGGTGCAAGGAGGCATGTGCAAGGAGCGCAGTATTCTAGGCGTCAAATTGACAGACATTATTCGCAACACCACATTGCGCTCCAAAACATAGATTACTGACTTAATAAGCCGCTAAGTTGAAATAGGACTGGGTTGGCCACGTCTGCCGTATGCTCAATAAGCTGTGGGTCAGAATAACCACTATATGGAGCCCTGACACAGCTAGAAAGCGTCGCGGCAGACCCCGTAGAAGATGTCGGGACTAGCTGGAGAAAAAAAACGACCAGTGGTCCATTTTAGCCCTGGATCGAAAGAGCTGGAAGTCCTTTTTCCCAGCAGTGGAATAATGCAGGCATTAACAGTAACATTTCATGTTGCATCGCATAGATTAGGACGGCTTATTTGTGCTACATTTTTGACGTTCAAAGGTGCCTTTTATATGTCCATTTGACATTTAATGTTACGTTTCACCAATGTGTACCCGCCATAGATACAAAAAATTAAATACTCGCTCTCAAAATAAAACAGGAAGTAAAACCAGACAAGATTCCGAACCCGTCTGGTGTTGGCACCGTTGAGGACTACTGGGGGCCTTCGAAGAAGATCCTGAACGACATCAAGTTCCTGGAATCCCTGCAGAACTACGACAAGGATAATATCCCGCCGGCCGTGATGAAGAAGCTGATGACGACCGTCATGCAGGACGAAGGGTTCGTGCCAGAGAAGATCAAGACTGTATCTGTGGCCGCAGAGGGTGAGTTACTACGCCGAGATTGATAAATGTATGGTCTGTTCCAAAAGTATGTAATGAAAATGTAAACAAATGGATCAGAAAATGCACCTGTTGATGCCAATTTATAGTGTCACTTACAAATGGAATGCTTTGATTTGATTATTCGAATACAAATTTTAAGTAAAGAAGATATTATTCATTTGATAATTGAGGTTAATTTTATAACTTCAATTTTCGTTGATGATTTTTCAATAACAATTTTATAATGTTATTCAAATAAGAATTGAAAAAGTATGAGATATAAAGTTGTAACCTTCTTAATTACAGATTGCGTAAGAATTTTACCTGAACAGGGTTTGTTTACACTTTCATCAGATAGTTCTAAAACAGACTATAACTTATCACATGCTTAGACTTTGATATGCTTCAGTCTCTATCTTGCACTTGCAGTTCGAGCTTGAATAAACGAAGTAAAGACGAAAATTAAACATATGCAAGAAGACAATAGAAGCTAAACACGGTTTGGAATAAAAAAAAAAGTGAAGACAGAAAAGAGAGTGGTTTAAATGACTAAAACATGATTTAAAAAAAATGTTTTCTCAACATTCTGCTCCATCATGCCGTTTTGCTACGCACGGTGCTACGGCGTAGCACTGCGCTACGGTCGCTTTTATTTGTGTCATAAAAACAATTATTTTTACACCACTTCAATCTCAGCATTGCCCTCAATTTTATTCGATGTCTAGTGTGTACAAGGTATATGATATTAATATCAAGATAAATAATATAATACAACATAACATACAGGTATGTGCAAATGGGTGATTGCGATGACGAAGTACGACAAAGTGGCGAAGGTGGTTGCGCCTAAGAAGCAACGGTTGGCGGCCGCTCAGGCAGTCTACGACAAAGCCAGTGCCGCCCTCGCTGTCAAGCAGGCTCAGCTCATGGAGGTCAGTACACCTACTTACTCTACGAATAGTCAATAAAAGCTGACGCTATACCGCTAAAGATACCAAAAATTATGTTGAATTAAACTCTAAGCACTCATGCACACGACCGATACGCGTCAACGACAGAGGCATCTGCAACCGTTGACAACATGTAGCTCGTGTATTTGAACACCGTACTCAAATAAACGAGCGGCACCTGTCGACGGCTAGGGATACCAAAGCACGTCGTTGATGCGTGTCGCTCGTTTGTATACACTAAGTTAAATTTTCACACGTCGCCAAAGATATGTAAAATATGGTGTCTATATGTCATGTTTGTTCATTTGACAAATTCAAGACGTTATTCTTATAATATGTTAAAAAAAATTGGTAAATAATAAAAAAAATCTAATTTAGGTACAACTAAAACTGAAAAAATTGGTAGACGTCCTAGCGGAACAGAGTCGTCAGCAGAAGGTACTGGACGACGAGGTAATGGACTGCAGCAACAAACTGAAACGAGCCGAAATGCTCATCTCTGGCCTCGGCGGGGAGAAGACCCGCTGGACGCAAATCGCTAAGACTTTACGCGAAACTTACAATTCACTTACAGGTTAAATTATATTTTTTCTCTGTAAATTGGTTTAAAAAAAAAAACGTTTTTTTCACCGCCGGCGGTGGCATAGCGCCGGCGAGGAAGCGACTAACTCTCGGCTATTTCCTCGCTCAAGAAACGTACAATAGATATACATTCCGTGTAAACAAAAGAGATGCATATATTAATAGTTGATCGCTGTTTTATATCGCAGAGTTTAAATCATGTTCACACAGCCGCGAGCCGGCGAGGACTCAGTCCACAGGTTTGTCGTTGAGCGACAAGAGCTATCAAAGATAATACTCGTTGAGCGTTACTCGCTCAGCGATGCTCGCTTGGCGGTCAGAGCTCACTCCGAGAGAGCAACCAGCGATCATTTCTACCTAGAGTACGGATCGCGAGTAATCGCCCGTCGCACTCGCTGATAGCCCTGCGACAAAACTATCGAAACTACACACTCGCTGCTCGCTGCTCGCCAACTCGTTTTCAATTGCTAGTTTACTCGCTACTCGTTCATCGCCGGCGGTGGGACAACTGCCTAAAACTATATGAGTTCGGTGTTTCCTATCCGAGTACTCTGATCAGAAAGACCGAAACAAACTCAGAAGTCACAGTCTCTTTTTAAGTCCAGACATAATCTTGGTTAGACCTTGTGATACGGTTAAAACAACCTCCTCCCTACATGATTTAAATTATTTTGTCTACTGATTATAAAATAATAACAATATGAGCAATACGATCATTGTAGAATTACTTTTTCTACAGTGGAGTCATTTTAATAGGTAACATTTGACGTCTGTCAGTTTTGTCCTCATAGTGAGGTGACCTGCTTATAAACATCGATTAAAGTGAATGAATCGATACGGACTTGAAACATATGCGAATTTTAAAAATCATCAGGCGAATCCCTGTCCCATTATTATTATTTTTTTCGTAAATTTAAGGAGCAAAATAAGACAAGTACACAATTTAACAAAAAAATTGCATTTATTCAGTTGAACTATCAGAACTGTTAAAAGTATTGTCATCTTCATCACTGCTGTCAGCACTCAGAGATATTATTAATTCATTTTCAATAATATTGTCTATTCTCACATCTCGTTCAAAATCTTGTAAAATTATTTTCTTTGTTTTCTCTACGACTTTTTTCCAGTCTTCTGTAGTGACTTCTGCACACGCAGTTTGTAGCAGAGACATCATTTTAGCAGTACTGAAGGGTGGTTCAGTATTGTTCCGCGCTGCATAACCCTTTATTTGTGCCCAAATAAGCTCGATGGCGTTATACTGGCAATGGTAGGGAGGCAATCGAATAACTTCGTGTCCATGCTCTAGGGCTAGTTCATCGATTACATAGCGGAGCTTGGACGGCTTAGTTGCTTTTACTAGATTTAACAACTCAACTTTTAATAAAGTTGGACTTGCATCCACACCATTTCTTACCAGCCACGAGACAATTTCTTGCTTTTTATTTGCTTGAGTTGGTGGTTTATCAACTTGTACAGAATGATACGGTGCATTGTCCATTATAATTTTCGATGGGTTTTCTAAGCTGACTAGCAGCTTCTCAAACCACTCTTTAAAAACCTCAAAGTTTATTTCCTCATGGTAATCACTTGTAGTTTTAGAGGCGAATGCGAGGAGGCAGTTTTTCTATTTCATTATTTTTTGTATTTTTATACCTAGTTAGTTAAAAGAATAATAAATAATTTTTTTATTATAATCACAACGTGGTTATTAATTTATGGTGATAAGTATTTCTTCACAAGTCATCATTGCATTCGATTCTACTTATCAGCTTTCGATTTTTAGAGTAACATCCCTAGTGTTTAAAAAGAAAAATGGTTAACTGACGTAACCTTGTAACGACGTTCAGTTCTTTAGATCAGAAATTGTTTATTATGTTTAGAATGGTTTATTAATGAAAGCAAATCGTAAAATTACTCGTATCGGTCATTATTACAATAAATATGTAATCGTAATTGAAAAAGGTAAGCAATTGTGCAGTTCTAACAAAACGAAAAAATATGTTATTTTATGCCCGCCGTTACAAGGTTACGTTGTTGAATATTTGATGAATTGTCAAATGTTACCTATTAAAATGACTCCACTTTAGTTGATTTTGTTGTTATTTCAGGGGACATCTTGATTGCTGCTGGAATCATCGCGTACCTCGGACCATTTACAGCAACTTTTAGAAATACACAAGTATGTAATATATAAGTGTAACATTTAATTTTTTTATCTTGTACAATGCGTGCCACGAAAGATGAGACCTGACCCCGCCTCCCCCGCTCTTTTCACCGCCCCTATGACGTCCGGTCCCGTCCCGCACTCAGACCTCATACCGCTAAAGATACCTAAAATCGTGTACTGCGCATGTCAAACCACGTGGTGTGTCAAGTCTCATCTTTCGTGGCACGCATTGTACCTACTACTAGTCGGAAAGTTGTTATTTTTGTTGGACTGACAGAATGACGACCCCAGTTGAGCGTCTTATCGATAAAACTGTCATGTTTCTCGTAATTTCTGTTCAGAGCGTACAGTCAGACCCTCAACACGGAGTATCTTTTCAATGTTAGAGCGTTCCTATTGTCTCGCGGGTTTGCTCGAGATTAGCCCGCGTGCGATGACCCGCAATGAGTTTTTTCATTATTACATCTCCGACCCGCGTGCATTATTTTGTACTATACACACATGATAATAAACATGTGTACTCACATGATAATAAACACATATTTTTAATAGTGTATTGCGCGTGGCACGTATACAGGAAATTTTCGCATGCGTATATAAATCTGCATGGACACCTTAAAATAATAGAGCCCTTGTATTTTTACGCACACTGTCTACGTCTCTCATCCAACTCCCCGTCGTAGGTTTGCTATAGTCCGCGCGGAATTAGTTGGCCGCGCCTTGGGTAGGGACGGGGGTGAGGGCGGCGGGGTAGCCTATCGTTCGCAACGCACGTACTGAGTAATGACAAAGCGCCCCCGCCCCTCCGTCCCACCGCTCACATAACTAAGGCGCGGCCAACTAGTTCCGCGCGGACTATAGCAGACATTTCTAATGAAATATGCAGTAACTTTGTGCTTTTTTCTGTATTCTAATTTTTTAATTGTTTTATTTGAATATAAATACATAAAACGCCCTTTCTATTAGATGTTATCTTGGGCACGAGCGTGTCACGACTGTGGCATTGTGTGCACGCTGGACTACAGCCTGATCAAAGTACTGGGTGAGCCTGTTACCATCCAGCAGTGGAACATTGACGGACTGCCTGCTGACGACTTCAGTGTGGAGAGCGCCATCATCATCAAGTGAGAAGTTTCTTTATATCCGTTATTAAAAAGAACCAGCTTTTGAATAATCTAAACTAATATTATAAAGAGAAAACATTTGATTTTTGTATGGTTGTCTGTTACGCTATCACGCTAAAGTGGCTGAACTGATTAGGATGAAATTTGGCACATGAGTACACTATGATCTGGATTAGGACATAGACATACTTTTTAACCCGATATTCACACGGGTTGAGATTTATGCGGTTGAAACCGCGGGGCGCAGCTGGTTAATTATAATGACCCCACAAAAAATTATTAAATTGATTTATTTTTTGTTTTATCATGTTTAAATATGGATACCCATTGCGTCTGCGAAGTTTAGCTAGCCAATTTAAAATAACCCTTAATAAATCTTTCTTTTTTTGTGCACATTGACTAAAATACTGTTAGTAAAATTAACGATGGAGTTTTTGCACTGGCAAGCTGGCAAGCGTTAGTAGGTACTACTAACAGTATCTTTAGCATTCATGAATAGCGGTAATGTGAAACAGGACAGCTCGACGTTGGCCTTTGATGATTGATCCACAAGGCCAAGCCAATCGCTGGATCAAAAATATGGAAAAACCGAACAATCTCAGTATAGTGCGTATGACGCAGGCTGACTTGGGACGCGTCTTGGAAAACGCAGTACAGTTTGGACAGCCGGTATGAATGATGCCCACATTGTTTAAAGGACCGCAACCTGCAACCAGTCTGCGGTCAATGAGGGTTTTCTGAAATGACGTTCGTTAGGTGGCAGCACTGGCACATCAGGTCCAGGCATCTGTCAAAGAGCCTATATTTTCTTTAGTCATGACGGAATGATTACCGAATGAATGAATCGAATGATGAACGTCATCATATATTCTATATTGGAAGACCTCTTGTCACAGTGGTGCCAACTGGTGTCGTAAATTTTCACGAACCCTCATTGACGTCGAGTCATCATCATTCTCCTGTCCATAATCCAATTTATTTGTGGTCGGTGCAACATGTCTTTTTCTTCCATACTTCCCTATTAGTCGACATCTCGGTAGTCACCCCTTTCTAACCATAACATCAGCATTCAAACAATCCATCCATAGTTCCTTTGGTCTTCCCCTACTCTTATAGCCATCGACAGTCATACTTAAAACTCTCCTTACGACATTTTCCTCATTCCTCTGTGTGATACAGATGGCAACCGATTTCGACACAACTTTTAAATTACCGGTGCCATTTTCAGATTTCCTCTTTTCTAGCAGCTTTTTTTCAATTAACGTCGACTGTCATCGCAAAATATGCCACAATAACGTTGATCGACATCGTCAACCGCAGTCTGGTTGCACGTTAATGGGTTTTGGAACGAAGTTCTTTAATGTGGCTTGCGGGAGGAGTAAACTTATAGGTCACATAATGAAAAATCGTCGCGGCGCTTTTTCTCTATCTCTCTCTTTCTATTATTATACATATATGATATGAAAAAGTGAGACGGTTTTCTTGGTTTTCGAGGGTGCTGAAGTCAATAGTGAAGTCAAAATTAAATTTCAAGGTGGCGAAAACATTATGAGAGCTTCTAATAACTTGAACCTAGACATTTCTTTCCTCTCTGTCTTTTTCTATTATATGCGAGTGTGTTTGCGTGCGAGTATCGCGTAAGGAACTTCGTTCCTGACGGGGGTCCCTCGATCGTACACTTTTTTTTTTAAATTCAATTCTAGAACGTTATCTAATAAGATTTGTTTGGTCAGGTTTTGCTAGAAAACGTATTGGAAGAGTTGGATCCAATGTTGGAACCACTTCTTCAACAACAGACCTTCAAGCAAGGTGGAGCCCTCTGTATTAAAATCGGTGATACCATTGTTGAATACAGTAAAGATTTTAAGTGAGTATATAAAAACCGTAGTTTAATGACCTTTATGAGTATGTTAATATTTATCCTGTATCGTGTAAGTGTCCTGTTTAGAGCGTCATATTGTATTAAACTGAACTATATTTCCTAGATTATACATAAGTACAAAATTGGCGAATCCACATTACCTACCCGAGGTGGGCGTACGAGTGACTCTTGTCAACTTTATGCTGGCCATGGATGGTCTGCAAGCGCAGTTACTGGCGCGAGTGGTCGCTCGGGAAAGGCCTGATCTGCAGCAAGCCAAGACAGACCTTACCACGCAAAGCGCCGAGCATCGAAGGCTCTTACAGGACATAGAAAAGAAAATATTGACAGTACTGTCTACTTCTGAACATTTATTAGAAGATGAAGAAGCTGTCCAGGTAACACAAAACACCTTTTTGGGCTATGCATACATTTGTTTATTTATTAAATAGTCCACACGTACTTACATCGCTTTCTATTAGGACAGACTGCGATCAGTTGTCTTTTTCTCAATTTATCTGTTTTAAATAAACTTCGACCAGAATTGGCCACTTCGACAGCATTATCGCTGGCCTCGCAAAAGTCATAGTGTAGGTGTTTTTGCACAAGAGAGCACAACAATAGGTGAGGCATTGTTTGCGACGTGGCTCCACAGTCGCACTGTGGCTCGTCAGAGTACCTCAACTTCACTTACTTGTGCCTCATCTGGCTTCTTAGTTGGCTTAGGGATTTCCAGATAGGCCATGGCAGTTGGTGGCCCGTTGGAAGTTTTCTCTGCAGGCTCAACATAGTCAGCTGGAGGGAAATGTTTGAGAAGCCACAGTTTTAATCAGACCGCACTAGAACTGCCGTCATTAAGTGGGATGTTCGATTTAAGAAGACTGTTATAGTTCTTCAACCTGCTCCTCGGTTTCGTTTCATTGTAAAGTGAATGATATTAGCTCATTACTCATTTATTATCCTAACTTCCTAAGTCCTAACTAATATTATAAATGTGAAATTTGAAGTTTGTTTTTTTGTTACCTAAACCACTGAACCGATCATCCTGAAATTTTGCATATACGTTGTAAGGCGTACAGAAACGGACATAGGGTACCTTTCATCCCGAAAAAAACTACTGTTCCCGAGGAAAATAACAATAACGTTATTATGATAATAGATGGCACCACGTGTCTTTCGAACGGGATCGACACTTATGCGCGTGAAACCGCGGAGCGCTGCTAGTTTTCAATATGTGTGATTGTTTAGATTCTGAATTCTGCAAAAGAGATGTCGAATGAGATCAAAGAGAAGCAAGAGGTGGCCATGATAACGGAGCAGGCTATTGACGTGGCTCGGGACGATTACGTGCCCATTGCTGTGCACTCCACCGATCTATTTTTCCTCATCGGTAAGTTATTGGTGAAGTGTTGCCAGTGGAGTGAAGAGAGTTAGTAAAATATGTATTTACATTTATATTGACATACTTAGGTATAGCTTAAAGTTTGTGAACATGGCCACGTATTTATATGTACAGTCGCCTCCAAAAGTTAGTTAACATTTTTCACTTCAGGTGTAATGCCACAATATTATTTAAAATACAAAATTAACAGGTAAGTACTCCTAAGAGATTACTTGATTGTTTTTTATGATAAGTCAAAGGTAGTTGAATTAGTCAATAAAAACGTTACCATTTTACCTTTAGGTACAGACGCCAGCACATCAAGCTGTCAAATTTTCCCAATCAACTTATGCTTTAGCGATAAAGTTGAAAATCTATTGAAGAAATTTGCCAGATTGAACTTATGCTTTTTGCAAATTGTATGCTTGGCAAATTTCTTCAATAGATTTTCAACTTTATCGCTAAAGCATAAGTTGATTGGGAAAATTTGACAGTTTCGGGTAGCTTGATGTGCTGGGCTCTCCTACCTATATTTATAATATAAATAAAATCACAAAATTTCTTTTATTTATAGCATCGTTGTCGAATATTGATCCAATGTACCAGTATTCGCTGGGCTGGTTCGAAGGTTTGTTCGTGGCTACCATCGATAATACTGAGAAAGTAGAGGACATTAGTGAACGGCTGGATATACTGAGGAACTTCTTCACCTATTCTCTCTACGCTAACATCTGCAGAAGTTTGTTTGAAAAGGTAAAATAGGCGAACTCGGACTGTTAAGCTCTTGAAGGAAAATTTATAATCCCAAAGGACATCATTCATTTCGTAACCAAAAATTAAAGCGCCGACCAGAAAAAAATATGCTGATTTGTTATGGAAAAAAGAAAACAGCTTTTTTTTTATTATATCATACCTTAGTTTACCTTAACGCTCATGTCCATTTCTACTACTGTCCAAAGCATTGTCAGCAAAAATATGATTTTTGGTACTTTCAGACTTAAATATCAGCCAAGGGGTTTGTATATACTCCCGACGTAACAGTAAAAAATGTTGAGGATGTCATTTCCCATAAGGAAACCATAATTTTTTTCCATTTTAATTTTTGGGTACAAAATGTTAGAAACCTAAATGATGTCTTTTAAATCTTGGATGCACCAAGACACTAATGCCTCCAATATGCCGCGCGATATTGAATCTACGTGTCACTGCAACGTTGCTTACCGTCCTGCAACGCCGTGCGGGATATCTACGTCCTACATGACATGTTGCATGCACCTGGACTGGCGGACCGTTCCACAGGCATCATTCTTGTAGATATCCCGCGTCAACTCCCGCGGCATGTTTTACAGTACCCCGCGATAAATATTGCACATCGACCTTTGGAAAGAGACAATCGGCTAATTTCGGCTTCGTAGAGCGTTATCTCTGTCGCACGAAATACAAACAGTCCGGTATATATAAGGAGCTGTTACAACAATTATGATTTGTTTCTTTTGATAATTATTTTTATTCTTTGTATAAAATGAAAAAAAGGTAAAGGTCGATGTGCAATATTTATCGCCGGGTACTGTACTCAATTTGTTTCCTAGTGAATCCAACGCTCGTAGTGTTGTCATCTGTGCCTATTTTTTACTAGCTACACGGTGGTTTTAAACGCTCCACGCACCGCTTAATAAAGAGTATCATTATCGTTGCAGGATAAAATTGTGTTTTCGTTATTGCTGGTGATCACGCTAATGTTAGCAAAGGGGGAGATATCAAAGCCAAATGTAATTTTCCTGTTGGGCGGCGCGCAGCCTCGAACCGTCGTGCCTAACCCAGTGCAGTTCCTAAGTCCACAAGCCTGGGCCGAGTTCAATGCGTAAGGAACACTTTTATTTAAATAAATATGTAAACACGATTTTTTTCTGCGCCTCGCTGCCCCTGCCAACCGGGGCAGCGAGGCGCAGAAAATGTTCGTCGGTTATTTAAAAGAAATTGCATTTCCATACATTTTACATCACGTAAGTCTTGCACTTTTCTATGAAACATCAGTTTTTTTTTTTTGTTAACCGACGATCGATTTCTGTGCTGTGGAGATTTAAAATCATGTGCTGAATTCGTAGTTACAGTTTGCGCATCGCGCCGATGTCGAACCATCCTGTATATACAGCATCTATCAGAAATGCGTGGTCATAACTAAGGTTGTTGTACAGACCACCCTTAAATATAACCACACTTTTCCGATTAACGATGTTTATATAATTTTTATTTTCATTATTATGTACCAACTATAAATCAACAAAAAAAAAAGATTACACCTAAGTCTTATTTCACTATGTCTGCTCTCGTTTAGGTGCTTCATAAGTATTTGATCGATTAAATATTATGCTGATATAGTTCTAAGTACTTATGTTGACTGAATGCACCACCTTTCGTCACAGCGCAATTTCGCGTCTAAGAAATCCGCTTAAGATTCTTTTCAGACTGTCACGCCAATTTTATCCCCTAGATAAAAGTTAGGTGATTGCTAAATTATCCTTATTATAATCTAACGCTAAAGGGACAGACCTCAAAAAGGTGGCTAGAACAGACTGGATGCGGAAGGTGGCCGACAGGGTGTCGTGGCGCAACATTACAGAGCCAGCATTTTACTGCGATTTGCTCTAGATATGAAACTATTTCGTTTACTTGGCAGACTTAATGAATCACAAAAGTTCCATGGAATTCTGGATCACTTCATGGCAAACATTGCAACATGGGAGGCGTATTGTGATTTGCCAAATCCACACGAATGTGCTTTGCCTTCACCGTGGGACAAAAAACTTGACTTGTTTGAGGTAACAAACTTAGCTGTCCAGTTAATAATAATTTTACAAGATTAAGGGCTGATTTTTAATGTTCCGTACCTCAAAAGGATAAAACGGAGCCCTAAAAATCAGCCCTTAATCTTGTAAAGTTAACTGAACAAGAAAGTAACTTAACAAGTTGTCTTTAACTTGTCTATCTGTCATGACCCTTTATCTCGGGAACGCGTGGAGGTTTCGAGTTGAAATTAAAACATATACTCAAGTCTGCGGTCCCTTGAAGCTGTGAAAAATCAAACTTCTAAGTTATCGTAAAAAAAAGATACGGCCGTTTATGCCGCAAAAAAACGTATATTTCGACACTCTCAGGGGAATCAAATGTATAGGGTACTTCTCGTTGATCTAGAATAATGAAATTTGACAAGAAGCAAGGTCATGTAGCAGAAGTAAAGAAAAAAATCCGAAACACGTACATTTGTAGTTACATACCTACAAATTTGTACGGAACCCTCGATGGGCGTATATAAAATCATATCAGAAGAATAAAATTTATGACAAATTGACATATTTTCTATACAAAAGCTGTCAAACCGCAATAGGTATTTAGTCCTCGGATAAAAATTATTATTATCTGACTATTGAAAAATCATAGTTTAATGACTATTTCAGTCGTCATCTCGGTAGTCACACGGGGTTTCTTTCTAACCATATCATCAATCACACAGTCTAACCATCGTTTTTTTTGGTCTTCTTCTACTCTTATAGCCATCGACATTCATACTCAAAACTTTTATCACGACATTTTCCTTATTCCTCCGTATCATATGCCCATATTTTAATGACTATTTATTCCTACAGAAAATGTTAGTACTGCGGTGCATGCGTTTGGACATGATGGTACCGGCAGTCCAGAATTATGTTGCAGGTAAGCGTATCAAGTCATCATCAGCACTTGTTAGGAGTCTAATGAAGTGATTTTAATACTTTATGTGTGATTCTTTTAAAGCTACAATGGGCCAAAAGTTCGTGGAGCCCCCACTTTTTGACCTGGCGTCTTCGTATTCGGACTCTCACTGCTGTATCCCCCTGTTGTTCGTGTTGACACCCGGCTCTGATCCTATGGAGACACTGCTGAAGTTTGCAGACGATCAGGTAAACGATATCCACTATAGAAATAAGTTTGTAAACTGAAGCATAAATAAAAAATCTTTCTGGTCTTGTCCCATGTTATATGGTGTTTGCGCAACATGTTTTATTCTTCATTCTCTGCTTTCAATAGTCACACTATCATTCACTCCCTTTTTTCATACCATTTCTCTCCCTCTCTATCCATTCACATTCATATAACATTCGTCACTCTTTTAGGCACAATCCCTCTCATATCCCTCCTCATCACATACCAAGACAAACGATTCCCTTTTAACTTTTCTTCAACTCCGTATTAATGAGTAATAAAGTCCTGTCCATCCTAACCTACGTTGCTCTCAGACCTAGTCGCTCATCGAGTCACAAAAGTTCCGCCTTGGGGTTTGCCAAAGAGCAATGGAGCGCAGCGCAATGGCAGCATTTTAGGCGTTCAACGAACTGACAATGCGAATAACCACACTGCGCTCCAAAACTGGGTATCCTAGATGAAGGCAAAAAGGTTTCGAAGCTGAAATGGGATTGGGGGGGTCACGTCAGCCGCAGGCACAGTGACTGCTGGGCAACAGTTTCTACACAGTAGGGCCTGAGGATAGACGGCACCGCCGAGGCCGGACTAGGAAAAGGTGGTGGGGAGGCCTCTACTACGCTGTGGGACAGTGTACGCAACTTAAAAAAAAGAAAGCTTTATTTATTTGATGCCTTTTTCAATGATATTATAATATTTTTCAGGGTTTTGGTTCTTCCCGTCTGTTTTCGCTGTCTTTGGGCCAAGGTCAGGGGCCTATCGCAGTCAAACTTATTGAGGAAGGCGTTCGGAGCGGCACATGGGTGGTGCTGCAGAACTGTCATTTGGCTAAGAGCTGGATGCCCATGCTAGAAAAGGTAATTAATTTAGCATCATCGCTTATACCGTTACAACTATTTAAAGATTTCTAGGTTTAATGTTGTCATATCTTGCCGTCAATGCAGCTTTCAAAAGGAATCTAGATATTTTTAAATGTTGACCCTTTTCCAGATCTGCGAAGGGTTGACTCCAGACTCCACACATCCAGACTTTAGACTTTGGCTTACGTCATACCCTGCTGATCATTTCCCGGTGTATGTACTGCAAAACGGTGTCAAAATGACGAATGAGCCGCCACAAGGTAACATTTATGGCGCATTATGTTTAGTTCCGATTTGGATTAGCAAATTAAAATTTGCTGTAGTGTTCTTTGTTAGATTTGTATATCTAAACGATTGCTTTTTTACTTATTTAATTGCCTGTCATGTCATTTGTTTGTGTATCAAAATCCAGGACTGCGAGCGAACATCGCACGTTCGTTCAGCAGCGATCCTATCAACGACCAGGAGTGGTTCGAGGGTAACAAGCAGTCTGAGAACTTTAAGAAGCTGCTGTTTGCACTGTGCTTCTTCCACGCTGTGATCCAGGAGAGAAGGCAGTTCGGCCCGCTGGGCTGGAACATTCACTACGAGTTCAACGAGACAGACCTCAGGATCAGCGTCACACAACTCTATATGTTCCTCAATGAATACGATGTGAGTAGGGATTAGGGTGTGAATTGATTGCTAAATAAATTGACTATCGATTTTTTTTAAATGTCCGTAAATTCAATCTATACTAAAACTGAAGAGTTTGTTTGTGTGATAGCGCTAATCTCTGGAACTATCAGTCGGATTTGAAAAATTGCATATGATAGTCTAATTCTTGAGGAAGGCTACAGGCTATTTAAAATCATGCTAGGACCAACAGGAGCCGATCATAAAGAAAAAAAGTCAGTAAGAACGCTAAGTGAAAACGAAGTAATAGCGACGGGGTGTTCAAAAATGTGGCTGTTATTGTAGTATAGGCATTGTGTATCGTACGAATTCGACGCGAATGAAGTCGCGGGCAGAAACTAGTTCACAATAAATTAAATTATAGTCATTAATTGTCCACAACATGGCAAATTGACGTTGTATTTCGTCGTTTTGACTGTGCGTGTGCAAAGACGATGCTCATCTGTCGTTAATCACGTAGGGATATTGGAAAACTTGACGGTCATCAAGAGGCTTGTTTGAAAAAAGACGACACTTCCTGCATTACCTACATCTAAATAACCGTTTAACTTAAAATTGTTTGCTCGCACTATATAATTTGATGAAGTGGTGACTATTCGTTACTGTATTGTGTAATTTTTGCTAATAAGCAAATTAAGAGGCATCATTCCCACATCAGCTTAGGTGTGGAATAATATTGATTATTTATTCTGTTAAACCCACAGTCCACTGCTGGACATAAGTTTCTCCTAAGGTGCGCAACAACGACGGGTTCTCCGCCTTCCATATCCAGGCTGGCCACGCCATTTGTCCTACCGTACCTACGGTTGCCGATTGTTCTTAGTTGATAGTGAATGTTATCCTAATCCCAACTAATATTATAAATGCAAAAATAAGTTAGTTTGTTTGTTACCCTTTCACGCCTAAATCACTGAACCAACCATCCTGAAATTTTGCATATACATTGTCTGGTGTATAGAAACGGACATAGGGTACCTTGCGTTATTATGATAATAGATGGCGCCACGTGTCTTTCGAATCATTATTGAATTATATTAGAAATCACGGGATCGAGATTTATGCGGGTGAAACCACGGGGCGCAGCTAGTGGTAAATATTTTGTTTCCAGGACGTGCAATTCATAGCGCTGCGGTATTTAACGGGCGAGTGCAACTACGGCGGCCGCGTGACTGACGACTGGGACCGGCGCACGCTCAACACCATCCTGTTCAAGTTCTACAACCCGAAGGCCTTAAAGGAATTCAACTACCCTCTCGACCCTTCAGGTGAGTCAGCAACTTTAAACGGACCTTTTATAAACCATAGCACGGAACATCATAACACGACGTGAACTAGACCAATTGCGAACTGGACCAATTACAAACTGGACCAATTGCGAACTGGACCAATTGAGAATTAGACAGTTGGACATTTTGCGAATTGGACACAATGCGCCCAAAGGAATGTGAAAATGTATAGATTGGTATGAAGACGATGTCCGTTGTCGGTCGACAATAACGTTATAATTTTTTTCATTTAGTCTTTTGTTGCAGTTGCCTTAGTAGGTACCTACTTACCTATAAAAAGCAACACAAAATGGCATTAGATATCCACTATATTATGTAAATTATAAAAGTATTCCATTCCACCGTAACCGTTATAAAAACGCTCCTAGACCATTTCCTGTACCGGTCGCTGCAGTTTAGTCTGCAGAAAGAAACGGTTACAATGTTTTACGTGTTTCTTTATGTGTGAGCGTATAAGTTTAGCCGCACGGCTTTTTACCCGCACCATTCGGTACCGACTTGTATTTACCGAAAACCCGTGTCTTTATGCAAGCACCCTATGATATGCACAAGGTAATGATTTCGACAGGCGTATACCACATACCAACGCTGAAGGAGCACGGGGACTTTGTGAACTTCGCGCGCTCGTTGCCGGCCGCCACGCCGCCCTCCGTGTTCGGCTTCCACCCCAACGCAGACATCACCAAGCACTTCCGAGAGGCCGAGGAGCTGCTTGACACGGCTGTATTGACCCAGGTCACCACCTGCACTCAGTCACATCCTTTAATTATACAAGCAAACACCATATTAAGGTGCTATTTCATCGGATACGGTTTAAAAAAAAAATCGGTTGTCTGTAAAGTCGGTTTACTGACGATAGTTGAACGTGACAACGTCATAAGAAAATACTGATGGAATAGTTGCATTGCATTTGTTAATATTCGCTTGCACTTCAAGCCGCCATGGAACGCCTCCACGCTACAGAGCGAGGCCGCGAGGTAACGCTACATGAGTCATGTTTTTTCGTGAGTGCAGCCAGCTTCATCGATTTACTAGACGTTGTCACGTCAAAAAAAAATATACAAGGAGCATTGACACGAACTAAATTACAGTCCGTTCAGAGTTATTTTACCTTTAATTTTGACTGTAGGTAGGTAACCCAATATCAACCCTATTGGTTTGCTGCCATTGCCAAAACTGTCAAAATCACAATGATCTTTTCTTTTTTTTTGACGTGACGACGTCTAATAAACCGATGAAGCTGGCTGCACACACGAAAAAACATGACTCATGTAGCGTTACCTCGCGGCCTTGCTCTGTAGCACAGTTTTATTTATACTGTGTCTGTAGCGTTGTAGCGTTCCATGGCGGCTTGAAGTGCAAGCGAGAGCGCGGAACGAGCGATGAGAGACAGATGATGTCGAACGCTGCCGAATCGGCCGCCGCGTTCGGCAATTTCATTAATGTTTTGTTATGACGTTGTCACGTTAAACTATCGTCCGTAAACCGACTTTACAGACAACCGATTTTTTTGCTATAAGTTTGTTATTTGATTGCTGCTGCCAGAGGTAAAATAAATGTGAAAGGGCTACAGCCCTTTCACATTTATTTCATGCTATTCTACAGAATAGCTCATGGCGTGGTTACAATATACACATAAATCAATCGGCAACGTGATAATGGGATTTACTGGTCAAGGTGTCCCGGACAGATAGTTACACAAGTATCGCTGATGAATGGTAAAATAATAAAATAATGTAATATATCAAATTTCTTGTAATTAGATTTTGAAACGTAATAACTATTTTAAAAATTACCTACCTAGAGCTCATCATTATCATTTAAGTATTATTATTAAATAAGCAGTTGTATCGAAAATATTGTTAGCCGTAATGTAACCCATTTATATCATGTGGTATTTCTTATGTTTCATCCATCGTCGGTGCAACGGGGCAGGATCGTGTGGTGAGACATTTGAATTAATCAGAATTGTTCATTTTACCAAAAGTAATATCATTAATGTCGATTTCTCATTTCCATGCCTGAAAGGATCTCGAGAAAAAGTACCAGGTAAGTGAGTTTTATACCTTGCAAACGTTTAAGCGGACAAAAGTTATGCTCAATTTCAGTATATTATTTAAAGACAAAAAATATAGCTAATGTAAGAATTTAAGTGCAAGAGCTGAACAATGAATACCTAGCGAAAAGATATGGCTCTAACATGACTTAAAATAAATTTATTTTGTAAGGAAAATGGATTATAATCATCATGAACAATGCGAAAACATAGACGCGCATTGGCCTTCAATACCCTTGCACTCAAATTATCCATTATTTTAACGGAATAACGAGAAAATAATGGATAATTTGAGGGCAAGGGCTGATAAATATTGTACAAACTTATTGTAGGTGTAGGGGCCGCCTAATATCTAAATTAAGTATAAATGAAAATGAGCGCCTACAATTGCCGCTTAAAAGCTCGTAAAAAAATATATCCGTGTCCTAACACAGGACATGGCAGCCGCCGGTGATGCAGAGATAACACCTGAGATGCAAGCGATGGCCATCGCCGAGGACGTGTTGCAGCGGCTGCCAGCCAAGATCCTGTCGGGGCCATCGCACGAGGGGGACATCAAGGCGACGGAAATGACTCCCATGTCCATTGTAGTCATACAGGAGGCCGCACGATACGATAGGCTGGTTAACGTTGTCAGATCCAGCGCTAAAGCCGTCATTGGAGCTGTTCAGGGTAAGTTTAAAACGAACATAAATTTATTTGACAGGTTTAAAAGTACACAAAAAAAAATAAACAACAAACTTAGTAAAGTTTCCAACATCAGTTGTTTGAAGTTACCTAGTGATGTTTTGGCAAGGCCCGAGGATAAGAAACAGTTTTTGACGTTAAATAGTTCCAAAGTTAGTTCAAATGAAGGTTTTGTTGATTTTAAGCAAAAAAATAATTTTCCTTCTAACAATATCATTTACACGTATGTTACAGGCGTAAGCGTTCTGAACGATATAACGGAGGAGGTGCTGACGAGCATGGTGCGCGGGCGCATCCCCGCGCTGTGGGCTGGCAAGAGCTACCCCTCGCTCAAACCCTTCGCCTCCTACTTCAACGACCTGCTCGCAAGACTCGCGTTCTTGCAGGTATTCTCATATGTATCATATTATCTATCTTAATTTATATAAGAGCTACTTTCTCAATAGTCAGATACTTTTCGTTTGAGGTATAAATACTCGTTTTGATTTGTAAAGAAAATATGTTTGTGAAACCGCCATATTTATTCTTCCAATAAAAGTTATCTGACGATTCATAAGCCCAAAGAAGAAGCCTGAACTGCGACACGCAAGAGATTGCAGAACGAGTTGGAGCACAAGTGGTCAAGCGGTTACGACACCTTGACCACTTGCGCTGGGCAACCTTCCTTAGTGCGATCATCAAACGTATAGGCTGACTACCTTATTAGGTAGGGCTCAGTTTTAATTCCGTCAATATTTTAATATTCGGGGTTCAATCTATCCGAACAAAATGTAGTTTTCCTTTCAGAATAAATTAAGATATTGCTTGAAATTGGACCCGTGCCCGCGTTATACTCATGCACGTGCGCACATACACGTCTGACTCCGAACTCACACGCGTGATCATTTCACATGACTGACTCCAGAAAATGTTAGGGTAATTTCATTTCTGTATCACGCTATGAATTTTAAGATAAATACCTATAAACATTGTTAGTGAAATTTTGACGATTGAACTTTATCTAAATTGTAATAGGTGTATTTTTATATGTAGGTTAACTTCATACGTTTTGTAAGTAATATAATATGTTTTGTAAGTAAGTATTACTAACACGACGAGGTATTCTAGTCCGTTGAGACGTGAGAATGTAAAAAAATACTGTTCAAAGACTTAATGCCTGAGGCGTTTTCTACCAGTCGACCTTGGGGTGATGCAGAGATAAAACATGGCAGGTGCACTATAAGGGATAAGTTACTCGAAAAATAATAAATACTAATATATAGATACTTAGATAATATATAGATATGTACTTATAAACAGAATAAACTTTGTCAAGAAAAATAACGATGTAGGGAGAGGAAAAAACGAAACCAGCAAATCAACGCTGGGGATGATTCTACGACCTTCTTACGGATTTCACGTGCCTTAACTTTGAAAGATAACCGACTGGTGGCCGTCCTGATGTTCAGAGGGAGCGCATTCCAAAGAAATACCGCCTGGACAAAGAAAGGAGAGAAAATGAAATCTGCCGGTCGATTCTGTAAAATCTCACCGTGAAAACTTAGGTGAAGTGAGTTTGTTTTTGCTAGAAATTGACACTATTGACAGCTCACTCCACGCTCACTTCACCTAAGTTTTCACGGTGAGATTTTTACAGAATAGCACCGCAGAGCGGTGAGAACGTTCATGTGAGACAATAAGGCTATAATCTCAATGTATGTGTTTAGACTTAAACTCATCGTGTAAACAGAGCTTTACTAAGCGAGGGTATTGTCACAGTATAAAGACATACAGTACGAGGTCTTCATACAAACGGACGAAACGCGAGCTATACCTACGCGCCTCGACCACGGCATGAGCTCAGCATGCAGACAGTCGCGACTGTGCTGCAGTGACGAACGGACGGTGTGTTGTTTTTTTTAACAATAACCGCGCGATTTTTGCACTAAAAATAAGTTCAAGTACATATTTAATATGACGAGTAGGCTATATTGTGCTGTTTTTGGTTGCATGAATTCGTCAATAACGCATCCAGAGATAACTTTTTTTAGATTACCTGGAAACTCTGAAAGGTAAGACTATAAAATAATTTTACTTACTTGTAGGTAGGTACATAATGTGTGTATTTTTAATGGATAAGTATTTCATTTTATCTCCCGAAAAAAAGATGTCTGGATTAATAAATGAAGTGAATAGAGTAAAGGAAAGTGATAAACACGAGTGAGGTAGGTAGTTATAGGCGGTTCATGAATCATTAAACGGTAGGTACGCTTGTGTTAAAACCTCGGCGCATGTGTGTTTTGTTAGTTTGTATAATTCAAAGTAAAGACGTGGTTTTTATTATTAATAATAGTTGTTTATTGTACTGTGTGTATGAATAATACTACAAAAAAATTGGTTGTCTGTAAAGTCGATTTACGGACGATAGTTTAACGTGACAACATCATAACAAAACATTAATGAAATGATTGCATACTTTTATGAATAAAATTAATTATTTTTATTGAATAACTGTTACTGTAATAAGAATAACTGTTTCATGAAATCATCATTCTTTGGACTTACATGGTCTTAGAGAGTTGTATTGATGACTTTAATGATTATAATTCTGTAATAGTACATTACGATATTAGTGCGTTAAGATGTTATAACCAATACGCACGTATATCGTACGACGTTTTTTAACACATTTGCGAGGAAACAGAAAAAAAAAACATTTCACAATACAAGTACAAAGAAAAGAAAATTTGAGAAAAATGGCGCGAGGATTATTTTCTGCCGTGGCTGCGTGAAAATGTTGGCAAAGACACTAGAGCATGCAGCCAAGTTTTTAAATTACCGAATAAACTGTTTTTTTAATTTTAAATAAAATCAATCTGCGAATGCACACTTGCTTTCCCGCCATTTTAACAGCGCGCTAGCGCTGCCTACTGACTGGCGCCGCGCGGCGATTAGTTCGAAATTTGAATAGCAACAGCGCGCTGCTGCTCACTAGCTGGAGTCGTGCGGCGGCGATCAAAACAACACGCATTTTTATTAAACACTTCCTATTCAATTCACAAAGTATTTTATTTGTTTATATAAAATTATTTATGTACACACAGTAAAATACAATAACAAAACTAAATGGAAACACAAAGTAGGCAAATGTAATTAAAATACTGGAGGCGGGCAGCCCTATCGCATGTTTACGTACCGCGCGGCTGTAGGCATTTACATCAAGGTTACGGCCGAGTAACAATACTGTATTTCTTTATTCTGTGGTATTGTGTTGTCAGCACTGGCACGAGTTCGGGCCGCCAGTGGTGTTCTGGCTGTCCGGCTTCTACTTCCCGCAAGCTTTCCTCACGGCCGCCCAGCAGAGCTACGCACGCAAGTACAAGATACCCATCGACCAGCTCGCCTTTCACTATGAAGTAACTAGCTTCCAAATACAGTACCCGGCGATAAATATTGCACATCGACCTATTCGATCCTATCGATTTTATATAAAGAATAAAAATAATTATCAAAAGAAGCAAATCATAATTGTTTTAACAGCTCCTAATAGATTTAGAGACATTTTGTATTTCGTGCGACAGAGATAACGATCTACGAAGCCGAAATTAGCCGATTGTCTCTTTCCAAAGGTCGATGTGCAATATTTATCGCCGGGTACTGTACAACATTTGTCAAGTTTATAATAAGACACTCCTTTCACAATTATTTTACCTCTGATTTTGCATCACTGTGAAAATCAGTGATCTTTATTTTTGTTACACTAAGGTTGCTTGCTACCACTGACAAGTCTGTCAAAGCCACAGAGGTCTTTATTCTCGTTTAAATAAGGTTGTTATTATGTTACTTAAAAGTCTGTCAAAATCACAGTGATCTTTATTGTCGTGGCAATAACGTAGCTGTTTTGTTGCTGTTGTTACAGGTAAAATAACTGTGAAAAACTGTAGGTAGCATGCTTTATGTTTTCGCCAACTCTGTCTGTTGCTAAGCCCATGTTCGCATCAGTAAGGCGACTGCGATTCGTATATTATCGTACGGCGCGTCACTTTTGTGATAAAGTCACCACCATTAGATTATTGTTTTTTTAACTTTACCAGTACGGCCGAGGCCATGGGTCAGAGTTAAAGAAACCAACCACATTTTAACTTCTAAATAAACATTTTGTTAGATGTTGACAATCTAGGCGGATTGCCAATATTTAACTAGTTTTTTTTAAGTTAAAATGCGGTCTCTTTAACTCTATAATCTATTTGCATAAAAATTGCGGTCTCTTTAACAGCTGTATACATATACTATTTGCATAAAAAGTTGAAAAATGAAACAATTATTCCATTGAAACGATGTAATGCAGGTACAAAAAAAGATGGAGCTTGAGGAGCCACCCGAGGAGGGCGTCTACATCCACGGCTTGTTCATGGAGGGCGCGCGGTGGAACATGAACTCTATGGTCGTCGACGAGTCCATCCCCAAGATACTGTACGACGAGTTCCCGTCGGTCAGTAGCTACACTGAACTACCTGCCATCCAACTGAAGGGGTCGCGGAGCGTGCATAGTTCATACAAACGTAATACTAAAATAATTTTTAAATCAAACATATTCTTAATGTAGTGTGTATTTATTCTGAATGTATTATAGAATATCTAGGTTTCCAAATATATGATTTCAAATGACAGTGATATAAAGACGAGATATAAGGAATTTCAAATTACTATAGAAAACTTATTTTTCTCATAACTCATCTTTAAATCAGTGTCCATTCAAAATATATATTTGGGAACCTAGATAATTATTCTTTACGCATGCTCCGCCGGCCCCTTAACCACTATGTCCACATAGCTTATCTCTTGTTGCATTAGTAATAGTAGACAGGTAACAACAGATTTTCTATTGTTTGATTATTCTTCTTAGGATATTACGGATACGTACTTATATATATATGTACCTTCCGCCACAGGCAGGAGAAGAATTTATATCGAGAATCTTACAAACCATTGTGAATGGTTGCCGTTCTTAGCATATGATGTGCTCTGAAATCCAAGGTTATAAAAACTATGAGTAAACAAAGCTTAAATACATGAGCCCTATCACAATCATTGGATGGCAGGTGATGTACAGGGCATGTCATGGTGCACATAGACTCACATGGATCTTGGTATATCACTTGAAACTTTTGGCCACGTCATGTCAAATATTGACTTGTTGCTGCTGCTGTTGCGGCTGCTGTGACATCTACCGACCCGCACTAGGCCCGCGTGGTAGATTGTGGCCCACTCCCTCTTACAGAGAGGTGGCCAGTGTCTCAGCGAACATTGTAGGCCGACTATGCTGTGTAACCCCCAGGTGTGGTTGATACCCATCAAGCGCGAGGACATCCCGACGGGCATGTTCTACAACTGCCCGCTGTACAAGACGGGCGACCGGCGCGGCGTGCTGTCCACCACGGGCCACTCCACCAACTACATCCTCTTCATGCTGCTGCCCACCAAGCTGGAGCCCGACCACTGGATCATGCGCGGTGTGGCCCTGCTCACGCAGCTGCCGTTCTAGAATATTCTCACAAGTACAGTACCCGGCGATAAATATTGCACATCGACCTTTGGAAAGAGACGATCGGATAATTTCGGCTTCGTAGAGCGTTATCTCTGTCGCACGAAATACAAACAGTACGGTATCTATTAGGAGCTGTTAAAAATGATTTGCTTCTTTTGATAATTATTTTTTCGTACCACTTGCTCAAAAAAGTGACATTCTATGCCACAAAAAGCGAACATAACAATAGTCATTTTTAATCTGTTAAAAACAGGGAAAGAAAATTGTACTGAATTTCATTCATCCTCTAGGGGGAGAATGTGATTTAAATTTGGAATACTTACCGAAATTTATACTGAACTACATCTGTGTTTACACCATTGAGTTTGTATATAAAGCATTATACATCTTTTTGAAAAAGGAATACGCATTTATTATGCAGTTATGATTATTAAATAAAATTACGATAACCGACGAGGCCGTATGAGCTTGATGCCTTTGCTTTTCCGACAAAAAAATATTAGTCTAGGAATTTGCCGCGTTTTTGTTTTCTTCAAATACATAAACGTTAAGTTTATTTTAATAAATTCTTAAAGTTAATGTTCTAAAAATACGTTACGATGTTAAATCTAAGCGACAGTGACAGTGAATTGTCGGATTCCATCAGTGCAAATGCTGCGGCAATTATAAATAATTTGCTTCCAACAAAATCCAAGGAAAATTATTTAAAAACTTATGAAGAATTTTCAACGTGGAGAAGTGCGAAAGGCCTATCAATTTCAGAATCAGTACTTCTTGTCTTTTACTTTTAATTGTCGTTATTTTTAATGAATGCTTATCTCATATTATTATTGTGTTAATTTTTTCGCAAATGGTACGAAAAGTAGAGTATTTTCCTCGGTGATAAAGCTGTCTTAGTCTTGGGTGAACTTAAATCCCTCGCTACACTCAGGACTCGTCTTAAATCCCTCGCTTCGCTCGTGATTTAAGTTTTTAACACCCTCGCTACGCTCGGGAGTAAACCTCGAGTCCTTCGTTACGCTCGCGATTTAAATCGTCACCCGCGACAGAAGACACTGCTTTATCCCCTTGGTTAATAATCTACTATTATTCTTTGTATGAAATACAAAAAAAGGTAAAGGTCGATGTGCAATATTTATCGCCGGGTACTGTACGCTCAGGGGCCCGGTCGTAAATATTACCAGCTCACGTAGCATGACGGATTATATCTCTTATCTCTATTCGAATAAGAATAGACCAACTTCTTTCTAGCCAACTCGGCATCACTTCTGCACGAGTACGGTGCGACCCATAGACTCGCGTTTCTATGAAGACAAAGACATTTGTTTTTTCCATAGCATCGGGGAGCAAATTTAAAAATCAATTTATAGATTCTTGTCCAAGTCCAATGTGATGTAGACTATTTGACACTTGTTGACACTACCCCCAATAGTGTCAAAAGGAGAGAAAAATTGGTCGTCATGATTGACATTGTAAACTATTGTCGACTGAAGAATAGATAATTTGTTCTCTTCATCGTCATTAAAAATCTTTCTCCAATCTGTCATTTTGTTTATTCTTTCGTTAACCCGTTACCCGTTTCTATGGTGGTCATGCTACGCGTGCAGGCAGTTGATATGCAGAGAGAGGGTCAAGGTGACAGGTAACTGTTGCACTGCAGAATGCAGATAATTTAAAATCGCTCGACACTTATCGCGATACCTCACTTGATGTTGCCAAGTTAGACGTACTTATTATAAGTAGCAGCAGTGACACATCTGTCGAAATTACTTCGCGGGATCACGTAAAGCATATCCACGCGGAATTTAAGTAACGTGCTACTTGTTTTATTAATTTATGAGAATATCATTGAAAAGACAATGTTTACAATAGTAATTGTTTACAAATGTTAGCTTATTAATCGTTAGTAATTATTTTTGTCATAACTTGGTCTAGTCACCTAAGAAATAACGTTGATTATGTTTAATTTATTCATTAGTTTATTCTGTATGTGGAATTCTTTTATATTTTATCTCCTAATAAATAAATGATATCTAGGATTCAAATCTTTGAAAGATTTTCGGCTGATAAGAATCGGCTAAATTACTTATTTCGATATTCCAATCCAAGAGAGTACCCTAAAATAGCTGAATTAAACTTTTATTTTTAGATAGATAATCCTATGTGCTACTTCTTTGCTTCTTGGGCATTTTCGGTTTACTTGTTCTTTAAATCCAGTTGTGATTAATTCATAAACGTTATACTATAATATCCCCTCATCTGTATGGCAAGATTATCAAGTTCGGTAACAATAGAAAAAGTAATTGCCTCATTAGTGACAGTTGAGCTCATAATAAAATTGAAAAATTGCTCACAAGTAAAAATTAAAATGTTTCTTCCCTTAACTTTTTCGTTTGGGTTTCCCAGGTACATCCGCCAACGTTATGATCTATTATCTATAAGATATCGCAATTTACACCAGATGTGCGTTAGTTATTTTTTTCAAAATGGCTACTTTTTTCTATTTAACTTATTAGAATTTATTTGTAAACACAATGATATCATGTTTATTGTTTTCGATGTTAACTCTAAGTATTTCTTCTTAGTAATTATTTTTGTAGCAGCTTGGTCTAGTCACCTAAGAAATAATATCGATTTATGTTTAATTTATTCATTAGTTTGTTCTGTATGTGGAATTAATTTTATATTTCATTCTTAATAAATAATTCAATGATATTTATTGAATCTGCGAACAATTTTCAGCCAGATAAGAGTCGCCTAAACATATTTCTGTAACCAAACCCTGTGTGCCACTGTGTCCAAGCCTACAGAGAACCCTAACACTTACTACCGTTAGCTGAATTAAAGCAGGTAATTCTGTTTATAACCTCAGTGCTACAACTGCAAGTTCCGGTTTAAAATGTCCTTTGAATTCAGGGGTGATTTGATAATCCTCTGATTCAGAAACTTTTTATAATTATTTTCATCATCATATCAGCAGAAAGACGTCCACTGCTGGACATAGGCCTCCCCGAACACCGCCATTTGGGCCGGTTCTGTGCTTCCCGCATCCATCGAATAAATTATAATAAAATTGACAGCTGACAGGTAAAATAAAATGTGTTTCATTCCGTATTTTTCTCTTTTGGGTTCGAATACAATCCTAATCCATCAACGTTAAGACCTATCTCATGTTTTACTATAGCACATTGTACACCAGATGTGCTCTATTTTTCCACAAAATGGCTACTTTTAATTTTTTTACTCGTTAAAATTTATGTGAAAAGACGTTTATCATGCTTATTGTTTTCGATGTTAACTCTTACAATTTATTCTTAATTATTTTTGTAGGAACTTGGTCTAGTCACCTAAGAAATAATGTCGATTTATGTTTAATGTATTCATTAGTTCGTTCTGTATGGGGAATTCGTTTAATATTTTATGTCTTAATAAAATAATTCGATGATAATAATGTTTAACTGTTTTCCTTTGCCCTGCTTCTATACTCTTTTCTTAAGATTTAATTTGTAGGTACTACACAACACAGTTAGAAATTTCATAAACAAAGAAAGTATGATCGCAGTTCCAGCAGTACTGAACAACTTCTAAACCCGCCCACCCAGTTATGCAGCCACCTTACTTCACCCCTAATGTTTAATAGGTTTGCTTTACATTAATGTTTGTTTATGTTCTCTAAAATGACACTGTTTTGTGGTCAATGTGGAGATAACAATACGACAATAAATGCAAACACTGGCAATACTTTTGCATAGGAGTTTTTAGGCACTATCAAATGAATCCTGAAATTGAAATAAAAAAATATCAACATGCAAAATTGAGAAGCTACTCCTTTTTTGAAGTCGGTTAATAAGTGTTTTATTCTAACTAAATAATATTGATGAGCCGACTTTGCCAATCTTAACCTAATAGATTTTTCAAATTATTTTATTACAATTTACGTTAGGTCCAGATCTAGGTCTTAGCCTAGGGTACCTTGTTGTAAAATCTATTTGGAAGATACTTTTTGTTAGGTTTTATGTCATTTGTAATGTCGATAAAAAGATATTCGAAATTTAATATGCTTGTAACTTGACGTTTGAATAGCAACCATCGTACAATGTTTTCTGAGTTTTTCTTTTCCTTTCTTATTTCCCTATTTCCACGAACGTGATTCTTCATATCTATTATCATACCTATTACAATCACAACACGTTATCAGCACGAAGCTCTGTATATTTTATCTACGATCGAATTTAAAAGGAGATTGGTGGTGAAAATATGTCGTCTGCAGTTTCTGGTATGTCACTAAATGGTATTCCGATACTTTGTAATAGAGAAGGATACACTGTGTGGAAATTTAAAATGAGAATGCTATTAATCCATGAAGGATTGTGGGAAACCATAAGCGGAGTAGTTGTCGAAGGCAATAAGACGGCAGACGATGTACGGAAGGATGAAAAGGCTCTTTCTAAAATATGCCTTACTGTGGATGGCGCTGCTATTTCGGTTGTTCGACCAGCTAAGACCGCAAAGCAAGCGTGGGATGCTCTTATGAAATCCTACGAGGATCGAAGTTTGGGTCGTAAACTGTCGTTGGAACGTAAGTTGTACAGGTACACCTTATCTGACTTTTCTAATTTAGAAGCTTACATAAATGCAATAACTACAACAGCACTAGACCTGGCCGATATTGGCAAAACTATAGAAGATAGTTCTTTAGCAGCTATTATATTGGGAGGTCTAACGTCTCGCTACGAGCCTATGATAATGGCGCTTGAGAATGGGAGCGTTGAAGTCACAACAGATTTGGTGAGGACTAAGTTGTTGAGTGAAATGACGAAGGAGACTAAAGATGATGTGGCTGCGTTGAATGCTAACAGGCAGGTTATTTGCTATCGTTGTAAGAAGCCAGGGCACAAGAGTCCTAATTGTCCTCTCAAAAAGAAGGAGAAAAAGGCAAAGGCGAGTTGCTCTATAGAAAATTGTTCTAAAGATAAGGGAATGAATGTTTCTAGTTCAGGGAATATGGATGCATGTGTCACGGAATTGGCTTTGGATGGTGTCAAGGAATTGGCTTTGTCTGCACCAAGTATTCAGATGTCTGAGAAGTGGATTATCGACTCTGGTGCGTCTACTCACATGACTCCACATGCTGAATGGTTTAATAGTTACCGACCCTGTGATGGGAAGATAACTGTAGCAAATGGTAAAAGTTTGCCGGCTGTGGGTTTAGGAGATGTTGCTATTGACACAAAAACCGATTTCAAGAAGATTAAAAATGTTGTACATGTTCCTGGCCTAGATTGTAATTTACTCTCAGTCAAAAAGGCAGTAGAGAAAGGTTTCTCGATTGTTTTTGATACGAATGGCTGTAATTTTTATTATTCTAATGATGTTTCTTTTAAAAATGATCCTGTTTTACATGGTTCTATTTGTGGTGGATTGTACACTTTAGATTGTACAGTAAAACCGCAAGGTGTTTCAGCTTATAATGTTCACACTAATTTGTCCCAGTTTCAGCTTTGGCATAAGCGTCTAGGACATCTCTGCCGTATTGGTATGGATCTACTCAAAAAAGGTCTAGCTGTTGGTGTTGAGTATACTGAGGTTGACAAAGAACCATGCGTACCTTGTGTAGAAGGTAAGCAGGCCCGGAAGCCTTTCAAAGGGATAAAGTATAAGAAGGCTTCGTCACCATTAGAATTGGTCCATACGGACGTTTGTGGTCCCCTGACCACTGAATCTTTTAAAGGTAATAAATACTTTATTATTTTTGTAGATGATTATACACGTTTTATATCCCTTTATTGTATGTCATCTAAGACAGAAGTTCAGAAGTATTTTTGTGCTTTCCAAGCACTTGTTGAGAGACAGACTGGCAGTAAGATTCAAACCCTTCGGTCAGACAATGGTACTGAGTATGTCAACAAGGAGCTGACAGATTATTTGCAGGCTCAAGGGATTCGACATGAAACCTCTGTACCATACAGCCCTCAACAAAATGGGGTAAGTGAACGTTGCAATCGTAGTATTGTGGAGAAGGCCCGTTCCTTGCTAGCACATAGCTCTCTGTCGAAAGCTTTTTGGCAGGATGCTGTTGAGACTAGTGTTTATTTAAAGAATAGGTCACCTCATCGTGCACTTGATGGTAAGACGCCATATGAAATGTGGTGTGGTAGTAAACCCGACCTGTCTCATTTAAAGGTGTTTGGTTGCCGAGCTTTAGTTCACGTGCCTTCATGTCAGAGAACTAAGCTTGACATGAAAACTTCTGAACATATCTTTGTTGGATATTCAGACGATCCAAGGAGTTATTATTTCCGTAGCGCGGAAAACCCTCGGAGGTTGATTAAGTCACGGGATATTACGTTCTTTGAAAATAATTTTTCAGGATTGAAGGATAAATCTGTTCAGCCTGAAGTTGTTGTGAGCCCTAATGTCATTAATCTTTTTTCACAAACTTCTTCAGATACCACATCGCCACAGGAGATTTCTATCTCATCTGCTTCTATTTCTTCACCTACTTCAGAAAGTGTGGACATGGAGGTAGAGCAAATTGACGATTTTGTGGACGCGACTGATGAAGCTGGTGGGGTTGGCGACACAGAGTCTCTACATTCAGGTGAACAACGTGATCTGTCCTTGGTTCCTTCAGATGAACCCAACGATGTATGTCCTGAGAGAAGATATCCTAATAGAGTACGTAAACCTCCAGATTATTATTCATATGGCACTCACGGTGTTGATTTGTTGTGTGATGATCCGAAAAGTTATCGTGAAGCTATTAATAGCGATGATAAAGATAACTGGATTTCCGCAATGAAGGATGAGTACAATGCCTTATTGAAAAAGAGGGACGCGAACGGTGCAATAGTTAAGCATAAGGCGCGACTAGTTGCGAAAGGTTTTAGTCAAGTTTGGGGGACTGACTATAACGAGACTTTTGCCCCTGTAGTTCGAAATTCATCTCTACGTACGCTTATAGCGTTGGCGGCAGAAATGGATTTAAAGATCCAACACATGGATGTGGATACCGCATTCCTCAATGGGGACTTAGAGGAGGAGGTGTACATGCACAGCCTGAGGGATTTGCTGAGCGCGGGGCAGAAGGTAAAGTCTGTTTGCTCAGAAAATCAATTTATGGTTTGAAGCAGGCAGCTCGAGCCTGGAATATCAAATTGCATCAAGTTCTATCGAAAATTGGCTTTGCACGAACATCTGCGGAATCATGTGTTTACTTGAAAAAGTTTGGTAATGAAATCATAATACTTGCAGTCTATGTTGACGATCTAATTGTCTTTTACAAAGAAAAATGTTTGTTTGACGCTGTCAAAAATGACTTAGAAAAATTTTTCTCGCTAAAAGATTTAGGTGCATTATCATATTGTTTAGGCATAAATATTAACCGTGTTGACGATAAAATCATGGTCAGTCAGAAGACCTTTATTCAGGCAGTGTTGGAGCGGTTTAATATGAGAGATTGTAAGATGTCTACACCTTTGGAGAATAACAAGTTGGAGAAAGGTAATCCATCATCTCTTGGTGAATATCCTTACCAAAACTTGATAGGATGTCTCATGTACCTAGCTGTGAATACGAGACCCGATATAGCTTATGCCACAAGCTATTTAAGTCAGTTTAATAACTGTTACGATAAGAGGCATTGGTTGGCCGCTAAAAGAGTGTTACAGTATTTGAAGGGTACTATGGATTACTGTATTACTTACAGGAAAGTCGGTAGACGTTTGTGTGGATTCACGGATGCTGACTGGGCGAACTGTGTACATGACCGTCGGTCGTACACTGGTTTCTACTTCACGCTAGCGGGCGGACCTATTAGCTGGGAGTGTAAGAAGCAGCCGACGGTAGCCTTATCGTCTACAGAAGCTGAGTATATGTCCTTAACCAGTTCTGCAAAGGAGGCTATTTTTCTCAGACGGTTAGTGTGTGACATTACTGGTTTTTCTGATAGGGTGTTGCTATACAACGACAGTCAAAGTGCACAGAAACTTGTGCTAAATCCAATCCACCACAATAGAACCAAACACATTGATACGAGATATCATTTTATTCGTGAAAAGGTTACTGAGGGTGTTATAAATATAAAGTTTATACCTACGGATAAAATGACAGCCGATGTTTTAACCAAGCCCTTAAGGCGCATAGCTCATCTTAGGTGCGTTGTTAATATGGGTTTAGTGATAAACAAGTAGAATAATCTTCTATTTATTTATTTTTCGTCGGTTTATATTTTGTATTTGTGTTTAGTCTGGTAGTAATGTTTTATTATTTTCTATTGTGTTTAGCATTACTACTTTATCTTTTTATTTCCATTAAGGGCGGATGTTGTAAAATCTATTTGGAAGATACTTTTTGTTAGGTTTTATGTCATTTGTAATGTCGATAAAAAGATATTCGAAATTTAATATGCTTGTAACTTGACGTTTGAATAGCAACCATCGTACAATGTTTTCTGAGTTTTTCTTTTCCTTTCTTATTTCCCTATTTCCACGAACGTGATTCTTCATATCTATTATCATACCTATTACAATCACAACATACCTGAATGCTCAAAAATAAAACAGCTATAAAGCCCACTTAATTGAGATTACTAGAGTATAGTTTGAACGATTCCTGTGCAAATTCACTATTAGAGCACAATTTTGATGAGAACTAATAATAACTATCGTACATTCAGTCCCAAAAGTACGCGGATTGAAATTGATTTCAAAATCCCGTGCTAGAGATATTTAAAAAATTCTTTTTGCGTTAAGTTGGTACAACTGTCATTGATTGGCGGTAAAAAAATAACCTAACCTCTGTTGAGTATTTTGTACCTAATTAATTAACATTTGTGACAAACAACTTTTGTGGTCGCGTCGTTTTTTACTATGGCCGATTTTGTTGAGCAACGATCTTGTATTAAATTCTGTATTGCAAATGAAATTTCTTGTGCCGAAACGCTTAAAACGTTACAAAAGGCGTTCGAAAATAATTGTATGTTCAAAACTCAGGCATACGAGTGGTACAAATCATTCAAAGAGGGACGTACAGTGGTCAGAGATTTACCACGGGCTGGAAGGCCATCCACTTCAACTGACGACGATCATGTCAATAAAGTGAAGCAAATTGTAATGCAAAATCGTCGTGTGAGTGTAAGAGAGATAGCCAGAGACATCGGCGTACCAAAAACTACAGTACACCGCATATTGATAGACTTTTTGCAAATGGCTCGCGTCTTTGCTCGACTCGTGCCAAAAGATCTGAATTTCATGCAAAAACAGCGCAGAATGGACGTTGCTAATGAGACACTTTCTGAAGCAAGAAACGATTCCACGTTTATAAAACGCATCATAACCGGTGATGAGACATGGAAACAGAGCAACAAGCATTGGAATATGTCGTTTCATGACCATAGAGGCGGTGAAAGAAAATACGACGAAGGTGCTTGAAAGCCATCCCGATTTCGGCGTATAAAAAGTGTTTCGCGGACTGATTGAAGCGCTGGCGTACGTGTATTGCCTCTAATAGAAGTTACTTAAAAGGGGACAAAATAAATTTGGATGATTAAAATTACCCCTTGTGTTTTATTTACAATTTCCGGGTACTTTTGGGACACAGTAGTATATGAATGAAACTACAACGTATATTTTTATCCGATCAATACAAAAAATATTAGATTGTTTAGGGTTAAATCAAAATCGGTCAATTGCGTTCCATTCACATTAGACATAGTGTGGCAACATAATCTATCGAAATGACAGTAAGAAGTGTAATGTAGTGTGTCATTATACTGCAGTTAATTAAAAGTCAGACTGTAGCTATAGTGACTACATTCTGGGAACGTCGTTAGATATCATCCTCTGCCTAGACTTTTCCCATGTTGGGGTCGGCTTCCAGTCTAACTGGATGCAGCTGAATACCAGTACTTCAGATGAAGCGACTGCCTATCTGACCTCCATATCCCAGTTACTGGGTAATACTACACCCCTCGGTAAGACTGGTTGTCATACTTTCGGGCTTCTGACGACCCGTAAAGACTCAAAGCTGAGACCAACGGCTAAACGTGCTTTCCGAAGCACGGAGAGGTCTTGATAATATCAAGACCTCTCCGTGCTTCGGTAAAAAACGATGGTCACCCATCCACCGACCAACCGCGGCAAGCGTAGCTTAACCTGATCAATCGACCCGTGCGGCTGTTATTACTTAGCCACAAGCCTCTTAACACAGAGCATGTAACACTCATTCGATATATGAAATATGAATCCTTACGGACATGTTTAATTTATTCTCGTATTGTCGTCTCCACCTTGTATAATTGTTCATAGGGCAATATTGATACAAACGTATTTGTGTGCATCAAGACTTCAAGAGTTATCTTTTGTTATCTTATAACGTACCTTGTCAAAGCTCTGGTTACGTTCACAGTATATATAAAACTAGCCTAACTTCTCGCGGTGGTATTGTTTGTGAACGTTATTGAAACGAAAGAGGGCATTGTTTGCCAGAACTTTATAACAGTGTTCTGGGATCATACGTAATACGTTCTGAGTAATGTGACGGCGAAGCTTTAATATGGGTTCTCGTACCTAACTCTACAGCCAAGACCCAGAGAGGCTAGGTAATTGCTATTTTTTTTTAATAGTACCTAGTTTCTTAGTTGTAGAATGCTTTGGAATAGCTTTACTTAGCTAACTAGTAGAACAATGTGCTCTTTCACAAATCCAGGAAATTGAATATTTGCCGTGCAATCTACCATAATGATTCTCTACGATATACGAACGCTATGAAATCCAGTTTTGTAAACTCTTTGTTTCAGATTCTTTGTCTTCTAAATTAAATATTACCGAGTGTTGTTTATTGTGTACGCTAACTATATAAGACGTATGTCGAGTAGACTGGGCATAGTGGGCATGACATTCCATGGATTGTTTCTTTATAAATGAACATTCAGGCTATAAATTGGGCCGGGATGAAAATGGAAGTTTTCTTCAGGGAACGAGGTCAATGTCATCGTTATCGTTCCGCGGTTTAATGCTCGGCCAAGCGGACCACAACGCAACGCTATAGTTACGGCGCGGGCATTACGAGAGCGGTGACTTTGCGATTACGTTGCCCTGTCATTTAGCACGAAAAAGCTCGCATCCCAGATACGGCATATATTAAATAAGCGAGTAGGGGGCAGGGCGGGGGCCGGGGGCCGGGGAGGCGAGCCGCGGGGGGCCCGGGGGGCGCGGGGTCTGTAGTACGGGAGGCACTCGGTCTAGCGCGGCGTTGCCGGGGCGACGCTAGATATTGATCTGCGCGCTCATCCCCGCGCAGCATCCCTCCCGGCCGCGTTTCCCCCCGCGCCCCCGCTCTCCCGCGCCCCCGCGCTCCCTTGCCTCCGCGCCCCTCGCCCTTGATTCTGCCGCTCGACCACCGCCACCACGACCCCACCGCACCCCCCTACAAATACTTATTACATTTCGCACTACATACTCCACGTAATCCGATGAAGAAATTTCTCTCATGCTTTATAATCGTGCCTTAGCTGCTAACCTCGATATTCTGTAACTTGCTAGCGTACGTAATACTTAAGCAAAATGTAAAGTTTTACAAGTTACTCAGAGTGTAATTTAGAAACATTGGAATTAGATTATAGTAGTCACTGAATAAGGTGAGGTGATTAGGTTAATGGGAAGACGATGGTGCTTAAATTTTTGAAATTCAAGAAATTTTAAAACTATGGCTTTTAACAATCTACCCACACAAATTGCTCGTTGACGCAGAATATAGACGAGATCAATTCAGATCACATGAGCTATGCGGCTAATTTAATGCGTCGGAGAGCGCATAACCCATCGCAAGTGGGTGAGCAGTAATGTGCGAGGCGAGCGCTGAGTGGCACGCCATGTATTAACGCGTGTGTCGTAATATGTAGAATTAACATATAATATAATCTTTATTTCTTTTCCTAAATTGCATGGAATTAGTATATACTTGCACCGAAACCTTGTACTTGAAACCGGTATGTCCTAGAACCAAAAAATCGAAGATATGTGATATCTACCAACCCACACTGGGCCCGCCTGGTGGCTTTGGCATTCCCACTCAGGGAGAGGTGGCCTGTGTCCCAGCAGTGGGAACATTATAGGCTAGTTATGTCATTTAGTATGTACCTACTTTATTCTTGCTAAATTGTTGAGAGTATTTCTAGACGAATAATCGACGAATTCCGAACGAATCCGATTTCTATGAGTCGGTCTAAATACAAAAGCTTATTTTAATTTCGCCTAAAATTTATGGATAGCAGAATTAAACATTGTATTTGAAATATTTTCTTAATTTTATGTATTACTAGCTGCACCCCGCTTAAATGTTGACCCCGTAGGAATATCGGGATAAAAAGTAGCCTTAGATATGTTAATCCAGGGTGTTAGCTACCTTCATAGAAAATTTTATCAAAATTGGTCCAGCCGTATGAGCCTTAAGAAGTAACAAACATATAAACAAACACACACTCACAATTAAAAATGGCGGTAACTTTAGATTTATACCTACTTGAATAATATTGGTAGACTATAAAATAATATGTATATCCGCCAATTCTGAGAACTCTTTGATTCTACTGTGGTGAAAGATGAACTACCTTTCACATAAGTTAATGTAAAATGTGTTGATACAATACTTTAAAACAAGCGACCATGGAGTTTCCTTATCCTTCCTTCTCCATGATGACCTAGTTTTGGACAAGTTTTCTCATTAACGTATTTAACTGACAAGCCCAATTGAAAGAAATGCCTAGTCTAATTTTTCTGTGCTTTTCTTCATAAAACCCTTTCCCTACACACCACGCACACTGGGCACTTTACACACAGTAAATAACTAATACTCAAAGCTTTCTTCTGACACTCAAAGCCTGCTAATTAAGCTGATATTATTACCATAAGGAATATAGTATCATCTTAATAGTGTTCGTGATAATCCCAAACTAGAATTTGCAGATGTCATCTTTGTTTTATACTGTCCGCAGCTCTCCGTAAATTAAATTCCTAGCTCTGCCCTGTCCACATGTTTGTCACTTTTATTCTCTCCTGTAGCTCTATATTATTTGTACATAAGACTGTACATATATTTTTTGTAATCGCCTTATCATTGTTTCCCGGGATACGCCACCCGAGCCGCCCTCTGCCTCCCTACAGACAGGTACCGACTGTTAACGCTCTCACAGTTCATTGTCTAATTTCCACGTTGCTATGACGAGAGACATGATACAAGTATCTCCGACCCGGCGGGAGCTCTTTTGAGTTGTTGCTACTAGTTACTAACAAGTATCACGACACGAATATTAAAAAATTTCGTATTTTCCGTCGAGCACTGTTCGTGTTTCACGTATGCTTTGTTACTTTTTTATCGAACTCGATGTGAAGAGTGACTGATTTGAGTGGTGGTCGCCACTTGAGCAAATTACAATGGTATGGACCGAGGCACAATATGATTTGAAGTGTTCTTTTGTTGACAATAATTTTTCATCGGATAGCAATAATCGTCTAATGAGTCACATCGATAGCCTGATTAATTGATTGCCCTTTGTTATCAGCAGAGTATAACACGTTCAATTTCTTTTTTATTTAAAAATTCTGTCCGCGATATGACGAAATTAATTCTCAAAGAATTAGTAACATTTCCATCCAGTTAACTTGTGCGGTGAGTGGAGATGAGCGGCTGTCGTATTAAAATTCAGGCGTAGCAAGCATTATCATTATCATGGCAAGCGCGTCGACTCGCGGCAAGTTTTAAGCACAGCTTCAATTTTCCAGGACACGGCCGAACCGACAGAAAAAACGAAAAGTATATCCCACGGCGCTATTCCTCGGCAATGAGGATTTAATTAAAATGCAGCACTTACGTCTGCCCGCGGCTCTCTGCCCGCTCGCACACATCGCCCGAGCCCCGGCTCTGCCTACTTTGTTAGCGAACTGCCCTCACCGACCCTCCAGCCTATTTAAATGATCAACACGATACTCCGCCTGGTTCTGCTTTGCAGTTTTTATGAAGGATTTCATCCAGATAACTATTTTCAATGTTGGTTTCATAGGATGAAATATTGAACCACATAATAATTTTACACCGGCAGATTTAATTTGTGGAAAGGGGACATGCTGGCGAAGTTAGACTGTCTGATCCGATAAAAGCCAGCAGCTCCGAGTCTGTATTTAAACGAGCTATTTTAGGTGGCTTGTAACTGTAACGTTGGTCGGCGGCGGTGCACAGAGCTCACAGCCAATCGCTTATTGGGATTGGAAGCAAAGCCTTTCGGGCAGTTGCGGCCGCTTCGGCGGACTTCCAATTTTAATGTTACATAACTGAACCGAATTAATTTGCAGTGCGCTCCACCGCCGCTAATTCAAACACCCGATCCATGAACCAATTTCCAATAAATATTGCTTTTTAACTGTGTACGAAGAGTGGTGGTTGATCTGTCATAATTAAAAAGCTCGTTTCAGTTTGAAAGTTCAAATTTAAATGTGGTTTCAGTCATGTTATTAATTACGAATAAACTGTAATTGGAACGCATTCGTATTTTGCATTATTGGATACGGATTTTAATTATTTTGTTTAATTGGAATCAAAGCTAACCGAAGACACCGAAGGAATCTTTGTTTTGTTCAGAAGAACACCCCGCCCGCGCCCTATCAAAATTAAATTCCAACATGAAATAATATGAATTCATTTTTACGCTACGGAAGATTGACGAAGTCCTATTGATTTTTCTCACTCCTCTTCGCATTAATTTTCATTTCTTATTGATTAGCTAAGGAACCTAAGTACAATAGAACATTGATAGATCCGCTAGACCGTAGATGGCCATAGAGATATATAGTCATCCCGCCGATAACCGCCCACCGTCTAACTTGATCATAGAACGCATTTTCAATAAATAAAACTACTTAAGGGGCTTACATGACCTAAAGCGCGGTCAATGTCGGACTGCATAGAAAAGAAAGAGAAGCGCGATAGAACAACACTGGTAATTTATTGCAAAATATGAAGCAATTATTTAATTTTAAAAAATCTATTGAATGGACTAAAAATTTAAAACACTAGTTGTTTAGTATATTGCTTGTAGAACAATCTGACAAAAAATTAGAATGATTGTATGTATATTAGTATGGTTTTTATTGTAAAAAGAAAGTTTTTAGAGGTATCTTCATGTTTTTTTTCTATTGTATCAAATTAGTTGTATTATGTTTTCAACACACTATCTACCTAGCATATATCCTGAAGAATATCATATATTTTTCTGATTTTCTTTACTACAGTCGAGACTTTTATTGTTTCTAAAACTTGCGTTTTTTGCATTTAGGTCCTGTAATCCCCTTAATAAAACAAATCTTTCACCCCTAAGCAAAATGTTGAACTATAATTAGAATATCAAAACGCGAGCCTCTCTCTGATATTTCCCAGCGGAAACAATTCATATGAAGCGAGTAGTTTGCTCATAGTTCGCTTTGTACGTCAATAGTTCGAGTGCGGATCTGCCGGCAACTGCGAACTCATTACAAGGCGAACTTTTTAGAAATTATACAGACTCCCGAGTCCGACATGGATTCTAATTAGTGTGCCTGATGAAAAACAAACACGAGAACATGTACCGTAGGTAGGTACTGGTAATCTGTGGAGAGATTAGAGTTAAAGGTACTTTAAAAGGATTTATTAGTTACATTTATTGTTTTCTTTTTTAAATGTTTGATGTAAATTGATGGCCTGAAACACAGGTTTGCCATAAACCTAGATAAGGCAGGTCTACATTAGAGTTAGAATTTAATTTTTCCTCGATTGGAATTAATGTAAATCCTATTTTTACTTTACTTTTTTGAATAAATTTTTTTTTTTATTTATTTGTTAGTAACGTTAGTGTCTTTTAAAGATAACAACTTAGTGATGTATGAACGTAAACGAAACAAAAGGAGTATGTAAAGATCGTGGCAGGTGGCGTTCTGTAGTTTCTACCTGCCCCTATGAGGAAGAGACTTGCGTTTATGTATGTATGTACTGATGATAACTTCAGCAGTTTCGACTCACCAATGATGACTCTAGAATATCTCTCAATATTAGAATAAGTAGATAAGTGCGAGAAAGGTAGGTACCTATACTAACAGTGTAAGTGCTTGAAAATTAAATGATTCATCTGAAATATTAATCTCTGATCTTTGTTCTTGAAAGACAAAAACACACCTCGATATTGAGATAGATTTAGAATTAAGTTGCTGGTGATATTTTTCAAACACGTTTTGCACTGTGATAATAGGAGACAAACGAGGTTACAAAACAAAACAATAAAATCCATTAAAAAATATGTTCAAATGTACTCGTACCTTCTATCTACTGGAACTACTCTAACAGATTATCGCAGCATTACAAAACAACTACAGTAAGCTTTAATGGGGTTTCAACTGTTGTTATTCCAAGGGTCTCGTAAAAATAAACAACACCCTGTGTGTAGACAGCAAATACTCGTACTCATTGGCATCATTCCATTAGGTCGTAAGTTCACCCCAACGCGTATGTAAATAGCTTCTTTTGGAGTTTCACCCCCGATTGACGGGAGCAGTCGCTGGAAGGTCATATCTTTTTAGGGCTGATTTTTCAATCGACAGATAATTCTTATTCGTGGAACAAAATTTACGTCTGACAGATTATGTATGGAAGAACTGTCATAAATTCAAAATTATTCCTCGGATAAAATTATCTGGCGTTGGAAAAATCAGCCCTTAGAGAACTATAAAAAAGTTTTGATTACACTATGAGTTTACTTTTTTAACATGAACACTATCTGAAGATTCTTTGATGCATTTATTGAGCGACCTATTTTCATTCGATACCGACCTTAATGCTAAATTTTTGAGGCAGCCAAAATTAGTTTCCTAGCTAGCATTCATTGTCAGATAGCGATAATTTTTGATCTCAGGCCATGCATTCGTCATCTCATCGCTTAACGTGTGAATCATTGTTTAATTGAGGGGTATGCGCGGGGCGCGGGGGGCGGTCGCGCATCGATCGTCTCGCGTCGCCATGGCAACGCTCCCGCTCCCGCGCTCCGCAGCCCGATTCATTTGTAATCATTTGTTTCGCGGCCGTCGAATAATGGTGGTTGTGAAACGGCGCGAAATTGATGGATTACTGTAAGGTACATAGGCACACTTAGATACAATTGTAATTTATCAAATTATGTAACACGCACCGGGGATTAAACTCTATTGATCAACATTATGGTTAAACAATACCCTATTATACAATCCACCGATGTTAGAATAATGCTCGAAAGTATCTCATGACACATGATATTCGAAACGCGAACCTTTGTTTCTCTGTTCATTTCTGATAAATCGCATTGACAGTCACTTGAAATCAAATTAAGGCTGCTGTTATTATACCTACATGCATAAAGGTATCACTATTAAAATGTTAATATGTCTGCAGCGCTCTTAAGAGGAAATGCGGTCGAAGAAACTTTTGAAAAGCCTAAGTTAAAAGCCGTAATTCGAGGTTTGGCTCTCGCCTATTTCCTCCTCCAATATTGGACCAATTTATAAGATATTTCACAATAAAAAGGATATACTGTGTCCCTGGCTGTTTTTCTTTTTCATTAACAGTTGTCAAATTTGTACACTCGGGCTCTGTTAACAGCGGTTTAAATCGTCATTTTTTGAGGGCTCTAGTGCTTATAAAAATATATTATTTTTATAAGCACTAGAGCCCTAGCGAGCCTTATCATCCAAATGGAAAACATAAGGACATACAAGTAGTTAATATTTATTATTCTATAAAAAATCATTGCTTATCGTCATTAAACAGAAAGAAAACAGGCGAGAGCGTTTCTATGGAGAAACGACCACCCGCATTTCCTCTTAATAACTCATCTAAAAGCTAGAACTAAAAGCGCTGTCTATTCCAACACACATTAGGATTACCCAAAATATTGCATTAAAATCAACACAAATGAACCCTTAATTAATATCATAATTAAACAAATTCCTTATACAGTAGTAACCTTACTCATAAACGTAAAAGCAGGATATTAAATACCAATATTCCGTCATGGAAATTAATTTCAGTAGAACTAATTGAATGTTCAACCGAGCATGAATCTACAAGTGCTACGAGTCTACGGCGTAGCAAATCTGTAGCAAACATAATGAAAGCCGGCATATTTTCGTAGCCCGTAGCTCATGCGCTGTTATTTCAATTATTAAACTAAATGGAAAAGTTTTATTTATACTGTTACAAAAGCTTGCCAAATAATAATAATGATTGGATAATTTTCCTACAACATGTTTGTGACTTGAAATATAATAATTTTCGTTTAAGTGATTACTTTACTCATAATTGTGTTTAGTGTTTTTTGATTGATGGCGCAAATTAACTAATAATCACTTTGTTTAGTAAGCGATACATAAACGTTAATCAGAAGCATTCCTAATAATTCCCCCGATAATAAACTGCCGTTGACATAAAACTCGATAATTTCATGTCATAATCAAGATATATAATTTTCCATAGCAATCCGGATAATTAATCTAATTTAACTTCAAACGGTTACTTCGGAACAAGGTGAAAAAAAAATTGTGAAAGGAAAAATATTACTTAAAAAACAGGCCACTTCAAAGGCCCTTTCCAATTATGCTGTCGATATCGAACAACAAAAGAGCTATGAAGTATAAAACATGGTATAAATTGGAGCGAGCGGACGCGAGAGGATGTTCCCGACCAAGTGTTGGGTTTTCTCAAATAATTTTAATAGATGTCCAGGGGGTGGCGCTGCGGGTGGGTGCGGGGGCCGAAGGGAGGCTCGCGAAATGAGATTTCCTTTGAGCCAAAGAGCCGCTGACCGCGACACCAGCGCGCTTGAACCATGTCCCTCATATATCATGCAACTCTACGTATAATACGAACCGTACGTGTCGCATGTTTTAACGCTCATTTGTATGTAAAGAGCTCCGCCAGTTTTTCATTTGTACGAAATCAGCACGAATTGTTTCCTCATATTCATTACATTCCAATTGTACTGGAGACTTTGAACAGATTATTCCCACACAGTTCAAATCCTATAACCAGTCCATTTTACTCAATGGTAATAATCTAACTGTTATAAAACAGCGAACTCTTTCTTGTGAAGTTGAGAAAATATATTCAGGCGTGGACAAAATAAAAAGAGTAAGCCGAAACTTTTCATAGAAGCCAATGTACTGTTAAAAATTGGGGGAGAGAGCTCTCAGCCGGCGTCCTCTTGATTTTAATTTCATCGCGGAATAAAACGAGCAAGCTTTACTGTGGATGCGCTCCAAGCTCGCTTCGTGGAACAGGGAGGAGATCGCTTACACGGTGCAGCGAAATATTACTCTGTTACCTTACATTGTACGCCATAAATATTGGTTCAGACTTGAGATTTCTCCAAGCCTGTATAAAGCAACCCGAGTCGGCAAATAAAGGTACCCTTAATATTGCGTACAATTTCTCTTTTGTAACGCGAGTGAATTGACGGAAAACAACGGAAAAGAAAATTTTCTCCTTGTTAACATAATGAATGATTCCAGAGAAGTCTCTGCTCGTGTAACGTTTTTAAATTGAAAATACGAAACGTCTGAAACAACAAGATCGTTGTAATACAAGACTCACAAGTTGAAGTAACAAAAGAAAATCCTGCAGACTTAGCGTTACTTATTACTTGTTTGAGCTATTGGGTACGAAAACGAAATGAGAATTTTTACATTGTTTACTATCAACACAAAACATTATTTATTTATTTATATAACAATTGCATGTTGCACTTACAGTAAACAGACACCAATGCGCGCAGCAAGCCAACAACATAACATTTAACTAAAAAACTACATACAAACATTAAGCATAGATTTACTGCTTTAAATAAATATTCCAACTACCGGCTCCTGAGCATTATTCTTTACCAAAACTTACTGTACCATTGGTACAGTCAAAAGCCTTACATTACGAGTCGTACATAAAAACTGCAACAACATTAACATAGATAATTTGCTAAACATCACCAATCCACAAACACGTTACCTACCAGATTGTTAGCGAGCGTGTCGCCGGGGCGGCTGAGAGTACTCTCAGCCTCCGAGCACACGCTTATGAACTCCATCATCTTGCAGCTTATATCACATCACACGTCCCGCTTTCTATCCAATTTCATCCGCTGTGTGCGTTCATACGTCTCCTCGCCGTTTTCAATATGTCTTTGTTAAATCTCAGTCGAGTATACTCATACTTTCAATCCAATTTGTACTCTCGAAAACATCGATCGTCGAAAGGAAAGTTAAAGTAGGAAGGTTGTATCGAAAAGTTATCTCTGATTTAAATAAGTTAGGAAAATGGATGGCGTCTTACTGCTACACATCGATCAATGTTGTTAAAATAATGATAGAAAGTAATGGATAAAGGAAAACGATGATGATTTATCGACAATAACGAGTGTTTAGAACAGTCTAAACATATAGTTATTATTTTTAGTGTTAAAGTAATTACTAATAATTTTAACTAATAAGCTTGCAACACTTTTTTATAATATGTTTTTTCTGTTATGTTGTGGCAATACTTTCCTCTTCTTGGTCTAATTGCTACGTGTAATGGTGTGCCTCTTGACTGTATTTTTAAATTTTGATTAAACTCAATAAGTTTTAAGTTTCCACGCATTTTATTTCGTACACGAGGGTACAACTCATAATAATTCATGTCTATAATTAACTAGTAAGCTCGACTGGTTTTCTTTGTACTTCCTAATTAAGAAATCAACAGTAATGCTACTTATTCTACTGTTATAACAACTCCGTCTTAATAAAAATACTTTCTTATCAAACATGCTGCTCAAACATGGTTATGTGTAATTTTGATATGAATTTATAGCTAATATCGCAATCAAGTAGTCCCCGGGCGCTATTTATAGGCAGCCTCCCGGTACCCCACACCACCGACAGTCACCGACGACCCATTAGAGCCTGTATCGAGGAGGGATCCACTCAATCACGCCGGACGTCCGTCAACTTTTGTATGCCGCCGGACGCCGTGGACCCCGATGGCCACCGCCCGGCCCTCCGATATTACTGATGTAACCCTCCGGCATGCCTACCGGCTTTGACTAATTTGCGATATTAAATATCGTCGAAATTACTTTCTATTGCTATTATTGTATGGTAAAATTAAAAGGGAAAGTCTTTGTGGAATGAAAATTAATTTAGCTTTCAAAAAACGTGAATAACGGAAAGTTACAGGGTGGCAGAGGGTATAATAAAAAAACCAACTGTTTCATAGAAAAGTGCAATAACCTAAAGTGCATGCTAGGGGATCTAAAATCATAAAAATCATAGAGGGACCCGTGGCTAAATAATAACAGCCGCACTGGTTAAGCTACGCTTGCCGCAGTTGGTCTGTGGATGGGTGACCATCTTTACATACCGAGACCCCTCCGTGCCTCGGAAAGCACGATAAGCCGCTGGTCCCGGCTGTCATTCGTAGATCTTTGAAAGTCGTTATGGGTAGTCAGAAGCCCTAAAGTCTGACAACTAGTCTTACCAAGGGGTATCGTATTATCCGAGGTCAGTCGCTCCGTGTAAAATACTGGTATTCAGCTGCATCCGGTTAAACTGGAAACCGACCCCAACATAGTTGGGAAAAGGCTAGGCTGATGATGAGGGGATCTAAAATCATGAGCTGAATTAATGGTCACAGTTTGTGCGTCGATGTCCCGCTACCCTGTACAATACAACTTCGAAAATTCATAAAGCGGTCCTGTCTTAAAGTAATGTAATCCCGTAACGTACAAACAATACTTACGAAAACTTTATCTGTTTTCAAACGACTGGTCACGTTTCACGTTTATGGGGTTGTTTACAAAGTTGCTAATAAAAAGCAAGTGTACATGTGGAACTGAAAGTTTTCACGTGCGTATATTACTCGAGAGTGTAGGAAAGTTATCCGAGCCCGCGCCCAGCCGGGCTTAACCAGCTCAGTTCGGAGTTAGAGCCACGTAAAGCCTCGTTCCACGACAAGTTTACTGCACGGTTTATATTATGTAGCATGTTCCGTGGCACCTGACACCGCTCCGATCTTTACACAAAGAACTTCCGTCTAGCTAGAACGCGCGCGGGATACATAGAACTCTTAAAGTAACTCTAGCTACTTATTATGAGTGCTCGGATGCGAGCGATATGTGAACGGAACTAATGTAGACATCATATCTCTCTTTCATTTCGTTAAATTATTCAGTAGGGGAGACCATTTTGAAAATGAAGATTTTGGTGGTGGTCATTTTAAGAAAAGTTAACAATTACTACAGTACCCGGCGATAAATATTGCACATCGACCTTTGGAAAGAGACAATCGGCTAATTTCGGCTTCGTAGAGCGTTATCTCTGTCGCACGAAATACAAACAGTCCGGTATCTATTAGGAGCTGTTAAAACAGTTATGATTTGCTTCTTTTGATAATTAATTTTATTCTTTGTATAAAATCGATAGGATCGAATAGGTCGATGTGCAATATTTATCGCCGGGTACTATACACTACCTATAGTTGAGAATCAGAACAGCGTTGTTCACTGTCGCAATAGATACTCACTATTCAGTGAAAAGTATGCACACAGGTTCTCCGAATTTTTTAATTCATCACATCGTTCCTGACAAATGTGTGTAGTATTCATAGGGAAGTTGCCACGCGAGCAATTTGAGCGTTCCAGTGATTTCAAGGCGTGTCAGCACCAGCTACAGACTGACGGCTGCGCTGCCAGCTATATTATTAAGCAAAACGTCTCTATTAGTATCTGGCCTCGAAAGTAGCGGATTATGTTATGTTATTCATATCAACTTACAACAAAAAAATCACTGACAGATAATGTACAGCCTACACCTAAAGTCAAAAATAAAATGCACGAAATTTCGCATGAGAATTCCCTAATAACGAGAGGAAGTATTTATAAGAGGATTATTGAAAATTTCATCCTTAAAGGAGACAAATGTTTGTAAGGCAGTTCGTAATGTTCTAAGTTAGAAACATGAAAGTTGGTATTTAAACTTCTGTTGCAAAGTAAAAATTTGTCTTATCATAGTTTTCTGGAAATACATTCCTTTTTTTTTCTAAATATGCCCGCTCTTAACCTCGATCACGCCTGATGGAAAGCGATGGATGAGGTCTATGATGGAACGAGCGTGCCCAGAATCTTCTGGGCCCCTCGTTCCATCAATACTGATGCCTGATACCTTCAATACTGATACCTTAGGAAGATGCCTACCACGCATCGACGAAACATGACAGGCTGCTTGACGGCGGACTCCGGTGGGAGGGTGGTCGCAAACCAGACGGGCGTTAGCCCTACCACCGCAACGGAAGAATTGGCCAGTCAAATAGGGTCTTGGGATGCGCTGAGCGCTCGGTTCAGTTGAGTAACTGGCGGAACTAACTGCGCTACACGAGGAGGCTTCTTCATGCATCCCAAAAATACCCTAAGGTTCCTGAGAAGTTGCCGATGGGACACCACATCAGGCACAGCTTGGTAGTGATATAAGATTAGACCTCTACTTAGTTAAACAAAACGTTATCTTAAAATTACTGTCAATTTGTTGAAGAAATGTTGCATCAAGGCCAAAATATTACCAGCGTGTCTTGATATAGATCTTCTACTTATTAAAATCATAAATTCATACATTCATACATTCACTGAGACAACGCACAGTCTAAGAACTCTTATGCAAAATTATAAATTACAGGTTTTTAATTAAAAACCTTACCTTTAGGGTGACCCCTTTCATAGGGGATGAAAGTTAGTAATTAAAATTAGTAGTGGAAATTGGGAATGCCATCGGGCATACGGTTCGTGTGTTCATAATTTTAAGATTTATAAGGCTGAAGTATTTTCCTTTTTAAGACTCTCCGCTGCCTGGGTAGCACCGTTGCGGCCCGTCATCGCAGAGCACCGCGAGCGACGCGATCAATGTAGTCAGCGTGAAGCCCCCTCAAACGCTGCAAAACACCAAATAACTTTAAACATTTTCCGCAGAAAACGCTGTGTTACACAAACCGCTTACAGCCTTGCCTGCCTCCAACATGATTATGTACAGGAACGTAAATAACTGAAAACTCTTTGTAGGTAAATGGTATATAAGTAACTGAAATTTTCAATGGATGCTGTTTGAGTTTGTTGTTTGAGTCGTGCAAATTTTTTTATTCGACTACAACAAAACCAAAGGAGGGTAGTACTAAATAATGTCATGTAATTAAGGCATTAATATATCAGATTCTCTTTATTATATCTATATTATGTGACTCCGGTTATAAGAAAACCGAATCTGATGTTATTTTGTTACTGTCTTGTTCATGCGTTTTTTGTCGCAGTTAGGTTCTAGTTTTTATTTTTTTTTTTCATTGACAAGAATATATCTTTTTAGAACAAAAACTAAAGCTTCTATTACAACCGGGTAATCTATTTCGACACTCTTGCTTTGTATCGTATGTAAGTTATTCTATTCACTTATTAACACATTGTGCTTTCAATTTTATCCTACATATTATAAACTATGTAGCATTAAACTCAGCTTCGGTGAATAATAATAGGGAACCCATTACGCTAAGTTCTATTGAAACATTAATATGAACATAGCCAAGTTGTATTATATGTAGACGAATTGAAATGTCGACCGCTTTAACGTTACAAAGAAAATATTAACTAGATTTTATACGTAACATTTATAGAGTTTAAGAACTGAATAGTAAGTAGAAGCTTACTTAATTTTCTTTCAGAAGTTTTCCTTATCGTATTTAAATTATAACTACCTGCGCCCCGCGGTTTCACCCGCGTAAATGTCGATCCCGTGGGAATATCGGGATAAAAAGTAACCTATATGTTAATCCAGGGTGTCAGCTACCTCCATATAAAATTTTATCAAGATTGGTCCAGCCGTTTGAGCATGACGAAGTCACAAACACACTCACAAGCTTTTGCCTTTATAATATTAGTGTGATTGATGAAAGCGCTGAAGTTAGTATGGTAGCGATTAGCTAGTTTGTTCAGCTGCCCACAGATAAATTAAATAAATACAACTAGGAGGAGGTAGGAGTATACATATAAGGGAAAGTTTAAAAGTGACGTCACTGAAACAAAAGTTGAAAGGGAATCTTTTGGTTTGGTATGGGCATGTGATGAGCAGGAAGGAAACGCATGTGACTAAAAGAGTGATGATTATAAATGTTGGTGAATGGAGGAGGAGAGGAAGGCCAACGAATAGATGGATGTATTGTGCGAGGAATGATATGAAAGAGAAGGGAGTAAATGAAAGCGTGACAGTTGACAGCGGAGAATTGAAGAAGAATATACATTAATATTAACTTACACAGAATATACATTAATATTACACTTACACTTCAGAGTATACATTAATATTACACTTCGTCACTGCATCCTCGAGACTTAATTCACTTGGTAGTAAACTCCTCAATGTAATAGCTTTCAAACTAAATCAAAATTAAAACCTGAGAAAGAATTGATTTCAAAACAAAAACAACGATAAATAATAAAACGCAACAATATTCCTTTACGAACTTGGCTGCTACACTGCCGTACACAGATGCGAGTGTGCATTTGTGCTAACAGCACATATGCATTTACATTAATTTAAGCAGGTTACAGGAATAGAAGCCGACTATGTATAATATGCCATATGCCTTTATATGAATACAGATTCAATATATTATTTATTACCTTTAGTTTATCTCACAAATATGACCACGTAAGTCACGGAATTTAAATTTTTATTTTGAGGGTACCAGTAGGTATGTACACAATTGGCAGTCCACCGCCTTTTTCGAACGGACAAAACCCTTTTTAAAATTGGAAGAGTTTGACTAAAATAGAATAGAATAGAATTTTCTTTATTAGAGTAAGTACCTAAGGCTCAACAAGATTGTTAGTAAGACTTACGACTGCACACGACAGAGCAGCTAGGCCAGCTGTACGACTACTTTAATAGCTGCAACTCACCAGAATAGAACCTTTCAGTTTGTAAATTGGATGGCACAACGTTCCCGTAAAATGCGAGCAAGTTTCTGTTTTCATGAATCTCCACGTTTTTTTTATTAACAAAAAACATCCATACATATCACTCGATAGCTTTTAAATTAATTAAGATCCTTTTTCAATATTTACACAAACATCAAAACGCAGGCGCAAAATTAAACTGTAAGTACTTCAGACGAGACGAATTGAATTGCGTCTGATTTGTAGCACAGACAGAATTTATTATTACCTACCCGCGTTTCACCCGTGGACGTAAACTACGCTGATAACCTACCCACTGTTAATTGCTCAAATCCGATTAGGGTGCGATGAATAGCTTACGATATTTCGAGTGCTGTGCTTCAGCGGGTCTAGAGCAAAATTATTCTCGTAATGAGGATATTGTTCAGGGAATTGCGTCTAAATATAACATTGTTTTTGTTATTTATTTAACAACTATCTTCTGCACGCGATCTCATTCTCGTGGTAGTCGTAAGACACCACAGTATACTATTTTATACATATATGTCATGACTGACTACTTAGCTTCATAAAGGTATAGCGTGATGATCTGTAACTCTCTGCAATATTCTAACCTTGCGGTTCATCTTTTTACAATTTGCGGTAAACAATGGAAGGAAACGAACATAATGCAATATTACTCACCTCTATAGCAAATAGTGTAAGAATTTATAGCCTACAGACTGATCAGACTTAGGTATAGCATATATCTATGCAACATTTGAAAAAAATCTATCCAGTAGTATTTGCGTGATGCGGGAACACATATTCTGACAAACAGATAACAATTCTAACATCTATATTTTCGGTATTACAATCTTTCCTAAACCTAGCAGCAGTTTTTTATTTTCAAAAATGTTCAATGTATAGATTTCACTTCGCTACCATTTTATTATGTCATCATCTGCATAGCCTTTTCCCAACTATGTCGGGGTCGGCTTCCAGTCTAACCGGATGCAGCTGAATACCAGTATTTCACATGGAGCGACTGCCTATCTGACCTCCACAACCCAGTTACTGGGTAATACGATACCCCTTGGTAAGACTGGTTGTCAGACTTTCGGGCTTCTGACTACCCATAACGACTGTCAAAGACCCATGATTTCATTATATGTATAAATAGATATAGAAAACAATGTTATACTTAGACGTGTGTGTCGAGTCAATAATTCAATTTTGAATAACACCCGACAAAAGCTTCAATCCAAAACTGCCAAAAAGAAAATTGAGCGTGAACGTTTATTTTTCGCCCACAGCAGCACTTTAGATAATCCAGATTCGAGACTCAGCTTACATTTAAAAACAGGCACAATTCTGTAGACTATTACATCGGTCCCTAATAACGAGCAGACCAGACTGCTACCGTAATTCTTTGTCCTCTTTACACTGTGCCTTTGGTTTTTGACGTACCTAATTATTATTTTTAACGCGTAGGTCGAGGGCGGGCGGGAGGCTGTGCGGGGCGGAGGGCGCGGGGCGGCAGCGGATCAGTTGTCGGTGACGCTGCGACACCGCTGCGGCGGAAAGCTTTTGGCGTTTATCAGATGAACACATGCATTCCACGGTCTACCACTCCAAAGCTGACCAAACAAGCCTTTATTAGATACCGCGGAACGTAAAACCTTTATTTTCCGTCCTTTATTAAAAAACAATTAACAAGACAACAACGAGTTTAATTCTAATATGCAAATCCTATTGTAATCCGGAAATGAGAGTAAAAACAGTCTGCTTGTCAACCAAAAGGTTGTAAAGATACGTGACGGAAATTAAATTTTGCGAAGCTGCGAGGTACGAAGAACTCCTTTTTCTGAGGGGCCTGTGTTTAGCGACAGACCGGTGATGATAATGTTGCTTATTATTTATTACATAAATATCCGAAAATGTATGATAATATTTTTAATGATGTGCCTACTAAGGTAGAGTTGTAATGTAACATCTTATAAAAGCTGCCTTCCTCGTTGGTCTAGTGGTCGTAAGCCACTGCTGATCATGAGGTCTTGGGTTCAATTCTCAGGCCGGGCAAAGTGTCATTACATTTTTTCATTACAAATTTCTCAGTCGCAGTCCGGAGTCTGGAATTGTTCCCGGTTAAAGGCATAGGCTCGCCCCCTATTACATGGGACTTAAACATGACTTGCGAAAAGTGGGAGTACTATAGGTACTCCACTGCCTAACCCTTCTGTGATTACAGGCGTTATGTTATGTTATCTTGTAAAAAAAACGTCCTTTGATAGAATGGACGAATGTCGAAGATAAGAAAAAGCTTTTTCATTTCTCATTCTCGGAAAGTAGTGTTTGTTTGATCCGAATAGCGGGTGGAAGACGCTGGTTCCCACCTTTGAGCGAGAAGGACTCATAGTAATTGCTATGAATTTTAAAAATAAAACTAAATTTAGTTAGGTCAGCTACGAATTTTTTTACATAATTAAGAAAAATGCTTGTATAAACAGCCAGTGTGAATTAAAAAATATACCTATTATGCGGGACCGCCCGCGGCGGTGACGCGGTCTGTTCCATATTTAAAATTTAAAAAAAGACTGTAGTATATTTAACTTTAAATTTCACAAATTGTTCAACTTCTCAATTAATTTTATTTATTCATGTTATTATTATCAATAAATATTTTAGAAAAACTACTATTTTTTACTTTCCTTATATTCGAAATGAAAAGTAGAGTGTTTAACACGGGTGAAAATCATCAATTCCTTTCGACCCTTGTACAACAGTCTACTATTCCCAGTCAGGTCACATTACCTTCAAAGGAGAATTATGCATAACATTATTTAAGTGTCTCTAGCCATCTCGACGCAAAGGCCTATTCCACACCGATTTTTCACCTGTCAATGAGTCCCACATAACTGCACTATCTCCCCGTGGTAGTGCAGTATGCATGAGCATTTCTCCACGTTAAAAAAAAAAATCTTGAAACCAAAACTTGTAAACCTTGTAAACCAACTCTTACACCTACCACCATAATTTGCTAAGATGCGTGGGCACTAACAAGAATGCTTGAAATAATGTGCAGCCCACATTGTTACATTGTATTAATAGAAGGTATTTAAATTTTTATCCTACTTAATATGATAATAATATTACAAACGCGAAAGTTTGTGAGGATGGATGGATGTTTGTTACTCTTTCACGCAAAAACTACTGAATGGATTTTAATGAAACTTGACAGTAACATAGCTTATACATGAGGGTATCACATATGATACTTTTTATCCCGATATTCCCACTTATGCGGGTGTCACTACGAGGCGCTGCGTGATTTCATAAATAAATCAAAAATAACACTTTTACACGTAGTTTTTTTAATTAAAACTGGATGAGGTTTGTGTTTCCTAGACATAAAATACAACTACTCTGTGAATAAATACCAAAACAAACTCAAAAAGTCAAAGTCCATACAATTAAATTGTAATCAGATGATGCCTTTGTACTCAAATTATTATTATGTTGTATCTCTATGTATTTTACAGTGTGTACTTAAATAATAAAATAAAATAAATAAACGATATGAGGACCATGTAGGTTAGTGTCCGAGATGGTCTCTTGAGAAAACCATCTCACAGTTTTGAGTGGAAACGTATTATGTATATCTATTTTATAGAATACAGCAAAAAAAACTAAAAGCACCAAAAGCAAAAGCAAAAAAGCAAAAAAAAAACCAAAAGCATCTGATTCATATGTAAACAAATGGATCAGCCTGACGATTCTGTAAATATCTCACCATGAAAACTGAAGTGAAGTGAGTTTGTTTTTGCTAGGAATTGACACTATTGACAGCTCACTCCACGCTCATTTCACCTAAGTTTCCACGGTGAGATGGTTACAGAATCGCACTGCTGAATACTCAAACCTGAAATTCTCTAAAAAAACAACTTAAATATTATATCATGCGGACGAGTACTTACTTGGACGCCTACAAGTGTCTTTTGTTTATGTATTTATTTGTATATTAAGTTAGTTAGTCATTTAAGTATTTAGTGTAAATAGTTAATTCAAGATGTTTTTCATTTAACAATTGAGGTTTACATTGAAATTTCAATTTTACAATATTCAGGGCTGATATTTCAATCGACAGAAATTTTTTATTCGTCGAATAAAATTGTCGACTGACAGTTTTTGCATGGAAGAACTGTCAAAAATTCTCTGGCGTTGAAAAATTTGCCTTCAATAATGTTATTAAAGTAATAATTATTGTAGGTAAGAGTGGTGAGATACAGGGTTGATTGTTTATTCTAATTGCTATAAAGTTGCTGTCGGGGTTAAAATAACTGTAAAATGACTTCAGATAATCAATGCCTGTAAGCCTGTGACTTGCTAGCATTCTTGTAGCTTTTCAACAAATAAACTGAGAAAGATATGTGATCATAAATGCGTCGCGGTCTGCGGCGTAGACGATTTTTACGACGATTATTACATGACGCGCCATTTATACGGCGCGCCATTTTAATTCATTTTGCAGTTCATTTTTATGACTTGTAAGATTGCATGACCTTACAAGTCGATCTATCTTAAAGTTTCATATGAATTTCGAAAAGAAAATATTTTACTGCCTGCGAATATAACGATTTCTTCGTAGCTTATAAAAAAAAATCGAATTCCTTCTTATAAAATATTATTTTAAAATAAAGAATGCTATTATTAGATACTTATTGTAAGCTCATTGTTCCTTGAAAATAATTTATGGGAGCATAAACGAGCGCGTAACTTCGTCAATACAACATTTTGCACCGAGCCTTAGCCGTCCGCGCCTAATAGGATTATTTTGAGGAGTCAACATAGACGAATCGTAAGATAAATAGCATTCTGTACAAGGACCATGATGGAGGTTCTGTCTTCATGTTTCTGAGTATTTATTTTAAGTACTACATAATGAACTTCGATATTGTTAAGGGAGACTCATAAGTAGCAGGAAGATTTCGTGCTGCTAGATTTATGCTCGGATATTGGAAAAATGTTAAAAATACATGGACGTATAGCCGTTTTCCCAAACACGGCATAAATATTGCAAAGTTTTTCCAGCATAAGGAGCCACTCGATACCTCGTTCCAATGCAGAAACTTTTATATTTACTTTGACTTCATAACGACTTAGCAATAAAAACTCCTGCATAATTTCCATTTCCCTCTAAACGTTAAGTATGTGCACACAAATGGATGGGGGCAAACAGCAGCTTCACTTTTTTCCGGGTACTTAGTACTCACAATGAAATAACTGAAATATAAATGGAATTAGGATCCGCTATAGAAATGGTGCTCTTAATTTATAAAATCTCATCTCTTTATTAAGGGGACACGACCGCCGTCTGTTAATAATCGGCTTATATCCTTCCCCCGTGGGCGGATGCAATGGGGACTAGGGAGCCATGGGGACCTACCCCCAAACATTAAGCATACTTCACACAGGACTCGAGAGGCTCGAGTGAAGATAATCTGACACTAGACTGTCTGCGATGTTTTGAAACACAATGTTTGCTTGTATGTGATTTTGGAAGGCTTTACACTGCTTGAAACTTTCATGAGGGATTGTTGTAGCCATTTATTGTGTTGATTTAGTTTTGTATACTGCTTTGTTTAGATGTACCGTCTTTTCGAATGACTTTTCGTCGATTGCACGTCACTGACAATTTCGTAGACCCTCTACGAAAACTGCTACGAGGTGCTACGAATTCGTAGCCATATGAAGGACTATAATATCAACCTCATTTTCTAATTCAACATTATGGAAACCCTCTCAAAGAGCATTTTTTTATGTAGTAGTGCAAATAAAATGTAATTACAGTCGGTATATAGCCTCAGTTCGCTATGTACTAGGTAGGTAAGAACGGAGCGCGACGGGTGACGCGTCCAACTCGCGAGATACAGCACGTTGCTTATTATGTTTAATTTATTGCTTTAGCTCCTCGCATAGTTCATGATTTGGTTTAGCTACAGAGTTCTGTGCTGGTATACTATGGTATATGGATCTATTAGGGGTGCTGATGTATCCGGGAATAGTTAATTTTTTAATCCGACCAATTAAGAGCCATGTTGCGTTTATTGAGGATAATTTCATGGCAACATCAGCCCAACATTAAACATTGAATCGTAAGGGCCGTAAAGCCTTATCCGACGAGAAAGAAAGTCCCTATGGTCATCAGTTTGGAAATCAGTTTGTTGTACAAAAGGAGTCACAAGTGACAATTCATGCGTGAAAAAGGTACGATTGTATCAAATTATTGTAGGTATGAATACACACATGTAAACACGGAATGAAATGAAATGTTTATTTCTGTAAGTAGATCTTAAAAGACACTTTTACACGTCAATATTTTGTTGGTCAATATTTTAAAACGAGATGGCGCCGGCATTTCCTACCTGACTGATCCCTGAGAAGAAACGCCGAAACAACCTCAGAGGTCATGGTCTCTTTTTATTTATATAAGTATAACAAAACAGCAGTGCGATTCTGTAACCATCTCACCGTGAAAACTTAGATGAAGTGAGCGTGGAGTGAGCTGTCAATAGTGTCAATTCCTTGCAAAAACAAACTCACTTCACCTAAGTTTTCACGGTGAGATTTTTACAGAATCGACCGGCAGAACCTAAAACTGTGTAGAACAAAACGAATGCAAACAAACAACTTCGTAAAGCTGTTGTGTTATAAATCAATCACATATCTTTGTGGTTCGTCATTATTCATAACGATAATATCTACCGTCAAAAGCGTTAACTTTTCGGTAGAGATTCAGGCCCTGTGTACCGGTTAGCGAAACGTACATAAAGTACATAAAAGTGAGACAAAACACATAAAAGTTTTTCTCCCAGTTCGTACACAAGTACATAGATAACGACACGTTTTATTGCAGAATATAATAAAGCACCTCCACAAGAAGTCTGTAGAACATTATAATTAAAAGTTGTCTATGTTGTCGGTAGCGAACATCCTATATTTTGCTTTTATTTACTTACATCTATATATCATCTAGATATATAATCGTCTATTTAGATTCCGGCTGTCGCTATGGCGACGCAGCTCGCCCGGGACCCGCCGCCCTGGGAAACCAGGACGTGCCACTAATTCACCTGTCTCACGCACACAGACGCGCACGCGGACGCACACAGCACCGCCGACTCACCTGGCTGGAGCGAGTGTACACCGACAACATTACACGCTTGTATGCACACGGCACAACCTTGCAACTGCGTATCGCCCGTCATAATCGACCTTATTCAGACAGGTGGAAAGTCGAAAGTGCGGCGCCGCTGCAACGTCAGTGGCGTAGCTTTTCATTTCGGCATACAATATAGTAGAGTGACAGCGAGGATGCGAGGTGCGGGCCGGGCATCGGGCCGGGAAACACTCGTTAAACCCGTCCGCAGCCAACTGTAACTGCATCGGAAGCGAAGCAGTCACCTCAGGGATTGCATCGGCGACCGGTGCTCGCGATTTCTGCCGCTTTTAGGCATTTCGTTTGCCGCTAGTTTCCGTCCTCGGTAGAAGCTTTCGAATGTGGAAATTCGATTCGAATGAGTTTACGAGTCGACGCGCTTCGTGTTGTGAGCAGCAGCTGGAATTTCTTGTGCAGGTGGGTGGAAACTTCCTTTATACGCTCGACTTGCTATGAATGTAGTTATCGGGAAATGTTAAGACGGTTGTTGGCAAACATTGGCACTGTTCCAAGCCACTGTTACCTAAGAATACATCGGCGAAGTATTCGTGCAGCGACCGCTTGGACCCAGTGGCTCAGATAATACGATTTAAAACTCAGCTTAATATTTAATAATGTGGTGTTAGTCATTTAACTTAGAAAGTTACAATACGCTTAATAGTTTTAGTTGTGTGAATATGAATTAATTAATTTAGATGGAATATGTTTTGGTTATTGTTAACTTATTTTAAATGATGTTTTAATAAGTTAGTAGTTATAGTTAGTTTCGATTTATTTTAGAATAATATAACAATTACCTATTTCATTAGCCCGAAAATCTGACAACCAGTCTTACCAAGGGGTATCGTATTACCCAGTAACTGGGTTGTGGAGGTCAGATAGGCAGTCACTCCATGTAAAATACTGGTATTCAGCTGCATCCGGTTAGACTGGAAGCCGACCCCAACATAGTTGGGAAAAGGCTAGGCAGATGATGATGATGAAGATAGCAATAACCCATTTGTTTTTTTAAGAATCTACTAAGAATGAATATTTAGATAGCTTTAAGAAACAGTTAAGTACTTAATTACATTGTATAATATTATTAGTGTGCAATTTGTTAATTAAATATTAAGACGACTTCCACTCTACGATTCTTTGCTAATATTTTCAGACATAGAGAGCCTTTGTTTCTGAAAGGTACGGAGCTCATAATAAAAACGTGGGGAGTAACTACCTAGTAGAGTCATTAAGAGTACAAGTTAGTCTTAATGGTCGTTTTAGTGCCGGCCGGGCGGTACCAGTGGCCGCGGGAGGCTGTTCGCACATAATTATATAATTACACTCTAATTTTTCTTATTAGGGAAGACGGGAGCCATAATGGAAGGAATTTATTACGCGGTAGCGGCGCTGGAGTTGTGGCAGATATCCTATTTTTAAATGCTCATCCATACTCATATTATAAGTTCGAATGTAACTCTGTCTGTTACCTGTTCACGCCTAAATCACTGAACGGTTTTCGATAAAATTTGGCAAGGAAATAGATGGCATCATGCGGAAGGACATAAGTTTTTTGTTCTGGTAGCACTTTTCCGTGGGATTATTTCCGACGCCCTCGCGAATGCACCGCGGGCAGAAGCTAGTTTTGTATATATTTGATTAACAAGCGGACAGTCTACCAGATGGAGATTGGATAATACTAGCTATAGACAACAACATTAGGTTCATGCCTTTAAGAATGCTGCTTGTTCTGTAATAGTCTTCTTAGCAAGAGAAAGGTTAAGTTAAATTAATATTATTTCTGCCCCACGGTTTCACCTGCAAAAATTTCGATCCCGTAGAAATATCGGAATAAAAAATATTTTATGTGTTAATCCAGAGTATCAGCTACTTTATAAAAAATACTACTAATACTAATACTTTTTAAAGAAGCAAATTTTATCAAAATTGGTCCAGCCATTTGAGCGTGAAGAAGTAACAAACATACAAACACACTCACAAACTTTCGCCTTTATAATATTACAGTGTGATAATGTGATGTGATTTATTGTATATTGTAAGAACTTTTCTATGTATTAAAAATAAACAGTTTCACTTTGATATTTCTGGTTTTATTTAAAACGTTTTGTTTAACGATAGCAAGCAATAGACAAATGAAAACCTAATTGTTAAAAAAAAAAGATTCCGACGAGTTCGTCGAAAAATAGTCATTTTCGAAAAATAGTGTTACAGCCAAATTAGACCGATTTAAAATTTTCCACGGAAACAGAAATTTTCAGTTATCTTTTTTTAAATAAGACATTTCAAAAATGTTCCTTGGTAACTTTTTAGACCTTTGTATCTTGCTTATGCATATGAAGTTTCAGTAAAATCGGTTCATTCATTTCGAAAAACAAGGGCTTGAAAATTTGTATGAAATGCCGTACGGCGTAAACGCTCTTAAAAAATCATCGATTAAATAAATCGATCGTCGATTTATTTTTAAATAGGTAAAGCCGACCTCAACATAGTTGGGACTTGGGAAAAGGCTAAGCAGATGATGAGGATGAGGTATCCTTTTTCTTATTGCAATATCCCGCGAGGTAGGACGATGCAAGATCTAACATTAAAACTAACGATCTCAAGCAGAAGTTCGTCTATATGGGTTTTAAATGCCGTAAGTAAGGACAAGACGTCCGAATGCAAGGAGCGGATTAAAACCGCGATAAATGGTATTTAGATAGTGGGTGCTCAAATCATATAACCCACGATAAAAGAAAATTGTTGTCTTATACACCTGAAAAGGGCAACATGAAGATCGCAGTAGCAAACGGCGAGAAGTTATTGGTAAAAGGACGAGGAAATGCTGAGCCACGAGTCAGCGAAATCAAAAATTTATCTTAGAAAATATTTTACATGTTCCTGATTTATCCTATAATTTCGGTGAGCGATTTGACCAAGAAAAATTATTCCATGAATTTTGACAAAAGAGGTTGCATGATTCATAATAAGAATCAAATTATTGCAAGATGTAAAGAGGTCGACGGAATTCATGAATTGACAGAAAATAAAAACAACGTCGCAAATGTGACATTGTCAAAACAAGATGAAAATGTTTCGAACATTTGGCATAAAAGATTAGCTCATTTATCGCGTAATTATATGAATAAAATGAAAGGTTTAGTAAGCGGTATGGAATTTAAGAGTACCTATTTATGCGAGCCGTGTATTCCATGTATCGAAGGAAAGACATGCAAAAGTCCCTTCATAAACCAAGGTACGAGAGCAAACGGTCTTACAGTTCTCACAGTTAGTAGAGGTCTTACAGTTAGTTTTTAGCGATGTTTGTGGACTAATCGAGGAGCCATTCGGGGGTTCGAGGTATTTTCTTCTTTTTATCGACGATTTTACTAGAAAGACTCATGTTTATTTTTTGAAGAACAAAAGTAAAACTTTCGATAAGTTCCGTGAATACAAAGCGGAAATTGAGAATGAGACAAGTAAATCTACTAAATGTTTGAGATCTAACAAAGGCACAGAGTACTGTAATGGTAAATTTAAATCTTTTTTGAAGTCTGCAGGTATAAAACACCAAACGACAGTATCTTACACACCGGAACAAAATTCTGTTGCAGAAAGAGTGAATCGAACTATGTATAATAGAAAAGGCAAGAACATTACTGTCAGAATCGAATCTGAGCAAGAAGTATTGGGCCGAGGCTGTAAATACTGTTGTTCAACTAAAGAACAGAAGCCCCACGAAAGCATTGAAAAATGCTGTACCAGAGAAGCTTTGGACTGGAAAAGATGTGGATGTCAGTTATCTGAAAATCTTTGATTGTTTGGCGTATAGATTGATACCTAAACGAAAGAGATGCAAACTGGACATGAAGACGGAACCGATGATTTTTATTGGATATCCAGATAATCAGAAGGGTTATCGTCTGATGAATCCTAAGACAGGTGAAGTGACAACTGCGAGAGATGTGAAATTTCTGGAAAACGTCTTTCTCCAAAAAGGAAACGTGGACAAGTCGGAAGTAATCATAAACCTGAATACAGATTCTGTTCCTTCCAGTTTACCCAACAGATCTACAAGTAGATCTGAACCCTCGGAGGCTCACGATGATTTACTTAACTGAAGAGAAAGTGACAATACCTGAATCAGAAAGAAGGTATCCTGTAAGAGAACGCAGACAAGTTGATCGGTACGGATGCAATGTTATGTATGCCAAGGAGAGCAATCTTGATGGTGGTCCATTGACTATTAATGAAGCGTTGGCGAAACCCGATGGTAACTTATGGCAAAAAGCGATAGATGATGAACTTATGTCACTAAAGGAGAATCAGACTTGGACGTTGATGGACCTTCCAGCTGATAAAAAGCCTATTGAGTGCAAATGGGTGTTCAAAATCCAAATAGATAGCGACGGCAAGGTATCTGGGTACAAGGCTAGACTAGTAGCAAAAGGTTTCACACAGGTATGTGGTGTAGACTATATTGAGACTTATTCTCCTGTAGTTAGAAGCTCTACTCTGCGATTGTTGTTCTCGCTAGCTGTTGAATACGGTTGGTTTATTGACCAATGGGATGTCACGACTGCCTTTTTATATGGCAAGATTAAAGAGGACATTTACATGCTCCAACCGAAAGGAGCAGTAGTCAAAGGTCAAAAGACCAAGGTATGTAGGCTGCAACGTTCTTTGTATGGATTGAAACAAGCTTCGAATGCTTGGTTCAAAGAATTGGACAAAGAGATGTTGAACTTAGGCTTTTTACAATCAAAAATAGAACCGTGTTTGTATCAAAATCAACTTAAAACGATAAGAAGTTAAGTAATTGTCGTTATTTACGTATATGGCCTTTTCATTTTTGGAAATTGTGAATAACAAAAAGCAGAAATTAAAAACCGGTTTGCTTGAAAAGTTTAAAGTGAAAGATTTAGGCGCGGCTATGTTTTAGGCAAGAGGCTGAGGAGAGACAAAGATATTATTCGTCTAGATCAACAACAATTCATTTTGGAAATGTTGAATGACTTTAACATGAGAAATGCTAAGCTAGTTTCAACCCCAATGGAAATCCGTATGAAATTAGAAAGATCGGCAAATTCCTCCGGCAAAAAATTTCTTGTTACGCATGCTTTATTTTGTTAGATTTCTTCAGAGGGGCAATTCTACTAATTTTAGCAACGTTCACAGTCTGATCTCAGTCTCAATCTGTCAAAAAATACTTCAAATTTCCCTACATTTTGACAAGTTTTTGACATTTCTTTGTCGCTGAGATGAGACTGCGACTAGATTTTGAACGTTTTAAATTACGAGAATTGGCCTTCTGTTTTGTACTCTACTTTTGGGTACAGCGTAGTACAGTCGGACACAGAAGTGTTAATGATTTAGTTCTATGTACCGAGTACTGACAAGTAAAGAAGGGATCATACGCATATGTAATAGATTAAGGGGGCGTATTGGAGGTCGCATATATGTACTCGTATGTATGCACTGGCCTATGTGAATAATCTTATTTACAGTCTTTCACCTATTTAAAATAAGTATAGTTATGGGTTGTTGATGTTCTGTATATTGTCACTTGTGTGTAAAATATGGACCACGAATGAATATTGTAACTATCACACCACTGCTGCTCTTATTATTGCTACTGTTTTCCAATAGACTCTTCGTCCATGTGTTGATGTAGATGTTTGTGGTGGTAACTTATTTTCGTTATACTTACCTCGACCTAATTGTATATACCAAAACGGAATAAGGACACAATATGTAAGCGGCAACGATATTGTTCCCCACACTACTTGAACAGTGAATAGCGACAATTAAGAACAGTGCCGAGTTACCCTTAACGGTCTGTTAACTGCCTTCTGTAGGTCATTGCTGCGCTCTGCTGCTTGCACTTTGCCCACGAATTATATTGTGACCACTGGTTGTTAGTTTTACGTAATATGGGCGCCTGAAATTCATAATTATCGATTGGTCTTTTGGAATCTACATTCCCTGGTGTATTTATTTATATATATATACTTTAGTGTTACCAGAAAATACATTAGAAAAAAAACCGAGGATGAGTGATAATTTGCTAACAATTTCTAAGTAAGTATTAAAATACACACTTTTGTGTGGTTATTACAGAGAGTACCTATTTACCCAATTCAGCATGGAAAACCACTTTATCTGTTTGCTTCCTAATAAGGTCACCGAGATTTTTGTCAAATAAAACTTTGTTACGTAATAATATACTTAATTCCATATGGAATAGCCAAAGAGCTTCCAAGCTAAAAAGCTTACAAGAAATCAAGAGCCCTATTAAAGTTTTCTTTAAAATTATTCATTAATGTAGAAGTCTGCACAACCACGTATTTTATAAAATCTTTGCACGTACAGTCCTCACTCTTGACCGACTTTGTATTACTTGCGATTTCTTTAGGACAAAGTTTTTTCCTAAATATAATAATACGTAATCCAGAAATGTATTCGCAAGGCAATTCATAATGAAATGTTTACTTTATAATTAAATATTTTGTAGCTGCTATAATAATTTTAAGGAAAATTAATTTAACGACATTTACCCTAACATTAAATGGGTGAACCCTGGTAGCAGCCGGAATTAATCGCGACAGACAGGAGATGAAATAAAAAGGTTTTTAAGGACCGTAATAAATTTGTCCTTGTTTGTAAAAAACATTAAATTATTGACAGCTGTAGCGTATTAAATATTCAGATTTACTAAATTTTTCCTGTAATTTTTGTTAAAATAAAAAACATGCGTATCTGGCTGTCACTTCTTTCGCGTGAATTTTATAATAAGAAACAAGTAACAAGCACAGGTCGTTTTAAAATGGACTTTCCCTTTGTTTTTTTATTGGAAAACATCACAATAGATCCATTTATATATAAGTCAATGATTTAAAGAGTATTTAGACAACATTCCAAATTGACGATCGATTCGTTTCTCGTACAGTCAAAAATCATTCATAGACGTTCTGAATTGCAAAGCTAGAATCTAACTACTGTTTTATCTATTCACGTTAGAATATTCGTCTAGTCACTGATTCTCTTGACTTTGAGACGTGGAACCTTGTATAGCCTCAGTTCCAGCTGAGTTATGATTCTTCTATTGTGAACGAGCGTTTTCACGGCACTGCAAGTTATGATTGATTCCTAAGTTATAGCCCGAAAATGTTTTCTTTAGAGCTTTTTGCCGAGGGGGAAATTGAGATAAATATAAAATGGTTGCAGGCGCGGGCATACATCAAAACTAGTGTTTGTTTGTAACATTTCTATAAAATGATTTGGTATCATAATTTGGTTGGTACTTTGTTTTTATGACCTACGAAAATTTGGTATATTTTTTATTATGAACTTCCTGATTTTTATGTAATTTTGATTAATCAACATAAAAATCGAAGGGGTTCTTAATGGTATGTTTGTTTGCTTCCAGTATTATATTACGAAATCTTTGTCGCCAGGAGTGAACTCTAATTATTGCAGAAATAATAATTTGCCAAAATTTCTGCAGATATTACCAAAGTTATCTACATTATATTCCGATATGTTGGTCGACAAAAGCTATTTCTATCAATTTAGATTGTATTCGATGTCCGAAGTATTCCGACGGGGCTGCACAACTCTATTCAATTGTCGTGTATATGTAATTAAACGATAGTATGGTCGTTGGCAAGTCTCAGAGGAGCTTGTAACGAGTTACCGGCGCCCCTCGGCGCTGCTTGGCTCACATTGTTGCTTCATTCTCAATTCCACTTGGAACAGTCTGATTGTGTAGCGGTTATGTAAGAACAAAGAACAATGTACGTAACGAGCACCACATTTGCAATGTAGGTACTCGATATTGCTCTCAATATTTTATAGATAGAAAATGTTTGCAGGCGTTTTCTTTTTCATGTGAAAATTGAGTTTTAGCCGTATACGTATCTTTCTGTAGCCTCCTATTAGTATTTTGCATACGCCCAGTTAAGCGCATCGGAAGTTCTTTGTTAGAAAAATTCAAATTTTGGACTATGTTTGCCCGGCAGGAAGGAGCTGTGCCCGGGGGCTCAATAAGAATAACGGTGATAGAGTGGCCGTAATGAAGAGCACTCAAAGGCGGCATCGGTCGGTCGCGAGCTCGGCCGGCCGGGCCACATCGGCGATGCACCGAACAACCCTTAATTGAATAGCCCGGCCGGGGGCTAATCAGGGCTCAGCTGAGCGGTGCAGGCGCGGGCGGGCGGGGGGTCCGGGGAGCGTGCGGGCGGGGGCCTCAGGCCGGAGCCACGCGGGCTGGCCGCGCCCCCTGCGCGCGCCGCTCTGCCCGGGAGCTCATTCAAGTAGCGAGCGCGCCCCGTGCCAGCCGCCACCCTCAGGTATGTCCATTTTGCTTTTGGTGTTTGCACGTAACGTACCTATCGCGCGCGCTCCGCGAGTGTCAGTCGTGCAGTGAGTGAACCGTGCCGCTGCCGCGTCGCTTCTGAGCTGCCGCCGCCGCTGCCTCAGCACAAGGTAGGTCGCATGAAGCACCGCCACGCATTCAAGCCTGTGCCTACACACGAACTTATGCGTTTTTTTTTTAAATTAAATGTGCCTTTGTTAAATTTCTATGACACTTAGAATCCGTGACGCGAATAAATTAGAAGTGAAAACCTACCGGCGTGTTAACTTTGATAAGAGTTTAAAGAAATTAAATTAAAATTAGGCTTTGTTCAACGGTTCCTGGCTCGGATTGAAAAAAAAAATCTTCAAAATTATTGTCACTTTATACTTATTTCACTTCGGCATAAATTTTATTTCACTTCGGTCAAATTACATCATCATCGGAAGTCTACAAGATAGTTCTGCCCTAGGGTCCAAACTCGTCGCGATTAAATGTACCGTCACTTTGCTTCCTGTGTCGCATGTGTTGCAGAATGTCAGCTTTAAATGTTTTACGTTTATCTGAATTTTAATGAAATTATAATACTTTATCATTGCATTCCAAAATTAAATCATCTTTCAAGTCATTCGCATCATATACCATCTCGAGAAGTAATTAAAATTCAGAATTGTTGTCGTATATTAATGTTGTATTATTACGATAGTCTTTATCTCGAATCGTCGATGACGTAACTCTCCATCCATATGGGAGGCTGGAGATGAATCTTCAGGGAGGGGCGACTTTTAAGTTTATCTCACATTCTTCGTTGGATTTTCCTCACTTTTCTAGACTTTTAACGTTGACCTAGGATATTTTCCACTCTTTAGTAGGGGTTGAGTTCCAGTCTAGCCTGATGCTGCTGATGTTCGGATTTCTTCATATTTTTCTTTCTTTGTATTTCTTCATATTTCTAAGTATAAAATAATTGTGAGCAGCGCGAGCGATTGCATCCTCTCTATAAGTACGCACGCGCTGTGCTTTTCCTTAGTAACATTCACGGATTAAATCTGTCCATCTCATTCTATCTCATGCCGAAGTTCAGAAGGTGCGCTTCTATTTCTAGCATCACGTCTGAATTCCCAAAGGGTTTGGCTTTGGTACACGCAAGATTTTTATCCCTTATACCTCTAGAGAATTTCTGGGCTTAGACTGGAAGTCGACCCTTACGTAGTTGGGCACAGGCTGCGCAGATCTCTAGAGAATTCCTCGCAATAATGTATTCTGTCCGCAAAGCGGAACCCTCATCTGTAGGCTTACTTATAGAAGTAGGGTCGGCGAGATGTCGGGAGGGTTTGAGATGGTTGTAACTGAGGGCGAGGACTTTCACTGGCGCCGCCACTTCACCTTGTCGGCTGGCGCTGTGCCAGCCTCCTTACATCCCCCTCATACCCCTGCGCCGGCTCCCTCGCGAAACACCCCCAATCCCTGACGTATCCGACTTACGATACGAAAAACGCATGTTATGCTAAACGTAAAATTAAGTAGCGTAGCTGCTGTATTGTATTACACCAGCTTTTTATGTCAACGTCACGTAAAATAGGTACAGTTATATGAACTAACCGCCGATACAAAGCCGATACGCGATTACATTAAATTACACTTTAATTCGACCGTCATTATTGAATGTATACAAACTTTCTTATCAGATGGAATTACTTAATTGGTCGTGAATTCATTGTACACGGAAGTGTCGTTAGATGCAAAATTGACGAAGGATACGAACAAAAACCAAAAGTCTCATTTCGCTCGGCTCTCGGTACTTCTCAAATAGCGATTATAAAAAAATCTGTTTTTATTTTAAACAAAACGTATATTTTGGTCGGAAAACTTGATAACTCTACTTATCATTGATAATGCGTGCCCACGAGCGTAGAGGGTAATAAATCGCGCTAGGTAATAATATCGATAAATAATGTGAGCTCGTAGCGCGTAGCCGCGTAGACCGTAGCAGTCGCTACGATATCGGCGCCGTAGACGCCCGCCCGCCGCCGCCTGGCGTAGCCGCCTAGATCGCGCTCGAGATTGTCCACCGGTGCAATGTATCACAATAATTAACATAGTAAAATAAAATTAACATAAATAATTGCTATAATAAATTATGTTAAGTTTCATAAAAATAAATTAAAACATTTTTTTAACTTGATTCGCAATCAATTTTAAAATAGTTTCTTATGTGATAAGGACTAAAAAACTTTATAGAATATATTTGAAATCTTGAAAGCCAGCAGTTGTAAAAAAACTTGAATGAACATTGAACACGTGTAGGATTTTTAAGAAAAAACTTTTAAAAAATTAAAACAACGAATAACTTTTGTTTGGAACCCTTCAAAGATAGCAAAAATTGGTACGTATTGTAAAGCTAACTAAATAATTTATATTTAAAAAACAACTTTGTTTTAGAAAGCTTATTCGACATGGAACTTCGGATACTCTTTTACCAAATGCCTCAATAAAAAAAAACTATGGATAATTTAAGTATCTTCATCAACTTCATTATTATTTACTAGCTTCTCTTGTCCGCGACTTCATCCGCGTGAAATTTCTTGTTTCCGCAACCACCGCATCGCATCGCATCGCCCGTCCGCGCTATTACTTCATTTTAGCATAGCGTTCTCTCTGACGTTTTATCTATTTGTTCGGCTCCTAAGGGTACTAGGGTAATGATAAATGATTTTATTTTTGTAAGTAGGTTTGCACAAACACTTTTACACGTCAATCATAAATATTTTTGTTAACTAGATGAGGTCAGCGTTTCCTATCTGACTACTCTGAGAAGAGAGGCCGAAACAAACTCAGAGGTCATAGTCTCTTTTAAAGTCCAGACATAATCTCGGTCAGGTTATATGAAGACCATTTAGATCGATGTCTGAGATTGTAAGGTAGCCTTTAGTTTTTCTCAAGAATTGGGCTATTAAATCCAATTTATTTTTAATCCGACTGATAGTTTCAGAGATTAGCGTGTTCCAACTAACAAACATACTCTAAAAAAAACATTTTTTGGAATACGGTATTCTAGATTCGGTAACAGGTTTTAAGTAGTATTTTACTCAACAAATTCGAGACAGCGTCGGAACAAACGATACACATGGTACCTAATTAGATTACATTCGGTACTAAAAGTACGAAACTATTGATTATCTGACGCGTTTATCGATATCGGTAATGGATAGTGCAGTTATCGGTTACTCAGTGGAAATAGATAGTTATGAAAGTTAAGTACACAGTCTACGAGCTTTTCTCTTTGGAACATTGCTTTGTACCTTTTTACCAGTCAAACCTAACAAAGTAGGGACTACAATCACACTGATATTTTAAAGGCGAAAGTTTGTGAGTGTGTGTTTATACTCGTATGTTTGTTTTTTCTTCACGCTCAAACGGCTGGACCAATTTTGATAAAATTTGGTATGGAGGTAGCTGACACCCTGGATTAACATATAGGCTACTTTTTATCCCGATATTGCCATGGGATCGAAACTTATGCGGGTGAAACCGTGGGGCGCAGCTAGTTATAGAATGGTGTAACTCAAGAACGGCTAGACCAATGTTTATGATCTTTGATTTGTTGGATGACAAGATGCTGGTATAAATATTAAAAAAAAACGGGAAATATTCACAAAAACAAATAATGAAGACAATTAATTTTCTCATAAAATCGTACTTATTAATTCTGAAACGGTACGAAATTTTCAAAATCACACATCACCGTCCTACCCTTGTCACATATCACTTGAGGGACGGCGCAACACGTTTTCAACTTCCATGCTTCTCACATACCTATACTAAAAATCTGGTTTACAAAATGAAAATGATAGATAGATAGATAAAACGTTTATTCAGTGCAACAAAAGACACAATACAGGTATTAAAAACATCAAAAAAGGTGAAAAAAAAAATCATCATCATAATTAGGATTTTGATCTGAGGCGGACGGTATTTTTAGACCTTACCTTTGCTTATTTTTAAGCAAAACTATTTTAAACATCGATCCAATTTCCTACAACTATTAAAAACTAACTAACTAACTTTAACTACTCAAACTCAAAGCATTTATTTCAATTAAACATTACATGCTTTTGAATTGTTAAAAAGTCGGTCAGTTAGTCAGAAAGTTAAAGTTAGTTGCCCATTCCAAAACGTAGATCTCTATGGAGAAAAACGGGCAAGAAACTCTTAAAAAAAACATACAGTATACCTACATCTAAATTAGCTAATAAATAAAATTTGTGAATTAATTGAAACGTTATAAGTATAATTATTACTAAAGGTGTAGTCAGTGTACAAAAACATTTCGTGCTAAGCACGTTTTGTTGAAACAATTTCTATTTATCGTTAGTAAATATATATTTTTAATACATATTTCAATATAGTAAACTAACTTAATTTTGTTATGGATTTCTATTTGTAGGTATATCTATACGCTAAAAGCCTTTAGTAGACATTATTAAAAAAAAAAGATTACTTATACCTGTTCAACCATGAACATACCATTATTACACGCGCCAACAACAGCATCACAGTGTCAGCATTAAGAGCGACACGCATACGTTCTACGCGCCGGCAACACCAGCACACCGTCAGCGCTAAGAGGTGGCCTACTGAGATCTTCGCTTCATCGGCTCGATACACCCACGACACACATGCAAATAGGTATCAACGTGTATTGACCACAAAAATTGTGTATAATTAAGTTTATTATTATTATTTGAACCGTGCGTCTGCGCATATTTATAAAATACCATATAAGGAGTAAATTTTATATCATAGTTTGATATAAAATTTCAAATAAAATTTCAATGAAGGCAAATACAAAAAACAACGACAGCTGATCATTATAAGTACCTAGTAGAAAGCGATCGATGATAGATACACGACAGTACCCACCGAGGGGTGCACGCCTTATCAGCGTTATCATCGCTTATCTATCGCCGAGCACTCGATTAGATACCATCACGTTTGCACTTTAACTGCTGCTAATTCAATATCGGGTGACTCAGATTGAAACTTGGTTTTAAAGCTCGTTTGGCACCTGCTTGATACTGAAGTTACCAGGCTTTTAGTATAATTAGTCTTTGAGCTGAAAAGAGTACATTTACGGCATCGTAAACAAATACCTTGGTTAAATTCTTAGCTAACTTGACTATCTAAACGGAGTTAGGTACTCAAGTACCTGACTTCTATTTTACTGGCGAGAAGCACTTTACATACATACTTCAAACTTTAGATACAATCAAATATTGCTAGCGAAGCTTATTTGAAAACATTCTCGTACAACAGAAGATTAAATTGATTCTTCAAAATATTCTAAAATTATGAAATATTATTTTGAGATACGCTCCGGGGGTAGATTAAAATTTGAATCGTATTATCAGTAAAAATAAAAAGTTGTATTTTTAAGCGGCCGTCACCGCCCGTTTCCCGCCGCTATAAAGCTTTTATTAGGGAACGGTTAACTTAAATCACAGACATGTCAGTTAACGTAATAATCACAATATTATCACATAGAATATTCATATCAAACTTGCAATATTCATGAGATTAGTAAACCAAAACATCACAATACCGTGCAGCCGGCACGTTGCGTGACGCAGCGTCGCACGCGTCTGCGCGCGACATATGTACGGACCTATCAATTTGATTCGCGCCCGCGCAGCTGCGTACAACGACCCCTACACTATAGTTCAATAGCACAACGGTCGAGTAAAAAACACCCCATATTTTGGATGATTAATCCAACCCGCTTTGTCTAGGATTAAAACTCTCATGCATTATTCGCACGCGTAACCTATCTGCATATTTAATAGAGTGCATTAAAACATAGCTATTGTGCTGTACACAAATGGGACTGGCCCGGAATGCGTGTAATCCTACAACCGGTTCTCATGTAAATGGCTCGTAATTATTATTTTACGTTGGCATTTTACATCGTCAATAATCGGAATCGGAATAAAATGAATTGACCGTTTACTCAGTTATAATCAAAATAAAAAATTAAAATTAAAACATTGGACATTAATTTTTCATATACATTCGCTCTAATAGAGTGGTTCAGTTATAAATCGATAAGCTCACGTGATTACTTCCAAATTCAATCAAAGCTATAATTTCACACTTCAGCTCGACATGGGGAGCCGTAACGACGACGCCCATTAACGGTTCTGTCGCCTAGTTAATAATAATGCTTGATACTCGCTCACACAAGTCGGTCACAAAAAGTCTCGGATCGGCAAACAATCGAATAGGAACAATGAAAGTCGTGAATCAAACAATCGATCCATCGAATCCAAAAGTTCCCGCGACAGCTGCGCGGGGTGGCTCGCTCTGGAAATTATGACAGGGTCCCATCTCCCACGGTCCCCTGCTCCCCTGTTGTCCAAATTTCAAGACTAGCATAAGAATAGGCCTGAGACCAGTTTTAGAAAGTTTGTAGACCCTACTAACTTGTTTTGTTTTAGAAAGTCAAATATTATTTGAATAGCGAATGTATCCATTTATTTCGGAAAGTTTATAATAAGGGATAACCTTTCTTATTAGGTAAGTACACTCGGCTTTATGTGTACTTGTCGCGAGTTTATTTTGGACAATAAAGAAGCCCTAACAAGTCGTGTCAGCTACTCTATTTATTGAATTGGTTTTGGTAAACGAAGCATGAGAATTGATCGTAGTCTTTGAAGACTCATTGGTTACGACTTCACTACTTTTTGATAATTCGACTGGAATCAAGATGGTTACTGTGGTGAGACTCGTATGATGGTGTTTCATATTGCGTATCTATATGCACCCAATTATAATTATGTAGACTTCAAAAGTTATTGTCGAAATTCTGTGTCGTATTGCATGTTTCGTATTTAGAAATAGATTATAAATTATTACATTTTGGTCCAAGTTTAATAACGATACTGTAAAGTTTGTTGACCTTATGTAGTGCAAGCTATCAATAAATTCAATCTGGTTGCAATATTTTCAATAGTATAGACGCGATGATGTACAGACGTTCGCTTGGAATACAAATTGGGCTGGGCATGATGGCCATGATGATGTGCAGCTCCACCCAAATTCTTTCAATACCTTCCTAAAAACACTGTTTGTGATAGGTAAAATTTAGATAACAATTTTTTATGTTGTAACTGTTTGTCATCAACGAATGGTGCCTGATTGACGAAATAAAACAGTTTCTATATAAAAAAACTAAAGGAAACAGTTACGGACAATGATCTATGTAGCACCGAGCAAGGAAGGTACTTAGCGACGTCATCGCAAGCGGAAGTGTTGGAGGGGCTTCCTTCTCACGACCCTCACTGCGTCTGTTAAATGACACGGCTATGTAATCACCACTCAGCGCCGACGCCTTATTTACGTATAGCCGTATAGCCATAAAGCCGCATAGCCGCTAAATTGACGGGGAAATAGCCTGTGAAAATTGTAGCCGTCAATTATTACCACGGAATTGTTTGCTTCTTTATTTTCTTTGCGAAATTTTTTGTTGAAGTTTGACGTTGAATGTAGAAGTCTTTTTTAGGCCTAAATGAGATAGTGTTGTGTTTTAATTTGGTTAGTGAGTCAGTTTTGTTTTCGGTTTTACTCACGTGTTTGTTTCGGATTTGCTTGATAACTTTCGATCTCGAACGGGGCCCTAACTCATGAGCTTGTTGAAGAGAATATTGTTTTAATGGCTTAACTTTACGTTTTATAAAATCGATTATTTGTATTCAACAATACACGCTGTCAACCTAAAGCAGTTGTTGGGCTTCAATTAAATTTTCAATTGTTGTAGGTCGAAAATACTGTCTAGGCTATAAATTTCAAATGCCTCCCAAATTAAAAACAAGAAGAAAGACAACACAAATATAATTTTATTTTACGTTGGACCAATGTCGTCCGAATAAGGAAGGTACAAAAAATCTCTTAATATTATAAATTAAAGTCTGTTTTCGTGCCTGTATGTGACCGCGTTGTTCTTTTAAACTATGCAAGGGATTTTGATGCGGTTTTGGTTCGCCATCATAAGAAAATTTATTCCGGAAGGTTTATGTGTAGAATACATTAATACTTAATTTACATTGTAAAGAAACCCTGATGTTTAGGCAAGGCGTAAAACCCGTGCGAAGCAGGGACGGTTCGCTAGTGATTAATAAACTGGCGATCGCTGTGTGTGTTTCGATTACGTATTCCATTAGGTACGTCACAATCGCATCGTGTGATCCTTGTAAAATAATCGTGTATTCGCTGTTCTCGAAAGGTAAAGTTCAACGTCCCCGGCGCCACGCGACTTCACCCCTTTGTTGCTCCCAAACCGTTATTATTAACATAAAATAGTTGCTCCAAAGTGTGCTAAGGTCGTCCGGTTTTAAAAAAGAAGGGTTCTATACAATTTTGTATTAAAAAAACCGGTCAAGAGCGAGTCAGACTCGCGCACCGAGGGTTCTGTACCATGATGTTTTTTATTTTTCATCGGGGAGGCATATATTCGTCAGAGAATTTTAACACTGTGCACTGCGGTGTAGAATATTGCAGTTTTATGTCAGCGCTATTTCTTGATCGATAGTGGAACTAATGTAACTTTTATTGATGATTTCTGAAAACGTGTGCTATTTAGAGACTTCGTTTTATTTTTCTGTAATCTTTACATAAATTTCTATCACATAGAATAATTTTAGATTTCGAATTTTTTAGACCTCCTTTCAGTCCCAGCTGTTGCAAAAAATATACATTTATTTTTATTTCTTTCTTATTTGCAAAATAGTTGGGCAAACGTCATCTAAAACTAATCCAAATTTTAAGTTGATAGCATTAGTAGTTCTTGAGAAATCCAGCTGTGACAGACAGACAGACTGAGTCTCACCATAAGGGTTCCGTTTTACCATTTTGGTACGAAACCCTAAAAATGGTGCTACGCGTTTTATTGCGTGGCAATCCGATATGAGGGTTCTATTCAATAGAGGGTGTATCTGTACCTTTTTGGGGATGAAGCAATTAATATTTGAAACTAATAGGAGGATGGAATTGAGTTTAGGGACAGATGACCGGTTGATAAATGTGATAGAGCAGCCTTTGTGTATTGTTAGTGCGTTTGGATGTAACGATGACGGCAATGAAGCCAAATAAGAACAATGTTAGGAATGAACGCTCTTTGTCGTGTCATGTGTCATGACAACGTTTAACGTTAAGTTCTTTTTAGAACATTCAATGCTGATATTTTTAAATGTAAGATCAATATTTATGAAGTCTTATCAAGCAACGAAATGATACAGTTCCAAACGTATAACAGTAAACGTCCACAGTTAAAAATACAACACGATAATGACGCAATTGAAGAAGTTGAAAATACCAAATTCCTAGGGATAACAATAGACAAACACTGTAACTGGAAAGCTCATAATAATAATTATTGATGAACTCTGCACAAAGGTAGATAGATTCGTATTCGTTCTACACAGATTAACACGTGTGGCTAGTGTTGATGCGGCACTATGTGCATATCATGGCTATGTCTCATCAATTTTGCGTTATGGTATTATAATATGGGGTAATTCTGTAGAACTTAACAGAGTGTTTCGAGCTCAAAAGAAATGCATTCGCTCAATATGTGGAGCGCACCCACTGGACAGCTGTGTTCCATTATTCAAAAAATTAAAAATATTACCACTCCCAGCACTATATATTTTTGAAATTTGTATTTTTGTGTACCAAAATAAGCATGAATTCAACCTGCATAATGATCTTGTATCTAGACCTAGCCGCAAAGTCCACATGCTTCGTGTGCCTAGACGAAATAATAAACTATTTTCTAATAATGTATTTTGTATGGCGACCAAAGTTTATAACAAGCTACCAGACTGTTTTAAAACTCTCAACTTTGGGACATTTAAATCTAAATTATTTAATTATCTCTTATGTAAATGCGACTCGACTAATGATTTTATGAATGAATGAAATGAAAAGTTGACTTAAATACAGTGTAAACTCTTTATAACGAAACTCAAGGGACTGAGCATTTTTTGTCGTTATAGAGAGTTATCGTTATATGGAGTGAACAAAAAAACAACCAAATTAACAAGTATCACACAAACTTTTTCGTCAACACTAATCGCTTTTCGTTTACTGGCCATGTTAACAGTTTCAAAGTAGCTATACGACTGATAATACGATAGGTACCCAGTATGCTTGGTCGGAGACCATCACTTCCGAGAAAACAATGCGTCATACTGCACGTGTTCAAGGCAATTAAGGATTTACTGTCTAAAAATATGAACACATTTCTTCGTAATAGAGAATGACGTATCGCTATAAAGAGTGTTTCAATATATGGGTTTTAACGCAAACCAACCAAGTTGGGCTAACTGCAACGTTACCGGGAGTTTATTGTTATAAAGGATAACGTTATAAAGAGTTTACACTGTATTAGAATAATTATATTTTGTTCTTATTATCTCTTTAACTTAATTTAATCTTTTTGACATTTCCATTCCTAATATTTGACTAATTGACAATTTGAATGTTATTCTAATTTATTTAATTCAATGTTATATCTAATAAAATAACCAAAACCCTGAAAATGTATTTGTACGCCGGAAACGGCAGAATATTATGAACTTTTAAAAGTATGTAACAACTCTGTAACAATATTCTGACAAATAAATGGACTATGACTATGACTATAACGGCGTCTGTCTCTGCAAATGAATTTGGGTAGGTATATCTCAGTATAGTGTCTTTAATAAAGGTGTATCCGAGAATTAGAAAGATGCGATGAAGAAAATCTTTAAACTTGGATAATATAAATAGTTTGACTACTGTTTTACTCATCGTCGATATCTGCGTGATGATATTGGAGTTCCAAATTAGTCGGTAACATGTGAGTTAAAACCGTGAACAAAAATAAAACTTTTATCGAAGATACTCCATTCATTCTGAACACGTGAAAAGGCAAGTCTTAGTTATTAAAAATCCGACATCTATATTGACACAATATCAATACATGTAGACGTTGGTAATTATATTCATATAATCCGTATGTTGATTATACTGATAAAAAGACAATCGAGTCGCTTTACTGGTCGCTAGGAGACTATTTTCATAAACACATACGGGGGAATTCCTTTGCCGTGTCCGTGGCAAGTCTTTCCATAGAGTAACACTCTACCAACCCTCCCGGTTTCGTGTCAATGCTTATAAATAAAAGTAATCATGATAACGACCATAATAATATCATATTTAGTTTAATTGAAGGGGCAGCGAAGTATATTAGTCACTTTGTTCGTCTTTAGTAGTACCTATGTGTGTTGATATTGTGTTAAAATCATACTACGTAACTGAAGCCACAGAAACTCTCGAATTAACTACATGAGGGCCACAGAACTTCCTCTGTGTGCACCCATCTGCACGCTCCTGCCTGCTGAAGTTGCAGACGAAAAATTGCGAATTCCGATGTTAATATTTTTGACCTTTGCTGATATTTGTTAGCTATTTAAATTATCCTATTGTATCTCATTCTGTAACTGGTGACGCCTTTAGCGAGACGAGTTACACCTTTCTTACTACAATAACCCCTCTTCTAACTTCAACGATCACGCAACCACAACAGCCCGTTTTACTTTACAAAATCTTTTTTTATTTTACAAAATCTGGCGTAAGCATTTTATGAATAAGTCCGGTAGCAGGTGGTAGGGGGTGGCAGGTTGGCCAATGTTTACATTCCTTCACCATGGAGAGTGCAGTGCCATTACTCAGGCCGACCACCGACAACCGCGACCGCTTTCCGTAGGGGAACGCCGATCAATCAAAACCTCTATTAGTACAGTTACGCGTGATACCGCCCACCTTTCTCAACTTTTTTATGTGTTTATGCCCCTCGTTTGAAGGGCGCTGTTTTAATGTTGGAAAAACAAATCGAGTTTTCTTTTACTTCGTGTACGAACTTTTGAAGCTACTTCCTATATATACGTATCTTTGTGTCACTTCATTTAAATTTAGAAGGTACAGACGCCAGCACATCAAGCTACCCGAAACTGTCAAATTTTCCTAATAAACCTTGAACCTAATGTTTTAGCGATAACGTCGAAAATCTATTAAGGAAATTTGACAGATTGTAGCTTGATGTGCTGGCGTCTATACCTTACCTTCACTATGAATTCAACTCTTATTAGAATTTATCAAAAAATAAATGTTACAGACAGAAATCTATTCTAATTTGGCATTTTTATCGATATCGTCCCAACACTAGTAATCAATCGAGCATTTGCTCAAGTCAGATTCTATTCTCGCCAATCAACATTGTTGACTGCATACATTTACAGAAACAAATCAGTTCAAGGCCTCGGAAGTGATTGATGTACCAGTTCGTCGTTTGCCTTCGAATGACGTCGTTGGCCAGGCGTGAGCCGGCCCGCGGTTGGTACCACCAGCTAAACCGTACTCATCCGTAACAACTTTCACTCCCCCTTCTTTTATTAGCTAGCCTAATAGCCCATAGTCACATTACTTTTGTGTCCAATGTTTTTGGCTTCTTTAAGTGTATTTTTTGGAGCCACACTTTTGTTTAATATAATCAAGTTGTTTATAATCCATATTCTCTAAGCGTAGTTCTCTCTGGTTCTTCATAATGTAACATTGCCTAAAGAGGGCAGTGTTCACCTCTGACAGTCATGCAAATATAATTTTAAATTATAGGCATCATAAAAAAATTCATATCATTTAGGAATGATATGAATTTTTTTATTTCACATTTATGTTAAATACATCATTTCCTTTGTCCGGTTTATTCAAAGTAAAGTATACAACATTCATGAACCGAAAAACTCAATCAGAATTGAATTCTTGAAAGTTTATCTTGCGATGACGTCAATGTTAATGCGGTAAGGTCGTGTTAGCATATTGAAACGGTACTCAATGTGGTGAAATTAAATGCATATTTGATTTCTTTCAACGGGTAATTTATACGTCATTTGTAACCTTCACGCTAGCGTTAAGATAGGAACAGTCAACGATAAAAAGTAAAAAAATTGTCTACCTCATTTAGCTGACACGAAATGGTCTCGATTAAAGCATTTTGATTCAACCGTCCCAAGTGTACCGCGTCACTATAATCTTTTCATTTATTTATTTATTTAAACTTCTCGCACAAAAAGGTACAAAGGCGGACTTAATGCCTTAGGCATTCTCTACCAGTCAACCAAGGGTGGTGAAGAGATTGGATGTCAGGTGCTTTGCTTGAGAGGAACAATGATAAAAAAAAAAACTATTAAAACTAGGTACACAAATACATAAATAGGTTATATACACATACATACTATTTACTATAATATATATATACAAATTCAAGGGAGAGAGGTGTTGAGATGACTCTACGCTATTTGTTTTGTAAATAACTTTGAAATTTCTTTTTCAATTTTTCTTTTTCCTCTCATTTTCCCATTTTATTCTAAAGTTATTAAAATACTGGCTTCTGTTCACAAGTAACGTAATTTATTTCGTCTAAATGCAATTCCTTTTGGTTATTTCACAACAGTAAAGTGAACGACCTGCAAATTGAGATGTTATCAGCCGATCGATATGTGATTCATGTCACGAATGCTATCACCATGTAACGTGCGTACTATTTTTTTGTGTTTCTATCTGTCCTTAGAGATACAATGGTTCCCATGCGGTATCTATAATAGCAATATTAGTGCAACTTTTAATTCTTGGACTTATGTTTTTTATAATGATGAAATTATAGAGTGATAAAAATAAAAAAATATTTATTGAGACTCGTACAGGAAGATCACAAACTAAACCAAACAGTAAAATAAAAACCAAGTTATATAAAAAAAGTAACAAAAGGAAAATGAAAGAGAAAGTCCTATCGAGGCCAAAGGGCTCCTATCTCAGCATATATTATATAGCTGATAGTATATTATTGCCAGCAAAAAACTGTAATTAACATAGAGAAGCCTTCAAATGTGTTTTTACAGGAAGCTTGTCGCCTACAATATTCTACATATTTTTATTTATGGCAAGTAAAGCCGATGTCGACTATTCTGCCAATGTCAAAAATAAATTGGAAAAGCAAGTCTGCATTATTATAAATAAACTAACTCTTTGTTTCATATAAGGATGACTTTTAAACATTTAGTTGACATAATTCATCTCCAGTTTTAACGCCTACTAGTTTTGTGCTAGCAATATTTGTCAGTATGCGCAATGTTATCAATACCTATTGTATTTCTTATCCACAATCTTCGAGTCTACAACATATATTTACTTTCATTTTTGATAGGAAAAGGCTGCATAACGACCTACACATTTTTTTCTGTGTGTTCTCTCTTCTTCATTTCAGTGTCTTTAACTGCACATAAGTTGCCACCCTCGGCACTCGTATCAAGATAATTACACTATGCTTTCTAGTTAGAAACTGGTTACTATGAATGCAGACAATAATTGCATCCAGTGTAATAGCCTGGGATATAGGGTTGCACGCGTGACGCACCCCTCTCGGCGTGACAAAGGGACCGCCAGCTGCATCCCTGCGGCCATTGTGCGTGCACAACACACCCTCGGTATATGCGTGTTGCGATTGCGCACGAAATGCAACTACAACTAAGTATCTCTTTTTGGAGCTGCGCACTGGAGAGATTGAAACAAAAATTTGTATCAAAAATTGTTTTCTAATGTATCTGAGAATGTAACGAACATTGAAATGTATTGCTTTTACAAAATCAGCAATCAATTTGTCAGCAATTTGTTTAGTATTTTATTTTTGACTGTTCACTTATTGTAGCTGTACCTACTCATTATCCACTAGACAACAGTCTAAAAATAGAAATCGAAACAATGATCAGTTTAGCTTCTAACATAAAACGTCGACTTGAACCCATTCCAATTTTTCCAAGATTCTTATCATTTGAAAAGGAACTAATATACCTTACTTTTAATTTGTTTACTTTATAATATTAACATCATATTTGTTCAGTTTACCCTTCCCTCCCCTTATTGAGCCAGATTTCATAAACCCCACAAACTCATTATTTCTGTGGGATGTTTAATGAGTTCGAAGCAGTGGGGGTGTTGTTAAGGTAAAAGGTCAAGGCTAAGGTCAAACACAAACATTATTATTTTATTATGATATCTGTATGTGCAATAGGAAAAAAAAAACGGAAATATTATGGTTCTGTCTTGCAGTAGGTAGGTTTTTCTTAACGCAGGCCTACAGGTAGGTAAAACCAACAACTCTTCACCTTATAATGCAATTAATTTTGTTTGTACTGACATGTTTTTAGTATGTATTTTACTATGTATTTTTTTTTGTATATTTATTTAGTTCCATATTACCTAAATACATTTTTTTATGATAAAATGAGTGTAAAAACTATATATGATATGTATTTTATTATTATTATATATCAATTAAAACAGTTTTCAGATTTAAAGATGTATCATTTTAGGCGCCTTCGTGAAACGAATAGCAAAGTCTCACTTTGCCATCTTGCCGACATGAACCGATAGGTGTGTCAATGTTTGTTTTTATTCGATTTACCTAATTTTTAACCTTTTGACCGCCACAGTCAAGGTTAAGATTGTTTCCTGGAGCAATAACTTCAAGCAATTACAAGTATTGATGATATTTGAAGAAAGAAAAATATAAGAAGATAGCAGTCCTCCTCCTCGCGTTCACTGTGTTGCCATTATGTGTTGATTTATATCATAAGGCACGCGGTGAATGCCAAGAGAGGACTCATTCGTCGTGCGAACAAGAGTAGCAAAGAGATACTGAAGCCAGAAGCAAAAGAGTCAAGAAGAATTCTTCGTTTATTTTGTCACCCTAGTATGTTTGAAGATTTTCCAGATTGTCTTGTTCCTTGTCTGTGTTATATTCGATCCCGTGGGAATATCAGGATAAAAAGTATCCTATGTGTTTATCCAGGAAATGGTCTGTCTATGTGCCAATTTACATCCAAATCTGTTCAACAGTTCACGCGTGATTGAGTAACAAACATCCAAACATCTTCACAAGCTTTCACATTTATAATATTAGTAGGATGTACCTACCTGTTTTAGGTACCTACCTATGTTTATGTATGTGTATTCGTAATCATTTCTTCCAGATGTTGTTTCAGTATCCCTTTCAGCTTTACTCTTTATAAGTTACTACTTCATATAAATAAAATTTCTTAGACTGTGAGTTCTATACTGAAAACGTCTGAAAACGTGATAGAATTAATTCCTAATCATCAGACAAAATTAAAGACAAAAACCTTATCATCGTCAGCATTAGCTTAGGTTTTACGGGTCGGAGTAGTTAACTCTGTACTGGATGTACGAAGTCGTGAAGGTGATGGGGAAACACAAATTCAGTTAGTAGGTATAGAGAAACATGTTCTACTAAGATGCACCAAGTAGTTGAGTTTATTTAAGTTTTAGTAAGTAACAGTATAGCGGGAGGCAATTATTTATCACAGTTTTTGATAGCTACTCAAAGTCAAAGTCAAATCATTTATTTCAAATAGGCACATTAAAGGCACTTTTGAACGTCAAAACTTACAGTAAAATTGAATTGATTCTAGTCGCCCCTTCCAAAAGGTAGTTTTCGTATGGAGAAGAATGGGCAAGAATCTCCACCGTTATAAGTTCACTATTTTTAAATTAGTCAGTCATTTTATTATGCTAAATTATGACGCGCATCATTTGTCTAATGTAGGTTACAGAGTAAGCAGAAAAATGTACGGCGATGAGACTGTACAAGGCGTCAGTGCTAAATTGCACATAGTAGCGAGTATTTTTAGTTAGATTAAGCTAAGCTAAGTAACACAGCATTATTATTGTGGCAGCGACTATTATTTTACTTTTCTCTTTCTTTTTTATGTCTTTAGCACTCCTAACCTTTAGTTAAAACGTGGACAATAGTGTGGGTTACATGTTTGTTAATCTTATTTTAGTATTTTTCTGTATTTTGTATCATATAACTGTTTTTTGTCCCTAATAAATAAATAAGTAAATAGTTCTCTCCCACTATTAAGTTAGTCTTATAGTGAGAAAAACAGCCCCTCTTGTTATCGATATTAATAGTAGTATGGTATGGTGTAAACTATTTCAAGTACAAGAACACGCACCGAGATTGTAATCGTACTTTACTTCACTTACCTCCCATTTCCAATAAGGAATTATACCTACCTTGGACACACAAGACAACACATTTCAACACAAGACAATTACGTACAATTCACCTCTATCTCTATCTGTATCTGTACCTACACATTCATATTTTCAAAGACAACACAATCTAGGTCAGTGTTTCATTGGTTTGCTATTCTATGCGGAATTGCATACTTAATTTACACAATTCCACTCAATTTACAGAATCAGAATGATTTATTTGTACATGCGCCTGAATTCGATCTGGTACTAACCAACTTATCAACTAGATATTGGATGCTAATCACCAGAATAAACACAATAGGACGTATTGAAGGGCAGATATTTGGGTGATGACTATTTTGTATGATGATGTTCGAAAGGTATAATAATTGGTTACAGTCTGAAAAAAAAGAAAAGAAAGTAAGAATTATACATTAATTTGCGGTAAACATGACGCAAAGAAAATACAAAAAGTCGGCTAAGTGCGAGTCGGAATGGCACACGAAGGGTACCCCTTTAAATTTTAACTTTATTTTATTTTTATTATTTGTTGTTATAGCTGTAACAGAAATACATAATCTGTGAAAATTTCAACTGTCTAGCTATCACGGTTCATGAGATACAGCCTGGTGATAGACAGACGGACAGTGGAGTCTTAGTAATAGGGTCCCGTTTTTACCCTTTGGGTACGGAACCCTAAAAAGAAAAGAACATGATTATGGCTTAGGTATTTTTTTTTTCTTTAATTTTGGACCCATAATTGTAGTTCATTTGGTTAGTATACACACGAATTAGAAACTGGTGTTAATACCTACTTACATCTACCAGAAAAACAACACAAAATACTTATTCATTAATACGACACAGTGGTATCCAAGCTCCCAGTATGTAGGTAAAGAAAGGAAAGAACGATTTTTTTTTTCAACACCAGCTAAAAGGTACACTGATAATAGATAAATAGATAAGAATGCTCTTTATTAGTAATTACCTAGTAGTAGTGTGTTCTACCTTTTGCATTGTTCTAATTTGATAAGTCCGCTTTCGCCTATTCACCATAGAAACATAGGTAGGTAATTTCCATGCTGACAAACTTCCCAAGCTTATCATCAGAGTGTTACCGATTATTTCTTTTTGTTTCAATTTTGTTTGGATACACATTCCAACATAATCTGTGTCTGGTTATTTAGCCCCCATTCTGCCTAAACTGTTTTTTATCCTATGGTCAGCGCAAAGTATATCGGCTGACTTCGCATTTAAGTGAAAACCTGAAACTGTGGAGGGGTCATACTTTTTTTTAACATACGCCTCAATTTGAGAACCTCCTCCTCGGTTTATAAATAAACCTAATGTTAATTTTATTAAACGTAGGTATATTTTGTAATCTCTTAATTATCTACGCTGGTAGTTACACCCAAAGCGAACCCCAAAAACAACTATGCAGATCTAACGTGACAATTACTCTAAGTATACTATTGTATACAGTTTTTTCAATAAGATAGGACAAAAAATACGTTCTCATGAAACGGGTTTTATTATAGCAACAAAGCAAAACATCGAAATCAAAACGTGGTTCCTCGAGTCTAGGAGAAGACTTATTACGAATAATTATTTTGCTTATTATTATAGGTAATCTGCGTTCGAGATTTCATTGCCAAAGATGTAAACAAATATGAGTTAACTTTAATTCCTATACGATAAAGTTCAATACTAACTAAGTACCTAAGCACCATTGTTACTAATACTTAGTACTAACAAAAATATGTAGTCGGAAATATACTTTAATTTATCTTATTAGTGTAGTGTATCAGTATGAGTGTCTAGAGACTCACCGACCCCACAGTCAAACCATTACAACGGTTTTGTGGGGCTTAGTTTATAAGTCTACTTACCATCTTTGGTTAATAAATAAATTAAAAAAAAATTACGCTACAACTTTTTCAATAGTGCTGGTCACTCTTAAATCAACTTAATTTACAAGAAAATAAAGTTGATATTTGTTTAACTTGAAATAACATCAATTGGAAACATTTTGTAAGTTCTGATAATAGATATAAATAACATCACATCAAGTTTGTATTCCCGGGACGGGTGGCAGAATGTCTGTAAGGATTGAGGGCCACATCAGATTTTTTAAATCTGATCTCACCATTATTTAGCAGCAATGTAGCTGATTTTGCAGCACGAATTCTAGATTTAGCAGCAAAATATATCACTAGTTATATTTAATGCAAAAGTGGCTCCTCATTCTAAACGTCTGAATTGAGGAGCCACCTGTACCTATCTATACCCACATTTCGCCAGTTATCTTTCGACCCATGTAAAAGGTTGCGAGCCAATTGCCATCAACAATACGAGTACACAAATTCAAATCCCCAGGCTGCTGCTGAGAAATTCCTAATGAAAAACCTCTATATTTTTTTCTTTTTTTCCAAATCTTTTATTAAATTAATTTGGGGTTTTTATCCCATTGGATACATCGACCCCATCATGCCGTACACTTACTACTACATAACAAGGGTTTAAATCTAAATTTACTTAAATATATTAAAAGGAGAATCCTAATTAACAAAATACACCAGCTCACTAAATCTTTTCGCTAAATCTGACTTCGGTTGTGATAAAATTGACTGAATTAAACCTACTTGTGATATATTTAAATTAAACTCATTGATTAGAATTCTCCGTTTATCTTGGTTTTTGATGGAGTCATCAGCAAATGATATACATCCTCAATTACATTGCATGTGTCGCAGTTGGGACAACTTACTTTCTTCATGAGGAATGCAAACTTTGCACCTCAATACTCTGGCAGTTAGCTGCACGATTACTGATAAATGCATGCACTAACATAATAGGTCCATTTCAGATGTGAATCTACATGGTCTTCACATGGTCTGACGAAGATTATGTCTGGACTTTGACTTTTGTTTTATTGTTTCGAACTTTTTTCTCAAAGTAGTCAGATAGGAAACGCCGACCTCATCTGGATTTTAAAACATGATTGACCTGAAAAGTGTTTGTGCAAACCTACTTACAGACAGAAATAAAATAATTTATCAATAAAATTATACACCACCCAGCTTTTATAGCACTACAAATTACCTCTTCTTCCAATCCAAGTATGACTTGTCCGTATTTTCTAAATGGGTTATAAACTCAGACCCACTTTCCTTAGAGCTGAGTAATCAGATTTTCCAAGACTTACCCGAGATTCCTTTTAAACATGTCATCGGTAATATTAACGTTATTATGATATCATTTCAGAGCAATTTGATGCCACAGCAATTTGACTCGGCGATGTTTTTAGGTCAATACTAAATACTTATCCATTGTTGAAAAGAATAATATGTATTAAATTGATCGAAAGGTTAAACCGAGGTTCATTAATCATTCCATTTAATGGGTGCCCAGATCACCTTTAGGCACCTACTTTAGAGCACAATAATTTTGTACGAGACTGTAAGTAAATTCATTACCTAAACTGCATTCACGACTTATTTGCCAAAAACGTAAACAAATGAGTTTATAGAAAAAATAACTTTAATTCCTACACAGTAAAGTGTAGTTTACGCTACAACTTCAAACATTTTTATAACTTTTTCAATAGTGCTAGTCACTCTGATATCAACTTAATTACCATGCAAATAAAGTTGATATTTGTTTAACTTGAAATAACATCAATTTAAAACATAAAGAATAGACTTCTTTGGGGGCGTTCAAGTATTACGTAACGCAATTTTTGAAGATTTTTGACCCTCCCTCCCCCCATGTAACGCGCCGTAACGTTTTTCTGTACCCCCCTCCCCCTCCCTAAAGATTACGTAACACCCAAGTGACCATTTTTACCTAAAAGTCACGATTTAGTTGCGCAAAGTATCTACCGGAAAGTCGCTAAAATACCTTTGTTATTGTTTTAATCGCGTTTACGGTAATAATAAATGAAATAAGAGATTTATAAATCAGAATGCATGCGCATGTTGTTTATTTTACTTGACTTTGATTCCCTAGTTTTTATTGAAATAAATAAAACAATGTTACATAACGCGTTGTTCGAACCCCCCTCCCGCCCTTGTAACGCATCGTAACGTTTTACAAGACCCCCCCCTCCCCCCAAATTGCGTTACGTAATACTTGAACGCCCCCTTTACACAAATGCCTTAACATAAAAAAAAACAATTTCTAATAATTAAATTTATATTTTTTAATAAGTAATAATATATTTTGAATAAATCTTTCAATAAATTCAGATATATTTATATTTTTTTATTTAAGTTAAGTATAGTATTTTTTAATAATGAAACTTAAATATATAATTTAAGTTATTAGATTATATAAATCTACGAAAATTATATAATAATAAAACATTTTTAATTATAATAACCTTTTATATGAAAAGAACGAACAGCAACTCCTCAACAATCAATCATTCAATCTGCTATGTTTCGATGATAATTTTCTAAGTAATTTTTTTCTTTCTTTAGTCTTTTGTATAGCGGTCATTGTAAGACCCTTCTAATCGATTCTAACTAGCCTATATTCCACTGCATGGCAAAGTTATCCCTCTCCCTTCCACAGCTTCCACAAAATTCTGTTTTGCTAGTGTTCTGTTTTTTTTTTGCCGGCCAGTCCTTTTTGTAGGAGGCAAGCTCGTGTCGCCATCTTTGTCTCGGCCTGCCGCGATGGTGTCGTGCGTTTAGTGGGCTGTTGAAAAATAGTAAGGTCATGTTTATAGACACACCTAACAATATCCATATTTTATTATTTACCTGCTCTATGTGCAATAACATCTGCAGTCTGCACCATAAGAAACCTTTGCGAGGCCACTGGGTACTAACGCTGTCGACATGACTGTATTCTGGTCGAAGCTTATATAAAACTAGCTTCTGCCCGTGACTTCGTCCGCGTGAAAATTCTTGTTCCCTCGACCCACCCCGGTGCATCGCATCGCCCGTCCATTCCATTATTTCGTTTTTGCAGAGCGTTCTTTCGGACTTTTTTTTTTGCTCGGCTCCTAAGTTTCCTAGCGTGATTTTAAATAACCTGTAGCCTTCCTCTGTCAAAATCAAAAATAATTTTTCAAATCAGAGCGATTAGCGCGCTTAAACAAACAAACATACTCTTTAGTTTTATTATTAGTATATAGATATGGAATTACCGATACGAAGTAGACGAAGGTTATTTACCTACAGCTTAAATAATAAGATTGCATACATAGTGACATGTCGATACGTCCTTAAGAAATGCGTGCACATAATGTTTTTTTTATTTTTTTTTTTTGCGAGGTCACGCTGTGATAGCACAATTATACAGACAATGTGTTTGCAGTCCTTACGCCTGTTCCGATTGGCACCTAGTACCTACATGCATGCAGATACTACATGAATTCATCATTTAGTATAGGAAAATACGCGCTCAAAGGGAAACTCAACATCCAATTCATTAAAAGTAGGTACATTTACGAACGAGTCACATCTTAGTACCATAAAGAAATATTTAATTGTATATAACGGAATCTCTTATACATTTATTAGGTAATAACTTATTGTATTTTTACTAGGAATTGCAATTGTCAGCAATAAAACTGATTAACACTTCAGTTTTTTTTAATCTCTGTTATTGAGCAAAATAATTATTTGTTCAAAATTGCAGCAGAAGTACAATGACATTTTGAACAAATATTTTGAACAAAAAAACTGAAGTGTTCATTGACTTTTGTTGCTGACTGTACATCTCCACTACTTATCGTGGACTTAGTCACAGGCTACTAATACAGATACAGATGTGAAGAGACTAAAGGAGGCTATTGTCCATTGCTTTTATTTCAGTCGCCTTTCCTGAATCTCGTCTACTCCACGGAGAATTACTCCAAAAAGTAAGTAGTGTTTTTAACATGTGGCGCCATCTACATCGCCACATGCGAACTACGCATCATACTGACGTCACGCACAATCCTGCATCGCGCAAGCAGAGTTTACCGCGCAACTAGCTAATACATATTTAATATTTATTATTATACAACGCTCCGACATCGATCGTCAGGCCACCAGGCACAACACCCTGGTCTGGTCAGAGGATTCTCCCTTTTCTATGGAGGATGAATGAACTTTACACCCTGTTGCTCATTCATACTTACCTCTAAAAACATAATATGTACCTAAATACATTTACGTAACCTTCACACCTCGACAACAACAATAGTTAAGCGACGTTAAAACAATTAGTTTAAACTCACAAAGATAATGTAGATACCACAGAGTGGTTTTATAAACGTTTTGACCAAGCAATCAATCAGCCGCAGTCAAGGCGAAATAATAGTCAACCTTCCGGGTAACATTCTGTACTTTTGCTGTCTGGTTATTCTGAGGTATAAGTGATGAAATTGACTAGATAAGAAAAACAGTTGGGGTACCCTGAAATGCCTCTCGCTCATATGTTTTCTGAAAAACACTGCATTATCTCATTCAACGCAGCCAAGGCTTTCTTCACTCTTTTTTGTATAAAAACTTTCAGTTTCTTTAGAAAACAATTCGTAATTTACGGTAAACCCAAAAATCCCAGCGTCCTGTCAATACCCGGAAAACAGAAACGAAACAAACGATATAATTATTAAATTATTGACATTATAAAAGTCTACGCTTATCTATCAAAATATAAGGAAAAATGTTTCTTTATTTGTCCACCACTGCTTATTTTTTATTAGGCACTATTTTTTAAATTGTGGACACAAAGTAGGTGTTGAATTGCATTATCCACAATAAGGCTACTTATATAATTCTGTGTCAATAACTAATAATATAATTGGTTGCTACTGCATACAAAGATACGGTGGAGTCACGTTCGGTACGTGACCAAAGTTCAATCACAGTACCTACATTATTGTCGTATTGTGCAACCCTGTGCTTAGACCCTGGACCTCCCAGTGATCTCCAATTCAGAAGGATATAAAACCATTCGCAAGGTATTATTTTCTCTCCGGCACATACTCTCTTTCACTCTCTATGAGCACGTCGATTTGTCGCTCCATTGCTGCGTGAATGAAGGACAAACCAACATACAAACTTTCGTACCTATTTATAATAAATTAAGTGATAGGGTTTTCTTTGCAATTCATGCAACGATAAAAATACTCGTTGACTAGAGAACCTCCTGCTTTTTTTCATCGGTTAAACAGGACAGCTCTTATTCAGTGTATTTTCTTCTCTATATTATTTGACTTCACCAAGTACTAAGCACAATAGTGTTTTTTCCCCACAGTCAATGCGTTTTATCTGCATTCATCATCACAGCAGCCCATTACTGAATATTTCAACAAGATGAAGAATGAAGAGCCAAGACTAAGCAGATCCAAGTTTTTTCAGCGAAATCGTGACAATAGTTGCTAGATTACTAAAGAGTAAATAGACTGTAACAATACTATAGATAAGTTTTTGTTAACTACAAACGACGAACTGTTGACTTTGTTAAAAGACGACGTTTTTTCAGCTGCAGCCGCTAAGGTCATAGAACTGTTCTATTATGTGTAAATAAAAGATAAAAATTATAGTTATGATGCCTTTTTCTTGTTCACAGGAATCCTCATTTTCGACCACGACAACTATAATACCGTTGGTGTGTTGGCGATTTCTGACCACCAAAGCCAAGACAAGTAATAAATAAATAAATAAGATTCCTCGTGATGTTTTTCATTCACTGTTGAAGCTCATTCATGGTGTCCAAGGTTGAGTTAGAAATACACGCACACACACACACATAAAAACCAGGTTCTTAACCGTTTTGGTCTAAACTTCTTTGATAACTTACTAAACTAAATTTACTTACACACCGTATGGACAAATGGCGTCTCCAATTTAATCCGTATCGGAACTCAATCTATGTTGCGGAAACTATATTTCGTACATAACCCTAAAAACTAACAAGAACGCCAAATTGCGGCTCTACTTACTACTAAATTGGAAAATTGGATTTAGTCGAATCAGCAGTAAGTTGATCAAATGCGAGAATTTGTTAGGTATGTCGTATGTTTTGCCTAGGAAAGTTTCCCTAAGGAAAATAAAGTTTGTATTTTTGTTTGTGGGAAGGAAAATACGGGGTTAACCATTTATGGTAAGAAACACTGTTTAACTTTGTTTACAATCGTGTAAGTGACCTTAATTAATTAGAATAAGACAGTGATTATCAAGAATGAGTCATAATTCACTGCAATGCCTATATTGTGATAAGATTAAGTATTTAATTGACACATAATTATAAGAGAGAATTACTGAAATCTTTGAGACCAATATTTTTATGTTTAACAAGATAAGATAATGTCATCGTGTATTTGACAGAAATTGAAAAAAAAAAACGGCTTAGAAGGCTTTTATTAAAATAGCATCCCACAATTTCCACAATGCCGCTGGTCTGTAAAAGAAAGTGGTTGTTTTTCTCAGCGAGCTGTGAGCACCAGCCGCTAATCTTTCCACGGCATGAAAGTGGACATCGAAGGAAGGCTGCCAACCTGTTACCACTCGAACTTGTTGCTGTCTTTACATGCAACACGTTATTACCACTATTACCAGCCAGCAGCCCTTTAAACAGCACCTACAAAGACCCTCCTTGTAGGTATTGTGTTTTTTAGATGTATTCTTTTTTACCAAAGACAAGTTATTCTTTTACCATAGTAGACAAGTTATTCGACAAATTCAAAGACTTAAGTAACCATTTGTGTGTCTGTCTTCCAATTTTCTCTAATACCTTAATCCTTCTGAATAATTAGCAAACAAAAGATAAATAAAAGTGAATCTTAAACATTAAATCACCGACCCGTAAAGGTACCGTACCTAAGTCACTTTTATCATTAGGTAGGTACAGACGCCAGCACATCAAGCTGCTACAATCTGTCAAATTTCTTTAATAGATTTTCGACTTTATCGTTATAGCATAAGGTTCAAAGTCGATTGGGAAAATTGGACAGTTTCGGGTACCTTGATGTGCTGGCGTCGGTACATTTAATGACCTCAGTCGTCTACGGAGAATCCAAGCAAACACGATCCAAGTGAATTTGTGCATGTGTGTGTAAGACTTACTACATATTTTTATCACTACATGCGGTAGGTACTCGTGTCATATCAGCGCAGACAATAACAACGCTATAAAGAAATGCGACTGATATACAGTAAAACCCGCTTAAGACGATTTCTCAGGGACCCTACCAAAAACGCGTCTTAAGCGAGAAAGCGTATTATGCGGGATAGGGAAAATAAATCGTACTACATATTATTATGTATTATGTTCTAATTTTGGTATATATAGGTATTAAATTATACATTTATAAATTACATTAAATACGTATTGTAATTATAATTACATTATTTAAAATAATCACTTATTTTGATTTGACAGAAAGATTTTGATGCATTAGCAATTCAAAGATTTTCAACATAATTCAACTTTTGCAGTGCGTCTTCGCTTTGATCCAAAGAAGCTACATAGCGTCTTAAATCATTACCAGCTGATAATGCCTGGGCGTTTGACAAAACCGGAGTTGACTCATCTTCGTCTTCATCATTATCACTTAGGGCCTCGTTTTGTGTGTTATTCACATTCTCAATAAGATCTTCAATTGATTGAATTTCGTACGGTGCTATATTGTCATCAATGGAAGAATATCCAGGAAAACCCTGCAGTATTTCGGGTTCTTCTTCGGGTTCTTCTGGCTCGGGCTCGGGCGTATTAAACGGGTTGACGAATCGTATTAAGCGTTAAGAAATGTATGAAAATATGTCTCAAGTTGCAGGGACTGGCGTAAAGTGGCGTATTATGCGAGAAATCGTATTAAGCGTGATCGTCTTAAACGGGTTCTACTGTATTAAATTTATCTTATCTACACACACTCGCCAAAACGTGTCTGTACGTAGATTTACTATCTACATACACTTATATATCTACAAAGGATATACGCCGTGATTGTTGGATCATTCTCTAGAAATATCTGTTTGCATTGATCATAAGATTAGGGAAAAAACAGAATAAGTTGCATATCTGGTTATAAGATATCATGTATGTGATTAGGTAAGCAAATATGATCAAATCCATATAAAGTTGATAAAGTTGTCAAACTTTATCAACTTTTTATGGATTTTTATCAGCCCACAATTTTGTTTGACAAGGAAAGTAGACTTATGCTCGGGTTCCTCTAAAAACAAAAACTAATCATTTTGATTACCAATGCTGCAATGGTAGTATTTTTATTGCCAAACTGGGCATATAAATAGATTTGTAAGTATAGGGAGGGTGGCTGCTTATTTCAATAGAGTTTGCTTCATTATTGGTAAAGATACAAGAGTCTTCAATTTAAACCAATAATGGTCCGAAAAATTTAGTAATCGGTCACTAAGCCACGGGGTCCTAAAAAAGCGGTTCAGTCATATTATAACGGTCTTCATAAAAATCTGTCATATTCTCCAGTATTTGACATTAAGTTATCAAAAAACGCTCTGTGTTTGGACAGCCGGTATTGTGAAGCTGGAAATGCAATATTGCCCATTCATTTGATGCAACTCTTTAGCCGCCTTTTATGTGATCATTGAGCAGAGGTCTATTCTTAGAGGAAGCTTGACGTGGTAGGTATATTGAAGGTAGGTATATAAATAGCTGATGTGGACAACAGTTGACGCTCGCAACAGATGCGATCAAACAATTAATTAAGTCGACAACTGACTCTGATGGCACGTAACATGTGCATCCTATGAACAACATTTCTTCAATCTTTTATCAAGATGTAAGCTTTTTGTTATTAAACAGATATTAGTTTAAATAACAGTTAATATTTATTCAGAATTAAAATAATATGTACGGTCACCAAAGAAGATAAGTAACCAGGGTCGTCGGAAATAGTTGAAGTTTAGTAACATGCCGATGGATGTTTTTGAATTAAGTTTAATTTAATTAATAGAAAACAAACTTTTCATATAACAAATTAAATTTCATTCGAAAAAATTCCACCGGTTCTTACTAAACTTCAACTATATCCGACGACCCTGGTTACTTGTCTCTTTTGGTGACTGTACGTAAATAACAACACTAATACCTGATTAATTAACAAAAATAACATGTATCCTAACTATTCACAAACTAAAATATAGCATCGAAAAATTCATCCGCATCGCTGTCAACTGGTAATGTACCCAAGAGACTGGCGGCATTACCACGTTGTATGGCAATGCTTAGCCTCTGGCCAAGGTAAAAGCCAACCCTTGGATCACAGGAAGTGTCAACCAGCTATTTCGAGATTTCCTTGAAGAGAACATGAGCACTCGGATAATAGAATGTTTAAACAGAAAGCACGATAAGCCGTTGGTCCCGACTGTCATTCTTGAAACTTCGACAGCCGTTACGGGTCGTCAGAAACCCAAAAGTCTGACAACCAGTCCTACCAAGGGGTATCGTGTTACCCAGTAATTGGGTCGTAGAGCTCAGATAGGCAGTAGCTCCACGTAAAATACTACATATTACTACGGTATTCATCTGCATCCAGTAAGACTGGAAGCCGACCCCAACATAGATGGAAAAAAGCTAGGCAGCCATACATACATTAGCTTACTTTTTTACCCATGGCGGTAGGCAGAAACTACAGAAGGCCTCCTCCTACGATCTTTACATTCTCCTTTTGGTGTCTTGGAAAGCAAGCAAGATACCTAAACTAAAAGTGCGCAGTGCTGCACACCTCTAACCTATTTCAAGTTAAACAAATATCAACTTTATTTAAATGACAATTAAGTTGATTTCCATAATTATTATCGTGATACCTACCCCTTATGAACAAAAAAAATTGGAATAGCAATTTAGAAGTATGTATTTATTCAGAAAAAATGTATAATAATTAATACGGAATAACAAGGAAAACCAGGGTTCGGTTCATGATGTAAGCCCACAATCAGTCATCACACATTATTACCTCAACGGTTGTATCCTAGTTAAATGTAGAAATGGAGCTTTACAAACATATGAGTGGTGTTGATCAAAGAACATTGAGGAAAGTGTTAATCTAAGGACCACTCACTGCCAAAAAATGTATGATTGGTTGCGCAACCGGTCTCCTGGTGAGATACCCACCATAAAGCTAGGTATATTTTGCTGGCAGCGCGACCATGGTTGCGCTACCATAGTGTCCTACAGTGAGATATAACCCTAATATGTACATTTTCTCCATGGAAGCCAAAAGGTATAGCTGAAGATGTAAGTAAGGTACTATCTGTCGTTCCTATTTTTCACACTTGTGATGAATGATCATCTTCTAGTTCTGTGTCAATCTTTTGTGAAGGCTTCTTGCATTCATTTATCCATATTGTACCTATATCAATATTAGAGAGATCCCTTGCAAAGGAAGATGACCCAAACGTAAGAAGTAAAAGTTTACGACTCAATTACCTAACCTTAGGTTACCAAACTTGCAACTATTCAGGCAATGTGATTATTTTATTACCCATTTAAGAAATGAACCGAATGTACCTAATGCATAGTTCGTTACGGGTAAATTTTCGATCAACAATTCGACAGACTCATTGTTTCAGCTTTCAAGGCATATCTAAGTACCAACCGATGTACCGATAAATTGAGTTAAACTATTTCAGTAAGACTACAAAAATATACGTAAAACTGCTACAGTGGCATTCTGTGCATAAATAACAAGATTTATTGGTTCTTTGACGTTCGAACAGATTATGGTAATTTATGGTTGAGTACAACAGTAGGACAATTATTACAAGAAACATAAAAACTTGATGCTCGTAAAATGAAGTATTGGAAGAAACTTTCTAGGTGTTTATTACATGGATATGCCACGGGTGTTATTGACACTACCCGGACATTATAGACATTACCTGCGGGGTAATTGCGTAACAGTAGCGATGATATTTTACAATTGAACAACATTCATTGCGTTATTTATGCTGTTGAGCGGACTAATTTTTGGAACATTTGAAGCAATGGATTAGATTAATATCATTCAAAATGATTCAGATTGTGATGGAAATTGGGTTACGCAATTAGGGTGCTGTTTTACTAAGGAGACGGTTATTAAAACCGTTTCTAACTTCATTTTCCCTACATTTTTGCATAGGTTAGGTAACTGTTACTAGGCGACAGTAAAAGGTGATTTTGGTCAGAAACCTTAAAAATAACTATAAATGCTGCAAACAAAAAACACTTGACTTTAAAATAGACTGTAACCTCTGAGTTTGTTTCTGCCTTTCTTCTCAGAGACACCAACCTCTTATTTTTTTAAATAATATTATGACGTTTAAAAGTGATTCCAATACCCTATTTACAAAATAAACAATTTCATTGGGAACAATCGATAAGGTAAAGTAAAAGTCAGCCAATTGTATTAACATTTCACAGTTTTAAAACTTCATATTATATTGTTTAGATGCATGGCAGCCTCGCATGATCCATCAAACTGAATGACTCTCACTTGCGTGAACATTGACTATTTATTACAGTTTTTACGTCATAAGAACATCTTTGGAGTATCGTTAAACATTTCTAACTCTCAGATATACGAGACATGTCTAAAGGAATATTGGAACAGTGCTATTCTGTAAAAACCTCACTATGAATAGTAAGCTATCAATAGTGACAATCCTACCATGACATTGGGTTAAATGGTAGCTCACTTCACGTTGGTAAGTTTTCACTGTGAGATTTTTACAGAATAGCTCTACAGATGTACGCGTTCACGATGCAGCCTTGCATTTAGTACTATAAAAAGACCTAGGCAAAAAACTGGCCAGTACTTATGCAGAGCCAAAATGTCTGTAGGTACTCGTAGTAGGTACGTATTGGTATTTATGTACCTATATCATTATCATAAACGTGGACGCAAACTTCGTATTCAGTTATGACGGTGTCGTGCATAGTTTGTCATATTTAGCCACACCCGGGAGACTTCCAACGCGGTACAAACCGGGATGACTCATTATTATGTTGGCCGCAGTTTTATCTCCGGGGAATTTCTCCTTTGTTACACACGCTAACGTTTTGGCTACTATTCAACTATCCGACGAAAAAACAGTGAGTGCTCCATAAGCGCTTTAAAAGGAGATTATTGCAATTTTGCAGGGAATGTCACTAAATTCACTCTCATTCCGCTGTTTAAGAAAAGTGAAACTAAGTTTTGTGAAAATTTTCCATATTACGATAAATTGCAACTATCAAAACATTATCAACTTTATAGTTACTGCTATGGACTTTAATGTTTAGATATTTCTAGTTAGATACTAGATAACTACTCGCACAATTATTCGCATCCATTAACTAGTGATAAAATAGGACAGTTTATTGTTTATTTTTGGTCTGACTGTCATTAGCTAATTCGTAATAAATCGATTAAGTATATCATTAATTTTACAATAAGCTGTACTTACCGGTGTAATGAGTAGGTATACTTACCTATATTTTTGCTTTATTGTAAATATATTACTTACATCAAGTAATTTATTTAATTTCGAGTACAATGACTCACAGTATTAACATTACGCTACGTCGCGCGTCGGCGCGCTGACAAATAAATAAATGAACGATTGACACGAGTGACGTATTCAATAATTAGCTACAAGCTATGTACATAACTGGTTTTAAAGATAAAACCAGGTTTCCTCGTCAGTGTTACACGGCCGGACAAAGGCAGGATCTAGATAATTAGTTGCGGACAAAAATAGTCGTCGCAGTCGGGCCCTGGGCCAGGTGACGTCAGCGCGCCAGGGCCGCCGGCGGGGCAAGACGGGCCCCGCGCCAGTGTCGCGCGCGCCGTCAGCCCGCTCGCACGCCACCTGCCGAGCCTGACTCCGCGCCACCAGCCGCCGCGCCGCTGCCGCCTGCCGCCTGCTCGCCTCCACCTCCCCCTCCCGGCTGCCTACGCGATCCTGAACCACACGCTCACTGTAAGTACTCACTGGCGACCCTATTATATTTATGTTACATACGTGTTGAAAGCTATTGTCTAACTGCAACGATGCAACGCGATAACATCCGATGCAGATTTCACTTCGGCCTACTGCGCTAGGCATATATAATAACTTCTTAACGACTGCATCTTATTTTTTATTTCTATTTTATTTTTATTGAATTTACTAATTAATAGGACCTAGGTTATATCGGTATAGAGACGCGAGTCAACCTTGGCGCATCGTGCAATGCAGCGGGGACCTTGCAAGTCACGCGTCAGAGTAACCTCGACTCACGCCTTACTCGCGCCGCTACTACCATTTCCATCGGTACTATCGCAATATCACGTTCGGTCGACGCGAAGCGTGTTCCACTGCTTGTCGTAGAGACTCAGAAACGGAACATCTCAAACAAAACGGGTTATGGATGCGGTACTAACAGATGAGAACGGATTGTAGTTATTATCTCGGTGCGGCAACATGTTGATAGACGCGCTGTGGAACTAACACAAACAGCTGACTGCTGACGACGTGTTTCTTTTTTTGACAGATAAAAAATATGACGCGGTCATTCAAGGACGGTCGACCACTGACGAAAGGTATTTCCCGTTTTTAACCTGTCAATGTGACCACCAGTGGCGATTAAACGTCTATAATATTAAAAGCATTTAATGCACCAGAGATGCGGTTAGCTTGTGGACATACTCTTCATATAAATTGGTAATTAAGTGATATTGCGATATTAACACGCGTTGGCAAGGGGCCTCAATGTTCCCGAGTTATCGCGTCGGAAAAACACGGCATACTTTATCGTGCGTTGTTCGCTATCAGCTCGGCGGAGTTACAAACTGTTTTGTACTGTAGATGTAGAGCCGATACTCTTCAAGGGGCTCAGTGCTTACAAACATCACGTGTGCGATTAGTTCTATTCTTAAAGAACTATTAAGTCTCCATCTTTGTAACATCGCACCTATCACACTGATCCATAAAAATATAACGGAGTAACTGTACATTAAAAGTAAAGGTGATCTCGAAATTGAAAGTGTCCAAGTTTCGTGAACCACTTTTCTTAAAAACTTGTCCTGTCTGGTTCCGGGGCCTTGCTCGACTACCAGTCGGTACTTATCCTTAATAAATTGTCCACTCATACTTATTGTACACACGCCAGCACATCAAGCTACTACAACCTGCCAAATTTCTTTAGTAGATTTTCAACTTCATCGCTAAAGCATAAAGTTCAAAGTTGATTGGGAAAATTTTACAGTCTTGGGTAGCTTGATGTGCTGGTGTCTGTACCATTTCTACCCCAAATCGTTTATCGCACGTTGACATAAATGAGACCTAAGTAAACTGTTTGGGTACCTTTCAAAATGGTTAGACACATTGTAATGCGAATGTAGGTACTTCATCGTAATTGACTAAGTAAATCAAGCTGTAACTTTGTAACAATGCGACGCGGCGCTCGTACTACCTTAAGATTTCAATGATAATATTTATTCAACGTTACCTTCTAGAACGTTTTTAGACATATTTTTTTCACCTCGAGTTGGCATTGATCGTGGTCCACAAACCGGTAAGACTGCGGTTACCCTTCGCTCAACGTTCAAACATGCTCGACCATCGAAATTAAACCTCATTCGAAACTAACCTACCTTTTTTATTCTGACACATTAGCCTACGTAATTAAACATTATTTGCAAATTCGAGATCTATTAATAGGTCTCTATCTCAATTATTATTCATCAAATTGAACAACAAAACCCAAATAACTTTGATTTGATATGATTGTTTTGACTACAATATGTGTCAGAACTTGTTCTTGCGAATTAAAGATAACTTATTAATTTTTTTGCCATTTGATCAATTAAAGTAACTATTTTTTATTTTGTTTTTCAGAGTGCAATGGTCAGAAGATACGAAAGAATGAGTGGACGCCAGTCCTGGAACGAAGACGACATGGCCAAGGCTGTCGCAGCTGTAGTATCGGGTAAGATGGGGTACAAGCTGGCCGCCAGGACCTTCCACATACCTCGCTCAACCCTCCAAAGACGCGCTAGCAAGATAAGGTACCAGCAACCTGACGACCCCAAACCTTTAATGGGCCACTACCGGCGGGTGTTCACAGATAGTCAAGAAAAAGACCTGGTTGGATACATAAAAAGTATGGAAAAGTATTTCATGGGAGTCTCCAGGCGAGACATTCGAGAACTAGCCTTCCAATACGCAGAAGACAACAATCTGAATCATCCATTTGATGTCAACACCAGAATGGCAGGCGAAGACTGGGTCAGGAACTTCCTGAAGAGGAATCCTGAACTCCTGGACAAGTCAGACCACGAGGTCGCCATGGAGCCCGTGAACTTTGACCAGTTCTATCACTTTATGTGTCAGCTATCATGATGACTCGCTGCTTAGTACGTTAAAACTAGTTGTAAGTAAAAAGGTCAAGTTCGCCCCCGAGAGAGCCTCAACATTAATGTATGACATGTGTGAACCAACCTGTGTATACTGTATGCCCACTCTTGTAATCATTCATATTAATATGTTGTACCTACAAGAAATTGCTCAATAACAAACACACTTCGTACTCAAAAACGCTAACCACACCAAGACTTTAGGCAATTCGTATCCACAAGTTGGAACATGACTTTTTGGAAACATTTTTTAAATTTCTATGGAAAAAATTGTAGCAAAAGTTAGGACGACAAGAGAGCCAAGCTCAAAAAATGCGAAGTTACCTTTGATATTTTTCTTAATTTGGTTAGATATTTAATTTTGTTAATATTCGGGATCGTCGCCCGTGGTACGAGGAGGCTCTGCCCCGTGCCCTCGGGTCATAGTCACGGTCCTACACTTATTAAGTACTTACGAAGTCTATAGTTGTATCTGATTTATAGTTTAAATTTTGTTATTTAATGGTACTAAAGATAACTTGCTAAATTAAGGGCTGTGATAACAGAGAAAGGTGTATTTTTATGGAACATATCTATTGAGGTGTATGTATCTATTTACAAAGACGGTATCTGATATTTTAAATTTAATTATGCTTATTATATTACAAACTGTAACATGAATGCTGAGTATTGGTTGTAAAAATGTTCCGTAATATGGTTTCTACAGACAAGGTGCAGCGTAGCGGTGCTCTGATTAGCAATATTTCCTTTGTGTGCAATAATAAAGCTAAGTACTTAGTGGGCACGTAGAACTATGGATATAGCGCGTCACAAGAAGCGTCAAATAACATGTTTCAGCGGAGTCACGCCATGCGCGTGCGCTGTTTTACGTGTGTCAAACTCTATAATGACACATAAATAATAAAACAAACGGGGTGAGCTAAATAAAACCGTTTAAAAAAAAGACTAGAGTAATATAAAAGCAATGAAGAGCTACAGCTATAGCACAGGGTTTAAATACGTTTAGTTATTATAATTTCAGACAACAATAGGATACTTTCAAAACTAAAAAATTATTTAAAGATTTTTCCATAAATCATACATTTAAAGAGAAAAAAGAACTTTTTCAGTCCTCAATTCAAATCCACGATTTCTGTACACTGACATTAAATTTCTGCAAGTTGTACGAAAAAGAAATGATTATCAAAATATACGTGGGTGAATCCGCAAGCGAAGCAAACATTCCCATTAGCCGAGTTTGACGTAGCGCACATAGCGCAGCGTTGCCAGTTACGGAACATTTACCCCTAATGAATGCTGATAACGAACGCGTCAGCTATTCAGCATCGCTAGCTCAATCCGACACACCACTACACTCGGCAATCGCACCGATTGACGCAGCCAACCTTCCTGTGTCATCAACATTTATAATTATAATCTTTATATGTACGTGGTATATGGATGGGATGGTCTTATTCGTGGGATTTCGGCTTTTCTAATTATTTCGCCTGTAGTTCGTCTTTCGTCCAAAACAATTTTATTTTTCTATCGACACTATTAATCCCACTGTACCAAATTAGTTATATTATTATCGTTACCTGATTCAAGTTTTGATCTCTTTAACTTAGTTCAAAATAGCAAAATGTTTATTTATTAGATCTCGAAATATTGAACATTGTTGGTTTTTTAAAAGAAAATTTTAACACTTGAAACATTACCTATATGCCAAACTATGTTGTTTGTAAATATTTTGAGATTTATTTTTAATTAATATATTCCTATGTACTTAGCTAAAAAAAATTGTGATTATAAATTGAAATATTTAATAAAGAAAATTTTAAGTACCTATATAAGACATTCTATTATTTCCAAGTTCGCTAAAATAAGTACCTACACTTAAAATAAGAATATATAGCAGTGTTCATAATCTCTGATTTTTTACATACCATTATCTACTTTAGTGAATTAATGTATTCTAAGTTGATTTTTGAGTTAGTAACCATTTGTTACAAAAAGGTCCTAATAACTCTTTGGTTGCAATGGAATTTGAACTTTGTTAAGTATGACATTCAGTTTGTTGTTCCGTAACTTGAAAATTATCTCAAATTCTCAAATATAACTTGTATAATCTAGCAAGAATCCCTAAATCCCTATACGTATCAACATGAAAATGACGCAACCGATGTAGTAACAAGTCGTGAGCAACAAATATATTGATCACGACTTGGTACTTGATTGATACAATAAACGGCTGCTGAAAACAAACAATACTAAGATACTCAAAATTATTAGTTTAATAAGTACCTACTACGTTGGTGAAGAGCCAAATCGTTGCGATTTTCAGAAATGTCATTACGATAAGTTTTCCCGTTTTCGAACGTGGACTGAGTATGTACTACCGGTCGATTCTGTAAAACTTAGGTGAAGTGAGTTTGTTTTTGCTGGGAATTGACACTATTGACAGCTCACTCCACGCTCACTTCACCTAAGTTTTCACGGTGAGATTTTTACAGAATAGCATCGCTGGTAGCCCAGTGGTAATGACCGCAACTTACGAGTTGTGCGTCATAGGTTCGAACCCAGACAGGCGCTTTACTTTGTGTAAATAATTTCATCACCACTATTCTCAAAACGGTGAAGGAAAACATCGTGAGGAAACCTGCATGTCCTAGAACCAAAAGTTCGAAGACATGTGACATCTACCAACCCTCACGGTTCCCGCGTGGTGGATTACGGCCCACTCCCTCTCACAGAAAGGAGGCTTGTGTCCCAGCAGTGGGAACATTACAGTCTGATAATGCTCTCTTTTTCTCAACGCAAGACATTTTTTTTTTATTTTGAATAAAAAAATGAGATGAAGGAATTATCCCACATACAGTCTACTAGAACGACACTTAGAGAACAAATAAGAGTCTTACTTACTTAGGTCTGATTTTTCCATCACCAGATAACTTTTATTCGAGGAATAAAATTGACGTTTGACAGTAGGTATTTGTATGAAAAAACTGTCAAAATTTCAAAGTTATTCCTCGAATAAAGTTATCAGATGATTGAAAAATCAGCCTTTAGATAACAAAATATAGAACAAATTAGAACTAAAGTCCGTTCACAGTTATTTTATCTCTGACAGCTGCAATCTAACAGTAACCTTTTAGAATGAGAATAAAGGTCACTCACTGATCACAGTAACCTTTATTCTCATTCTAAAAAGGTTCCAAATCATTGGGCAGTGATGCAAAATTAACAGTGAATGACTGAGAAAGAACTTTAGGGGAAGTATTGCTTCATGTGCTACAGATGCCACAGAGATGTCAATCAAGCAGATTTAGTGTTCTGTCAATCAATCAAATTGGGGCCTAAAAAGACCACTTTAGCAAAATCATAAAAGGATAACATTATGAATCATAATATGGCGAAGACAGTCTGTGTTTTTCTTTTTTTCGCTGCACGTAGGTATAATCAAAGAGATTGGGATTGGATTTGGATTGGATTGATTGGTATTTTAGCACAGATAAAAAAAATAACTGAAAAATCCTTTACCAATGGGATTTGATACGATTAACTTAACAGTTAACTGTCCATCATGATTCATAATGTTATCCTTTTATGATTCTGCCAAGTGGCCTTTTTAGGACCCCTGGATAGAGTACAGGTCAAGGCTCTTCCTAGAAGCCTTCTTGTTTCTTCAGGACACCCTTATTCGTATTATAAATTATAAACATTCATTTGCGTAACTTTTTTTCCCAACTAAGTTGGGGTCGGCTTCCAGTCCCGCCGGATGCAGCTTAATACCAGTATTTTACATGAAGCGACTGCCTATCTCACCTCCACAACCCAGTTACTGGGTAATATGATACCCCTTGGTAAGAGTGGTTGTCAGACTTTCGGGCTTCCCCCGTAACGGCTGTCAAAGTTCTACGAACGATTCTAGTAAAATGAAATACATGCTTTTTTCATAATAATGGTCGTCAATTATTTATGATATTTACGCCAGGGAAATCAGTAAAATTTAAATTTTCTTAATTTTTTGCAATTTACACATTGACATTTTGCATTTTGACAGTGCCAGGTTGTATGTTGAACAAAATATGATACGCGTCCATCCGAACCCTCTAAGTTCAGTTCACATAACCTTATTGAGCGACTATTTGATATTAATAAATAATATAAATATCAGTCAATATGGTTAGATGAACTTAGAGGGTTGTATTGATGGTTTTCATTATTATAATACATACATGTTCCCCCTTAAAGAAATAATTACAAAAATTGCATAACATTACATCACGAGGCGAACATAATCAGGGGTGAACTTATATAAGTTAAACGTGAGTCTCATGTTCCTAATATATATTAGGAACATGAGACTCACGTTTCGCCAGTTATTTTTACATTAAGCATACATAACTGCAATAAAATACAGTAATAATATATTCAGCGCATAAACTGATTAAAAAAGCACTTCCATCTCATAACGAACTGCGAGCACACAAACTCAATCACGTTGTACGTGAGGGCTTTTACTTAAAAACCGTTATATCTTTAAAGTTGAGGCAGGACTTGAGTCTCCGTCTAATATCGAGTAAACAGGGGGCCTAATAAGGCCACTTTGGCAGAATCATAAAAGGATAACTTTATGAATCATAATGGACAGTTCACTGTTAAGTTAATCGTATCAAATCCCATTGGTGAAGGATTTTCAGTCATTTTTTTTTGTCTGTGCTAAAATACCGATCAATCCAATCCAAATCCAATCCCAATCTCTTTGATTACACCTACGTAGTGCAGCGAAAAAAGAAAAACACGGACTGTCTTTGCCATATTATGATTCATAATGTTATTCTTTTATGATTCTGCCAAAGTGGCCTTTTTAAACCCCCAGGTCAGTGCAGTATAGCTGGGCTGCGCTGGAAAATGCTGTGCTGCGCTGGGTTACGCTGGGCTAATGCACAGAGTGTAGGAGCGAGGTGTCCGGAAGGCGCGTCATCTAGAGAGTGCTTTACTCTGAGAGTATTAATGTGACAGCCTTGTAGACGTTGGTATCTTAAGTACATTGTCAGCAGTACTAAGTGTTCATAGGAACTACATATACAGCCACTGCAGATGTGCTTGGGCTTGAAAACTGGCAAGAACTCAGAATTTAAAGTATTTTGTTTCACATAAACCTACATTATGTACAAGACGCCAACACATCAAGCTACCCGAAACTGTCAAACTTTCCCAATCAACTTTGAACCTTATGCTTTAGCGATTAAGTTGAAAATCTATCTGTACACAATGTAGGTTTATGTGAAACACAATATTTTGTATATATTTTATGTAGGTACATGGGAACTTATAAAACGTCAGAAGCTAGGCACACGGTTCCAATTGGTTGTTTCATAAGGAAAAAAACCGAAAGAAACAAAACATACTACTCTTTAAAAACAATATTTTCAAATTACACTGGTAATAGATATGGGGAGTGCACGCCTGTCAACAAGTACAGAATATGGTCAACAAATCGAATCACCTGTGCCTGCCATAGCCTACAACGTTCTCAAATTCACAAAATAGAAAATAATTGATATGAAAGAATAGAGAACAAAAAATATATAACATGCGATCTATCCTCTTATTATTATTACTAGCTACGCCCCGCGGTTTCACCTCGCATAAGGATCACTTGAGAATATCGGATTAAAAGAATCCTGTGTTCTAATCCAGGCCATGGTCTACATATGTGCCAAATTTCATCATGGTCATTTATTTCTTAGCAAAATCTTTCTCATCCAAATCCGTTCAGCCGTTTTAACGTAAAAGCGTAACAAACAAACACACAAAATAAAAATCCCTTTATAATATTAAGTTTAGATAATAGTGAGCAAAAAGACGGCTACAAGTTTGTTCAGCTTGTCCCATTCATACTTTCAGACTTCCCCAGATGTTAGTTCTGACTATAACTACACTGTAGGTACTACACAGTACACGATGTACGCTGTCGAGTACACACGATGGCAGAATGCACTAATGATGTCGGTCTCATATTGCGCCGCTTTACAATATGAAGGTTTAGTTAGAATGTAATGCGATGTTGATTACACTTCACATGACTTTCTGGGTTTTATAGAGGGTGAAGAGGTGACTCGAATCTTCGTTTACCTACTCATGTAGGTCGAATATTTTACACACTTTCAGATGAAAAGTTGTGAGCGAAAGAGCTATGTTTTATACCCTTCTGGATGAACAGTTCTGCAGTGTGTAAATGAAACTAACAGAAAGTATTACAAATGCCAATGAAAACCGATCTAAAAATTAATTTGGGTGACAAAATACATGTTATTTTAGAATATCAATCGTTATCCTAGCAACTATTTTTTACCGACTTGATAAATGTCGTCTTAGCATTTACTTAAATAGCACTTAAGTAAATATTAAGTAAGTAAGACGAACCTAAGAGTAAATTTTATATTTTTCTGCTTAAGTAACTTCTACATTTTTACTGACAACTTCATCTTAAAGCATAAGTCTAAAATTAATATCAAAACACTCTCCCGAGAGCGGAAACTACGGAAGGATCAGAAAAAATCCTGTCTAGAGAAGTAAGAGCCAAACTCAACCTGAGAGACGAACGTGGGCGTTAAGCCTCCCACGCAATAAGAAAACAGAAGCATACAGAAGAAAAAACTCTAAATGATTATTTTATAAAGGCATAAGCATAACTACAAGTGTAGCGTTTCCCTTTGAAAATTGCATGCGCCATCTGAACACAAGTCGTCGCTCGCACTTTTTGCTATAACGTTTCCTCGAGTGTGCACTGAGCAGCGCGCAGCGTGGCGAAACGTATTTTATTATTTGGTTTATAGTTGTTTGAAAGCCAATTTACGGAATCGAGGCGGCGACGCGGGAAAAGCAAAAACAACGTTTGAGAGGCTCTGTCTAAAGAAAATATCCTTTTCAAGATACCCATTAGGGGAACAACGAGAGAGAAAAACGTCTTATAGCTATTATGGTACAGATTTCCTGTTAACTTTTAAGTTTAAAAGCTTTTGATTAGCTCCGTCCGTGTAGATGAAATTATTATTGCATCCTGTTTTAATGGAAATTGGATTTAATCTCTCGTGTGATTTGTTACAGTGCTTTAAAGCTACGTCATATTAGGTAGGGACGTCGTAGCATTATATATCTCCAAGTTAGATAGATAGATAAACCATTTATTTGGCGCACATACAAAAACAGCACAACACGCAAAAGTACAATATTAGATGATAACCAAATTACCCACTGATTATAATATAAAAACAAGGTGCCGATAAAAAAACAAAATGAAAAACACATCGAAATAAAAGTGACACTATGACGAATACTTAAAATAAAATGAATAACGAAACATACATAGTGCGGTGTGCGTCTCAAGGTTGCACCAAATGGAAGTCCAGCGCAGCATGTCAGGTAAATGTACCTGAGGCTGATATTCTGCTAGATCCCTGCAGTGACACATGGACATTGAGAAGACGAGATAAATTGGTGTTGTGACAGATGTTAAGTGCAGAGTGAAGTTTTGTCAGTACCCGACACTTTAATTATGTATTCTACAGACCTAAGTTTTGCATTGGGAAACGTTCTTGTTCGTAGGCATGTTAGTATTGTGTTTTGATTACTTGATTCTTATATTATTTATAAAGTTATATGCAGTATATAATGTGTAAATGAACAATATTATAATTATAGTGACGTAGGTGCAAATAAAACAAAACAATTTGACTAGAATAATAATAAAAATTAAATGCGTTTTACATTAAATAAATAATAGGCAAATAACATGTGTAAGTATTATAACTATTATCCAACAAAAAATCCACAAACTACTCAATTAATATACCTTTGCTCACAGGTTGTAACCACGTGATACGCTAAATAGACAGATTGATTCAGAAAGGACACGACAGCCAGTTATAAAATGGACGTGTTCGAAGCAGTCATCCCTAGATTCTTCTGCGAGGTGATAAGGAACTGCCGTAGACGAACTCTGAAGGTACCAAGAGAAAAAAAACGACCAGTTCACTTTAGCTCTGGTTCGAAAGAGCTGGAAATCATGGGAGCCTAGCACTGGGATGATGCAGGCTAAAAGTATCAGTAAGTAATTTTCTTAAAGTTTTTTAAAACTTCGAAATAACAAGTATCATTCATTGCTCATCGTTATTACAAGACGACAATGACACTCCTGAAATCGGGCTGAAAGTACCTAACCCAAAGAGCCGACAAGAACTAAAACCGTACCTAAGTGTAAAATCAAGTAAATTCAAGTAATGAATGCAAAGCACGAGAAACGCAACGCAACACTTCAAGAAAAATAATATTCATCGATCATTAATGTGCATTACGCTACGCTAGCCCCCTGGCTACGCCCCTACACTTTTTATTCGAAATTACGTGAGAAGAAAGCGCCGTTGCAGCATTTATCAAACGCTGTCAACACAACACGAGTTTTAAAGGAAATAAAACCTGCAATTTATTGAGAGCACCTTTGCTATATTTTTGTGTTGTTCTCGTAGTTTCAAATATAATTTCTTCACCTGAATTTCAGTTTAATATTTCACCTGAATGGAAAAATTCGACAGACAATTGGATTTTATTCGCAGCTTTGGTGTCAAAAGTTTATGGCTAGCTCGGGTTTCCACTACATCGATAATAAAGAAAGTAAAAAAAAACTTTGGCTCAAGCAAAGCTTTATGTGGAGAAGTTGGGAGTTTCGCCACGATCCTGCGCCGATATTTTATCTCGCGGACTTTATAGCTGATCCGAGTTTCAGGCAGGTTTTTCAGAGTATTCTTCTATTCTTTGTCTGAAAGATTCGTCGAATCTGATAAAAAGATTTATTCACTGGAGGTAAATCACATAGGTTCCTTCTACATTGTATTGTTGGTAGTTAAAACGCTCCATTTACGAGTAAATGCAAAAAGTCACTCGAAGGAAGCGAGAACTCTATTTCGAAAATGAATTTTGGATTGCAAAGATCCCATCAAATAAAGATATTGAAAGACAATCTTGTATTAGAATACAACTAATATTTAGCTTATGCCTGGCATAATCTGCAGCCTATAAGGATTCCACTGCTGCGATACAGGCCTCCTCTATGTGAAAGGGCCCAGTGGCAAGTTAGTTTTATAATATTTAATTAAGTAGAACTCTAAGCTCACATGCAGAACCTAGCAACTTGTCTTAGAAACAAAAATTCGAAGACATGTGACATCTACCAACCCGCGCTTGGATACGCGTGATGGATTAAAGCTCACTCCGTCTCAACGAGAGGAGGCCTGTGTCCCAGAAGTGGGAGAATTATAGACTGATCATTCTTCTGCTAACATGCAGCAAATGCTATGTGTGCGCAAAAAACATATTTTTCTTCTCAGAGCCGCCTAGTTTCTTTGACTACAGATTTCCAAAGTAGGAAAAAGACATACTGAGTGTCTTCACGGGTACAAAATTGGATATTCCCATTAACGTAATGCACTGACATCTTCAAAGGAGTGGCTTCGAGAAAAGCATACAAAGCCAAAGTTTTCTTATTCAGCTGCAGAATAGGAACTCCTCAAAAAAGTCTTCAGCATGCTTTGAGGACTCTATAGGTTGTTTACTTAAAAATTGTAAGGCAATCCAATTATATTGATGTTTGCTCCTCAAAGGAGCTGAGAGCAGCATGGCGGAAGGGCGACGGCGCACTTCGAGAGCTTTGCCGACGAACTAACAAGAACCGAGGCTTTTTATTTATGTTACACTCTATTACGAAGTGGCTCCAGACTACAGATGAATGGTACGTTAGAGTTTTTCGTTCCTGTCAAAGGCAATGAAATGGATTCGCAAATAGACCCCGTGAATGTTAGCGTTCGATATTTATATGTGTATGTAAAAGTCTCGAGTGTATTCGGAGCACAGAGTAATGTCGTAAAGAAGCGTCGCTCTAGATAGGAAGAATTTTCGTATTCGCGCTCGCTTCCTTCGGAATATATCTCTAGCAGAGTGTTATACATATTTCTAAACTCGAGAGTGTCACATTACTTACCTAAACTAGATGTGGAGGTCACTTGCCAAAAACAATAACATTGAATTTCCCTGGGTGTTGAACGCGATATCTGCGTGTCACTGATTAAATTTGCACTAAATAGGATACACGTATTATCACACTCACTTTTACATACTATGCGTGTTTCTAAAATATACTATTATTATTTATCAATAAAAGCGAAAATTGGGATAGATTTTGAATTTTTACAAACGTCAAAAGTCCGACATCCTTTTTTGTCTCCTCTAAATTTATCTCTATCTATACTTTTCTTTGAAATGCAAGTGATTGACATAAAAATATCGATTATTTCTACAAGGAGTATTTAATAGTCCTTTATTGAAAAAAAAAAATTAATGTATTTATATTTAGTACAACTAAAAACATGGTTGTTTTACTTATAATTACATATAATCAGCCTATAATGTCCCCACTGCTGGGACACAGGCCTCCTCTCTATGAGAGGGAGTGAGCCGTAAATCCCCCACGCGGGCCCAAATGCGGGTTGGTAGATGTCACACGTCTTCGAATTTTTGGTACTGGGACATGTCGGTTTTAATTATATAATTCACGGTGTAGGGCAGCTTGCTAAAAGGACACTTAAAATCGAAATTATCTACACCAACAAAAATAATAAAATTCTTTGCAACAATATGCACCAGCCTTTAGTCAGCCATGATTGCAAACATATCTATCTAGATATCTAGGTATACACCGAATTCAAATTATACGCAGAGTAGGTATAGATTGGGAGTGAGGGGGTGCGGACAGCCAGACGGACAGACAACTGGGGGGAAAGGGGAAGGGGGAGAAAGGGTTCTGTGCGGACCCTTTGAACGAGACACCCTAAAGTACCTAATATGGTTAATTACAGAACAACATAACACAATATTGATAACATAATGCGATGCGACTGATGTTTAAATTATGTCTGAGTATTTATTCACATAAAATAAATGATTAAGTACGTTTTAGATTTATTTTCATAGTTTCTTAATTTATCTCGATAGGAAGTTAAATAAAACTAAAAGGTAAAGAGTAGAAGTTAAAAGAATAGCATGTATATTACATACATGTACGTATGTGCATACATACATGTGTCTACTACATACTGCTCAATCATTGGTCTTAATTTGTACCTACTTACCTATGTGACTGTGTCATGTGTGTGTGATGTGTGAATGCAGGACTGAACCCAAGCTGGACCATTAACTCCGATGCGATTGCGTTACAATATGTAGGAGGCACATAGGTGAATTATTGATAAGCCCACCAGTTAAGCATTCACTGTATAGGTACATAGCGCATATGTCCTATTGTAATTTCTCTGTTTTGTAGGTAGTACATTGTATAAAGAAAATTTAAAAAGTTGCCGTTTCATAGATAAAAGTAGTTAGGCTCTCATTAGCAAGTGCAAGTCCGGTTGTAAGCAAGCGTTTCTTGGCCAGCAGCCGGGACAATGATAAATATCGCACATTGTCTCTGTCCCCTGAAAAAAAGGCAAAGCCAATAAAATGCTCGTACTTATTTTTTTTTTAATACAACTCACAATTTCATCTCAGCGACAATTAATGTCAAAAACTTGACAAAAAGTGTAGGAAAATTTTAGATTTTAGAGATTAGATTTTTTTGGAATTTCCGACCTCCACGTGGTCGAAGCCGAGAGCAAAAGCTATTACGTTATATCAAAGCAGAAACTGCAATATAATTTCTATTCGAGAGCAAAACACAGGAGAATTTTAATATAACGTAGAGACTGAAATACGAGGTTTTATAATGAGACAAGATGGCGGACGTTATTACTGACTGTTTCATGTGCGTTTGATAGTTAGGTAGTCCTATATAATTACTTTGTGGAAAGCTCATTTTAACACACAGTTCATGGAACACCAATGTTCCTTTGCAATAATAAGTTTCGACGCCATATTTTAGTTAGTTAATAGTTTTGGTTATTGTATTTTTATTTTAATAGTTTGTTAGTTAATTAAGGGCTGATTTTTCAATCAACGCATACTCGTATTTTTTATTCGTGGAATAAAATTGGAGTCGGACAGTTTTTGTGTGGAAGAACTGTCAAACATTCAAAATTATTCCTCGGATAAAGTTATCTTGCGTTGGAAAAATCAGCCCTTAGTATAAGAAGTTTATCAAGTGTATAATGTTTTATCCTCTTTAATAAATATATTCGAAAACAAATAAATAAATAAATAAGTTGTATTGAGAAAGGAGTCATAAAAAAACGAATTACATATACACACATAACATCACGCCCGTATTCCCCCCAAAGGGGTTAGGCAGAGGTCTACTACTTATAATAGTCCCCCAAAGGGTTAGACAGAGGTCTATTACCTATAATTGTCCCCAAAGGGTTAGGCAGCAATTACCTATAATCAGTGCCGGAATATCCCATAAGCAAATTAAGCAATTGCTTAGAGCATCACGTCCACCACCACCAGCACCATAGGGAAACAGTACCAAAACAGTATTTGCTAGCACATGAAAGAGAAGGCTGTTTATCAGCAAGATATTACAAGACCCAAAAGTCACTCTAGCTAAAGATGTGCGCCAATCTTTACAAATCGCTCGTCGTTGTTTTGAAAAAATCCGAGTGGATAGGATAGGCGTGGATTGTTTTGGGCATCAAGTAGTCTTAATCCGGCACTGCCTATAATAGACTTCCAAAGGGTTGGGCAGAGGTCTACAACTTATAATAGTACCTACACTCACATAAACTAAACAAGACAACTATTTAATCACCAACTATAGTTGGTGATTAAATAGTTGTCTTGTTTAGTTTATGTGAGTGTTCAGAGAATTTTCAGACGGAGGAGGAGTAGGTAAAACTTAATCATTATAATGATTAAGTTTTACCTACTCCTCCTCCGTCTGAAAATTACTCTGATATACATTTTGATAGAAGTAACTAACTTTTTTCTCGTGTGAAATTTTAAATGATCAACTTTTCTTATATCCTTGGAGTTCGACACACCTACCGAAGAACGGAACACCATACTGCGCTGTAGGACACAAATCGCAGATGTCACCCAAAAAGCAGCCAAGCTTAAATGGAACTGGATCGGACACGTTTGCCGCATGTCGGGTGCATTGTAAGCTAGCACCACCACAGCATGGGTTCCTGAAAATGTCCAGCGGCATCGCGGAAGACCCAGGCGCAGATGGCAGGACGAACTTGACGCCTGTATGAGGGATTGCTCCATATTGGCTCAGGATCGAATTGAATGGAAAAAGGAATGGGAGGTCTTGCCCTGAGGTTCGACAATACAAGCTGATTATTATTATTATATTAACTTTTATTACTTCATTGAACAAAACAAATTCACACTTTAAATGGGACAGAAGACACGAACAACTTTGATGTTTAAAAAAACTTGATTCATGTAACCTTTAAAACTGATTTACTAGTAATGTACAGACGTCAGCACATCAAGCTTCCCGAAACTCAGCGGGATTGTCCGAAAGGGTTACCGCTGGCTCGGAACATAAAGGGCTAAGGAAGGAACACGGGTGGGTTTTAGTCAGTAAGAGTTTGACACTCCCTTCCGCTCCACCCAGAGCGGGAGGAGTCATTTGATGATTTCCCATCCACAAAAAAAAAAAAAGCTTCCCGAAACTATCAAAATTTCCCAATTAATTTTGAACCTTATGCTTTACCAATAAAGTTGAAAATCTATTAAAGAAATTTGATAGATTGTAGTAGCTTGATGTGCTGGCGTCTGTACCAATGATTGAAGAATCTAATTAATAACCAGAATTAAGTAAGTATATGCTAACCATCTATTCACATAATACACTATAAGGTCAGTAGACCGCCCGCGCCGCCCACGTGAACAAGTCTAAGTCTTAGCAACAGTTTACCGTTAGGTAATCCTTATTGACTATTAAGATTTCCGTGGCGTTTAAAAGCGTACGTCATCATTATATGACCATGCAATGTTTGGTATAATTAAGATACTACTCGCTAGTCCTTTACAAAAAACGGGACACGTTCGGTACGTATCCCGTTTTTATAAACGACTGAAGATCAAATTGGTTATTGTTTTACTTTTAAAATCTCTGTGTGTGGTTGTCTAAGGCTTGCTAAAATGGTCCAAGGCGTATTTCGCTTAGCCGGAGATTCGACCGAGGCTTTGTTTATTTTTTAAGTTACTTGGTGCAACTCACTGTAGATTCTACGTTGCTGTTAAAAATTACTTTGACGGAAACTATAACGTAGCTCTTGATGCAACCCACCCTTACCGTTTTTGTTTGTTTCAGTTTTGATGGCCCCAAAATCTACGCAGGCGCAGCATTGATCTGTGAAATGATTTGAATCATCCACTTTTCTCACTGTAACAGTAAGCACCTATTGCAACACTAGTTTTATGACATTCCGAAATCGTCATATAAACAAAATGTTATTGCTGTACCTATTCGTATGCACAGAGAAAAATAAAAAATATTAAGAGCAACAGATAATAAATAACAAGACATATGCATAGATGTTTCCTTATTTAAAAAAAACATATTTAAAAAAATATATACATACTTTTTTTATTATACTTAATGATTTTATCAAACACACAACCCAGTTTTTTATATTAAATTCTGGTTTAAAAATGATAAATAGCTGATGCAGAATTTATTAATAAATAAGTAAAAGAAAAACAACTCATGGATTTTCCTCTAAAGAGGTTCGACTTGTCACTAATAATAACTGGCCAGTGGCGAAAGAAAAATAAAATGAATGCCATTAAATTTTTATTTTTTATTGTTTTTTTTCTTTAACATAAATGGCTATTTCACATATTTCTTCTTTAAAAAAGGCCAGTAGGTTTTATTAACAGTCAACTTTACTAAAAAGGCTACATGTTTTGGTACTCTGCCGAAGTTATTTTTCTATTACAGCTTTTTGAAACGAACTTTCGTCTTACTTTTTAAATAAATAACAAAGACGAATGACTGTCATCTTTTATAATAAACAGTTGGCCAGCCATCGCTCACATGCTCTAAGAAATAGACTTTCTTTACCGTACCGCAGCCACATCTATCACTTAGTGTCCTTCTATTAGGTAGGTATTTCTATTCCTTTCCAAGTATTAAAGATCACGTAGATGGCGCTCCTGGGAAAAGTAATTAAAGAACCATTTCCTCACTTCCTTTGTTACTTAGAGATATTAATTTTTATCATCTTGAAGCGAAGTGCTGGTGAAAAATGTTGCGTTCATTGTTTATTTAACAGCTGTGTTTAAACGTTATGTTATGTACAAAACGATAATACGGTACAGATTGCAAATAGACGTAGGTAGATAAAATAGCTATATAAAACACACGTTTAATTAGCTGCTAGTGTACACTAGCACTAATTAAACTATCATTATTATTTGGTAAGATACCTATCTTACCAAATAATAATGATAAAAGGTCTCCGTTTTTATGCAAAGGTAAATACTTAGGGTATCCGGTATACACACACAAACCGAATAATTCAAATGATGTAGGTACCTACGTACACGTGTCAAAATAATCTGGAATGACTTAAAAATAAAGTAAGTATGCATTTTTCCCTCCATGTTCAGACACATCGCAACCCTCTCCAGCCATTACAAGATTACGGGAAAAGCGGCAAAAATATCCGGTAATGCGCACTGTCTCGTGCGTCTCGTCTGCCAGCAGGTAAATCCGATTTACCCCATGTCACCTCGCCAGGCATTATTAAGATACACAAAAAGTACAACACAGCTGACTTGACACCACGGCCTTCGTCGCCGGTGTAATAAAACTGCATCGACATCGGACGTCCGATAAAATATTGAAAAAGTCACTTCATTTCACATTTATATAAAATTCATTCTTGCCAATCCTGTTTCCGTTGCTGTTATTTTTTTTCTTTTCATTTGACTAAGCTTCTCCGAGTTTTATTTTCCGCTTCATCCTGAACATTTCCTTTAGATCAAGTTTTGCTGGTCTTTTTTACATGAATCTCAACGAAATATTTTATGAATAAGTTCTACTTCAATCCCTCATTCACTTTCATTGAATGAGGGCGTAACGTAAAGCGATTTGTTTAACGTGACTTGAGAATTTCCATGATCACGATTTACTATAAGTACCTATTTAAAATATGAAGTTTTAATAAACAAGCTAACAGTCTTAAATTAACACATTGAAGGACACTGAACGAGACACAATAGAAGTTTTATTGTTATTACGTCGAGGGGCGTTTAGTGTCCCTCAAAGTGTAATAATAATATTTACAAGCATGTAAAAGGGAGGCGAAATAATCAAAGAGCATCAAAAAATTCATCCGCATCGCTATCAACAGGAAAGGTGCCTAAAATGCTGGCAGCATTGCCACGTTGTATGGCAATGCTGGTTTTTTTGCCGAGAAATAGGCCAGTCCTCTGATCACGTGAAGAGTCAACCAACCGCTTAGTGATGTCGCGAAAAACTAACTGCGCAAACGGACCCCTTTTCCATAGTGTTTCAACCGCAATAAACAAGGATAACATTGACGACACGGTTGGCGCAGTGGCTGAGCGATCGACTGCTGCGCTGCGTGTCGCGGGTTCGATTCCCGCACGGAACAAATATTTGTATTGCCTACAGGTAGTTGTTCCGGGTCTGGCTGTTTGTGTATGTGAATTTAAATGTTTGTAAACGCACCCACGATACAGGAGTAATTCCAAGTGTGGGGCAACGTTTTTAAAAAAAAAAAAAAAAAAACAAGGATAACAGAAAAGAGGAGGACAGGTGGGAGGAGATTTCAACTGTCCATTCCAAGGTTGCCTGGAAGAGATCGCAGAAAGCGATAAGACCGCCCATTGTATATTTTGTATTAACAATCATCGTAATTTTTGTTATGTATTTTCTGGTGTTTTTGTTATGTATATACAGTATGTTAACTAACAGAGGGCGTTCCCGTTAACCCGCAATAGTATAGCATCCATACATGCTAAAAAAAATATTTCCATTCGAAAATAAAATGTTTTTATTTTTTTTATATTAAAATATTCACTAAAAATCGTAAATAGATACTCTATTTATTTAATTAATTCTAATTTATTTAATTAAATAAATTCCGACATTGCTGTCCTTCAAGTACGCGTGTACAGAGTGTTTCTTTAACGTATCAATTTACGATTTTTAATGAATATTTTAATTTAAAAAAAAAACATTTTATTTTCGAATGGTAATATTTTTTTTAGCATGTATGGATGCTATACTATTGCGGGTTAACGGGAACGCCCTCTGTTAGTTAACATACTGTATAAGTAAATAAACAAGTAGATAAAGAAACAGAAGAATAAAGAAGTAGAGCCGACCCCCAAACCAACAAACCGAGTAAAAAAAATAGCTGTTCCATACATTTTGACCGTGTAGTCATTGCACTTTTGTGACAACAGGTGATTTGTTTTTTGATAACCGCCCAAAAATGCCACTCTTTATAAATCCCGTTCCCTCATATACTGATGAGTGACGTAATTCTTACTCCGGAGTATAGGTAACAGAAAGATCTATAAAGTATAAATCTGATATTGACGCCCAAGTATTGACGTAAGTCTAACATGCCCCACGCAACTGAGATTACGTAAAGTGATAGGTATATTATATACATATCGTATATTAGAAATTTACCTTATGAAGGCAACAAGTTAAAAATGATACACGTGTATGTGATGTTAGTGCGATATCGATTCCATTATTTTTGGTGGGAACTCAATGCGAAAGACAGAGCATCGAGCTCAGTGGCGCTCAATTGGTAAGGTCTGACTATACATCTATACATACATACATTTCAAGTCTCGCCTTCTTCCCATGGGGGTAAGCAGATACTACACAACGCCACCGGCTCCTGCTACGATTCTTACATACTCTCTTTGCCTCGTTTACGTTCATACATCTGGACGCCGGTTGCGAGTACTACGCACCTGACGTTGCTTTATGGTCATTAAACAGAAAGTAAACAAGCGAGAGCATTTCTATGGAGCCACCCGTATTTCCTCACCAATAAGGTCACTATAATATGTCCTCCTAGGGCGTCTGATTATAGCAGTCATAAATGGACTTGGATAATATGCGGATGATGATTTCATGTGATTTTGTGGACTCCATTACGGCTTATTTCAGACATTGGATATAAATGTGTCTCCTAATAAAGTTATTATTTACACGTGATTGGTAATTGCCAATTATACACACTACACTACCTATCATAGTTATGGTAGGTAACTATGTAATAAGTTATCTACATATACTGTGACAGCACATATATTAACAACAGAGCAATAAAATAGCCCAGAAATTAGATCAATATTTAACCTTATTTCTACTGAACTGATGACGCAACCCTCTCCAAGAAAAGGTTGCCTCATCTGATCCCCTGGGTGTCGTAGAAGGAACCTCGCGGGTAATACCGAATAACGGCTCTATTTTAGTAGAGAAAAATCTCCACCGTTCTATTTTATCAGTGAATAGACTCACTGATAAAATAGAACGGTGGAGATTTTTCTCTTTCAAAGTTTTCAGGTAACTTGGCATGAAATTAAATGGATAAAGGATGACTGATATTTTAGAACGAAAAAAAATTACCTTTCAAAAGTGCTGATCAAGGTAAGTATATAATTTGAAATGTTTCGAAATCCTCTAATGTGTAATTTAGATCGGAGTCTAAAGGAGTTTTTCTTCATCATTTACCATTTATAACACGGATAGGTATCATTCCTGTCCTACTTTACACAAAAAAGTCCAGCTGTATTACGAAAAAAAAAACGAAACAGAGGAGCAATTGCCACATTTTTTAGAAACGGTCCCTTTTCTATTCTCAGTCTCAATCTGTCAAAAATACCTCTAAATTCCATACATTTTTGACATTTATTGTCGTTGAGATGAGTTTGTTACTAGATTTTGAACGTTTTTAATTACGAGAATTGGCCTTCTGAATAGTTCAAAAAATTGAATTAAAAGTTTAATTCTAAAACTATCATAAATTTACCCTGTCTCTGTTTCTATCACATCACAAATATTATATTCGTACCAAAACCCCTTGAATATTACAAGTTTGACAACGACATGACACTAGGTGAAACTTGGCCGTAAGTTTCAAAACCTTCATAAACTTTCACACAGATAAATCAACCCTTGTAATATAGTGATTAATCAAGGTATGGGTAGATCCAAATAAGGGACTTGTGCCTAAGTTATAACAGCTGCACGGGTCGATCGATCAGGTTAAGCTACGCTTGCCGCAGTTTATCCGTGTATGGGTGAAGACTCCTCTGTGCCTTGAAAAGCACGTTCAGACGTTGGTCCCGGCTGTCATTCGTGGATCTTTCACAGTATCGACAGTCGTTACGGGTTGTCAGAAGCCCGAAACTCTGACAACAAAGGGGTATCGTATTACCCAGTAACTGGATTGTGAAGGTCAGGTAGACAGTCGCTCCATGTAAAATACTGGTATGCAGCTGCATCCTGTTAGACTGTAAACTGACCCAACAAGATATTTGGACCTACCCAACCTAGTTGGGTAGGTATCTTGAGTTAAATAATACACTTTACTTCATAGATTATATGACCCTATATTCCTGTATACCTGAACACAAAGCTCCTAGCTAATAGTTGGTACTTTATGTTTGGCAAACCATTGGCCGTACGTTATGAGCCCGTAATGGCCATTCATAACCACAGTTGACGTCATCCTTTATAAATAAAAGAATTAATAATAATATACTAGTCGCTTTTAAGGCGCGCGTACTAGGGACAAAAGGCGAAGGGTTTGTTTATGAAAACAAAAGGGTCCATGTAAAATATGAGGAAGCCTCACACTAACTCAAAGCCTCAACGCATATAATAATTCTACCACAAAACCATTCACAAAAAAATATTATACAGCAAAAATACAGTAACAAAATCAAAGCCTCCACTCCACGTTCGTTCCCCACCCACCCCCTATAAAATATATCTAGACTTGTATATACCTTCGTCTGGGAGAGCTGTCTGAAATTAATCAGAGAGCGTAACAGGAAGTCGGCTCGATCAAAGGGCGCTAACGAACAAAGGAAGCGATCGGGCGTGGGCATACATGTCGCAGTACCGTCATTGTTACAGCTCAGAGCCAACTGATATTCAATAAGAAATGGAAACTATGCTTTTAGGTATGAATGACGTGTAGAGCGCTGGAACTTGAGAGAGGAGTTACCTACTTGACGTAATCTGGGTAATTTTGAATATGTTCTGTACTTTGAAAGCAATGAAAGAGGCTACTAAGTGATAGAGAAATCGGTTATGTTTCGATTTAAACGCCATGTGTAATTTTTGCGTAGGTGTCGCTATGGGAAGGGATTGTCGGGCAGAAACACCAGCAATTATATTTTTATGTGAGCGATAAACATGATTCAGCCGTTTTTGCGTGGGTGTCTGGATGGTAAGGGATTTTGTTTAAGAGTTAAGGCAGATATTAGCACCGTTGTATTGTTTCATGCTAAATTCAGTGTACCTACTTGTAACAGTTAATGAAAATATAAGGTACTTCATCTATGTATAACGGTTTAATAAAGTGGACCATTGAGACCCTTTTTATTTTAATTTCTTTCTTTTCATAATTTTTATCAGCACCCTACCATCACAACAAAGCGTAACACACTATCAACCACAATCTGAATCATTTTGAAGGATATCGCTAATCCATTGATTTATATGTTCGAAAAATTTGTCTGCTCAACAACGTAAATAACGCAATGAATGTTGTTGAACTGTCAAAATTAAAATCATTGCTAATTTTAGTGTGTTACGCAATTACCCCGCAGATTGCATGCGTTGTTTAAATATGTGATCGTGGGTTTTTGGAAATTTTGGAACGAACACTAAGTACCACGTATTAGTTCTCGTAGCTCGCTCTCCTCGTCCTAAATACAAACAGCTTGTACTATTCATACTCTAACGAGACTACACTCTCATGTGTTACTCACATGCTCGTATCATATTCCAATATATCAGAGTGGCGTCGCATTATGATCACATACGTTACTCGCGGGATCACGCACCTGCTTCGGGAAATGTCAGCTTTATATCTACCTACTATAAAGACTACCACGATTCATACAGAAAATATATATAACGCAAACTACGAGGTTTCGGATTTGTTTTTAGCCTGCATTATTAATGACCATTATCTATTCCCAAATCTGAGTGCGGCCTAATTCGCTAGAGCTGTTAATAAATCATGCTGTAAAAGCTTTGTTTCACGAATTTGTTTTTAAAGTTGGTAACTTTGTTTTGTTTGTACTATGATTTTACTACTTTTTGTAGGTAGCTATTTAAGATCGTAGTAACCTACGAAACGTAACTTTTATTTCATCTCACGAGACCTACTTTCCCCGACTTTGATCGTTCAAACTTTGACTTTCAAAGAAAAGTGCTTCGCAATCATCAGGATTCGTATTTATAAAGGTAATAAAAGGCACCCCAAACACCCTCGTTGTGCATCTACGACCTACGCTACGCTCACCGCAATTTCAAACAAAAATATTTACAGACGCCCATGTCATACGAAAAAGGTAATTACAAAAAATATATAAGAGCCTTCGTCGAAACAAACAAAGGCGCAAAGCGAAAAATATTTGAATTTGAATTCTATCATTCGATATTTAAATCCAGCAGCGGCGGTGCGGTCGGGGCGGGCGGCGAGAAGTTTCCTCGGGCGAGGGCGGCGGGGTTGCGGGGCGGGCGGGACGGTGCGGGGCGGGCGGGATGCGGGGGCTGGGTAATTAGGCGGCCCGGCGGAGGCTGTATTGATCGGCGCGTCTCCTAGCAACGCGCGAGATGGCAGCACAGCCTGCCCTCGTACCGGGAACAAGTTTTTTGTTCGAACTCGCTCTAGGTGAGACCGTTTTGATGTAATCTCCGCGGAGATGATTCAATTCGATTCAGCACTGCACGTATTCTGCGGGAGATTATGACGCTATTAGTCTCTTTGTAGGGGTTTTGACGCTGATTCACCATAATGACGGGAAATCTGGCTTAATTTTATATTAGACTTTTGTTCAAGGTGTTGCATTATGGGGGAGGTATGGAGGTTTAGTCACGGCGAGTATTGTTGAGCCAACAGCCCTGTGTATACATAATTAAGATTGCAGTTACAATAAACAGCGATGATCCTCGGCGAGGGCTCGCAGGCACGTCTTCAGAATGCTCTCATACTGTGCAGAACTTATTAAGTTCTGAGACTTGGGACAGGCGAACCACTTCTAACTTTACTGCAGCCACAGAACACGGTCGGGTCGAAGTAACTATTAATGTGTGTGGTTAAAATTGTCACAAAGGGGAAGTATTCCGAAGGGTTCTTTTGGGAATACACCACTGGGAACATTGGAATATGTCTCTTTAGAATCTTGGTCATGAACAACAAAGAACGATAGGTACTTGTTCGATAAAATATTAGAAAGTGGTAGATTTCCGAAAGTACTTGTCTAAGAATAGGTCACCAAAGATGACGTAATGAGATAAGTTTCTCTTAGCTGAAATTCGTCGATCTTCAGAACGTGAACACCCTTGATACCAACAATATGACTGACAATCGTGGTGATAATATTATACTCACTCCAATAATCACACGCCGTCATAAATACACGTCTACAAGATGGACGACAGAGTTAAAATCAGTTCCAAAGAGGGACAGCAACATTTGAATTGGGTTGAAAACTTCCGTTCATTGTAATAATATTACGTATCGTTTATCAAGAAATACATTCACGAGTATTGTTTGAGACTCAGTGCAGAGTTAATCTCAGAAACTAATGAACCGAATAGGTTTCCATGAGTATATCCACAGGAAAAAAATAGATATCGCTTTGCGCAACACGACATATTTATTTCCAGATAGATCATCCCAGAATTTGGGACACGCGAGTCACTTAAATTCCGTTGGATCCATCGTCTTTTCCCATTAAATACCAGAAATTTTCCTTGCGAAAAATATCTTTTATATCATCGATAGCGAATATCTGAACCAGCGCGGGCGAACGGTACAAAGGCATTCTGATAAAACATAATGTTGCATATTTTTCTGATGCCTCCGTCTAGCGAAATGTAATAATGTGCAGTACTAGAATACGACGCCAGAGGGCGTTGCAAGCACGTGTTTATGAAAAAAGTACGACCCACATTTCTCAGACACGTTTGAAATTGCTAGAAGTAATAGAAAACGACTGGCTTTGTAGTTTGAAAACGTGCACATTTCCTACGCGTTCTCGGTAAGGTTGCAACTGGAGATTCCTTTATTTTTTCTTTCTTATAAATAAAGTGAAAAGGTAATAATACTCATGAGTTTGACTATATTACACCCGTTAATTCTTTGAACCAGCAGATTCGAGCCAGCATCTACTTTGTCATCATAAAATCCGACCGCTCTGATACGGATGTTCACTTATTATAAATTAACAGATACGCCATACTTATTGAAACTCATTTGGATCAAACCAGAACAGTATGTTATTGCAGAAATCCTTACAAAATATAGATTTTCTTTTAGGTAGGTACCTAAAAGAAAATCTCGAACAGAATTTCACTACCACGACACACGGATACCTACTCAGATTAAACATAATTATGAACTTATACATATTATAAATATGCATAGGCAGAGGAAGCCTTGGTATCCAAGAAGAGCTTGATTAGAAAAGTTAGATTACCTGACGAAGCCACACGACGGCTGCCAGGAAAAGATGAAACTTCCAACAGAAAATGAAGAATATTATCTAACAAAGACTTCTATATAACTCCATACTGATATGAAACGTTTTTACTCACGTTTGCTCAGATTTATTAAAATATTTAACGAGTCCGGAACGAAAAGTAAATGGTCTTTATAATTCTTTATTGCATCTCATTTACATTTGAATGGCCACTGAGCATACTTTAGATAATTGGACCCAAATTACTTTAACGACACATTAACCTAAGCACCCTTTGTTAAGGGACCCTAATTCAACAATAATATATTAAGATATGCAAGATCCTTTTAACAATTTCCTTCGTAGACGCAAGTTTCATAATCTAATTAAAAAGCCTACGCTTCGTAGCCAGTGCTACGAATGGCTACGAAGCTCGCCGCCTAACTTCGTAGCATTGCTACGGATTGTTACGACAATGTACCGAAACTTGCAATTTCGTCAACAAGCGAATTTTAATACAATTGCAGTCTACGTCCCGCTTGTTTACTGAAAGACTTGAGTATATTTGTTCGCGATACAATATCTGGAGCGCTACGTCGCATTTGAATTCACTAGGGACGTACGCTAACTTCCTGTAATAATGGTATTTGTGCTGGCTTTTATTGTATTTGCATATTTTGTTTCGGCTTTACATTAGAATTAAAAGTTTTTTAATTCCAAATTAAGTATGGCAAATCGGATTAGTATAAAACGAAATCCTCTTTTTAGGTAATCTTAGAAAATAAACATAGACTTTTACTACGAACAAACTGTAGATAGTAATGGCCAGAATTACCACATTCGTACGGATTCAATGGCCCATCTACCTGAAATGGTAATAATTGAGTCACTTTCGATGCAAACGGCGTAGTCAGAGTCTACGCCGTAGCAGGTTGCTACGAAGCGTAGCCGAGGTCTACAAAAAAAACTACGAAACAGAGGTTAATATTGTTTCAACCCAAAAATCAATGCGGAAAGCTTCAAAAGCTTTTACCACACAAAACCATCATAATAATGTTAGCATATCATTTATCTAAGAAAAGCACACGAATAAAGAAGAATATCTTACATAACATTGTATTCGTATGCAAACCCGCTCGTCATCGCGGGGCGCAATGCCGGGACATGTCCTCGGCAGATTTATAGCCCCGTCCCCGGGGCCTGGGGGCCTGGGTCCCCGATAACGGTAAGACAAGCCCGGGGGACCGCGCCATGACACGGCTCACAAAAAGTACCCCTTTCAGTCAAAGTGGCATGTTTGTGCTATTTATTACGCAGGTATTACGTCGAATTGTGCACATCATTCACGCTTTTATAAAGATTAGAGTCCCGAGTTATCCCGAATCTACCCGAGAGTCCTCGAGTTAAATATTTATCTAAATGTCAATCGTTCTGTGGGTGTTACGTTGGACTATTTTCGCACTACTCAAGGTTCCCAATAGATTACGATCTGTTTAGAAGACTGACATTATTAGTAGGGTATTTTTAACCGACTTCAAAAAAGGAGGAGGTTCTCAATTCAACAGAGTTTTTTTTTTGTATGTTTTGAATTCTGTAACCTACTAAAATTTATACCCAGTGCAGTATTAATGAATGATAGGGTCTCGCCAGAACTTTTTAGACCTTTGTATCCTGCTTATGCGTATGAAGTTTCATTAAAATCGGTTTATTCATTTCGAAAAACAATGGCTTGAAACTTTGTATGAAATGCCGTACATCGTAAACGCTCTTAACCTAATGCGCCTGCCAGACTATGCTCCTTGCGCTGCTCATCGCTATGCTCCTCGCGCTGCCGTGATTTGCCGCGATGTTGCCCTCTCTGCCCACACACTGCTCTACTCGCGCAATTAATCGCGACGCTCCTCACTTGTCATTTGCCTTGGTGAGACAATGGACGTTGAAACGGTGGCAGCGTGCGCGCTATGCATTTTTAGTATAGCTAATTATATTAATGTAGTAAAAAGAAATATACATCGTCGTCGTCGTCCTCGCCAACGGAGATGGTGGATTATTAACACCTTTTCATTTGACCATTCCACGCTTGACGACGACATAATTTCCAATTTTGCATACGCGTGCGTCTTGCGCGAGCGCTACATGCAGACTGCGACCGCGCGATTATGTGGCCGGCCACTCGCACTCGTATTGCCGGTCCTTTGACTCGCGCGCAAAAACCGACAAAATAGGGAGCAGTGGGTAGGACGAGGAGCATGAAGTGTTGCATGACGAGTAATGTTGCCACACTATGTCTCTGCCTCCTTTCCTCGTTACTTCCCATGCCACTCGTCGAGTGTGTGGCAGGCGCATAAGATTTCAGAGCTCATACAATTTATAAGTTGTCAAATTGTTCAATGTTGTTTGGTTGACTGATCACATCCACTTTAACATGACAACTTTTCTGAACAGACTTGACAGGCTACCCGAAACTATCATAATGACTAACACAAGTGTTAGTCATTATGATAGTTTTCTATGTCGACCCAGCGGCTGCTGAACTTTGGGTCACGTTATCAGTTCCCGTAAATCTTCAAGGTTAAATAGGTACCTACCTACTAAATGAGCCAAGTTGGCCAAGTTACGAACAATACATTTGTTCTGGAGGTGTAACAAAACATAGCTGTAAGACTTCAGTGTTGAAACATTTGTAAAAGTTACCCATTTCCTTGTGAAAAGAATTAGTCACGATTAATGACTTTACAATTCTGGCATTCTTGGTTACGACTCTAAAATTCTGGCATTCTGAAGGTTTGTGGAGGCCAAGATGCCACATGACTGACTACCAGGCGCTGGTAAAATAATATTTTGACTGAAAACTACTTCACCACCATCACCTAAAGTAAAAGTGCGCAGTGCTTCACACCCCTACCCTATTTCAAGTTAAACAAATATCAACTTTATTTCAATGAAAATTAAGTTGATTTCAGAGTGACTAACACTATTGACAAAGTTATAAAAATGTTTGAAGTTGTAGCGTAAACTAAACTTTATTGTGTAAGAATTAAAGTTATTTTTCCATTAATTCATATCTGTTAACATTTTTGGCAAATAAATCGCGAATGTACGGTACATCACCTTTGCACGGTCTACGTATTTATCTGGTTTTTTTTTTTCTTGTCTCTTTATATGTGTGTACATTAACTGGTTAAATAAATAACTACATCTGCACAATAATAATTATAATTTAGAGTAAAATTTAGATAAAACATGTACGTAGCTACTAGCTACATACTTGAAAACCGCGCCACACTAAAAAAAACGTATTCAAAATAAATCAGGCTACAAGACCCTCAAGACATTTCACCATATAAGTATATCGTCGTAAAAGCATAAAACAAAAACATATTTCCTTTATCCTTGTACAAAAAACTGGCTGGTAGATTAGGTTCACCTCCATAAATCTCCGGTCTCGACGGTAAAGAGTATAACGGTATAACGTGCAAGAGAAAATATTCAATCAAGTTTATAGCATCAATTCTTTGGAGGCGGCAGGCGGTGCTTTATCTCGCCGTTCTCGGACAACGGTTTCAGGGCTTATTTGGCTCACTGTAATGGCGAACAAAGCTCCGCCGACATCATGAGAAAGACCGCGAAATTGTAATTTCCGTGAATAAACTTTGAACGCAGCGTGTTTTAAAATTTCAGAGTTTTAGATTTTTTGGGTTGAGGGAAAATTAGGAGGAATGAATTTTGTACTTTTTTAAATGTTGCCTTTGAACTGTGTTGTTTGCAGTTAAGTAAGTATATTTTATTATCATAATGGACAACTGGTTAACTGCTTAAGTTAATCATATCAAATCCCATTGGTGAAGGATTTATCAGTTATTTTTTTTTTGTCTGTGCCAAAATACCAATCAATCCAATCCAAATCCAATCCCAATCCCTTTGATTATACCTACGTAGTGCAGCGAAAAAAAGAAAAACACGGGCTGTCTTCGCCATATTATGATTCATAATGTTATCCTTTTATGATTCTGCCAAAGTGGCCTTTTTAGGGCCCCAAGACATACCGGAGCGGTGAATGCTTACGCGAATCCGCACTCACGGCCATAGGCAGAGGCAAAACACGGTGGTGGTTTTAGCCGGTAGTCCGGCATGCCCCTCTGTCATCCCCACGATGGAGGAAGTCTATGAGGATTATCACAGCGCACCAAAAAAAAGGACACATACCGCCATAATACAATAGCAAGAAAAAAGTATTTCTATGGGTGTCGTAAGAAACAGGCTGTGGGGTTTTTGAAGGGTTCAAAAACGATTAACCGGTCATGGTGTACGATAGAGGTCAGTGGGTCATGGACAAATTACAGAAGGATCTCTTTGTTCAAATTCTATGTTAGTCAGATGCTGTGTTATTTCTACATTCTCTAGCTTAACCGTAAATCCACACTAAATCGATCGGGTTTCAATTTAAATACATTGGTAGAGAGTAAAGACTAAGGTCAACTCTCACAGAATTAGCCTCCTCTATAAAGGCTAGCTCAAAGCTCAGTGCATTCTTCGAATTACTCGCCGATCACGCCGGAGAGCAGCAATTCACACTCCAGCAGACAAAGAGCTAGCTCGATAATGTAATCCAACTAGCAACATAGTTTGCTGTAGTCACGCGAATAAGGAAGCATTTCAAATAAGAAAATCGAAAAAGTCAAATCGAAAAGAAAATCTCCATGCTCGAAAAGATAAAGGCTCGTACACACAGGCGCGACGCGACACGCGACACAAAGGCACCGCAAGTCGCGCAACGAGCGGTACCTTTGTGTCGCGCGCGATTCGCGTCGCGCGTCGCGCCTGTTTGCAGGAGCCTTAAAGAAAACTGTATACAACGCCCAATCAGCGCTCGATCTGCAAACTACAGAGATTATTCCCGAACACGTTCGTAATACCAGCCATCAAAGCTTTATGTACGTTTATAACTACAGAATCAATATAGCGCACCTAGGCAGCCAGCAACGCTCAGTACATAAGATTATTGATTTTCCATCCCGGAAATAGTCGGGAGCTGGCCATGCAATATAAATATTGCGAACATCCCTATTCAAATATTAACTGAGTATAACGCATGTGTGGACTATGTACTACCTACCTACCTCGCGGTCCGACTGTAACCATTGGCAACCGCTGGCGGGAGCTTGCATCAGCTCTGCCCGGGCCGAGCCCTACATACAACCAATTACAGCTATAAACCTGTTAGAAATACGGTCCATAATCGCTTACTAAACGATGCAGCCGACGTTTGTAGGTGAATTGCATCTCTCTGCCACCTGATTCTCGGTCTCGTCCCGGGTGGGGGCCGGGCCCGAACTTAACCACAGCACGGCGAAATCAGTGCGTCAACATATATTTTAATTCAAAAATTACCTTAACATCAAAATTACTAAAGACATTTTTTTTTAATTACTGAGTAGTTAATTAGCCGTTATAAAGTTTTCTCATTAGAATAAAGTGGACTTCGATAGCAGACAACTTAGAAATTCAAATCCCGTATTCCACATTACGTTACCTACTCGTTAAAAAAAGGCTCGCAGACTAGGTATACATTAGCATATATTACGCATGTTGTACATGAATTTAAATAACAATTACTTAGATTTACATCATTTATTCAATAGTGACATAATATCCAGGTGCACTGATGTGCACATGTTTGCTACATACAAAATCACATAAAGGTCATTAGGTCCTCATAGGGCGTCTGCTACCGGCGTTTCCACTTACATCTACCTTGTAAGTACCTTTTTTAGACACCTTTAATTCCTCCTCTCAACATGACCAAACCATCTAAGTATACTCTTCAATTTTTGTCACTAGATCTTCTTCATGTCTTCAAATTTTTGTTTCTAGGACAGTTTTCTCACAATGTTTTCTCTTTACTGTTTTGAGAGCAGTGGTGATAAAATTAAGCCGCATCGATGTCTATCACATCATTCCTCAATTTATCGTTCATAGTCACAACACACATGCTGCATACAAAATTATATTGCGAAGAAAGGTATTAATTGTCACCCATTTACCAACCTTCTGAGTCTGACCACAATATTTGACTAAGTATAATAGGCAGTTGCTCTATGTAAAATACTGGTATTCAGCTACATCCGGTTAGACTGTAAGCCGACCTCATCATAGTTGGCTAACAATTTAAAATTGAATTGCAGTTGTTACACTTCATCTGAACACTCTGTGACCGCCGCCATGACGTTTGAACAGCCCTCGTCGCTCTGCACACCCCAAACAAGTATATTCAGTGTGCATATGACATGTTGACGAGTAATTACATCGAAAGCAGACACCTAACGTACACACACGCTCAGATACATGTATCAAAGGGATTCAATATTGGATTCGTTAATTAATGCTACCTTTGTGATAGACATTCCGCATTCGACAGGCGGACACAGACAGACAGGGGGACGGACACTAATTAAGGGATTTCGAAAAGTGTTTCGTTTTGTCTGGGGCGAGGTAGACGGCGTTAATATGTCCGTAATGAACAATTTGATGCCTGTATAGTGTATACTGAGTATAGATGCAATCATGTCGGATATTGAATAGCTAGAATTTCACAAAGGGTTTGCCTCCCCTCTGTTTATTAATAAAGCAAGTCTGGAGAGATACTTCACAGTGGAATTTAACAGAGATATGTGTCTATGGGATGATTAATTTGGAATAGGTATTTTGATATATCAGTTTTTTGTCCTTTGCGTCGCAGGCAGTCTATGATAGTTATACACGAATGCTTTAAAAAAATAAGTAGATACTCTTTGCTAATGAACTATTGATATAATGCAACCGACATACTTTAAATTTTAATTTTAATTCGTAATTATGCAATCAGTAATGTTAATTACTAAACTAATAATCTCTGTCCTGTAATAAATGTATGTACAGTACAGACGCCAGCATATCAAGCTACTACAATCTGTCAAATTTCTTTAATAGATTTTCAACTTTATCGCTAAAGTATAAGGTTCAAAGTTGATTGGAAAAATTTGACAGTTTCGGGTAGCTTGATGTGCTAGCGTCTGTACCTAATACTCGTATTTGAACGCCACACTTGGCAGAATGCGATGATATCATTGTCTAATCTTAAGATTCACGAACGTCACTAAATAACGTAACGTATAGTTAATGTATTATAATTGTTTACAAAAAATGTTACAATACATTAACTATACGTTACGTTATTTAGTGACGATGTCAGTAACTATACATATAGCATATTTCTAAGAGAAAATAGTAAGAAACGTAGATTCAAAAAAAATTAGTGGCACTCTAGGAGTGCCGACAAAAGTGAAAACTTGAAACATAGTAATTTTATAAATATGTTTGAAGGTGATTCTTCCTTTCTTACCGCGCGTTGATGTCTTTATAATGGCCAAAACATAAAACAGAGGTGTCGGTTACGGTAGCAGTGTAGCGAGTTCAATGGTTTTTTCACATCTCAAAAAACGCCAAACGCGCCTGAAGAAGTTTTCACTTCAAAAATAAATAAGCTTATCTCTTTGTACAACATCGAGTTATTTTAGGCTGCCTTTAAAATCGACGTATAGAGACTAATTTCAGAAACATGCTACATTTGGCAGTGGATTCCATTAACCAAGTTAATTCATTGATCCTAACCACAGATCATATAATATCTGTGATCCTATCACATATTTCAAAAAAATGCAGAAATTACAATCTTATGTCAACACCGGCAATTCTAAGTAACAATTACATAGTAGTTTTTTACCCTGATATACAGTATGTTAACTAACAGAGGGCGTTCCCGTTAACCCGCAATAGTATAGCATCCATACATGCTAAAAAAAATATTACCATTCGAAAATAAAATGTTTTTATATTTTTTTATATTACAATATTCACTAAAAATCGTAAATTGATACTCTATTTATTTAATATTTTATTTATATTTTATTTATATATTTTATATAGGGCGTTCCCGTTAACCCGCAATAGTATAGCAATACTATTGCGGGTTAACGGGAACGCCCTCTGTTAGTTAACATACTGTATTATATCTACGAGTATAGCAATTTTCAGCCTTTTGGACCGGTATCAAAATGCACAATAATTTATCAAATTCGTGGCTCATAGGCATCGCTATGTTTTACGAGCCGCTATATTTCATGGGACATGACACATGGCGCGCCGGCAACATAAAGGATGACTTGTGGCGGCTCCCGGCAACCAACTATCGAAATATCACACTACCTTATCATACTTTGACTATTAGAATAGTGTTATCAAAATGTGACATCATCAGCCGGAACATGTCTACCGCTGGACATAGGCCAGCTCCAAGCACCGCCACTTCGACCGGTTCTGTGCTTCTCGCATCCAGCGGATACATGTGGCCTTCACCAGGTCAACCATCCACCTTGTGGGTGAAATGTGATTTAAAATGTTATATTCCGAGGCTTTCTAACACGACAATAATTCAGGGGAGCAGCAGATTCTTCTTACTGGCCTTTTTTAAGAGTTCAAGCGTTCAATGCGCCTAACCTAATGGGCAGTGCTGGCCCAGTGGTATCGGCCCTGACTTATGAGTTGTTGTTGAGTTGCCCTGTTGTTGTTGTTGTTGCTATTGTACTTGTTGTTGGTAGTAAGTTCGAACCCAGCCAGGCACATTACCTTGTGTATTTAATTTCATCACCACTGCTCTCAAAACTGTGAAGGAAAACGTCTTGGGGAAACCGGCATGTCCTAGAAACAAAAATTCGAACACACGTGACATCCGCCAACCCGCACTGGACCCGCGTGGTGGATTATGGCCCACTTCCTCTCACAGAGAGGAGGCCTGTGTCCTAGCAGTGGGAACGATATAGGCTGATGATGCTAATGAGCCTAGCATTGAATCTTTTGGAACTATTATAAATATTGGGAAAAACATGTTTCGGTTTTGTATAAGTGTTCTAAGCGACATAATTTTACAACCGACTTACTTAGATGCATTTTAATTTCAGCAAACGCATCACCTTAAACATGGTCTCAAGCAGACCTCTGTCAGCTCATCCTACCCAAAAAAAAAACCTAACTCATAAATATTGTCTTGCCCTTAACCCAATTAATTTAATTTGGGGTCAAACTACATTTTCACTAGCAATTACTTCGTTCACTTTTAGTAAGGCTACTTATTGATGCCAATGACCTTTGAACGTAAACATAACCTTACTTTGGTTTGGTGACAGAACTCCTTAGAATCACATCTAAATTTCATTTTTCCTTTTAAACTCATCATCTCAACTGCTCCCTGTCACAACTACCACCTTCTCTCTTCTAATTTCTTGTCGCTTCCTTACTAGTTTTAATCATGATTATGACTCGCAGCGCCCGTGCTCGCCTCGGAGAGTCCAAACTCAATGAGGCTTTGAGCGCCTTAAAGGCGTCAAAGGAGTCCTGTGACCAACTAATTAAGGAAATAGATGACAATGAAAGAGTGCTCTTTGATGCTCATGAAAAGAACAGGAAGTTAAAAATTGAAATGGCTCAGATATATACTCAATACACTGATGCCATAGAAGAACGGGATAGACTTCAACTTGTTGTGGACGGGTTCAGCCAGTGTAGCATAGAGTATGAACAAGCTCTTAGTCAAAAGCATATTTTACAACAGCAGCTACATGAGGCTCAAAGTCAAATAACACAACTTGAGACAACCAATATTAACATCTCCGCCTCGCTGAACCAAAGTCTGTTCAATGAATTGATGCCTATTGCCCCGTCAATGGTTTCTACCATAAACCCATCATACACTATTGATTTGACAGATGATGATGAATCAAAATCACATAATTCAGTGAGGGTAGTAACCAGTAAAAACAAACTTAAGAAATACATTAAAATTAATAAATACATTGTTAAAACACAAAAAATGGTAAAAAGACAAAAGTTCTTTATAAAAAATGTTAAATTGAATAGAGAAAGGTTGAACTTACTGAAACAATTAGATATGTATTCTTTTAATTTGGAGCAAGGTACTAGGAAGTACAAAATTGACACAGAGACCTTGCAATCTGAACTTGACCATTTACAGGAAAAACTTAGTTCAATGACCAACAAATATAATACCTCTGAAGACCTAATGAGGGAATATGTGTTGGCAATGAATGAGCTGGTAAACTCAGAAAAAACCAACTGTGAGCATTGTCAAACACCATCCAATGTGCTTACACCAGACCATTCATTGACAACTTGCAATACCACCTTACTGCAGCCCTGTGTTGATTTGGTAATTCCTCCTATTGATAGTTCCTACAAACATTGTAAACAAACTTTTAATAATGATATTATATTATTTTGTGATGAGATTGGAAAGGACTTAGGTCACTTGTTGACAGATGAATATCCGGGGCACTCAATAATAAATTACTGTATGCCGGGTTGCTCTTTGTTTCATATTATGAAAGCAATTATTAAATGTAACTTTACCCCGGATACAACTTTAATAATTTTTATGGGTAATAGGGGAAACGTTAACAAAGGAGAACTACTCCAGTATCATAGAACTTTATGCAACCTTAGTTTAAGACAAGTTGTGTTGTTTACATTCCCTTACAGTAACAGTTTGCCACAGGAAGAAAATAGGTTAAGATTTGAATTGAATATGACAATGCATAACTTGACATTTAATAATAACATGTTTCATTTAGTTGATATTAACAATTATGTTAATAATAATTTGTATTTGACAAAAGATAGATATAACATTGTTATGTACTATCTTTCTTACTACTATAAAAGACAGATAGCTGTGTCGCTATCTTATTTTTTTTCTATTACAGCCAAAAATTTGGCTAAACAACTTGCTTCTTTTGAGCAATGCAATGACATTTTAAACAATTCTGCCAATAATTTGGTCACTTTTAATGACATTGATAATAATTTAAATTAGAAATTAAGACAATAGAGGCAACCTCTAGCATACAGAATTGCAAAAATAACTCAAAAAAAAGTTTAAAATCACTAAATAGTATCAACCTGGTGCATCAAAATATTCAAGGATTTATGAACAAAGATTTAGAAGTAGAATTATTCATGAATTTTAATAGTATTGACATTCTTTGTATAACAGAACATTGGCTGAAAAGCCACCAGTTTCTGTTCAATTTTAATAATCACCAGGTTGGTAGTTCGTTCAGCAGAATAAATGCTATACATGGTGGCTCATTAATTTTAGTAAGTAACCAGCTCACATTTAAAGATCGTAAAGATATTGTGAGCCTATCTGTTGAGCGTACGGTTGAAATTGCCTGTATAGAATTGGAGCACTCTATTGTATTAAGTGTGTATAGACCCCCGTCAGGATTGTATGACTGCTTTGAAAAGGTAATGGATGAAGTGTTACACAGGATTTGTAACTCAAACAAGTCCGTTATCATTTGTGGTGATTTTAATGTAAATTTATTAGAAAACTCAGGTTCTTGTAGTAAAATTTTAAGTCTGTTTCAGTCCTACAATCTTGTAAACCTATTTTTGGAGCCCACAAGAATAACCCCTACTAGTGCCACATGCCTAGATAATATTTATACAGATATTATACCAAGCCACAAAGAAATTATAAATTTACTAGATTCTGATCATTGCGGGCAAAGGATTACTATTCAAAACCAAAACAAAAAAGCGGCTAAAAAGGATATCACTGTTAACCCCAAAACTGCAAGTCGCTTGGAGGCTTTTAAAGTTAAACTCATTAATAAATTACCAGTTTTGTCTATTCATGCTGATCCTAATCATCTTTATGATAATTTTTTTAATATATACTGTAAACAATTTGATTCCACCTTTATTCCCAAGACTATCTCGGTTAATAGTAATGTATCGTTCAGTGATTGGGCTACCATTGGTATTCATAAAAGTAGAACACGGCTTTATGAACTGTACAATGAAAGGACACATGTTAACACTGATGAATTTAATTTGTATGTTAGAAATTATTCAAAATTATTTAAAAAAGTTTGTTATATGGCCAAGTCACGTTATTTGGGTTCAAAAATTAAAAACAGCAGTAATGTAATTAAAACGACTTGGAACATTATTAATAGTGAAGCGGGAAGGTCTAGTAACCGAAATACTGATTACAGCCTGTCTATTAATGACAACATAATAAAATCTGACTCACAAGTCGCCGAGGCATTTGAAAATTTCTTTTCAGATGTTCCCGTTTCAACTACTAAATCCCTCAACTCATCACCTTCTGTTGCTGAGTCTTTGCTTAAGGAAAATGTTAATGGTTGCGATTCGGATTTTAATTTTGAATATATTACATGTAGAGATATAATTAAAACCTTTCACACTTTAAATGTAAAAAAGACTACAGATCTGTGGGGTAATTCTGTGGAAGTTGCTAAGTCTATTATTGACATTGTAGCACCTACTCTTGCTCTTATCTTTAATAGTTGTATTGACAATGGGGAGTTTCCTGATCTTATGAAAAATAGTAAAATAATACCTTTGTTTAAATCAGGTAGTACATCAGACCCCACAAATTATAGACCTATTTCTGTACTACCTACCTTTAGTAAAATTTTTGAGAAATTAATATTAGACCAAATGCAAAGATTTTTTAATAAATATAAATTATTACACAGCAAACAGTTCGGTTTTACAAGGGGTCGTTCAACTACTGATGCCGGTGTTGAACTTTTAGGACATATTTATAATGCATGGGAAGATAAATGCGATGCCTTGGGCATCTTTTGTGATTTGTCCAAGGCATTCGATTGCGTTCTTCACGAAACGTTAATCAGGAAACTCCACCACTACGGGATCCGGAATACTGCTCTGGATCTTCTTACTTCATACTTGAGTAAAAGGATTCAGAGCGTTGACGTTAATGGAGAAAGATCACCCGGATCTTTAGTAACGATGGGAGTCCCACAGGGCTCAATTCTTGGTCCTTTCTTGTTTCTTATTTATATCAATGACTTGCCGTACCTCATAAAGGATAATCATGATATAGTGTTGTTTGCAGATGACACTTCACTTTTGTTTAAACTTAAACGTCAGCAGTTGGTTACTGACGATGTAAATAGCGCGATTTCGAAAGTAGTCCACTGGTTCAATGTTAATAATTTGCTTCTAAACGAGAAAAAAACCAAATGTATTAAGTTTACGCTACCCCACGTTAGGCAGGTGAAAACTAATGTGTTGATAAAGGGCGAGGAATTGAATCCTGAAGACAGCACGGTATTCTTGGGCATAACTTTGGATGCTAAGCTTCAGTGGGGTCCGCATATAGATAAACTGTCAAAAAAGCTAAGTTCCGCAGCATACGCCGTTAGAAAAATTCGTAATTTAACTGATATAGAGACTGCCCGTTTAGTGTACTTTAGTTATTTTCATAGTGTAATGTCGTACGGTATTCTATTGTGGGGAAATGCCGCCGATATTCAGACTATCTTTGTTTTGCAGAAGCGTGCTGTTCGATCAATTTATAAATTAAGTCCGAGACACTCTCTCAGAGACAAATTTAAAGAGATTAATGTAATGACTGTGCCTTCTCAGTATATTTATGAAAATCTTTTATATGCCCATAAAAACATAAAATTGTTCAAAAAATACAGTGATATCCATAATATAAATACTAGAAACAAACACAAATATGTTGTACCTACAACAAGGCTCAAGAAAATAGGTGGCTCGTTCAGATGCCAATGTATACACTTTTATAATAAACTACCAAGCCACGTTCAAGATCTAAGCCTTAATAAATTTAAATCGTTCATTAAACGTAAGTTGTGCCAGAAAGCCTTTTATACCGTTAAAGATTATATTGAGGATACAAAGGCTTGGGATTGAGTTGCTTCCATTTTCTGCATTTTGAGTGTTTTTGATGTTTTTTTTTTATATACACATTGACATTAATGATTTTTTTTTAACTGACATTTGCTTACTTTTTAAAGTATTATATTATTTTAATTATTGTGAATGTGAAGACGATGTGGGTCATTTAATTTAGGCATTTTATATTATTATTATTATTCTCTCTATGGTCTGGCAGTTTGAGTAATTTATGTGGCCTACCCAAATGTCCTTTCTTTGGTATTGTTCGTCGAATCGTTGAGCTCCTTAAGTTTTGAGTTGAGCTGCATGATTTCCGACAAATGCGTGCACTGACTGGACAGGTCCTCTCAATCTGTGTGGTTCTTTCCTCAAAAGACCATCTCAGACATCGACCTACATGGTCTTCATATAACTTGACCAAGATTATGTCTGGACTTTAAAAGAGACTATGACCTCTGAGTTTGTTTCGGCCTTTCTTCTCAGAGTAGTCAGATAGGAAACGCCGACCTCATCTAGTTTAAAAAATTTATGATTGACGTGTAAAAGTGTTTGTGCAAACCTACTTACAGAAATAAAATCATTTATCATTTATCATTATCATTAACGCAACATGGCTTTTTCTTTCACAACAAATACCTAACTATAAACAAAAAAAGTAAAATAAAAATTTCTACAAATACAATAAAAATATGCACTATCCACAGTAAAATAAAGCTCGCGTCAGACATGACACGGGAGGAGGTGGCTAGCTCGCAACCCGGGCGGGGGGGTGCTGGGAGGGGGCTGGATATTCTATCGAACTACCACCTATAACAGGCTATAACATCGAGGTATATACTTGGACATGTTGGAAATCCAGGAACCGAAGCTATGTAATTATTATAGAGGTAAATTGAAGCTGGCGTATGTAGGCAGCAATTTGTGGAGGGAGTAATTATGATCGAATTCAATTATCAGGTACCTATATCTACCTATTATATATGTATGTTACATTACGGATGCCTTTGTGAGGCGTGATTTGAACATGAACAGTAATTATTACCATGTAAACGCATTCAGAGATGAGCGGACGACATTGTCACAATCGTGGGTATAAACTGGATGAGGCTGCCATAGGAGCGTGAGGATTGGTATCGGAAAAGATTGGTCTATGCTCAGCAGTTGGTAAAATCAGGCTCTGAATGATGATAGTTGATGAAACGCATGACGGGCAATTTCTTTCAAACCCTACCCTGAACAAACTAAACACTTGATTTCAACTTTCTGGCATACCAGAGGGACAATTCTCGTAATTTTAAGATCGTTCAGTCTAATCTCAGTCTCAATCTGTCAAAAATACCTCTAGTCTAGTCTATTTTTCTCTATGGGAATAGTGCCGATGTCGACAATTCTGCCAATGTCAAATGTGTTATGAGAAAACGTGGGGGAGATAAAATAATAAAAATTAAAACTAAAATTCTACATCTATATTGAGTTACTTTGTTGTGTCAAAATACCTCAACTTCAACTCTTGATTAATAAAAAAAAACTCTTGAATAAACACCACAATTTTGCCAATTTCACGTACTTAGAATGATAGACCATCAAACGAAGGAGATTGTTCAGTGAAAAAAAGCTCATTGTCAAAATACCTCTAATCTCCCTTTATTTTTGACAAGTTTTTGACATTGATTGTCGCTGAGATGAGGTTGATGACAACTAGGTTTTGAGCGTTTTTAATTACGGGAATTGACCTTCAGAAGTCCGTCAACTCAGCCTATTTGCGATATCATGCCACTTGGACATAGACCTCGCCCAGGCTGTGCCACAACACCCTGTCCTCCAGCCTCCACCTTCCGCATCCAGCCTGTCCCAGTCACCACCTTAAGATCGTCGGTCCATCTAGCTAGCTGGGAGGCGTCCCACACTACACTTGCCGAAGACGTTTACCAGATGTAACTTAGCACCAAAATAGTGTTAATAAGTATGTACCAAATACGATTAACGTCATTCTCCCCCGTTAGCCAAAGGAAGAATTAACTTGTCCCGAACACAGATTATCTATGTCGGCAACTGTGTTACAGCGGTAGAATAAAGCCCTAATCCAATTTCCCATCATCCGTATGAAGACATACAATCTTATGTTTACTAACCTCTCAAGAGAGGAATGATAATGGCACTGAAATTGTTTCCCGACCCCTACTTGATTGAGGTGATACTGATGACGTCATTCAGAAACTTAACTAACAATATCTAAGACACCTGAAGAGAAACTCTCCCTTCATCAATTTCATGATAACTCTGAATATGGGAACATGTTTTGTGTGTTTGAAATATCTTTGAATGACTTTTGAAAGAATACTTTTTGATGTTTTTACAAAATGTAGGTAGTATTTATTTATTTATTTATATATACTTTATTGTACACCAGAAGTAGTAGGTAGGTATGTAGTGCAATGTTCCGAAAAATATCACTATTATAACCAGAGGATTTCCATTTCACTTAAACCTTAACTTTTTTATGTTTCGGTAGATTTTGTAAGCCTATCAGCGCGTAGATGTAGAATTTTTTTTTAAATTCAATGATAAGAATTTGGCAAGCCCGTGTAAACAGTAACAAATATGTAAAATGTAGTGTTCATGTAAATGAGCTTCATGTTGAATTGTTGGCCACTCGCCGAGGAAAACAATTGTTTGCTCCCGACATTTTGTATTTTAAACCGCACAGAATGTTATAAATAAAACCGAATTACCAGCTCTACACTTTAAAATTACTGTAGCGAAAGTGGTGTTCGGGTAAAATACAAGTTTCCTGTACATAATGGGTACCTTTCTATACAAATTTTAGAGTCAAAACTTAAAATAGGTTGGTAGGTAGGTATCTACCTACTATTATTCACGCGCCCCCGATTGAACTGAAAGGCGAATCTAGGTGTTCAGAACAGCTAATTGACTGGGCGTGGGTAGATTATTTGACTCCTACAATAACAAAATCTACCCATAAATGCTCTGATGATCTTCTACTTCTACTACTTATAAGTTATTTCGGATTCGCACACCGAGGGTTCCGTACCATCATGTTTTTAATTTTTCATCGGCGAGGCCTATATTCGTCAGAGAATTTTAACACTGTGCACTGCGGTGTACAATATTGCAGTTTTATGTCAGCGCCATCACTTGACCGATAGTGGAACTAATGTAACTTTTGTTGATGATTTCTGAAAAAATGTGCCATTTAGAGACTTCGTTTTATTTTTCCTGTAATCTTTACATAAACTTCTATCACATAGAATTATTTCAGATTTTTCTCTTTGCAAACTTCGGTGATAAGGGAGAACGGTATTTTTTTTTACATTTTTTTCAAAGTAAAAAACTATGCGGCCTAAAAAAAAAGAAATAATGTTTGAGAATTTGCAAACTGTGCTCTTTCATAAGACACCCCACATGCCCTAGTAGCCCCACTTCGAATTTTTCAGACCCCCTTTCAGTCCCTGTTGCAAAAGATATACATATATTTTTATTTCTTTCTAATTTGCAAAATAGTTGGGCTAACGTCATTTAAAACTATTCTAAATTTCAAGTTGATAGTATTAGTAGTTCTTGAGATATCCAGCTATGACAGCTGAGACAGACAGACAGAGTCTCACCATAAGGGTCCCTTTTTACCATTTTGGTAAGGAACCTTACAAATATATAAAAACATTTAAAAATATAAAAAATATTAGCCCACCGGTATCGGGAACAGGGTCCAAGCTACCGGCGGTCAGGGCTCCAGAGAGAGGAACCTCCTAACTATGCGGGCCGTGTCCAAAAGTACCGCTTTCTGGATCAAGCCCTTGATTCAGCTGCCCAACGAGAGCCTCCTCAGGTGTTGGTCGAGGCTCTTGGCTATTAATCCATTGGCTGTCACGACTATCGGCACAATGATCACTGAGTCCCACATCCCACATGTCGACAACCTCGCGAGCTAAGTCAAGATACTTGATTTGTTTATCTTTCTCGGCTTTCACGAGGTTCTCATCATGCGGGACGGTTATGTCAACAATCATTGCGCGCCGCTCTGATCGATCCACCACCACTATATCAGGCTTATTGGCAACAATAGTCCTGTCAGTGATGATGGATCGATCCCAATATAATGTGATATTACCATTTTTTAAAACTGGGTCGGGCACATACCTGTAGTACGGCACCTCCAATTCGACAAGGCTGTATTTCAGAGCAAGAAAAAAAATACGAATATTATTATTATTATGTCATTCATTTATTTAGCTATCTTATTCTATTACATTATTAAATATTTCTTAAAATATAAAAATAAGTATAAAAAACATTTAAAAATATAAAAAAATAGTTGTCCGCCGGTGTGTTTATTATTATTATTATTTATTTAGCGTGTCGATGGCAATGTAAATGGACTCGGTCCAGAATTCGGCTACGTGTTTAGCACCATCACTAGCGTTCATCAGTTCCTAAAGATAATAAAATTGTGCATCACTCATAACATTTTTGATAGAGACGTATAATTTTCCGATTTTAATTGATTACCTATATTAAGGAACTACCTATGCAAGACAGTAGTAACAATACATACACACAGCTACTTAGGTACACTACATAACCTACCAAGACAGGAACATAATTAAGTAAATACCATCATCTCAGACACAGCTGCCGCTGTAGGCCAGTCAACAATGCCTAGCAATTTCCTGGACTTCAAACATAATCACAAGTACCTAGGTAGTTCAACGGAATTGCGTCAGCGGAACATGTTTGTGAGCCATTCAGAGGAATGGGGTCAAATCCCTCACTCACGTAATCCCGTCGGAAGCTGCGTCCATCATATCTTGTCGCCCATATTGAGGACCAGAGCCCGCCGCGCACGCCTCAATAAATAGCCAAAGGGATTCACGATGATTCATCGAAATCACATTGCGTCAGCTCTCTTCCTAATAAGATTTTTATCGATACCGAAGTATGTAATTTCATAAAGTAAAATGTATGTTACGGAACAGGAATGTTTCTAAAAGCTTTTACTTAACGCCATAAATTAAACTGTTCACACAAAGCTCTTTTCTAGCACAAGATATGGCGGCGAGCGTAGCAAACGAGCACGACGTTAGAACAACAAAGCCCCGTATGTAACGTCGCTGAAAGTGGCATTAAAGGAAATAATTAAAAACCTTGTTAGTCTTAGCTGCGAGCAATAAGAGAGCGGAGAGAGCTGGCAAAGGAACGTCGAGCGAACAAAATAAAGCACAAGCGCTCGGGCGGGCGCGCAGCGTTTGAAACCTGTATAAATGCAGCACATTTCCAGGCGTCTACCTCTTTATTGCCTGCCCGAGCCGCGCGAGACAAAAGAACTAAAACTGCGCCTCGGGAATATTAATAAGAATTTATCTCACGCCGCCGTAAGTATCTGCAGCCCGCCTTCATTTTAAAATTCATAAAGCTACGACGCACGTTCCACAAAGAGAACGTTGGGTACGAAAACGATTTCGTTTTAAATGCAATTTACTTATTCATCGCTAAGTAATCCTGACCCGCAAAGAAATGTTTAAGCTCGTACTGAGCAAACAAAGTTTTATGGGTAGAGAAAGTTTGCACGCCCTCGCTCCCTGGACGTGGCGGGCCCCGCCGGGCTACCGGCGAGCCGGGTGCTGCCGGGGGGCCCGCGCCCCACATTACGATGGAGCGTCGCTGCTCCCACTTGTAATGCGGGATCGTGCCACCAACTTATTTGGGTAATCGTTGGATCCACACATTTTGAACTCGTGACACAAACCTATATTTTTTGTGCATCCTCGTTCTTTAGTTTACCTCAGTCGAAGTGTAAGATATAGGTAGCAGTTGCCAGTTTCCTGATCATTTAAATACAAATGTTTTCAGCAGGACTTGCACAGGTTCGTTACTAGGGACCACCAGGATCTAAAGGTCCTCTAGAAAAACTCCCAAATACGATAAGCTGAATGCTACAACCTACAGCTACAGCAGTCGACTGCCTGAGCTTTTTATAACAGGTCCATGATTGACACGATCTGAGCCGCCTGCATACACCAGCCGAAAATAACGACTAATTTAAATAATTCACGCTTCATAAGTGAAATGTGAATTCAGATGAAAATAATGCAGACGAGCCGCCGACACGAGGCGCGATGTGAACGCACCCGATTTGTAATGGTGGCGTCACGCGGTCTGCCAAGATGGCGGCCACGCTCCCTGGAAATGTTCCAGTTCCACCATTATTTGCGGGCTCTCCCGTTTTCTACTCTGTGTGAGCTCTACGGATCTTCTTCGGAAAATATACGTAATTCTGGAATAACAAATATATTCTTGGTAGGTACGCTTATTTTTTAATTGGGTATAAAACCGGATTTAAAATGGACGATCTCTCTTAGGTGGCTCCTTGTACAACATTGAAGTAACATAAAGCCATTAATAAGCCTCTTACCCTATCCGTCTAAGTCAACATCGGTGTTCTCGGAGATGCGGCGAGGGGTGGCTGGAGGGGACTCGGGGCGCGTTGCCGTGGCAACGCACGGGGGCGCGGACCCGAATTTTATCGATTCGGGTACAGACAGCAGCCGGGTGAGCTTTCGCCTACACTAACACGATTCAACGCCCGTGTTTGCAGATCTCGGAGGTTTATAAGGGCTTTGACATTTGAAAACACAACGCTGTTTGGATGTCTCTCTATCTATACACTGACTGTTAGTCCCGCATAAATCGCAAATTACTTCAGTAAGTGCTTTTCGAGATAAAAGCATTTTAGTCGATAGGAACGTACGTATGTCACTAGGTAGGTAGGGTACCTAAATATACCATTTACATCCATATTTAGGTACCTACCTACTTAGTTTTGATCGAAACACATTGATACTTTTGCGGATAGTTCAAGAATCTTAGGTGTTTTTACGCAAAAATATTTAAAGTCTGCAGATACCGATGGCATGGACCTTTTGGGTACTTACTCATACCAATGCTTATATACCCATCAGATCTACCCATAATTTCTCAATATTGTCATAAGGATCATACCTAATTTGATTTAAAAGTGATTGACTTATCTTTTTCGATCACTTTTGTATCCTAAAGTTCCATTTGTATTTAACTAGCTAGCTCCTGGGTTTGAACCAAGATGAAAATGTGTTTTCAGTGTGTTATTTTTCTTAACTTTAATTTGTAAATAATATTATTTTCCACATACATTTTTTAAAGACCAGTAAGTACCTATACAGGTAGTTTTTTTTTTTTGTAGCGTGTTTTGGTAAGTTAGTAGTTTACAGGTCACAGAGAAAAAGTGAAAAGAACCATGAGCTCATGGTAAAATTGAGCTCAATTTTAATAAAAAATAAAAGCGATATTAAAACGTTTTTCAAAAAGTTTTTTTTTTCGAAGATAACATTTTTAAATGTGTTTTTTATATATTCTGCATCTAAATGTTAGCCTAAAGTATCTAAAATATTAATTTACATTTATATTAACCATGGTCGTATAAAAGTGGCCACCATATTCTGAGTACGACTGAACCATGGTTCCTTTCGCAGTTTTTTTCAAAGACTGTTCAGAATTTACCCTCACTGGCTTAAAAAAGTAATCAGGATACCTATCATTAATACCTACCTACTGGAAACTTATAGCTATGGTTCATACGCACAAAGAGTGGTCACGGTAGCTGTGTATGGAGTAAAAAATTAAAACAATGATTAAGCAATAACTTCCTTCCATTTTATCACAAAAACGACGCGGATAACGGCACAATCCATTTCACCCCAAACAACAATTTGGCAAAAATGGGAGCAGTAGTTACTTCGCAGCGAAAACACGTCTCCCGAAGCGATTTTTGAGTAGGGATAAAAAGGAAAGTGGGGTTGCAAAGGGTTCTCCACACGAGATATGAACTAGTGCACCCTTCTCGCCACCACCCCTATCAATTGTTACCAGTTGCGCATATTTTTACCCGCAGAAACAACCCGATGGGAGCAGCGAGACCACACCGCGTTTTGCGTTAAATCACACGAGAATATTCGCTTTCTTGAGTTATGTAATGCTTGGTGCTTATTTGAATAAATATTTATTAGTTTTACGGTTGCACATTATGGCACTTAACTTGAATTGAAGGATTTTTGTTAAGGTAACTTTACGGCCATATTTACACATTACCCTTTCCACAAAATGGACTACGAAATGCGTTACATTTATGTAGCTTTGTTTCTTTGTTTTTGCCTAATGGCGCGAATGATGGTACTGGTGAACCGTGAAATAACTACCAACCTAACCTACCGGCTGAAATAACTGTTATGGCTTATAAGTAGTCTGTCCGGTATACACACCCTCGATTTGCCTAAGTGATTAGCCATGGCTTCCAGATATTTGACAAGTCGATATTGGGTATCACTATCTTTACCAATGCAAGTGGACTAAGATAATGATGAATTGTTCTATCTACTACTAACCTAACGTGCTTGATAATAAGTGTGGTGGCTCGTTGCGTAAGAATAAATGTAGATAAGTATTCTTGACTAGGAAGTAGAAAGGGAATGAGTCGTTGGCCCGTGTAGCACTTTATGGATGACGAACGATAAAATAACAAGTTACACGAGCTCTGCCAAACGTTAAGTTTTACGTTATCTTTTGGGCTGGAATCCTAGTGATGAAATTCTCAAAACTTTAACAATACTCGCAAAGTTCCTACAAAGAAACATTGAACAAGACTCTGATAAGCCTTGCAAGAAGTAGGAGAACACTTATTGGAACAATACAATAAACGTACAATTCTCACTCCAGGCTGGTGGAATTCGCAAAATCTAGAATAAAATTAAGATAAAGAAAATTCAAATGTAGGTGGTAATCCCCCAGCAGGCAAACAACAATCAAAAGCAAATGAGGCCGAGAGAGTACGAGAAAAAAAATCAGTTTCTCCAGTCGACTTCCGTAGGCGGCATTCACAAAAAGTATCGCAGGGTCCGATTAATACAGTATCCTTGAAGATGTTGCTCGCAAAAAGGGGCATAAGGGGACAACAGGCCCTGAAACATTTCTCATTGAGGCGAAGGGCGGCGAGCGGTCGTGGGGAGGTCCCCCCGGTCGCGACACCCGCACGTAGCAGTCTCCAGCCACGGTGTCCATAATTTATGCTTTCGAGCGGACCACGAAAAATAAATGAGCACCATAACAAGAGGAAATGGAAAAGTAACTCTTACGTCTTTGTGAAGAACTGTTAATGTGCACATGTTTTTTGTATAAGCTAATTTCAACATTTTATCGGCGATGGGCTTTCTCAAATCTCAAATCGTTTATTGCAATCCATAATGTAATTTCAGGTGGTAAATAAAAAAATACTAGAAACAATTATGGACCCTGTCGGGCACAGCAAATTTTTTAAGGAAGTAGAGAGAGGAAGAGCGCTTTATTAATTTTCCTTGCTACTAAGTTAGAATTATTTTATATCTTATTATTACCTATGTTTTTATATTTCCATTCATTCGCTTTTTCTATTAGATTTTATATGCAGATCAGGCTTTGGCAGATCACTTCAAGGATATCTCGCGGCGGGAGTGACTTTTCTGTTGTTGTAGTTGTTTTGTTCGTAGTTTTTTTTTGCTGTTTTTACTAATGAATTTTAAATATCAAAATTAAATATCATACCTATTTGTATCTGGCACTTTATGGACTGTGCTGTACCTATCGGTAGGTACCTACCTATCTATTTTTCATTTGGGCGTCGACACAGCCAACTGTATGTATTATGACAAAATAACAAAACATTTAAGCAAACAATAAAAGGGTCCGTGGCTAAATAATAACAGCCGCACAGGTCGATCGATCATGTTAAGCTACGCTTGCCGCGGTTGGTCTGTAGATGGGTGACCATCTTTACATACCGAGACCCCTCCGTGCCTCGGAAAGCACATTAAGCCGTTAGTCCCGGCTGTCATTCCATTCGACAGTCGTTACGGGTAGTCAGAAGCCCGAAAGTCTGACAACCAGTCTTACCAAGGGGTACCGTATTTAGTAACTGGGTTGTGGAGGTCAGATAGGCAGTCGCTCCATGTAAAATACTGGTATTCAGCTGCATCCGGTTAGACTGGAAGTCGACCCCAACTTTGTTGGGAAAAGGCTAGGCAGATGATGATTTAAAGCAATCAAAGATATTTCGTTAAACGAATGTACAAGTGGATATCAGAAAGAATAGTTTACACTTTATCCATTGGTTATGGTTGGGAATTAATAAACTCGAACTGAATGTTGAATATCATGTAATGTACCATTAAGACTTAAATTTTATTGATAACTAGCTGACCGGACAGACGTTTTTCTATCTAATAATTCATTCACTTTTCACGAATTTTCCCGGTAACTTCTCAAATTTTTATTACGAATATTAAAAAAAAATAAAATCGGTCCATCCATTTTGAAGTTTGCTTACCAACGAACAGCTTTTAATTTTTAATTTATATAGACTAGATTCTCAAAACATGGATACCTTCTTTTATTTCCAAGCCAATGTTAGCTGTTCTAACCGTTTGGATTCTTGATGATAATTACTAACTTAGAGCTTTTCTCCAGTTATTATAAGGCTTACACTTTTAGTTTCCTCAAAAATCAAGCTCATGGTTCCTTACACTAGGTACTCTATTTTTTATTTAACTTAGTTTCGGTTTTTGCCCTAAAGAGTCTTTAGGGCAATGAGATCGGTCTTTAGTAAAGACCGATCTCAAAAATTTACCGGGTAGGTATATTCCATGTATACAAGGTGGCATGGGACATTGTCGCGCAAACTGTAAGCATAAATTCAGCACATGATTCTAGATCTCCCCTAGCGTAGAAATTTTTCGTCTGTGGTCGAAAAAGATGTTTTTAAAAAAAAATTAGAATACCTATGCATTTTAAATATAATTATGGAAAAGCAATTACTTTTAGTATAGTTAAGCTTTAGAATCATGTACTAAATCCATTGTAACATAACGTAGGGCAATTCTCGTAATTTTAATAACAGTCACAGTCTGATGGGTCTCAATCTGTCAAAAATACCTCTAATTTTCCTACATTTTTGACAAGTTTTTGACATTTGTTTGTCGACGAGATGAGACTACGACTAGAATTGAACGAGAGCGAGAATTGCGCGTCAAAGTCCCTGCTACCCTGTGTTCGCGTATTTTTTTTTTCTTATTTCTATATTGTGTGTCATTATAATTAGAAATAAAAGCACAAAAAGTAATTTAATTTTTTTTATTAAAATAAGAAAAATTGACGAAATGACATAATTAATAAATCACAATTAATTCCATTATGTATTTTAGGCAATACATACTCAGTAAGGTAAAGGCACAAAAATGTTTCGTTAAGTAGATATAATTATTAGTAATAACAGCGTTTTTATAATCATTCACACAATCGTTACTTAAATTTCTACAAGACTTAAACGTTAATTGGTATTGGTCCATCTTAAAGTATTCAAGCAGTAAGAAAATTTTATGAATATTAACATAACATCCATCTGATGAAGATAATTTATTATTACACATTGTATTATTGTATTATTAATTTTTTTTTGTATTCATTTTGATCTTATGACTGCGTCCACACTGCGTTAGTGAGCGGAGTTCGCGCAGATGATGCGTTTTCATCAATAGAACATCGCGACTTTCTATGGGAGAAAGGGAAGGTAGACGTGTTTTGTAAACCCGCATTTCGTCAGTAATGCTGTAAATCCCATGTAACAGGGAGCGAGCCTATTTTATTTAACTAATACCATTCAAATACACGTTCTATGACTAAATAAAAAAAAGATAAAAAGATAGAAAGATAATTTGATTTGCAAACATTTTCTTTGTTTAGCTGAGAGAATGCAAGCAACCGTACACTTTTTAATTGTGAACATGATTCATTAAAGAGAGAGCTCACAATTGTAACTCTGGCTCGTTCTAACATAAGTTACTCTGAGCGTCAATGGTCTCGTTGTGAGCGAGAGGTTGATGTGTGATCATCATCAGAGCAGTCGTGCACATATTTCTGATCTATTTTTGTTTGTGCAAATGCTTGCATATTCAGCTTACGGAACACGGCACAATCAACCAATAGACTACGTTATAATTTTATTTTCCGTGCCTCGGAAAGCCCGTTAAGCCGTTGGTCCCGGCTGTCATTCGTGGATCTTTGACAGTCGCTACCGGTAGTCAGAAGCCCGAAAGTCTGATAACCAGTCTTACCAAGGGGTAACTTATTACCCAGTAACTGGGTTATGGAGTTCAGATAGGCATTCGCTGTGTCCCTTCGTCCAGCATACTCACCATGGAATCCTGATATTTCATGAATGTCAAAAAACTGTTCTGAAATAGTGCTAAATAGTGCCCAAAGGAAAAAAATAGTGCTCTTGTACTTGCGAAGTTATAGCCATAGTTCGATGAGTATGCTGGACGAAGGTTTCGCCCAGCATACTCACCTCCGTCCGGAGAATCTGTATACGCTTCAAACATAATTCATACTTCAAAAAATAGTTCCCAAATAGTGCCAAACGGTGCCCAAAAAGAAAAAACAGTGCTCGAATAACTTCGGAGTTATAGGCTTCGTTCAGTGAGTATGCTGGGCGTAGGTTCTACGCCCAGCATACTCACCTCAGTGCGCGAATATCGAACGAGCTATAGGTACAATTTACGTCTCAAAAAATTGTGCTTGAAATAGTGCCCAATATCAGTCCAATTTTTGCTTGACTTTTGACCTAGAAAACCATTAAATTTGATTGTAAACTTCTACATACATTACATTGAGTACAGTCGAATACAATATTATTAACTTTCTTTCTAACAATTTTTGTCTTGTGTAAATTATTAATTGTCTATGTAAGGGAGTATTTACTTTAGAATCGCAATATTATTAATTACACATTATTTTAATAATACTTTATAATAATATGATTAAGCCTTCGCGCGTCGCATGGGACCCCGGTAGCTAGGAACAATGATTTTATATATTTTGTCTAGATCACGGCGCTTGAAGGATTAAGATATCAAATGAAGTAAATCATGCATGAAAAATAAAGTTGCTGTTATTAATGCTTACATTACAACTGACAAAATTATTCAAAATAATCATTTTCCGGATCAAGGACGGTACCACAACGTTTACGGAATTGACCTGTATTCCTCATGTGATAAAGTTCAATATAGTGTGGCAGTAATGGATGCACGTACGGTCAATAGGTATGGGGCTTACGACGCGCGGCGCCCGCGACGCAAATGAATATGTTTATGTTTAAATACTAGATGGCGCTGCCCTAACATCTTACGATTATTAGACAAGACTGATCTGTATTTTGAAGGTGATAAGGGTCCATTTTGTGTCACAAAGCAATCGAAACGAACAAGCGCTTCTCAGTTTCTTTGTTTGTTTACTTCGTCGCACATCATTATAATAACGCCGGCTTTTGAGTTTGACTACATAGTGGGTTGCAAAACCAAACAATGTGTTGGTGATGTCATTATTTACCTATATAAAATTGTGTATCTAGTACGTAATCAATATAGGAGCTGCACCCAAATCAGTAAGTATATTTCAATTTATAATAGTGGCATTTAACTAAATTGATTTTACACTCATTCATTAATTGCACTGTAAAACTAGGTAGCAAGCGAGTTGTTTTTTACAAAAACACGTTCATTTTTTCGTTGAATATGACACTGTACACTTAAAATTAAGGACATGCTTAAGAAGTTTTAAAAATGGGTACCTACTTAGTTACTTTTTTAAAGGTTTGATGTAGGTAGGTACACACATAATAACGTAATGTAACTTGTTTGTTTATCTAATTGGATCTCAAATACCTATTTATATACCTACTTCTGCGGAGGCCTGGTTTTATCCTCCAATTCTACTGGAAATGAAACACTGTCTTATTTGCTAGGATATAATTTACTTTTCTTCAATTTTTTTATTACAAGCTTGCAACTACAATTTTTTCTATTTACATTGATTATATTATGAATGTTAACAAAAGCTGTGAACTAGTTAACTAGAATTCTGGTTACTTTGGCCCTTTAAATAGTAATAAATAACGTAAGTAATTAAAAATGTTTTTTATTGCTAAACCTTTCATTGATGAAACTATTGGAAAGAGTTTTAAAAATTTGTATAACTATGTCACAGTACTAGTTTTGACTGGTTATAAGTTTTGCCTGCAACATATATACAAAAAGAAACTGTATAATTTCCTTTTTACAATTTTTCAAGATATTAATTTTATTGGCTGCAAATGACTGTTTTTATTCAGACAAACACACAATGCAATGAAGTAATAGACTTCATTTACGCTTAAAGTTTCATTCATTTATTATTATTTATAAAATATATAATAATGCATTTAATCGAAAGTTTTTGACATGTGAGAAAATACCATAATTATTTCCAATAACATGAAGTCTACAATTAGAAAGTTTAATATTTTTGTCCAAAAACATGTGTCGACGACTGTACCCCATTTTACGTTAGTATGTAGAAGTTTACATTAAAATTTAATGGTTTTCTAAGTCAAAAGTCAAGCAAAAATTGGACTGATATTGGGCACTATTTCAAGCACAATTTTTTGAGACGTAAATTGTACCTATAGCTCGTTCGATATTCGCGCACTGAGGTGAGTATGCTGGGCGTAGAACCTACGCCCAGCATACTCACTGAACGAAGCCTATAACTCCGAAGTTATTCGAGCACTGTTTTTTCTTTTTGGGCACCGTTTGGCACTATTTGGGAACTATTTTTTGAAGTATGAATTATGTTTGAAGCGTATACAGATTCTCCGGACGGAGGTGAGTATGCTGGGCGAAACCTTCGTCCAGCATACTCATCGAACTATGGCTATAACTTCGCAAGTACAAGAGCACTATTTTTTTCCTTTGGGCACTATTTAGCACTATTTCAGAACAGTTTTTTGACATTCATGAAATATCAGGATTCCATGGTGAGTATGCTGGACGAAGGGACACCATTCGCTCCATGTAAAATACTGTTATTCAACTGCATCCGGTTAGACTGGAAGCCGACCCCAACGTAGTTGAGAAAAGGCTCGGCAGATGATGATAATGAGACTACGTTATAATTTGGATCGGAATGGCTATTGTTGCGTTAGATTTAAAACAGCGGTCAAACTTACAATAGCAAGACACTATACAGAGTGGCAGGAACATTGAGGCATAACCTGTTACCATGGATTAAGTACATGATTCTGAACCCTCTGCATAGAAATTTTTTATTGGTTATTTAAAAACAAAAAATGCTGTTCCATGCATTTTGACCGCGTATTAAACTTTTCTATGAAACAGAAAAATTTGTACGCTAGGAGGTCTAGAGTCATGTGCTGTGTTTATGATTACAGTTTGCGAGTCGATGTCCTTGCGACCCTGTGTACCCCATAAAATACTCCTTATTATATTTACTTATAACGCAGCTCCGTGACCGCTCTCTTCAAGAACCTGCTCAGGTGTATAAACTCCTGGTCAATGACAGCATTGAACCACATCTTATTATCCGCATCCCTGTGATCGATAGCATCCAACTGTATGTAAGTATAGGGAGCGAAAGCTATGCTATTTCTTATACTTAATTTAGAATCAACGTCAGGCATCAATGACTTAAGTTTTCCGACAAGCTGTGGATGTAATCTGTTGAAAACAATGCCTTTATTTCTACCGCTTAGGACTTCTTCGGAGTACAAACAATCGATGAGGTCGGAAGTGTACCCTTCTAGGAATTGCATCTGGTTTTCTAACGCGCTGGTGTTCGTCATAATAGTGTTTGAGTTCATCGTTGTTGAATATATTCTTTTGTACCTGGAAATAAGAGTTATGTTATTTTTAGACATACCGTTTTATTACAAAAAACTTTAGTTCTATCACTTTCTGTCGCTAATAAACATCCTTAGCTAGAGCGAGAAAAAATCAGGTTCAGAATCGACCCGTCTTAATGAACGTGGGCGCTTCCACGTAATATTTCTCGTTGTTAGCAAGGTTTCTGAGGGACTAAACGTTGAAGTTACGGGAAAATTCTAATCCGGGCGAACATTTCTAGCTCAGCTTTTATATGCAGCGGTATCGCAACACAAAGAAATGTGAAATTCTATGACTTCAGCTTGACATACTTGACTGATATGCAGTGTGTCAGTAAGGTATGTATGTATAAACATGCATGTTTATTCAAATAAATTTCCAGAGATGCTTTCAAGTCTTTGTCACATCAGCAGAGGTCCAATCTCAAGGTTTCCCAGCGAGCCATGAAACGCAGTATATATCGTGGTAGACCAAAGTGAAGATGGCAGTACGAGCTTGACTCATATGACTAGCCCGTATTAGTAAAAACAGAACTGAATGGAAAACTCAAACTCAAAGCATTTATTTCAATTAAACCTTGTACAGGCACTTTTGAATTGTCAAAATTAAACAGTCTGTCAGTTAGTCAGAAAGTTGAAGCTAGTTGTCCATTCCAAAACTTAGATCCCTATGGAGAAGAATGGACAAGAAACTCCATGGAAACTCTTTTAAATCAAGATATTAAGAAATCCTGGGTACATTATTCTTGTTGCTTCTATATGTGAGAACAATGTAAAAAAAAAACAAATGAAGAAACAATTCAAAGAGAAAGGAGTACCTTTGCCCTGCAGTGGGACAGAACATTTTAAGCTGAGTCATTTTCAGTAACAAAACAATGACTGGTCGTACCCACGTCACTAGCGCGCTCTGCAAGCCTAACGAGTGCGAGCGAGACAGATCGACAAATAGTAGATTGTTTGCCAAGGGAGCAAACAACTATTTTGATATAGTGTTACTCCCGAGGTGGACACTACTTTTTATCACCCTCTATGAAAAAAAAGTAAGTGCAACGTATGAATAAGAATAGTACGTTTATTTATTTACATATCTACAATTACTTGAGGAAGACATAAGTACTAATTTTTTATAAAACTAAGTAAAATCGTAATGTGAGTAAACAATTACGAACGAAGGCAGAATGCTTTTCGCGTGTTTTTTATTTTTTCACAAGCTGTTTTTTTTTTATTATTTCGCACGTTTTTCTTTATCATACAGCCTGTTACTTGTTCATACAATATTCGTGGTTGATCTCTTTGGTGATTGGAACTTTTACTTACAATATCCACATTCCAAATTCAAATCACTTTTTGTCCCTAGGGATTACGAGAGCAGTGGTGGCCAAGTGGTAACGGCCGCGACTTACGAGTTGTAGGTCGTAGGTTCGAACCCAGACAGGCGCTTTACTTTGTGTAAATTATTTCATCACCACTGCTCACAAAACGGTGAAGGAAAACATCGTGAGGAAACCGGCATGTCCTAGAACCAAAAAATTCGAAGACATGTGACATCTACCAACCCGCACTGAGCCCGCGTGGAGGATTACGGCCCACTCCCTCTCACTGAGAGGAGGCCTGTGTCTCAGCAGTGGGAACATTATAGGATGATGATTAAAGAGCTATTTTAGTCCCTGTTTACGAAGAATACAATAGCACTTTTTGAATAGATGTGATAAAAAAATATTTATGGCCCGACGGCTTCACAACGGCCCAAGAATAGTTAGATTAGACAGAGATAAACACTTACAGTATCATAAGCGCGGCGACACTGTCCATAACGGCCGCGGACACAGACAGCAGCGGCAGTGCCAGCGCGAGCGGCGGCGCCAGCGCGGCCGGCGGCGCCGCGGCGCGGGCGCAGGCGCGCGCGCGCACCACGTTACTGTGCAGCACGCTGTGCAGGGCTAGCATGTCCTCTGTGCACAAAACGATATTTATTTACAGATAATCCAGAAAAGTTATGCGTTTCGGTAATCTTCGTGTTTTCGAATTAATACGAACGTCGAGACACAAAGTAACCCCCGCCACAGAACCAAAGCTAAACTAAGCTTTGGTTCTGTGGGGGTTACTTTGTCCCACCGCGCTGTGTCGTAGTGCACCTATCATTTGGTTCTGTGGGGGGTTACTTTGTCCCACCACACTGTGTCGTAGTGCACCTATCATTTTGCGCGTTTGTACTTATAAAGTTTTTTATGGGTTTGGTTAACTTCTCCGATCGCAGACCGTCTCATCGTCATCTATCACTTAAAAGTATTGAGATGATTTTTGGAATTGTATAAATCATCTGTATATGTATAAAATTTAAAATCCTGACTGACTGATATATCAACGCACAGCCTAAACCGCTGGTCCTAGATACCTGAAATTTGGAGGGTGTGTTATTTGTGAATAGTAGGTATCCACGAAAGAAAGTATTTTTTGTTTTTCGAAATTCCACCCCTAAGAAGGTGAATGGGGGAGGGTGAAATTTCACGCGGACAAAGCCGCGGGCAGAAACTAGTTCATATATAAATCTGTAATCAAGGTAATACAAAACAGGCAAATTCTTCCATGGTTATAAGTTGTAACAGCTCTATATTAGATCTCATCATTGCGCGTTCGTAATTTCCGAAACACATTTTTAGGGTTCCGTACCAAAATAGTAAAAAGGAACCCTTATGGTTAGACTCTGTCTGTCTGTCTGTCCGTCTGTCACAGCTGGATATCTCAAGAACTACTAATGCTATCAACTTGAAATTTAGAATAGTTTTAAATGACGTTTGCCCAACTATTTTGCAAATAAGAAAGAATAAAAACAACATGGTAAATCTCTCAATATTACATTTGCAGTTGGAATGTATGGGAGAACACGTTTTTAAACTACAATGTTAATTTTGTTCTTGGAATAAATTATCGCAACTACGGAACCCTTCATTATGCGATGGTCCGACACGCACTTGGCCAGTTTTTTAATAAAATTCTGTATTTTTCCGTATTGAGAGTTCATGTTAAATAAATGAGTTTTATTAACCCCAAAATAAAACACCGGCTTTCTAGAGTGAAGTAATCCAGAAATTATATTGTGGTATCAGGACCCATGAAATGAATTTTACTTTAAATATTTAGTGCTGAAGAATATAGTACTCATAATGACTCGTAAAACGAGGGGCCCGCGGCTAACTAATAACAACCGCACGGGTCGAAAGATCAGGTTAAGCTACGCTTGCCGAGGTTGGTCCATGGATGGGTGACCATCTTTACATACCGAGGCCCCTCCGTGTCTCGGAAAGCACGTTAAGGCGTTGGCCCCGGCTGTCACTCGTGGATCTTTGACAGTCGTTACAGGTAGTCAGAAGCCCGAAAGTCTAGGGCCTAGACTGTGCCCAGACTCTGGGCAGTCGCTCCATGTAAAATACTGGTATTCAGCTGCATCCGGTTAGACTGGAAACCGACCCCAACAAAAGAGAAGACTCGGCAAATGATGATAATGTAGCTGTATCTACAACGCCACATGCATAAACAACGCGTCATACTGACGTCACGCAAAATCCTGCATCGCGCAAACAGAGTTTACCGCGCAACTAGCATAGATACAACGGCCTGACATGAATCATCGGGCAGGTGCACGCCACACACAACACCCGTCTGGTCGGAGGATCCTCCCTTTTCTATAGAGTATGAGTGAACTTTACACCCTGTTCCTCATACCTCTATACTGGTGACCCCGAACATGAACGTCAGCGCAGCCTTCGTGCAAATACTTCAGCGTGACGTCATCATCATCACTCCCGCAAGCTTTAGCGGCGAGTCACCCAGCCAACCAGCACCCACGGCTTCAACGGGTATCCTGACCACCAGCATGCAGCGACCGCGCATACCTGGTCATCATCACCCTCAGCCTCATCAGCAACCTTGGCACAGCACACTGCACTTTCGGCCGGTCAACAAGAAGAGCTCGCAATTCCTCTCCTGGTCGACGCAGCAGTCACCCTCAACCCGGCGCTGTACCACATCCGACGCACTGGAGCATAACGCAGAGCCACCCCGACTCACTGGGGACATCTTCGCAGACAGTTCCGACTCACCGTGAACTATGCGGCAACCGATTCCGACTCACCGGAACCTCAACTGGCTTGGCAAGCATCGCAAGATACAAGACTCAGCCCACTATCGACCTCCGGTCTCCGGGGGGGAGTGATATAGCTCTAGTATCTACAACGCCACATGCAAAAACAACGCGTCATACTGACGTCACGCAAAATCCTACATCGCGCAAACAGTTTACCGCGCAACTAGCATAGACACAACGGCCCGACATGAATCATCGGGCAGTTGCCCGCCAGACACAACACCCGTCTGGTCGGAGGATTCTCCCTTTTCTATAGAGTATGAGTGAACTTTACACTCTGTTCCTCATACCTCTATAATAACAACCAAGTATTGATTACAGAAAAGTGTAACTTTATGTTTTCTTTTGGCGTTCGAATGATGTTGACAAGGGGGCACTTTTGGTAAACACATCACACTAATATTATAAAGGCGAAAGTTTGTGAGTGTGTTTGAATGTTTGTTACTTCTTCACGCACAAACGGCTGAACGGATTGGGATGAAATTTGGCACACAGATAGTTTATAACCAGGATTAACACATAGGATACTTTTTATCCCGATATTCCCACGGGGTCGACACTTATGCGGGTAAACCGCGGCGCGCTGCAGTGTGTAATATAATGAAAAAACAAAATGGCGGCGTTAGTATTTTGTATGCATTTTACCTACGTAACAAAAGATTCTTGTACAGACGCCAACACATCAAGCTACTACAATCTGTCAAATTTCTTGAATTGTTTTCAACTTTATCGCTACAGCGTAAAGTTCAAAGTTGATTCGGAAATTTTGACAGTTTCGGGTAGCTTGATGTGCTGACGCCTGTACAACTACAGTTCTGCTACATACCTGGATCAACTTGCAGATGTTTGTTGCACATCTCGCTGATAGCGATCGCGACCCCGCGCAGTACTAAAGAGTAACTCTGTTGCGATGGAGACGTGCCCATGAAGTGTAGGCGAGTCCTAGTACTGCAGTATACCTGTTTAAAGTAGAAAATAATTATATTAGATCTCATCATCGCGAGTTCGTATTTCTGAGGATAGACGATGATACCCATAGCGCATACTTTTCTTAGCCTTTTCCCAAGTATGCTGGGGTCGGCTTCCAGTCTAACCGGATGCGACTGAATACCAGTATTTTACATGGAGCTACTGCTTGTCTGACCTCCACAACCAGTTACTGGGTAACATGATACCCCTTGATAAGACTGGTTGTCAGACTTTTCGGGGTCGACGACTCGTAACGACTGTCAAAAATCCAAGAATGACAGCCGGGACCAATGGCTTAACGTGCTTTCCGAGTCACGGAGGGGTCTCGGTATCTAAAGATGGTCACCCATCCAAGGACCAAACGCTGCTAGCGCAGCTTAACCTGATCGATCAACACGTGCGGCTGTTATTACAGTACCCGGCGATAAATATTGCACATCGACCTTTGGAAAGAGACAATCGGCTAATTTCGGCTTCGTAGAGCGTTATCTATGTCGCACGAAATACAAACAGTCACGTATCTATTAGGAGCTGTTAAAACAATTATGATTTGCTTCTTTTGATAATTATTTTTTATTCTTTGTATAAAATCGATAGGATCGAATAGGTCGATGTGCAATATTTATCGCCGGGTACTGTACTTAGCCAAGAGCTCCTCCCGAGCTTCTTTGGAAAGCCGTATGTTCGTTAAAACTATACTTACGAGATTAGAGTACATGTTGTTGAGGCTTTTGAGTATAGCGCATTGTTCTATGGGCTGCGCTCTATGGTATATCTTCGCAAGTGGCTCTACCACGCACATCACGTGCTCCGGACTGTCTATGCTCACCCATTCGACAAGCTTCAAGATCTGCCAGAAAATTACAAAAAATATATTGTTTGGACTAAAAAATTAAAACACTAGTATTTTAGTATGTTGCTTGTAGAATAATCTGACAAAAAATCAGAACGATTGTATGTATATTAGTATGGATTTTATTGTAAAGAGGAAGTTTTTAGAGGTATCTTCATGATTTTTTTCTATAGTATCAAATTAGTTGTTTTATGTTTTCAACACACTATCTACCTAGCGTATTATTATATCCTGTAGAATATCATATATTTATTTGATATTGTTTATTGTAGTCGATCATATACTTTTATTGTTTCTATAACTTGCGTTTTTTGTGTTTAGGTCCTGTGAGCCCCTTAACCTTTTGACAGCCATGGTCATGTATAGATGAAAAACCAAAATATGCCCAGGACTCCACAGTCACTACTGCAAGACAGACTTCTGTAGGTAATTCGTAACTTGGCGCTAAGGGCACATTTTTACTTTTTTGACTCGGCACGGGCGTTCAAAAGGTTAACCTCTTAATTACCTCAGCAAAATAATCCTTCTCGTTCCACAGCGGCAGATATTGTGCTAAGAACCGGGTGATAACGGGTATGCCTTGCATCAAAGTTTGCTGCAGTATCGCCAGTCGGTGCAGCAGGTCCTGCTTCTCAATGTAGCTGTGTGGCGATATGTTTAAGAAACCTGCAAAGGAATGTAGATATAAGAAGTCAGTTAAACACGTTTTTTGTGCCTTTCTATTCGGTTCAAGCTACAGTTGAAGCGTGCCTGTTTCGCATCCAGTTTCGTAATATATGAGAAAATGTAGAATAATCGCCTATTTGAGTATAGAGTACATTGCAAAGAATAGCAAGGTCAATTCGTGATATAACGAAAACTCAAATTGAGTTTGTGCATTTAACAGAACAGTCGACGCAGTGCGTATTTGCCTTTACCTGCATCTATGTGCAGGTTGGGAGCGGCCTATACACTTAGCGTGAATCTCTTCAGAATGACAATTTATTTTCGTATTTTTTTAAGAACACTCGCTCTCGATCTGTAAAAAAAATACTGCGAATTTACCTCCGTTTTTGACAAGTTTTGGTCATTGCTTGTCGCTGAAATGGGATTGCGACTAGATATTTATCGTTTTTAATTACGAGAATTCGCTTTCTGGTATATTTCATACGTCATAACTCCTAAGAATACTCACAACTGTTGAGAAGTTGATGCAAATCATGCGACAGGAAGGCTTGCTCGGCGTGGGACGCGACCGCTAACAGAATGACGCCGGTCGCGTTACACAGGAGAGCGCGAAGGCGAGCCGGCCGCGATGTCGAACTTCGGACGCTGCATTGGAGGACTGATACTGGGCTGTGGAAGATTTTAATGGGATTGTAACAGATTACATATGAAATTATTTGTAAGATAACTGGAACTTATGGAAGTGTAACAAGGCCACAACCCAGCACACTACTAAGAATAAGGTAAATGTTTGTCTAATTACTTACTCTGTAAAATCGAGGAAGTTCTTCTGTGGTTCCTTGTCTGCATACTGCTTTGAGCCTATACTGAAGAACTCCATGTTTGGCACCAAAGGGTCTGCTTTCTTATTTCTTCCGCGCTCCTGTAATTAACATTATATATGCATTTTCTACATAATATAGGCATTTTCTACCAGTCAACCTAAACCGATTTAGGGACTAAAGATGGACACATTGTGTGAAGAATGATGTGTAGGGATAAAGTTGACATCAAGACAGACAGATAGATAGATAGAAATTTAAGTAAACCTTACTTAAATTTTGGAGTTTAGTTTTTGCTTCTTAGCTAAGCTATTATCTCTAAAGAAGCTCAGAAGAAATAGGTAAGTAAAATAAGTACTAAAAATAAAATACTGAACCAACACCATTCCCCATTTAAATACGAATATGAACCAGAAAGATGACGGTGATGTGATTTACACGTAAATAAGTGACACTTACAGAATTGATAGGATTAATCCATGTCAGATGATGTTTCTTCCTACGCATTGTGTTCCTGTTTTTCTAAAACGAAAAAAAAAACTTTAGATGATGAAACTTTTTTTTTCTCTTTTACATAACATTAGATAGTAACATAACATCACGCCTGTAATCCTCGACTGGTTAGGCACAGGAATACCTATAGTACACCCAAATTTCGCCAGTTAACATAAAGTCCCATGTAACAGGGAGCAAGCCTAATTGCCATAGAGATGTCAGCAGCACCTGAAGGGGCCCGTCAGAGCCGAAGCCTGCCGGGTCAGCTGGATTGTCCGAAAGGGTTACCGCTAGCCCGGAACAAGGAAGGAAAACTGGTGGGTTTTAGTCAGTAAGGATCTGAGACCCTTCCACCCAGAGCGGGAGGGGTCATTTGATGATTTCCAATCTTCAAAAAAAAAAAAAACAGAAGCCTAATTGCCATCAAACAGGCACAAATCTGGACTCCTGCAAAGTGTTATTGAGTTGTTCTATCAGGAATTACTCAGTAGTAATTCCTGATAGAACAACTCAATAACACTTTACCCGACCTAGGAATCTAACCCAGGATTTTATGTTCAGCAGTAGCGCTTGCAACCACTAGACCATTGAGGCAGCTTTTTTTTTTTCTCTGCAGTTAAGTTTTAGTAAGATAATGTTCTCTCCAGTTAAGTTTTAGTAAGTTATGTTCTCTGCAGTTTAAGTTTTAGTAAGTTATGTTTATCTTCCTCATACCTGGTTTCTTCTGAATCTAGCAAGGAGGTTAGGATTGATCTTCTTGAAAGCACTGTGAATGGAGATAGCTGGTACATCTTCAGGCACACATTCAGGTTTGTATGACTTGAACAGGCCGAGGAGAACCTGCAGCTGCCTGTACATGTTCTGTAATAAAAAATGGCAGCAAATTTAATTTGTTCCCATATAATGTACCAAGAAAAAAGTTCACTTACAAGTTCTGATTAGAGAACTCGAAATATTTTATAAAAAAAAAAACAACCAACTTCCAAAAAAAACACTACAAACTGAAAAATTACTTTATTTTCGGAAGTTGGTGTCTTTGGTTTCGTATTTTCCTTTTTTGCCACCTCAGGTAGTGGGATCAGTGGGTTTAGGACTTCTGAGATAACAAATATTTTAAAAAATAATAATATATTATAACCAAATTGAGAACCTTCTCCTTTTTTTGAAGTTAATTAAAATATAGAATGTTATGCTTCTTCTATTATTCAAACCCAAAAAGTCAAACTCAAAGCATTTTAGTATTGATCAAACTATCAAACCCAAGGTGCACTATTATTATAAACTAGCTGTTACCTAAGACTTCGTCCGCATGGAATTTAACAATAAAAGTTATCGTTCAGTTCGCAGAGTTTACGATGACTTATTAATTCTGTATTCCGCGCAAAGAATACCTATGCTAATTTTAGTGAAATTCTTCTATTTTATGAATCAATATTTTGTTTTGTACACTTTTCTCCATTTAGTTATTTTTTTTAGTTTTTGCATTTTTATTTTAATTATTATTTATTTTTAGTTTTTCGTATTAGCTTTGTTGAAAAATTTCTTTATATGCAATATTTGGTATAAGTACGATTTTCTTAGGCTAAAACAACAACACAATAATTATATTCCTATCCATGTAGATTTCTTAATCTCCATAGAGATTAAGAAATCTACATCCCCTATTTTTTTTTCTAAAATAAACGCAGCCTAAGTTACTCCTTATTACATCAGCTATCTGCTAGTGAAAGTCCCATCAAAATCGGTCCAGCTGTTTCAGAGATTAGCCAGAACAAACAGACAGACAAAAATTGTAAAAAAGATTATTTTGGTATATGGTGTAAACATCTCTGCATTTTAAAAAAGCAGTTATTTTAATATTACAAACAGACACTCCAATTTTATTTATTTGTATAGATGTATAGGTAATGCAAACAGTACAATATATATTAAGCTGATAAATGACAACAAAACCATATTTATGATGTGCAGTCTATTAACAAATAATCCATACTTATTTCTTTACCTTTTTAGCCTCCCTTTTCTTGGAATAGTCAAGCAACTCAATAACTCTCCTTCTTGTAACATCAATAGGCTTTGTCAGGGTGTATAACAGTTTCATCGCATGCGGTGTCTGTAATCACACACCAAAAGTAGTTTAATGTATTATTCCTATAACCATATGATTTTACAGACCAAGATACAATTTTTTTTATTTATATGTACAAGGTGCCCAAGGTGGCAGGGGCATTAACGCGCAAAGTTTAACCATGAATTGATTTTTTTTGTAACCAACGAAAAATTTCTACGCTAGTCTAAAATCATGTGCTGAATCAAAGGTTACAAGATTGTGCATTGCTATCACCGCTGCCACCATACTCACCTTATAGCACCAAGTCATCCAAGACATCCTAAGGTTGTCTTTAAAAGATCGCTCTTAGCGATAAGACTGCCCATTGTGTCACCCTTTGTACAGTTTCTATATTTATGTCTGTAATTTATATGGTGTACATAATAAAGAGTATTCTATTCTATTCTGCAGGCTCTTTTGTACTAAAACACTTTAAAGAGGTTGCATTTACAGCAGTCAGGCTAGTGATGGGCGTTGAACCAACAAACTAGTTGAATCAACCGTTGATCTCCTGTCAACGTATTAATGTTAACTGTTTATGAATTCGTCAATGACGTATAGCTTGTAGAATAATCCAAAAAACTAAATTTGAGAACGCAAACATAACGAACGAGCAAATTAAAAAACTTGTGTTGAAATTAACATCATAGATTGCAAGCGACAATCAATAATACATATATACATTGGTTGGTAGACTCGTTGAACATCGCAGTGTTGAATAAATACTATTCAATGAACGAACGGTTAAGTTGCAAGTTGACAATAGATACTATGTTAACTTGTTGACGAATTTAACTAGTTAACAAACTTAAATGAACGTTAACAGAAAAACCATCAAAGACCTATCATTAGCTATAGCTGTTCCCATGGCTTGTGTGGGCTAAAATCGAAAGCCTACCCAAATATCTGATATAATAAGCCCTTACAGACTGGCAGAGAAGCGTTAAGTTTAATAATAAGTAAGGCTGTTTCGAATGCTTACCAGAACCTCATAAGTCAAACTGACATAGAAAACATCATATCCTATATCCAGGGTTTCCATGTCAATGCAGTCACATTCCAAAGCAGCTAGAAAAATTAAAATATAATGTTTATTGGAAAAATAGAAATATCCACTACACTGTTCTAGAGGGTGTGCTGTACTGCAGGGTGATTGCGTAACTAACAGTAGCAATGGTTTTCATTTTGACAGTTCAACAACATTAATTACGTTATACAGTGTAAACTCGTTATAACGAAACTCAAGGGACTGAGCATTTTTTGTCGTTATAGAGAGTTATCGTTATATGGAGTGAACAAAAAAACAACCAAAATAAAATAAATGCTTGGTCGAAGACCATCACTTCCGAGAAAACAATGTGTCATACTGCACGTGTTCAAGGCAATTAAGGATAACAAAAGCTAGACCGACCTCGGATGTTTCGGAGCTTCAAAGTCTTTTGTTACCTGATAACATAACTTAAACAATAATACCGAAAATAAATATGTACTGTCTAAAAATAACATTTCTTCGTAATAGAGAATGGCGTATCGCTATAAAGAGTGTTTCAATATGTGGGTTTTAACGCAAACCAACCAAGTTGGGCTCACTTCAACGTTATAGGGAGTTTATTGTTATGAAGGATAACGTTATAAAGAGTTTACACTGTATTTATAATGTTGATGAGCAGCCAAATTTTTCTGAAAATATGAAGCAACAAGCTTCTGCCAGCGACTTCGCCCGCGTGAAATTTCTTGTTCCCCTGACCCACCCCGTCGCATCTCATCGCCTGCCCGCGCTATTACTTTGTTTTTGCTTAGCGTTCTTACTGACTTTTTTCTTTTTACTCGGCTCCTAAGGGTCATAGCGTGATGTTGAATAGCCTATAGCCTTACTCAAGAATTGAGCTATCAAATGCAAAAAGAATTTTTCAAATCCGACAGGTAGTTTCCAGAGATTAGTGCGTTCAACCAAGCAAACAAACAAACTCATCAGCTTTATAATATTAGTATAGATAGATTAGCAATATCCAAATGTTACGCAATCAGGGTATTATGTTCAGGGTGTAGGTACTTTACACCTCTGCCCTATCCCTTTGTGGAATTATAAGGGTAACGTTATGATATGTTGTTGTTATGGTATTCACAGTTTTCATGTAAAAGTTCCCTCTCACAGAGAGGAGGCCTATGTCTCAGCAGTGGGAACATTATATGCTGATATGATGTGAAAGTTGCTGAAGTTTTCACTGAAATGATAGTTGAAGGGTAAAAGTATTAGCTACATCCTTTACCTGTTAGCCAGTCAAGTAAAAATCCAATTCGTGAGAAAGTTGACTGGTCCTCATAATTAGATAGTATCCAGCTCAGAGCGTACTCCACAGTTTTGTCCTCGACACTGTCTGAGGGCACAAGGCAAGCACCCAAACTGGTCCATTTTGTTATAGCTGGAAATAAAACACACTATACAGATACACCAACGGATCTGAGTTTATAATATCACGATAGGTAAACATTATAATTACTCACGAATAGATAAATTCAACCAAACTTTGAACAGAGTATGGAAATCATTGTATTGCAAGCCAGTTGTATCAACTGAATACGCCAATTCATCGATTTTGTTCTGGAATAAATCTTTGTCAAACCCTTTCTTTAGTGACTTTATGTAATCAATTATCTCGTCCACGTCAGCCATTATAAATTAAGTTAATTAACAAATTACGGTGTTATTTTTCAAAGACCTAAATATTTTGGCACTCCGTAATCCGTTCCACCAATGAAATAATTCAAACTCAAAAAACGTTGACGATTTTTGAAACTTGAATGACAGCAGGAGACGCAAACTAGTGTTGCGCAACTGTCGATAGTCTCTAGAATACTCTCGATAGTATTTCAATACTGTCGTGACCTCGAAAACTAGTAACAATATCGATAGAGCTATTGATAGTGTTGGAATTTTACAATACTATCGATAGTATCAATCATTAGACATGAGTAATACTATTGATGAAGAGCAATAGTATCGATAGTATTGAGTTGTGATACTATTGATACTATCGCTATAAAAGTGTGTTTTACAACAATTAATAGCGATACTATCGATAGTACTAGAACTATTGATATTTTTACCCCATCGATATTCTATTCATCGATATTATTAGATGCAATACTAATACATTTTCGTTAAATATCGATAAGGTAAAAATATCGATAGTTCTAACACTAGCGATAGTATAGTAGTAGTATAGTAATAGTAGTCATTGTTGTAAAACACACTTTAATTAATAATAGTGATAGTATTAATAGTCATCATCATCATTCATCATCATCAACATTTCAGCTGTAAGACGTCCACTGCTGGACATAGGCCTCCCCCAAGCAGCTCCACTGTTGGAACTCGTTGTTGTGTCTTCAGTTAATTAAACACAGCGCAGAATAATTAAACCTTTATTTGGTGTTAAACAAATATATATGTGAGAAAAGATAAAAGATATAGAAAGCGAACTTTGATGGACATACACACGTTGACAACAATAATAAATCTATCAAAATAAATTTTCTTATTGTTCCAAACAACAGTTGTCAATTTTAAAAACAATCTCATTTTAAAATTCACAACCAGCCTGTCTACAAATTAATGTGACAGACATGAGGTTACATATGTTTGCTCCAACACTCCTCCTTAATCTCGTGTCCATTCACACACCATACATGTTTATCAAACACACACACCCATACCTCTCACACACCACTGAAACTTCTCTCTTGGAAGTGGTTTCGTTAAACCATCTGCGACCATGCATGTGGTCTCCTTATACTTCAGTATCACCTCATTATTTACAATTGCCTCACGCACAAAATGATACCTCACATCTACATGCTTAGTACGTTGGTGATGTACTGGGTTTTTGGCAATAGCGATGGCAGACTGACTATCACTGAAAATGGTCACGGCTTCATCCAATTTGTAGCCCTGTCCATCAGTTACTTCGGCTATTAGCCTTCTCAGGAATATTGCTTCTCTTGCAGCTTCTGATAGTGACACATATTCTGCCTCTGCTGTACTAAGAGCTATTGTTCTTTGTTTCTTGCTCTCCCAGCTGATTGCGCCACCTTGCATTATGAAGACCAAACCAGAGTATGATCTCCTATCAAACTCTCCAGCATGATCTGCATCTGCATATCCTTCTAGAGGTCCATTCTGTCCTTTTAAATATTTTAGACCATGACTCTTAGTGCCCTTGAGATAACGAAGTACTCGTTTTGCTGCGATCCAATGACTCTCGTCAAATGAATTATTAAACTGACTCAAACTGTTCACTGAATGAGCAATATCTGGACGTGTGCACACAGCAAGATACATAAGAGAACCTATCAATGCTCTATATGGTAGGTCATCTCTTGACTTGTGTTCTGATGGAGGCTTCTCTAGCCTTTGTCCAGTTACTTCCGGCGTTGAAACTGTCTTTGCATCTTGCATGCCAAATTCTTTAAGCAGCTTCTCGATATATTTTTCTTGATTGAGGTTTATGCTATTCAAATTTTGTTTAATTTGAATACCAAGCATCAACTATGCCTTGCCAAGATCTTTCATATCGAATTTTGACATAAGCTCTTTCTTCACTATCTTCATTTCTGTTAAATTGTTCCAAAATAGCAGAATGTCATCTACATAGACAGCCAGGATTATTATGTTCTTTCCTCTAGTCCTAGTGTAGACGCAGGGTTCATTTAAGGATCGCTTAAAGTTTAGCTTCCTCAGTTCCTCATCTAATTTTATGTTCCAACTTCTTGGAGCCTGCTTCAGTCCGTATAATGACTTCTTCAGAAGACACACATAGTCCTCTTTTCCTTTTTGTTCAAAACCATGTGGTTGTTTCATGTAAACAACTTCATTTAAGTTTCCATTTAGGAATGCAGTCTTAACATCCATCTGATCAATTTGAAGATCCAATTTAGCTGCGAGAGCTATTAAAGTTCTGAGTGAGCTGTGTCTCACAACTGGTGCGAAGGTCTCATGGTAATCAATGCCTCTCCTTTGACTATATCCCCTTGCTACCAGGCGTGCCTTATACCTATATCCGCCCACCTCTTCTTTGATTCGAAATATCCATTTAGAATCAACGATGTTGTAAGGGTACGCTGGTGGTTTGACCAGTGTCCAGGTATTGTTTTTTTGTAGAGCATCTAACTCCTCCTCAATTGCTTTTCTCCAATTTTCTTTATCCATGCGTGATAAAGCTTCATCCACTGTCAGTGGAAAAACACTTTCAATAGCTTGATATGTGATGTGATCCGGAAATTGTTTAGGTTTCCTCTCTCTTAATGGATATCTTCTCTCACTAGGAAGTACCGGCTCTGGTTGTAGTACCTCTTCGTCTCTTTCATCAAGGGATTCCCATTCATCACAGCTTTCTGTTTCATTGCCATTAGATTCTTCATTTTGATCTAAATCATTTGTATTTATTTCTCTTACAGTCTCATTCTGTTCTTGAAGTTCTTCTTCACTTTCTATCACAGTGTTTGTTGGTACAACTGGTGGATTTTCGTGTTCAAAAACTATAGATATCTCATCTTTCTTTGTTTCTGAACTTCTCTCTATGGGTTGAAATTGATTTTCGAAGAAAACAACATCTCTTGCTTTATGTACCATCTTGGTTTCTGGATCAAACAAACGATATGCTTTCGCATCTTCACAGTATCCAATATGAAGCAACTCTTTGCTCTTCGGATCCCACTTGGTGCGTTTTTGTTTAGGTATGTGCATAAACGCTTTGCATCCGAAAACTCTGATATATGTCAGATTTTGTTTCTTTCCAGTCCAAGCTTCTTCAGGCGTTTTATTCCTAACAGCTTTCGTTGGTGATCGGTTTTTCAGAAAAACAGCTGTCTTCACAGCTTCTGCCCAAAACTTATTGCTTAATCCAGCTTCTTGGATCATGCTCCTAGATTTTTCAACGATTGTTCTGTTTGCCCTTTCTGCTACACCATTCTGTTCAGGTGTATATTCCACCGTTAATTGATGTTTGATTCCGTACTTCTTCATGAAATCATTCATCCGAGTATTTACATATTCTTTGCCATTATCTGACCGTAAAGTTTTTAACTTGTTTCCAGTCAGTAATTCCGCAAAAGTTTTGAATTCTTCAAGTTTATTAAATACTTCACTTTTACATTTAAGAAGATATACGAAGGTTTTACGCGTATAATCATCTATAAACGTTACAAAATATTTGAATCCGCTAAATGACTCTTCAGCCATTGGTCCGCAGACGTCAGTATGTACTAGCTCAAGTACACTGTCTGCTCTATTTGCTGGACTGCTTTTCTTGAATGGTTGTCTGGTTTGTTTTCCTTTCAGACAAGCTACGCACTCTAGTGTATTAGAACTGTTAGAAAAACTCACCCCTGTCGCCATGATATTGCGTAATAGTTTAAGATTACGTACTCCAAGGTGACCCATTCTTCTATGCCATAAGTCCATCTCATCTCCACTGATAGTAGTCGCCAGCGCTGTGTGCTTTAAGCTTTGCTTTAATTTATACACACCATTTTCCTCTACACCTATAAGTAAAGGTTCGCCAGTTATTTCACAATTACTACTCTTTACTACGTTAAAACCTCCCTTGTAGAATACTACCTTAAGATCTTTCTTAGTGACAGCACTAACGCTAAGTAAGTTTGCAGCTAATCTCGGGACATACATAGCATTAATTGTAACATTCGGTTTCGTACATACCACTGTGCCACTTCCAAAACCTTGCAACCTTTCTCCGTTTGCACACGCTACAGTCACTCCCCTTTCATACTTCTTCAAATCATGTAACCATTCACGCCTTGAAGTCATATGATTAGAAGCTCCCGAGTCAACAATCCAAAAATCTTCTGAAGTTGAAGTCGACATCGCCAAAGCTGTAGATGCTTCATTTCTCTTCTTGCTTGGATTGTCTGGACAATCTTTCGCTTTATGTGGTCCATTGCAAATGAAACATTTAAACTTTTTCTGTTGTTTTTGTTTAAAAGTATTTTTCTTTGTCAAAAGAGCATGATTGTTTGCACTCGTAGTCGCTGTATGTGTATCCTCCATTTGGTAAAGTTTAGTTTTCACATAATCCGTAGTAAGCTCAATATTTGAATTTTCAATTGCTAATCTCATAGCTTGAAAATTATCTGTTAAACCTTGAAGCATTAGGGCAGCCAATAATTCGTCATCTATTTCCTTTCCTAGATCACACAGTTTTTGTGCAGTCGTCATCAATGCCGAAATATAATCTCTTATAGTCGTGAACTGCTCCAGTTTAAGACTAACTAGTTTTGACAGCAATCTGCAGCGATTATTTAGCCCTTTATCTTCGTATGCTTTCTCTAAAGCTTTCCAAGCCTCCTTGGCCGTCTTTGCTTGACGCACATGAATTAGGCACTCTGGTTTTATCATCAAGCATATTTTACTCCTTGCTTTTTGATCTCTCTTTTTGCCTATCTCATCAACGGGCGTAGTATGTGTATACTCCCATAGATCATCGTGTATTAAATATAATTCCATCACAAATTTCCATGAACTATAGTTAATGGCACCATCTAGTTTCTCAATTGACGCCATGCTCAAAGAATCATTCTTACTTACAGTTACTGCTGAATGATTTTCGCCGTTTTCAATCATTTCTCGGTTTATTTGGTTTCTGGGCCCATAACCTTTGTTGGAACTCGTTGTTGTGTCTTCAGTTAATTAAACACAGCGCAGAATAATTAAACCTTTATTTGGTGTTAAACAAATATATTTATATGTGAGAAAAGATAAAAGATATAGAAAGCGAACTTTGATGGACATACACACGTTGACAACAATAATAAATCTATCAAAATAAATTTTCTTATTGTTCCAAACAACAGTTGTCAATTTTAAAAACAATCTCATTTTAAAATTCACAACCAGCCTGTCTACAAATTAATGTGACAGACATGAGGTTACATATGTTTGCTCCAACATCCACTTCGACCGGTTCTGTGCTTCTCGCATCCAACGGGTTCCTGCGGCCTTCACAAGGTCGTCAGACCACCTTGTGGGAGGCCTTCCAACGCTACGTCTTCCGGTACGCGGTCGCCACTCCAGAACATTTCGGCCCCATCGGCCATCTGTTCTGCAAGCAATGTGCCCTGCCCACTGCCTTCAACTTTCTGACTAACTGACAGGCTATTTAAATTTTGACAATTCAAAAGTGCCTGTACAAGGTTTAATTGAAATAAATGCTGTTTTGAGTTGAGTTGAGTTTGAGTTTGCCACTTAAGTTTGGCAATTCTTCGGGCTATGTCCGTTACCTTGGTTCTCCTCATTCCTGATTCGATCACGCAGGGAAACTTCAAGCATAGCCAGCATAGCATAGTATTAATAGTATCACAACACCATCCATACTAATATTATAAATTCGAAAGTAACTCTGTCTGTCTGCCTCTATGTTACCTTATGTTTGTTAATGAAATGTCGATAAAATTTGGCAGAGAGATAGATTGCATCCTGGGGACAGACATAGGATATTTTTTATCGACATACCTTGCGGGCGAAGCCGCGGGCGGAAGCTAGTACTATTTATACTATTGCTCTTCATCAATAGTATAACTCATGTCTGACGATTGATACTAACGATAGTATTGTAAAATTCCAATACTGTCGATAGCCCTGCCCTATCCACATAGTTACTAGTTTTCTAGGTCAACTATAGATCAACTATCGATAGTTAGGCAACACTAACGCATGTTGGAAAAAACAGTACTGCTAATGTGGTTATTGTTATCATGAATCGAAAACCATCATACCCCTCACTCATATAAAAAACTGTATATTAGAAAAGGATGGCAAATAAAGTGATTGTTATGCTATAGCGATGGAACGTTCTCTTTTTTTAACTGGCATTAGAAGTTTTGTTTGTTCGTGATAATTTCTTGAAAAATTCAAATGGTACTTGCTACGTTACAGTATATATAAAATATTATATATATTTATATATAAAAACACATGATTAAATTCAAAAAGTAAAAAAAAGTAAAATTTTAACTTTTTCTTGGCTTGGATTTTTCTACGTTTAATGTCGTTTACGGAGTTTGTTTATTACACAATATTGTACATTGAAATAGCAATAAAATAACTGTATAAAAATATTTCAGTGCCATTAAAAGAATAGAAATGTTACACTGAACAATTAATACAAATAATGTCATTGAAAATATAATCAACTTGGAAACGATAACGGCATATAAACAAAAATAAAAATATGTCATTTCTTTACTTACTTTACAAACGACAGCTGAACGCGTCTAGCTCTATGGTACAAATACTAAATGTTGCAATTAAAAAAACTATGCCAAAGAGAGGGGACTTTTCAGATACACTTTTCAGCTAGACACAGAAATTTATAGTAATATTATTATAAATGAGAAAGTAATTCTGTCTGTCTGTTTAACTGACTTCAAAAAAGAAAGGAGGAGGTTATTAATTCGTCGCGTTTTTTTTTTATGTATGGGCATACACTGATTGCTCCGTCAATTGTGGACCGATTTTGAAAATTTATTATTTGTGTGAAAGGATATACTTTCGAGGTGATCCCATTGTCATTAAGTTGGAATTTCATGAGAGGATCCCATAGAATCGAAGGAAACCCTCAAATTTTATAGGCAAACCCATAGCGATTAGGGCATTTTTTATTGTAACTCGTGCGTTTGCGCTTGGAAAGCACCATTTGGTGAAGTGGAACTGATGATGAAGACCACAGATAGCCACCGCAACTATTCAATAATAAGTATTTCATGAGTTGCGATTACTTTAATATTGTTTCTAAGCAATTTATGCTCGTCACAATGCAAATGGTGAAATGGAGCTGATGGTGAATTACCAGGAGAACTCCTCAACAATTAACGTCCCTGTATCGGGAAAAGCAATATTTTGTAAAAGGCGATGAGCAAGTTGATACTATGCTACTGTAACTTAGATAAATTATAAGCAAGGCCACTAAAAAGCGAAAAATAAATACATTTCAACAAAAAAAAACGGACTTCAAAAAAACTACAAAGTGAAAAATAACTTTAATTTTGGAAGTCGGTGGCAAATAACTAAAATACATATCCAAAGACACTGACTTCCGAAATTAAATTTATTTTTAACTTTGTAGTTTTTTGAACTCGGTTTTTTTTTGGTAAAAGTTTTTATTGATGTGTAACATGTAACGGTGGATTAGACCGGCTGTTGGCGTTGCCACGCGCTTATATCTCTGCGACTCTTCCCACTCGGGATGGTGATACCTCTTCTCTTTTACAATGCCAAGCTCATATACCTATAGCGTTATGTAGAGTCGATATTTCGCATCAGCCAGGCGTCCCGTGACATTTTTTTAACAAATTACATGCAATGAAGTCGTGGGCAACAACTAGTCCCATAAAATCATTATCAATAATTCAGAATTGCAGATTGGTAAGCAAAGAGAAGCGCGAAACGCATTAAGAATACGTTGATACCAATTTAGTTAATTGAAAAATATTAAAAAACACGTAGTGCGATTCTTTAGATTAAGAGCTACCTAACTAGTTCTGAATCCTTGTATCAAAATTTGTTAGAGGGCCTACAGCAGCAAAGCTTAAAAGGAGGGTAACGTTTTTTTCTTCACAAAATAGCATTCTGGCTCTTACATCCCTTAATAAGTGAGTTAGAAAATTGGTGCATCCTGACCCGGATACGATAAGTCTTCATTCAAGAGCGAGGGAAGCGAGCTCGAATATTGTAATATGCTGGCTTGTTTAACTTAATTGTGATTTTACCTAGAAAATGTAAGAGCGAGCGGAGCGAGGTCGAAAGTTAAAGCATATGATTCCGATTGTTTAGAGTTGATTAGACTCGTGTCATTTTGCTAAATGAATGCAATAGCTTGAATATTAGACCTCGCCTGTACCTTAAAACCTTTGTAAGCCATAAACAAATCACGTTCATTTTCATATTTTCACTAGGCATTTATTCATTACGGACTTCGTATCAATAACATTTTGAGTGTTGGATATTTTTCAAATTTTTGCTTACACAATAATATCGAGGCCTGTAGCTCGAGGCTCTTTATCATTGATATCGCTGATACGGTGGTAAAATAAAATAATGCTTTCATCGCTATTGATTAGAGCACGCAATTGTAGTAAATAATTCTGAACATTCTAAATATACGTCATTCACTTGCTAAAATTCAGAAAAGCCTTCTGACCCGGCCTAAGTTTAACATGGACTTTCAGATCACAATAGTGGTATCACTAAGTAGCATAGACAAGACGCTTTATATTTTCGCTTCTCTTATTTGAAGTGTCAAAATGAACGAATTGTCGTTTGAAGTAAACAGTATGGATATTTGCCAATTGACTATTTTATAAAAATGTTCAAAATCATATAATCAAGAGTTAACTTTTAGTGTTTAATAAAAGCCGTCTAAGATGTGGCCCATGCTCCTAAATCTGACGCGCGACGAATGTCGCCTCACGCTCCGTAGACTCGGTATATATTTAGTCCTATAAATGGCTTTCATTTTCCCTCCTATGGTTTTCTTAAATTATACTCAGCGCGTCTTAGCTAATTTGTTGACAATCGTATTACAAATATGTTCAGAAATGTATAGTATATTCATTTGTTTCTAGAATTGGAAGCCTACTCGAATATGATCAGTGTGTTTAGAGCACAAGGAGCATTGGAAGACAACAGAAAAAAGCTACTGGAAGAACTGCGCGCCGTTTTGCATATAAGCGATGATCGGCATAGCGCTGAGGCGCGCCGCGTGTCTAATGATGAGTTATTAGCTACAATTGCTGATCAGTAAGTTGATATTTAATGTTTTCAGTGTAGTTGTTGATTTATTTTTAAACACTGTTACACAAAGTCAAAGATGGCTGAGAGTAACTGAAAGTCAAAGGTATTAACATATTGCTCTTGTTTATTAGTGTTTCTAATTGATTGTGTGCATATTAATCTTAAAAGATGGTTTTAAAACTTAATATTTTTAAACTTCTTTTTATGTTTTCTATTCTTACATATTGAATCTAAGCCTTGTGGATGTATGTTTGGTTTGACAATGTGGGTTGACCACTGCTTTTTGCAAACATATATGGCTGTATTATGTTTATTAAAAGTGTTAGAAAGTAATTTTGATATTATGAAATTTTGACAGATAACCTATTCATCTGAAATGTCAAATAATTTTTAATAATTTCTTCTTCAGTCATTAAAAAGTTTTGTTAATTATTTTTATATTTAAAAAGTAAACTATATTTTCCAAGCAGTGTCTTTTTAATTGCACCAATTTCAGATTTACATAATAAAAATAATTTGAAACTTCTTTCTTTTATTTTTGTTGAAAATTTATGGTTGATTAATTCTGTACTTCATTATGATATATATTTTTAGTTTCATCAAATATAAATATTTATTTAATTATTACTATCTATGCTAACTTTACATTAATGGATTATGTTATTATTTCAACAAATAGGTTATCAGGTCCAAACACAGGTATAGCATGGATCAGCGAAGGACGGAGGCGGGTGCCTCTTATGCCACGAGGAATCGCACAGACCATGTACACAGAAATTGCAGATAAGGCAGCTGAAGCTGCTGCTGCTGAAAATAAAGAGATTCAGAAGAGACTCGAAGCGGAGAAGCTCGTAGCTCCAAAGTCCAATGAGGAGGAAATGCCTGATGCTGAGGGGCAGACCGCTGAGAGTGCCATCACATCTGACCATGATGAGACCATGTACCCTCCCATAGCTATGGAAGATCAGACAACTAAGGTGTGTTTTGTTCTTTCACTAACCAGTTTTTTTTTTAAGTATTTGAATATAATTGCTCTTTGTCAGTTTATAAATTTTCATAGAACAAAAAAAAAACTATTTCCTAAATCTTTATTCAATAGACTTTGCATCTGGCTTATAACAACTTATGTAACATCAATAAACTGAGCAGTATAATAAGTCATAAAAGTTTCAGTTAGCTCAAAACTGTGCATAGTAACAAAAAAAATGCAGATTTTTATAAATCAATGCAAATGTACGAGTTATTTAATCTTATCATACCTTCCTGGTGTTGCATTATTAGCAAGCTATATTTGTTAGCAAACTGCATGAGTTTGCTAACAAATATAGCTTGCTAATAATGCTTTCTTCCTTTTGATTTTAAAAAATCTGCATATTCTTCTGTTACCATGCACAGTTGAGCAAACTATTCAGAGAGAATAGACAAACTTTCCCTTTTTCATATAAGATTCCAAATTGATTATTCTATTCACAGATATAGATAGACCTAGATAACGCAAGTATCACGATCTGTATGAAAACCAAGCGTGCCATTTTTTTACTACCTACTATGACGTCACAAGCACTATTTAGTGATGGGAAAACCAAATCGATTCAAAGACGCCGCCGCGTGCGGCACCCGTCTTGCCCCACCTCCGGGGCCCAGCGCCAGCGCTGGCGCTCACTTAGCCAGCAGTTCACAGGACTGAGCGCGAAAAGGCGGCTTACTGTTTTTGTACTTAAGTTGGTGCGATTTTTGACACGCGAAGTAGTTACTCTTGTGTTATCTAGGTGTACCTATATCTGTGATTCTATTCACATACATAGTAACTGTAATTTTCTTTAACTTTTTTTAGATTTGGGAATCAGAGCTTGTAAATCGAAAGCGGAAAGTTCCAGAGGGTGGTGCAATTCCAGACGAAGCCAGCACTCCTGTCAAAAATATGAGGAACATACCCGTCAACACCAACCAAAAGCATTTGAATTTATCACAGATTTATTCGAAGTTCTCACAACCAGCTACAAGTGAGTTGGCATTACTACTATTATTTATTTATTATTATTACTAATATTATTTGCTTATTTATTGTTTCATTCAAGAAAAGAATATTTTTGAGAATTAGCTTTATAATTACCATCAGAAAAAAAAAATACCAGTATTTAGTCTAACAATTAAATGTTTCTACACAGGTAAACCATCAGGGCAGTCAAAACACTCGTATAATCAAGTAAGCAAAGTGTCAACCAGTAAACCGAATCAAGGTCATGGTACGCGCTCGACGCCGCACAAAAGCAGGTCTCATAAAAGTGCTAAGGGTGCACAAATTGTTGTATCTAAATCGCAAATGAAAAAACAAGAACTGCCACCTTCTCCTAACAAACAGTACAATCCAACCTCCATGCAGATGGAGTATTCAGGCCCTCCTAACACTTTCCAAGCTAGTTATGCTCAATCTATATTAGGTAATAAAACAAAACCCGACTATTTGGACGAAATAAAGCCTAAAGTGTTGTCTTCCCCGGGAATGGTGACGGACTCGCCGACCATGCAGCTACTGACACAGCCCGCGACCGTGCCGCACGAGCTGGAGGTGTCTGAGAACGCGCACCCCGACGACCCCGCGTCCTTACAAGCGCAGAGCACGCCTGTCACCCACAAACAGACAATATCCGGAAAACCTTGCCAACTTATCATAAAGAATCGCGGTGAAATAAGCACAGACAAAAAAGTACAAATGTCTGACCTCAAGTTGTTACAAAAACCCTCTGAGGGTATAAAACTATTGTCTAACAGACAAGTAGTCGTCGCACCGAGTTCAGCTCAGAAAGGTTTAAACACGCCGCCGGCCAAACTAGTGACTACTAAAGTGATCGGGTCGATACCGAAATCTCGTAATACTAGCACACCCCTTATGTCCGAGAAAATGATTGTTGTCTCGAAACCGTCGGCGGAAAGTAGAAACATGTCCAACTCTAAATTAATAATCACATCCGGCGCCAGCACGGCGCACAGGGACCACCCGACTAGTATAAACAGCATATCAAACAAATTAACTGAAACACTTACACCTAAGGGCATTCCTGCCACTGATCTAAAAGTATCAGCTAAAGCAGTCGTTTTGAATCCTAAATCAGGACAAAAAATGGTCGTTTTACCGGCAAAAGCTCGAACGAAACCGGGGAACGACGGACAGATACCGCTCATACATTTCAAGGGCATACCCACTGCTATGAAGTTAGTACCAGTGAGTTCCCAATCTGTTTCACAAACTCCCAAAACGCCCGCTATGACTGTAATGTCTTTACCTACAACGGTTAGCTCAATCCCATCTAGTGCTAAAATCGTTGGTGTGGAGACAATAAAAACCGCGAACTTAGCGGATATTGTACCAGTAAAGGGTTTAGCACCCGTGACTACTCCTAAAATGTCCAATCCCATCGTTCGACCATCTAGTGCAAAAGGCAGCGTTATTGTAGTACAAAAGGGTACAGCGATAGGCAAAGCTTTAACATTCGCAAAAAACGGGAACGACATGTCTAAAGTAATAATGGGTAAAAATGTCAATCAACTATTACAAGCGTCGAAGACTGACCAAGCCGAGGCAGCCAAGTGTGCGGGAAATGTTATTGTTTTAGAGTTGAACAACGAACAGACTGGTCGCACTACTACCATGTCAGAGATATTAGACAGTCGCGGAACTAACGCGCCTCGCATTTCCGACGAGAGCAAGAAGTTGTCTCCAATTACCCCAGAAACACCAGTACTGTTTGAAAACCAAATAACAGAAGAAACTTGCAATGCGAGCAGCTTAGACTCTAATGTTGAGAGCATAGGAGAAATGGTACCTATGGTAGATACGAGTTTATCATTAATCGAAAAAGATGATGGTAAATCAAATTATCCTAAAGAATCAGAAGGTGTCAAAGATTCGTCGAGCGTCACCGACTGGGAAATGGAACTTGACACAGTATCGAGAAAGGGGAAAGATGAGGACAAGTTAAATTCCCTACACCTAGACTTGGGCATGTCCAGTGACAGCGACAGTGAGTACATATCCACCAGTCACAAGTCAAAAAACAAACATTCATCACAGGAAAGCATGCAACGGGCAACACCAAGCGGTAATCTATACATTTGATTCCACCTTTATTTTTATTTTTGTTTGTTCTTCTGATTAATTTGTAAGAAAACCTAAATATTTGTTCAGGTGAGAGCAGCGAAATGTACAGCAGTTCGAGCGCAATGTCCCTCGCGACCAGAACGTTGCTCAGCCAGCTACAAGACGATGGGTCGTCGAGTAACGATTCGTCGTTCGCTCTCAGAACTAAAATTGAAAAACTAAAAGAGAACGATTCTAAACTAGATAAATCCGAGTCCGAAGCACTTACGAAAGCTAAAGAGAAACTTTCGCAAAAAGTAAGAGAAGCTCAATCACAACAGAAGAGAATAGACATTTATAGCACTGCAATCACTACTTCTGATATAAACTTAGACTCGTTCTCGTATCTGGACGAGGGCGACATGATGGCGGGGGACGATGTTTTCGCCACGGTGGAGGCGAAGACGCGCGAGCCGAGGCGGGCCGACACGCTCGACGACCAACTGAGCCGATTATTAGGCGAAGACTCGGCTAACTCGACTGACTCACAAACTGTAAGTGAAAGTATGCCTTTAAATAAATAAATGAGCAATAAATTAGGTTAAATAAAATGATGAAGCCTGTGGAAAATATCTTTAATAAAATGTAATGAACTTAGAGTAAGCGCGGACATATAATGTGAAGTGAAAAGTGGTGACATTGTGGGTCTCGAGGGAGGCGTGATCATAGTGCTGTTTTGTTTGTTCTGTTAAAATATACAGTTTTTTAAAGGTGTTTGTATACTATCTGCGTATTTACATATTTCCCTTCATAATAAAGAGGCTAACAGATTAAAAAAACACCTTAGTAGTAGTTTGGGGATATTCAAATAATCTCATCTGCAACATTGAGCTTGAAATCAGCAGTTTAGTTTTGTTTGAATTTTCTAAAAAAAGATATAGTAAAAACAGTCTATAGTGTAACTAAAACAATTGCAACTCTTAAATAAAACTAATTATCTTCACAAAAATATTCAGTAGGTTTATTTCACAGTGGTGTACACTGCGCAAGTAAGAGTTTTGAAATAAAACAGAAGTCATGAATAACATATAACTTATTTAATACACAATCAAGGTAACTTAAATATATATTTTACAGTAACTAGGAGTATATTGCTTTTACGTGCATATAACTGCAGGCCAGTAAGTAACCTGCATTCAAAAATGTGCATATAATATTATTATAAGTTCATGTAACGATAATGGAAGTGTAGTACAGTAGCTGGCCGAAAATATGACACAGAGTGAAAGAAAAAGATCGGCTTTGTAGAACGCCATCTCTGTCACCCATTCCTGTGTCACCATAGCTTTGATTTTCTAGGAGAGCGGTTTCGTCATACTATAACGGCCGTCATGAAAATCTGTCATTTACACTAGTATTTGACATAAGTCAAACCCGGCTGCCCAAAGATTTAAATCGCTAGATTTGCTCTCATTGTACTTAGTCACGCGAAAAAGTGCCCATACTGAGGAGAGTGAGCTCACACATTATTGAAAAGCGTTTCCATGACAATAGAGTCAAGACACTACGTCATTTGTGTCAAAACAAAACGGCGACTATCTTTAAACGCGGTAGGTCGAATCTGTGGATTTAAATCTTTGTAGCTGTCATCATTTTCATGACAGTTGTCACTACGGCCGTTAAGTGCGGCCACCGCTCTTCTGAATCGTATCTTGTGGCCGTTTATCCACCGCCACGTCAACGAGAACGAGATGACAGATCCGAAGTAGCGATACATACATTTACTATGGCCGCGTGTCCACCGCACGCCGTCACCGGGACGTCACATTCGGTTCGAATAATCTCGTTGACATCCCGTTGTGTGATGATGTGTCATATTAAGGGTACTGGCACTGTAAGTGGGTTTCAGTGGTAATATCATATTCTCATGTATGTGGTTGTTTGGTTTTAAAACGATTAAGTATAATTAATCTTAATAAAAATATGGGACCTGCGTTACCACATTCACGTAAAGTGCTGCTTGGTCCCGGGGAAATTTTACTGTGGAATGTAATTTAAAGCATAGATTTAGTTTACCAAGGCAAATTTCTCATGAAGTACCTATACATAACGCACAAATTATTTCTAGATTTTTAGTTCTTGATAATGAATGTTTGTTATTTATGTTACTTACCAATGATTTTAAACGCAATAACTTCAAAAGGCCTCTTAATTAGTTTTAATTTGAAACTTTAGGTTTATTTCTTTTATAGAAGACTGCTATTATCTATGCAACGTGGTTCGCGGAGAGTTAACAGAGCAACAATGTTACGTAAACGTATACCAGCTATTTACTGATATAGCCACATACTTACATAAATAATATATAGATTTTATTTTATATACATTTCCTTTTAGGTTTTCCTATAATATTTAATCACATTATTTATTTCACGAGTTTTTCACAGTTGTTTACTATTCTAATAGAAACTACTTAGGGTGCGATAACAATGACTAAATAAGTATGTATAGTAAACATAGCAATAATTTTATTTTTCATAATAACATGCTAAGAAATCAAAAGGTGTACATAATATTGTATAAAACAGTTTAATTTTATAGCATAATAAATAGCCCAGTATAAAGTAATAGATTTAAATGATCACACATTGAGTAGGGATTTAGTACATCCTCATTTTACTTGGAATGTTGTACCATCTTAGAGACTAATGGCATTTTGTTGAAAAACTATCAATGGCAAATATGACCACACGTATCCACCAGTGCCTAAATAAATAAAATATTTAATAAACCTGGTGTATCTGTTACTGGTCTAATAATATGTTAGGTCTAAGCTCATCCTAAACTATTGTTTCGGTCAGTAACATCACCCACAAGATCACCCTCAAGATTTGCAAAATAATAAGTAAAGCATTTTCAAGTTGTGTTTTACAAAACAGAGTTGAAGCAATTTTATGACTTTTTGTGTAATTTACTATTGATTATCAACAACAATACAGTCATACACTAATTATAAACTTATCGAAAAAGCCTGTACTAAGCATAGCACAGCTAAACTGTAACGCTAGGTTCAGTTGTTAATTAATACTAAATCTATAGTTGCAATATATGTGACAGTCAATAGTCGACATATTGAGTGAGATAAAGTAACTTATTATAAGTTTAAAATAAAACTTCTACGGAATTTATCCAGTGGAGCCCAGCATGCGAAAACAACCACAGTAGGCCTATAAAATAATTGTTTTAAAGTATAAGGTAATGTATAAAACTAATGTCCGTGACTACCGCCGGACCACCAACCCCAATCGCTCCCATATTTGGTAAATAATTAGTACTCAGTTGGTACTAATTAGTACTCTAACAACAAAATTGGTAACTTAGTAGTTTTCGAGAAAATCGACTTTGAAGGTTGTCCGGCGGTAGTCACGCTCCCTTCAGCAGGACCACCATGAGCGCCGAAAAAGGGGGCACGCTACAGCTATTCTAAATATACAAATAACTAATTTTTGTATAAATTTGGGAAGAAATCAGAGTTTTTAATAGGAAAATCTTGAAATGAAAATTTGGCACCGTGACTACCGCCACCCCACCAATGGCATGGTATATCTCGTAAACTACTGGAATACTAATTATGAATTTTGGGTACGTACTAATTTTCTATGTAGGTTTGAGGAAAGCGACGAGCTTCTCTAACTAGGAATCAACATTCAAAGTCGTGGTCCTGCTGAACAATTGCGAGACAGTTATCATCGTTGATTTTCGGTAAACGTAAATGTTACAGTTCTGTATTTTTTTACGAAATAAATCACATAGAAAAGCTGTATCGTGCCCCCTTTTTCGGCGCTCATGGTGGTCCTGCTGAAGGGAGCGTGACTACCGCCGGACCAAAGTAGATTTTGTCGAAACTACTAAGGTACCAATTTTGTTGTTCGAGTACTAATTAGTACCAATTGAGTACTAATTATTTACCAAATATGGAAGCGATTGGCGTTGGTGGTCCGGCGGTAGTCACGGACATAAAAAGCCCTATCTTTTGGAGAGATACGGCGCCATCGAAAAGTGCAAACCAATGCAATTTTACTTCACGATTGTGGGTCGTCTGTCCGATTTAGAATTCAATTTAGTCTAGTGTGATCACCATCTTCCAACTTCCTAATTATATTACCTACAAATTGAATACTGTAATAAGCGCTTAACCAATTATGGGTTAACTTACCAACGCCACAATGCGTGGATGCGGCACCGGTGGTCGAGGCTGACGGGCGTGAGGAAGACGCAGTAAGGAAGATGTAGTCTATCTAGATATATTTACAGGTTGTCTTAAAAATGGTGGTGCTACACGATACTTACGTTTCTTTTAATCAGGACAAATGAAGTATTAAGCTATATAAAAGGTTTGTGATTGTGTACAATTATTTACACAAGAATAAATTAAGCATAGTTTTAAATGTGACGCTTATAAAAATAAGTGTTAACTTATATTTTGGAGTTTCTAAAGTTTTACCCCCTAAACATCCTTCAATAAAAGTAATGAGCATCAAATTGTTCATAGTCGACATAAGCCACGTCCTCGCTGACATCAGAAGCCCAGATAAGAATCGGAGCTTCAAAATTAATAGAACCTCGAAACTTGAGGTGTGTATATTAATGGTACATATTTCTTGCTTTATACAGAATGTTTGTTGGTACATTCTAAAGAAATTGTGCCATGGGTAGTAAATAGTTTGTTCAATGACAAATTTGTACATATAATTTTAATGTTACTATTTTTATTGAAAATATCATTGACTAGTGTCAACTAATAAAAATGTATTTTGTATTATAATAATGTACGAGAAAGCATTTTTGGAGGTCTATGTATGTTCTACAATAAACTGATTTAGTTTAGCAAAATGTTAATAGGTTTTTGTCGATATTAGATGCAGGTGAATATGTTTAAGATTGTTACCACGATGCAATAAAATTGTGGATAAAATGTGTTCCCTTTATATATTATGTGTCCTTAAAGGATTTAACTATTGTGTAATATAAATAAAATTCTTGTTGAAATTTTTAAGTCAATGTTAACGATTGACCTGCATCAGTTTATTTTGTAAACATAGAATAAGATGTTTATTTGTTTCGTCAGCTGTAAATATTTTGCGTAGATATACCTAGTAGGTACCGTCGTAGAATCAAACATGTTGATACAATTTTCTGTGTTTTTTCGCAAGATTATTTGATCTACTTATTTTAACGAATAAATTTTTAATCAGACTTATGAAGTTTTTTTATACCTTTTTATTATATTATGGTGTATGTATGGGAAGTTTTTTTTGTGATTTGTGGCTTTTCAAGTGCTCAAACCGTTTTGGTCCTAAAGTTCTACCAATCCTCATACGAAACTGCATCGATTAACATCATAAAAATGAATAATTGAAATTTATGTTTTCCAGCTGAATCTGTGAATTCAGTGAGCAATTTGAGCCGAGAATGATCTCATAAGAACTGTTTACTGTGACTGCAACAACCAACAACAGACTGCTAAGGTAGTTGCCCTCTCAAAAATCCACCCTATTTTTTCTATAAAAAACTAAACCAACAATAAAACATTAAAAAAAATTTACAAAAAAATCCTACTTCCAAAAAAAACACTACAGAGTAAATAATAACTTTAATTTCGAAAGTCGGTGTCAAAAAACGAAAATACAGAACCAACGACACCTACTTTCGAAATTAAAGTAATTTTTTACTTTGTAGTGATTTTTTTGGAAGGCGGAAGTTTTTTTTTTTTGAAAAAGTTTTTGTTTTTCTCTTTTTAGTTGTACCTACCTACCCCAAACAAATTCTAATATCACTACTTGCTATGTGAATCTCAGTGACAGAAAGCTATTGAACACAATATCTGCCTTACCCTTTAAAGGGTACAGGCGTGAGTTATGTTGTGTGATTGCGTAAACAATGCATACATATGCTGTAGCATCAATTGCGGTTGATATGCTGGCATTTATTGAAGAGTTCCGTCGTCTGTCTCCGAAACTCATCATCAGATCTTTACGAAATTTAAATGGGACCATTTCGGAATAAATCCCAATCGAACAAAAAAATTGCAAATCCGTCTATTTACGAGGAGTTACATACATATAAAAAAATAGAGACATCCGAATTGAGAACCTCCTCCTTTTAGAAGTCGGTTAAAATGTAAAATAATCTAAAATAAAAAGCTTTAAGGTATGCCCATACAATAAAAGATAAGAAACTGTATAAACTGAACCCCTTATTCATAAATGTCTTAGACATGTTTAAAACGTATTAGACATTTGATTTAAAAATAACAAGGACATACAGTAGAATTTATAAAAGATATTTATGCATAGGGGGATTACTTTTTAATTTAAAAAATAAAATATGCATACAAAAATATATATGATAAAAGCAATAAAAAAAAACAAACATTAAAAACAAGCTGGTTTCATAAATACTGTGTTTTTTTCGACCATTGGAGTAGAAGCGACGATTAGTTACACGACGCGACCACGATTGGTTTACGATTTTTTAATAAATAGATACGGAGCCAACGAATTTAATTTTGGTCGTCAGCTCGGAATCTCAAATGCTGAAACAAAAATGTTTATGTATAAATACTTCGCACTACGAATGCGAAATGTTACACATCGCATGTCGCCGTACGCTGCGCATGCCTCGCAATGTCTGTATCCGCCTTTAGACACAGGCTCCACTCACTGAGGGGGCCTGTGTTGCAGCAGTGGGAACATCAGACTGATTATACTATTAGACGAGTCCTGGCGATCATCGGGAAAACAGGACAAAATCATTCCTGTGGACATAAACTCAAAACATCACACTAATATAAAATCGAAAGTTTGTGAGTGTGTTTGTATGTTTGTTGCTTCTTCACGCTCAAACAGCTGGACCAATTTTGATAAAATTTTGTATGGTGGTAGCTGACACCCGGGATTGAAATATAGGCTACTTTTTATCCCGATATTCCCACGGGATCGACACTTATGCGGGTAAAACCGCGGGGTGCTGCTAGTAGTAAATAAGAATTGACAAGTACCATTTTTTTGATACGGTGTTTAAGAGGAGACCGTGTGCATTGCCTCCGCGACGTAATCAACGTTCTTTGACGAGATGCCAGCGACGGAAATACGGCCGTCCTTTGTTAGGTAAATGTGGAATTCCTTAGTCAGACGCGCGACCTGGAAACAGTGAAACATAGTAAGTATACAGGGTGTTTTAAGTTCTAAACTACAAAGCATAGAGAAAGACGCGGATAAGAGCCATGAGCTTAACAAAAAAAAAGGAAGTGATACTTTTTTTTTTATTAAATTACCCCGCAGGGTCCGTCAGACGTACACTTGTGAATTGTCGCTCATGGAGGTGAAAAGTCTCATTACGATACTTGTGAGTCGATCGAGCGGATAATAATAAGTTTATAGTACAATTATACCTGGTCAGGTTTAAGTCCAGTGTAGCAGAACATGCCGATCTGGTCGGTAATGTGGTTCCATTTTTGTTTGTTGCCGCGTTTCTCGATACGTTCGCGCAGCTCCTTGCGCATAGTGATGATACGGTCAGCCATTGTTTTCACGTCACTCAACCTGTAAACGTGTACACATTTTTGCTAAGAATTTGTATGTAAGTAGTGCGAGAGAGAGATGCAGCTATACAGGGCGTAAAAAAACACATCACATAGCCGTCAACTACGCATTCTGTACATCAAACTAAGTAACTGCATAAAAATTATTGCTGGGACTTTTATTTTTGGAGTGAAAATCTCAAACTCAAAGCATTTATTTCAAATAAACCAATTACAGGCACTTTTGTTGTCAAGGGTTCGGTGAGTTAGAAAGATGAAGCTAGTTGCCCATTCCAAAGCGTAGAAGGTACCTATAGAGAGGAACGGGCAAGAAACTCCACGGACACTCTTTTAAATCATAAAATTGTTACAAAATATTGGTTACATCATTCATCTTGAAATTATACATGTGAGAGTGAAAATTTGCTACTTTCGGTAGTACGCAATGTAACACACACAAAGCATTGTGCTTATGGGTGAATGTAACGGTACAGGGGTCGTGGGGGTATTTAAAGTTGTGTTATAACATTATAAACTTGTTTTCGTAAAATTTGGAATTTTGACCTTCAATATCTCCGTAACCAGAAGGTTCCCAGGTACAGAATAGTAGGTACAAAAAAAATACAATTTCGGGGAGTACCTACAAGTGGCTCTCGGCTTCGTTGTCTTTTTAGACCTGTTATAGTAGGACAGATGGCCATCTCTTTCTTGCACAGTAAGGTAATACTTATATGCGAAAAATGAATGGTGTGAAGTTTGGTTCCAGACTTTACCGAGCATATGATTTTTACGTTTTCTTTGTGTATGTATTCTATAGTCTGAAAGAAAGGTGTTCTAATATTAAATATTAGAACAATTTGTGGGTACTACATTCTTAAAACTATGCAAGGGATGGGTACGTAAGACACAGTCCCCACAAATTTAAACGTCGAAATTTTTCGTCCGTTATATAAAAAAATCTGCTGTTTCATACAACAGTGCAATACCTACGCGGCCAAAATGTATGGAACAACTATATTATTTTAAAAAACCGACGAAAAATATCAACGCAGGGGTGTTCAGAATCATTTACTAAATCCAAAGGTTGCGCGTCCATGTCCGTGCCACCCTCGATTGTACAGTATTTAAATGTTGATGGCTATGATGTTTGCCATCGGATACTTTTTGAAACATCAAATATCAACAGGAGAACTTACCACATTTTATTAAGTTCGGGGTTATTGAGAATCTCCGAGACGATGCGCGAGCCGTTAATAGCAGGGTTGGAGTATATTGTGCGGATCAAGATCTTGACTTGCGACATAACTTTGGCGGCGGTCTCCTGGTCGCCGCACAAGAGGGTGAGCGCGCCGATACGCTCACCATATAATCCTGGAATAGCCAAAATAATTTCATGTTACAAAATTTGACAACTCATATGTACCAAATACAATGCGTGCTACGAAAGATGAGACTTGACACACCACGTGGTTTGACTTACGCAGAACACGATTTTAGGTATCTTTAGCGCTATGAGGTCTGAGTGCGGGACGGGACCGGACGTCATAGGGGCAGCGGAAAGAGCGGGGGAGGCGGGGTCAAGTCTCATCTTTCGTGGCACGCATTGTACACTACAAGACATTTACGTTGTGTTTGTAGATCGATGTGCAAATACTTTAATTACCTTTCATTATTTTCTAAACCTGACAAGGAGCGGATAGGCAGCAACTGCGCTAGAATTTCCCCCATCTAGGTTGGCAGGGAAATTGACGCGCAAACTGTCATGATAAATTCAGGACATGATTCTAGATCCCCTAGCATAGAAGTTATTCGTAGGTTATCCAAAAAAAAAATGATGTTACATAGAAAAGTGCAATACACACGCGGTTAAAATTTATGGAATAGCTATTATTTTTTTAATAAGAGACAAAAACAATTGAGCCCAGGCGGGTCAGAATCATGTAAGTACCGAATCCATGGTTGCGCATCGATGCCACCCTGTGTAACTACACCCCAATCCTTCCCCGTAAACAAACATGTCATTAAAAACATGCAGTGAACTCTCCGCTTATTAAAAACAAGCTTAGATAAACCCGACTGGAATATTTTAAGTAACGAAACGAATAATAAAAAGCGTATCCAGTACATTCCGGATACCTCAACACTATGATAATTTTCTGGTAAATTTTTAAAAAAGTATCCCTAAAGAGTGAACCACAATCGACCCAACTGACGTAATATAAAAAAGTCGGATAAGATAACAAGGTCAGAGCTGTAAACACGCGGTTCATCATTCATAAACAAGTATTGTTTGACGTCACAGTTGACTTGACGACAGCCTAATAAGCGACTGTTATTGCATCGTTTTTATTAACAAAACCTAATCAAAACGTTCGCTTCGTAACAAGCTATGCTATGGAATATTAACTTTTACAACGAATTATGAATTGAAATGAAATCAAATAGGTAAGCAGTTAAAGTAACCCAGGAAAATAATACATTTTCTACGAAAAAATCCTACTGACAACTGTGTATTCTGAGAACTACTGTGCTTAGGTGAAACTTGCATAGATTTTATGTGCAGAACGAAGAAAGAAACTTGGAAGAACTTGTAAATTGACGTAAAACCATAATTAATATTCGCAAAAAACCGACCACAGACCATAGTATTTTTTTTAAGCACTAATATTTTCCTTGCTTTAAAAATAAATTAATGTACAGACGCCAGCACATCAAGCTAAACAACAACAATCTGTCAAATTTATTTAATAGATTTTGAACTTTATCGCAAAAGCGAAAAAGCGGTTGATTGTGAAAATTTGACAGTTTCGGGTAGCTTGATGTGCTAGCGTCTATACTTCATTTTGGTAATATTCTCATCTCGTTAACAAATTCTGATTTTTTCTAGTCAAAAATGGCCTTTGTTCTTTTCGTTCATATTATTAATTGTGAAGTTTTACCGGCCTCAAAAAGTCCGGGCCACCCCCGCCCTTGTGACGCTACGCCATTCTACCTACATTACTTTTTTACGAGGTAAATGGTAATGGTATCTTACGGATACTGTAAAGTGTAATCCGGTAATATCTTACAGCTATGTTTGAGGCACTTCATGAATATTGCGTCACGACGATATTTATTTGGGTACTTTCCGATAGCTAACATCATTTATCAAAGTCATTACACTGTTTCTGCACGTTTATCTGGCAAAGCAATACATAACCTTGCATAACAGAGAAATGCAAAAGAGTATTTCTTAAACGGGATGCGCTAACGTGGTTTATTGGCTACCTTACACGGCACATAGATTCAATTTATTAATCTACAAAAGGTCATAGGTAATACCTTTCTATTACGTCTGCCTTTTAAGGGGGAAACGCTAAGGAAGCGCAAAGTCCAAGTTTTCTTAACTTTTTTTGCAATATGCAAGTCAGCATCAGATTCCATGTTGATCTGAATATGATTCGCGACCGTAACAAGTATGTACCTATTTATAGAATTGTAATCATTAAAACTATGACACGTGGACACACTTACCCATGTTTTTGGCAAAACTCTGTGCTAACATCAACGTATGACCCTCTTTTTCAAAGAGACGTACGGCATATGCGTCGTTGTCAACACTGCCGGTGGCGAAACCTTGGTACGCCATGTCGAAGAATGGTAACACCTTCTGGTCTTTGATGACCTAAGAATTAAAAAAAAAGTGCGCAATGTTCATATTCGTTTAAGCTAATGTGAGCAAGCGTTTCATAAGAACATAATGTTATATAAATAATGTTCGTATTTGAATGATACGCTTACATTATACGACAAATGGTCTTACTTAGCACGAACTTAGATGTTTGAAATAATCACTCTGAAAGTTTAAAATAATCAAACATCTATGCAACAAGATGGAAGCAAGTTCAAAATTGTAAATGTATGTCACATGATCAACTTTGAACGTTAATATCTCGAAAACGTGACACTTTACTGGGTTTGGTCTTAGAATGATTTCTGATTGCATTCATGTAGCAATGAATCTAGATAGGTGACACGCGTAGCCGCCATTTTGACAAAAAAAAAAAACAAAATAGCGGACCGGGTAGGTATGCCACGCAGGTTTCAAACCCTATAGTGTGACCATAGGTGACAACCTTTGGTTGGATTAAGAGAGAAGGAGAGACGATACTGTAGGTAGTTTGTGTACCATTTACATCCATACTAATATTATAAATGCGAAAGTGTGTCTGTATGTCTGTCCGTCTGTTACCTCTTCACGCTTAAACCGCTGAACCGATTTATAGTTTTGATCCCGATATTATCACGGGATTGATACTTATGCGGGTGAAACCGCAGGGTGCTACTAGTATACAATACATACATACATAAACCATCTAATAAAAAGAATATAGATACGATTTGTAAATATTTACCTTGGACAGTTCCTTCCAGTCTTCCTGCTTAGGATCGACTCCGGTGGGGTTGTGCGCACACGCATGCAGCAGAATGATGGAGCCTGCCGGCATTTTCTAAAATAATATTAATAAAAAATACATATTATAGGTATTTTATGTACTGTACATGTTTCTATAGTTAATCACAATATCGGGGCTAGTTATTCTCTCTATACAATTACTTTTAATAACAAGGTAGGTACCATATTGATAAGCACATATTAATACACTTGCTTCTGTTAGTCTACATATTCAGGGCCGTTCCTGACTTATTGTGTACAAAATTACAAATAACTTCGATGAGGCCATGCTATAATGAGTTAATTTCCATTGTTTTCGATTATAGCTCCTATAAAACTGGCTATTAAAAAGTCATTATTTTAAAAGTAGTTGTCCCATGTCTAGCCTAGACTTTGCAGGCTCATTTTTCGAACTTTCTTTTCTTTAATCTTTCGACTAAATTTAAATTAGAGGCCTATGTTCAGAGGAGGGTGAAGTCATGTCGTAGATAATGATACTAACTAAAGGATGATTTTCACCAAACAGCTCACACCGCATCGGATCGGAACAGATTTTACAATCTTTAATAGTAAATTGTTTGCCTAGGGGGCAAACAACTATGTATTTTGAAGGCGAGAGACGTCACTCGAGCTTAAAATAGTGTTGCTCCCGAGGTCGACACTCTACTTTTTATCACCCTCTATGAAAAAATAAGTAAGTGCAACGAACAAGAATAGTAATTTTATTTATTAACATACAATTACTTGAGGAAGACATACTCATTGTTTTATAGAACTAAGTAAAATAAACTTGAGTAAAGAATTAGGTACAAACGAAAGCAGAATGCTTTTCGCGCGTTTTTTATTTTTCATAAACTATTTTTTTATTTGGCTCGCGCTTTACTTTATCATACAGCCTGTTACTTATTCGTACAATGTTCGTGATTGATCTCTTTGGTGATTGGAACTTTTACTAACAATATCCACATTCCAAATTCAAATCACTTTTAGTCCCTAGGGATTAAGAAGCCATTTTAGTCCCTGTTTACGAAGAATACACAAGCTCTTTTTGAATAGATGTGATAAAAACGATATTAAATCGTGTACACAGTATTTAAAGCCTATATTACCAAGCTGCGCACAGCAGCTTGACCGCGGGCGTCTTCCGCGACACGCGATCGTAGCCAAAAGTATGCTGTGACGCGCGATCGGCTCCGTACGCCTGTCGTCATATCTGATCGAATCCTTTCGGCTGTCGTCCAAATCTTTCTTTATCTCAGAAGAAAATAATCATAAAACACAGAGTTTTATGATTATTTTCTTCTTCTTCTAATTTAATAGCCAACAATACTACGCAACTTCAACCATTTTTTAAAAATCAGAACACGTCAACATGGTAGGAATGAAACTATTTGACTAGGCGCAGGCGCAGAAACGAATACGTTTGCAAGCGACGTACGGAGCCGATCGTATGCGTCGACATCCCGCCGGACGCGATCGGCTATCGCCGCATCCGTTCGCCGTCGTTTGGTGGAAATCATCCTTAATTCGTCAAATTAGTTGGTATTATCATCATTTTCATCATCAAATTAGTTGGTATCATCATCATCATCATCAAATTAGTTGGTATCATCATCATCATCATCAAATTAGTTGGTATCATCATCATCATTAATATCATCAACAACTTCACCCACTGCTGAGCATAGCCCCTAATTTAAATATTGATCATTCTCTCTCCTACTTTGCTGTGCCCGATAGGCTCTACAATGATCATTACTGTCTTTGTAAAACCTGCCCATTACTGTCTTTGTAAAACCTGCCATCTGAGTTCTCATTGTGGAATGTAAATAAATATTGAGTATTGAAAATAAGGGCGTTACCCAATTGTAAAATATACTTAGATCATTTTATAATATCACGCGTGTGTTTCGTGGACGCCTTTATCGCATTAACGAACAAGAAACAATAAATATGTATTTTGTTGCTATAAGTAGTCATTCCAGTTTTATCTAGTTATGTAATAAATATGATAACTTGAGAAGTGCTGACAAGAATAGTCGTTAAAATGGTTTGCAGATAAGTATATTTGGGAAGTCGGGGAACTACCTTATTATCTATATAAGCATATGGCGTATTATCTGACCATATTGGGTCCCTAATCATAAATTTGTAGACCAAAAAAATAAATGTCATCATCTGTCTAGCTTTTTCCCAACTATGTTGGGGTCGGCTTCCAGTCTAACCGGATGCAGCTGAATACCAGTATTTTACATGGAGCGACTGCCTATCTTACCTCCACAACCCAGTGACAAAAAAAAAGCTATGAATAAATAAAAATTAAGTTCGTAAATAAATGGAGATAATAATCTCAGGTCTTTGTCATTAAGGTACTCATTAGCGGCAAAAATTGTTAACCTGCATTCTAACAAAACCTAATTGTATGCAGAAAGTGTAATAATAGAAATGCCTACACACACTATTTAAAGGTCTTGTGTTAATTTTAACATTCTAGTTTCTCGTCAGATGTTGAGTTTTTTATTGGCAGCTTTACAATAAACAAAAAAAGAAACGCCTCCAGCTTCCTTAGCGTTATTAATATGAATACGATAAATACATAGTGATTAGGATTACACAAATAAAATATTATAATGTTTAAATGTCTATTACACAAATGGAACTTAAGGCGCTACCTCGAAAATAAATCGTAACGACTGATCCACTTAGTGAGCGAAAGAAGTTTAGTACTCTCCCGAAATTTGTATGGAAAAAATATCGACTAGTGGCACCTTAAGAGCGTTTACGCCGTACGGCATTTCATACAAACTTTCAAGCCCTTATTTTTCGTAATGAATGAACCGATTTTAATGAAACTTCATACGCATAAGCAGGATACAAAGATCTAAAAAAGTCAGTAGAGAACATTTTCGAAAAATAATGTTACAGCCAAATTAGACATTTCAAAAATGTTTTCTACTAACTTTTTACACCTTTGCGCATATGAAGTTTCATTAAAATCGGTTCATTCATTCATGTAAATATAACCTACCTGCATTATTTTATCTTACCTTATTATATGTATATTGTATACCTAATAATAAAACTTACCTTGATATCTTCACAGGCACCACAGAGGTCAAAGCCGTGTGTCTTGGGATCATAGTAACGGTACTTCTTGTGTGGCATGCAGAGCATGTTGCAGATCTGAGGGTGGTTGCCCCATGTTGGGTTGGGGAACCATATTTCCTTAGTTCCACCATAGTGGTGCATTGCAAACTCAAGGCCAAGTCGCAGAGCACCGGTACCGGATAGTGTCTATGAAATTAAGATTGCTATTAATTTACTATTGTAGCGAATATTGTGTCAATATTACTGGGCGACAAAATTTTCTTACAGATGCTACTTAGTTTTAAACGTAATAAATATTTCTAATGACTATAATTATGTATTGTTATTTATTATGCTTTATGATGTCAATTTGAAGATGAAATAATGCGAAAAACTTACCTGTACAGTGCAATTCGATTTGTTTTGTAAAGATTGACAGCTGTCACCAAATGCAAGCTTGGCTACGGCATTAGTGTAGGCCGCGTCACCCGAAATTGGAGCATACTCGTGGTTCATACACTTATTGAAGATGATTTCTTCTGCCTGTGGTCAAGTTTACGCACAATTACTACCCATTCATAATCTGCCTAGCCTTTTCCAAACTATGCTGGGGTCTGCTTCCAGTCTAACCAGATGCAGCTGAATACAAGCTAATTATTACTCATTGTTAAATATTGTATTTATTTGTGCAATATCTCAGTCAATCAATCAAACAAATAAATAGAAACTCAATCCATATGGTGGGATTTGGATGTGGGTTACTCTCTCTCCTCCCTCTCTTCTCCTCTCTCTCTCTCTCAATCTCTCTTTTTTCATCTCATAATTATCTCTCTTTTGTGAAATGATGATGTATTCATAATTTTTTTTGACATACATTCATAAATTATCTGTAGCAATTTTTTTACATAGTCAAAAATAATGTCTTATTTCAGTTATCTATCCATCTTTAGTGTACAGAATGGCTTACTTATATTTCTGTTGCTATAACTCTATCTCTAAGCCACACATAAGTGAAGAATGACAGATATCTAGGTTGATACAACAATGTATTATGTATAGTTAGATAATATAATTATTATTGTAACTAATATTATAAATGTGAAAGTGAGTTTGTTTGTTTATAACACTTTCACACTAATGGCTGGTGGATTTAGATGAAATTTGGCACCTGGGTTAGGACATAGGCTACTTTTCATCACAGACAAAGTCGCTGGCAAGAGCTGGTTAGACAATAATGCTGACCTTTCTCACTGACGGCAGAATATGGGGTTTGCCTTCATCGTCTCTGTAGGCACCAACACCAAGGTTGACCTTCTTAGGGTCCGTATCCCTCTTGTAGGCCTCCGAGATACCCAGGATCACATCAGGGGGGCCCATGGGCACATTGCCCCAAAACGTGCTGCAAATATAATTAATTTATTTAGAAGTTCAGAATGTGGAGAAGTCCAAAATGAAATGATTACCTAAAGAAGTTCTTATGAATCTTTTATGCACCAGTTAATATTCACTACACGGTCAGTGGGTCGTCTTAGGGGCGTATGTTTAGTTTATACGTAATAAACATTATCTAAAATGTTAATAGATAAGCTCACAAACAAATTATAAGTATTACAATTACAAAATAATCACTAAAATTGAATCAGAGCTAAAACGTCTTAGTATAACATGCTGACATTTTAATAATATCAGTAATTTATTCATATTTTTTATAAAACTGTTACGTAAAAATAACCAAATTGCCGGTACATTACCTGTTTGCCCTTGCGGCGATGTTAAAATAATCTACATTATTTCTTAGAACTTGAACTGATAATTTTGCTAAAATATGCGGCATTTTTACTTTTTTTTTACACTTTTAATGACTGCTGCACAGACTAAGCCGTAGGTTAAATACACAGATGCGCGCCCAATCTATTACTATACTCTATGGATGCGCGGCGCAGTCAATTATGCCAATACAATAAGTTAAGTATGATCAAGAAGATTTCACTCCGGCAAGGCGGCAACAGCAGAACATTCTGTTCTATATTCCGAAAGTGCTGCCAACGCTCAAAAATATTTACCTTATAAGAGGTTTACGGGTAAATATTCATGAGAGTTGGCGATTTTAGGGATTTTTTACTTTCCAAAACCCTTAAAATCGCCACAATAGGGTTAATAACTGATTGAGTGACTGAAATAATGATCATAAGCGGCAGCACTGTTCGCCACAAACCGTCATTGTTTTGTTTTGTTTAATTAATAACAGCCGTACGGGTAGATCTTTAAGGTTAAGCAACGCTTGCCAAGGTTGGTCCGTGTATGGATGACAATCCTTAATATACCGAGAGCCTCGAAAAGCACGTTAAGCAGCTGGTCCCGGCTGTCATTTGTAGATCTTTAACAGTCGTTACTGGTAGTCAGAAGCGCAAAAGTTGGATTTTTGAAGTCAGATTGCTCCTTGTAAAATACTGGTCTCTAGCTGCATCTGGTAAGACTGGAAGCCGACCTCAACATAGTTGGAAAGAGGTTAGGCAGATTGATGGATTGGTGATTATTTACTTTTGTGTCGATCACAAATTAAACGTAAACTAGACAAATATGTACGCAACGCGGAGTGTAGCACTATTAGAAGACGAGCTAAAGAAAAAGGAAGCACCTACAACTGGTTATATAGCAGCAGTATTGGAAAAGTACCTAAATAAAATATGATCATTTTATAATTTACTAGCAACGCCTTGCGGTTTCACCCGCATAAGTGTCAATCCTGTGGGAATATCGCGATAAAAACTATCCTATGTCCTTTCCGGGACTCAAACTATCTATATACCAAATTTCATCTAAATCGGTTCTGCGGTTTTATCGTGAAGAGGTAACAGACAGACGCACTTTTGCATTTATAATATTAGTATGGATAGTTTCTTCTGCCCACGACTTCGTCCGCGTAAAATTTCGGCCCTTGATCCACCCCGTCGCATCGCATGCCTGCTCGCGCTATTATTTCGTTTACGCTCAGCGTTCTTTCTGACTATTTTTTTTGACGTGACAACGTCTAATAAATCGATGAAGCTGGCTGCACTCACGAAAAAACATGACTCATGTAGCGTTACCTCGCGGCCTCGCTCTGTAGCGTTCCATGGCGGCTTGAAGTGCAAGCGAATATTAACAAATGCAATGCAACTATTCCATCAGTATTTTCTTATGACGTTGTCACGTTCAACCAGCAAACTGACTTTACAGACAACCGATTTTTTTTTGTTTTTGCTCGACCCCTAGCGTGATGCTAAGAATCTAAGAATTTTTCAAATTCAACTAGTAGTTCCAGAGATTAGCGCGTTCAAACAAACAAACTCTTCAGGTTTCAAATGTATGGATAGTTTTTTGTCTAGTTACAAATTCCGTGTAATAATTCCTTTAGGTCTATGGCTTCTATTCACGAAACAAACTAGCGGTAACTTAGTAGCTCGCCTTCTACCCACCCTGATAGCTGGTATAGCACTATATTTATTGAGACTAATGCTAGGTTGCTGCCACTGGCGAGTCTGTCAAACGGTGCTGTTCAGTAACAGCACCGTTTGACAGACTCGCCAGTGGCAGCAACCCAACCACAATCTTAATGTAATGAAAATAAAGATCACAAGGCTCTTAGCTAAGCAAATTAAAAGGGCCGAGTCAAACCGTGCCGTTGCCGTCGAGTGGAAAAACGCCGACTAGCAAGTAGAGGGATTTCCAAAACAAAATCTAAATTTTCCTTAAATCCAACATTTTGAGATTTTCTTCCGGGGTTTATATTATGTATAATATGTACGGACGCCAGCACATGAAGCTACTACAATCTGTCAAATTTAATAATAGATTTGCAACTTTATAGCTAAAGCAAGTTGATTGGGAAAATTTGAGTTTCAGGTAGCTTGATGTACTGGCGTCGTACATTCAAATGTACAGACGCCTTCTTTACGTACATTAAAAAAATCTCGATGTGTTGTCAAATAATAAAATAAAAACCGTGCAAGGCAGGGGTGGGTCACTAAAAATATAGTATTTAATTAATTGTTCAGTTACGTAGGTTCCGTTAGCAGTGGGAACCACTTTTGTCCGTTGTCTTTTTACCTTACTTGAAGGAATTCTTTATAAGCTGACAACATTATTATTACCAAACGTCATTTTTACAGCGACGGCCGACGAGCGTCTCGTCTGGTAAACACACCAATGTCACGAAAGGTCATCATGGTGCATGACTCAAAAATTCAAAATGCGGCTTTGCTTTTCTTGTGAAGCTATCCTTTTTAAGCGCCGGCAATATTCTTCGATGCATTTACAGAATAAGTTGATAGGTAATTTTATTTATCCCGGGTCATAGTAAAGCATCCAATTTACTAAGTCTTCCCTAAAATCTTTCCAAAGCCCAGCTGTATATTTATAAAGCCAAAGACCTAAATCGTGTAGGTAATAGTGTTGTAAGAAACTAAAACTTGAGCTATTTTTGAAGAATCGAGTCTCATAAATAAAACTTAGAGCTCAAGTCCTTCAGAATTTGGAGTCCGTTGTAAAAAGACTTAATTGAGTCCTGCCAAAAAGAACTCAAAGACTTAGCTGTAGTTTGAAGTAAAAAATAAAAATAGCAATGAACAAATTATTAAAAATAGCAATGAACAAATTATTGATTTATTAGGTAAGTACGTAACTATTATTACCACGAAGACGGGCACATTAAAGCCCTTATAGTTTTATTACCCAATCGGTTTCGTCGTTTGGTAATTAAATTTCCTGATTTAGAAAAGGTCTGCTCGCTTGGAACTTTTTTCGCATTTTGATTCAGCAAACCATCAGTCTTCAGGTGGATACTTTTTGTTACAAAATTTTTTGTGCGATTTATTTTTTGAATCAGTAAATAAATATGGATGACGATATAAAATCACCCAGTATTACCTATCACAATACACCAACTCAAGTTCGTGACTCAGTCTAGCTCAAAGAACTTAAAAGACTTGAAAGGACTCAAAAAACTCAAAGGACTCGGACTCATGTGACTAACGAGTCAGTATTGAAAATCTACTCGTCTCGAAATGAAGACTAAAAGACTAGAGTTTCTTACAACACTAATAGGTAAGTTAGGTAACCAATGCCCGTTTTCACGAGATTATATTAGTTTTACAGAAATACGCCCCAAGGGGGTTGGTAGGTTTAAAGTTAGAATCTTATCGCGCCGTCATTATAGCGGTGGAGTTCTTTATCGGCCGTCATAAAAAGGCACTGCTAAATGAGGGCTGGCAAAGTAGTAAAGGGTAACAAAACGGTATGGGTAGGGAAATCAAAATTTTGAAGACAAGTGATGGTAGCTGGTAAGAAAAAGTAATTTGCTATCATTTTGCATTATCTAGTCTGGTACTTGCTGACAAAGTAGTTTTTTTTAAATAACAATTACTTTGACAGCAAGTACCAGTACCTACAAGTTAGTCTGCGTGTATAACATTACAGGCCTATGAAATGTTGAGCGAATCGATGGGTTCAGGAATGGGCAGCTGTAGACTTTGTGTTGGAAACTGGCAGGGCATTTAGTATGAATGAAGAGCTTTTTGCCTCTCAAGGTACTCTTGAAGGAAGCTACCTATTGAGACTTGAAGCCTTGGCGCGGCAACTGTTTATGGAAGACAAGGGCCCCCGAGCCACTGCCACTATATCATAGCATGACAAAAGCAGGAAGGAGAAAAATAATTTTGCAGCTTACAGAAGTTCTGTAAGCAGCAAAACAAACTACAAGTTGTAAAGTTCTGTATTGTTTTTAACTTTTGATGAACGATGAAAAATTTACATAAGCTGCGTAAATAGGATTTCCGGGGTGTATTCTCATGATAATAATATACTTTGAACTTTCTTTATCTACTTGGAATAGGTTTTTTTTAGTTTTGTTACTGTATTATAATTATTTAACTTGTTAGATAACGTGATAAAGAAAACGTGAAAAAAAAGTTTAAGTCTCCTCACAAGTACCTCTCAAAGTTCACGAATAAACTTACCAACACCCACACATTTTTAAGAATAGCACCCCCAAACCTAAATGTCAAAATTATTATGACGTTTTCTTTTCGCTGAAAGAATTAGTGTCGAATAATCGTGTTTATTTAGTAATTCTGCTTTAAAACGTTGAAATATGGCTGCTGAAATTAAACCTGCTCCAAGGACGCCCAACGATAGGTTTTCTACAACAAAGAAACCAGCTCTATTGAGTAAATTGGAAGGTTGCACCGACGATGTGAATGCAGCGGTCGTTATACCTGGCGAGGACGGAGTAATTAGCGTTTGTGATGATAAGTAAGCGTACTGACTCATATTTCGTCCATTGTTTGATAACAGAGCTCTATTATCTGTATTATTTTCCGAAAAACATGTTCCTTTTGTACCCTCATTGAACTGTCAAAGTATTTGAAATCACCCACTACGTGGGCTGTAAATACTGTTAAGTTTTTAGTTAATTAACTAATAGCTGGTATTTAAATAGATGGGTATCAGCTACATGACTCTTTTGATGTGTAGTAAATTGATATGAGTAATAATCTATTGTTGTTATCAAAATGCTTTTTCTTGTTTTTATTACAGTATAAATATGAACTCCCATACAACATATTATTGTTCAAAATTCACATATTAGAGATAGTGTGAATTGATTTTCTTCAAATAATGATTAAATCTGCAGACACACAGCGCTTCATTTGTTCATAAGATAAAGAATTCATTAAGTGGTTCAACTAGCATTTATTTTAACTGTGTGTGAATGTAGTTACAGTATGTTTAATGCATATATTTTTCTAAGCTCCATATGAAAACACAACTCTGATAACAAAATTTATTTCAGGACAGTGAGAGTATGGCTGAAGCGAGACTCAGGACAATACTGGCCATCTATCTGTCAATACATGCCATCTGGGTGCACGTCAATGTTCTACACACCAGAGACAAGGCAGTTATTCATTGGTCAAGAGAACGGCACAGTCTCAGAGTTCACACTGGCAACAGACTGCAATAGAATAAACCCTGTGAGTATCCACAACAGAAGAAAAAAATAAATAAAAGCCTTTTTGGAAAATATGGGAAATATCCTATTTTATGTCTTAATAATAGTGTGAAAATTTAAAAACCTTACTTAATGTCCAAAATGTCTTTAGTAAAAGAAAAAAAGTAAAATTATAACTTTCTAAGTACACAATATTAAATACAACCATACCAACAACAACAGCAAATAACATTAGAAGACTGTCATCTTATACCTATGACTCATATAAGTTATGAGTGTCATACTTAGAGCCCTTACAAAAATCCTATCCACATTCCACACTGTTGATGTGTCCCCATCAACAGTGTGGGACGTGGATAGAATTTTTGTAAGGGCTCATCCTTTAAAGATTCTAAGGGCTGATTTTACCAAGGGCAAAGATATTGATGTCTGACCGTTTTTGTATGGAAAATCTGTCAAAAATTCAACTTAATTCACAGGTTTAAGACTTATTATAGTAGGTATAGAATGAATGATTTAATTAATTAATGAAAGATTTGTTCGTTTGCTAGAATAACCTATATTCTGACATATGACATGGTATTAATTACAGATGGTTGGTTGGGTGGTGGAAGTTTAATTGAATTTGCCTGAGCATTGTCTTTGCTATATTATTATTGAGGACCTATAAACAAGTTGGTCAAACCAGTAAATCTTGACAAAACTCACACAGTAAAAGACAGACTCTGATGATCTGATGCCAAGAATTCAATAAAGACTTGTAAAAAAATTACTATCAATACTAAACCAAAATTTAGTGTATGGGCCACTGCTGGCATTAGAAAAAGCAGAGATATTTTATATAATTTGTATCACTAGAAATCATTAACTTTTGATCAAGCCCTTCATAATTATGTAAAAAACTATTCTAAAAATGAGTGTGCCGAGGCAAAATCTAAATTAATAAGTGACAAAATTAGTCTGTCTAATAATAAAATAAAAGCTGTGTGGCAGGTAATTACCAAAGAAACTGGAAACAAAAAATTGATAATGAAACCATTTCAGATTTCAGATGAGTTAAAAGTTGCCGAGACACTAGAAAATTTCTTTACCAACATCTCAATAGAGGATATTAGCTGAAGCTCTTCTTAAAGATAACTTTAATAAGGATATTCCAAGCTTTGAATTCAAGCCCATTTTTGTTGCCACAATTAAAAAAGCATTTAAAAGTCTTAACACAAAAAACACTGAAAACTTATAGGGGATTTCTGTTAAGGTTCTTAGAGATATTATTGACACAATTGCCCCTGCAGGCATATTTAATCAATGTTTAGACAACGGTACATTTCCTGACTTAATGAAACATAGTAAAGTAGTACCAATTTTCAAATCGGGTATTAAGTTTGAGCCTTCCAATTATAGACCTATATCTGTGCTACCAGCATTGAGCAAAACCTATGAAAAAATCATGCTAGACCAGATGTTGTCACATTTTAACTCAAATGGGATTTTACATAGTCGCAAGCTTGGTTTCACGAAAGGTAGGTCGACGACAGACGCGGGAGTAAAACTCATCAGTCACATTCTGGAATCTTGGGAGAAGTCCCGAGATGCAATTGCCATTTTCTGTGATCTCTCAAAAGCGTTTGACTATGTTGACCATAATACACTGATCTGTAAATTATACCATTACGGAATTCGTGGACAAGCTGCTGATCTTGTTCTTTCCTATCTATCAAAGCGGCACCAAAAAATAAACGTTATCGGGGCGACGTCATCGGGGTCTCTAGTTAAGATGGGCGTGCCTTAAGGCTCAATTCTTGGCCCTTTCCTATTTCCAGTATAATATATTAATGACCTTCCTTACATGATGGCTAACTTATCGGATATCATTTTATTTGCACTGATGACACTTCCCTTATTTTTAAAATAGAAAAGATACGGATGTCTTACATGACAACGATAGTCGGCTGTTCTTTCAAAATGGTTTGCAGCTAATAATCTTTTAATTAATGCGAACAAAACTAAATGTCTTAAGTTCTCATTACCAAATGTACCTCAAGTGGGTCTGAATTGATGTACTTGATGGCAAAAAACTAAATTCTATTACGGAAACTGTATTTCTAGGATTACTTTAGATTCAAAATTACAATGTGGCGCACACATTAGAGCTCTTTCAGGTAGATTAAGTTCAGTTAAGTTAAGGTTAAGTTCAGTTTGCAGTAAGAAAAATAAGGCAGTTGACAGATATAGGCACAGCTAGGTTAGTATACTTTGCTTATTTCCACAGTATTATGTCTTATGGTGTTCTGCTGTGGGGATCGGCAGCTAACGTAGATTCAATTTTTATTCAATTTTAATAAGATTAAAGACTACATTGAAGACAAGGTAGTTTGGCGATTCTTGCTTCTGCACATGTGGCTTCCCTGGCACCTCATTAATGGCAAAACTATGTAAATGTCTATTAACTGCTCTCAAATTACGATGTTTATTTTTTACATACTTCTTTGACATTACATCTTTTTATTATTTGACATTATATACAGTCAATTCAAATTTTTCACCCCTTTATAGGCTGTAATGGCAATCAAATAACTTGGCTTTAGTAGGTTTTTATATTATATTTTTTATTTATCCTTTTGATAGATTCTTATTATGTAAATGTGAGGACTTTGAAGGCCTTGTAGACTATAGATCTGTAGACCATTTTTTATTTTATCAAGTACCTGGTACTTGTTGACAGGCCTTTCCTCGCATACCTACTGTAATTTGAAAACATTGTAAAAGCCATTTATTTTTAAAAGAGTAACCATGGAGTTTCTTGCCGGCTCCATAGGAAACAACCATTTGGAACCGTGCACCTAGCTTCTGACGTTTCATAAGTGCCCATGTAGGTTTATGTGAAATAAAATATTTTGATTTTGATCAGCCGATCGATTCTGTAAAAATCTCACCGTGCAAACTTAGGTGAAGTGAGTTTGTTTTTGCTAGGAATTGACACTATTGACAGCTCACTCCACGCTCACTTCACCTAAGTTTTTACGGTGAGATTTTTACAGAATAGCACCGCTGATAATGAATAGGTACTTGACTTTCAAAAACCTGGCGAAATTGTGTAATTAATAGTGTTGTTGACCTCCACTTCATTGCACAATGCATTAATTTTTAAACCTGATATAATTAGTTATCAATGATTCAATACTTATTTACATCTGAATACATACAGGTAAAATGTCTGCCAGTAAATTATTTTGTATTATGACTATTTATTGGATTTATGATAAAATACAAGGATAAATTCTTTATATTTACAGCCTTTTCCCCAATCTCAAACAAATCATACAAGTTCATAATTTTTTTGACGATATTCTTTAGTAGGTAAATGAAGCCAGATTTTTCTTTTGCTAGTTAGGCTTCTCGGTGATAATTTACTAATTTTATTCTTAGGCTCGTGAGTACTTAGCGCACACAGCACGCGTGACTGCCGTCAACTTCTCGTTAAGTTGCGAATGGGTGCTCTCCGTCAGTCGAGACAAACTCTTTTCATATCACTGCAGTGAGACCGGACGCAGAATCGGCGGGTACTCCTTCGAAGCATGGTGCACGTCTTTGCAGTATCCTTTTGTAATAAGTAGTAAGATAAATAATTGTGTATTTTGTAAGTTGTATCAGGGATCAAAAGATAAGGGAACAAAAAAAGTCAGAGCCGGATCACACACTACAACGCGCCCCCGCGCGTGATTTTTTACCTACAAATTCAATAAAAACGCGCTTCCGTACCCGATTTGGTTCTCGTTTCCCGCGCCCCGTCGACTGGCGCGTTGTAGTGTGTGCATATACGCCTATAAATGCGCCCACAGTAGCGGGCTCAACAGTTTTGACATTGTTGTAATTCTAGTCATGGTACCTGCAGAAAATGGGTTTGTGCCCTGTTCGCAATCTCATGTACCATTACCAACGTTATTTGATTACGATTTACGACTGTTGAGTCGGCTGTCTGCGGGTGCCATAACTCCAGAAGTTGGTAATGGTAAGTCGACTTCTCAATAATTCGAGTCAGTAAACGGATGTCCTTCCGTACAGACTAATACGTTAACATAATTATAAAATTAATAAAACAACAAATATCGAAATCCATTTAGAGATAACAAAATGAGTTTCCTGAACGTATCCCGTCAGATTCGACTCCCAGTCGAAATATGCTTTTGTTGGAGACTATAGCGGCCAGATAACGATGCTGAAGTTAGATAATAATTGTGCTACGCTCGTTACTACGCTCAAAGGTCATACTGGGTGAGTACAGAACCTATTGGCATTTGTTTATAAGGTTTTTGGAAGAACCAAACTTTCTCTGGTAAAGCGCCTGTTAACTGCCTAGGCCACTCAGACCAAAAAAAGTCAAGACATAGCACTGCGAACAATACAGTGAAGCATGCAAAAACTACACCTCCGCTCTGTGCATACACGCTCACACGCACACATTTACAATTAAACTACACCTCACTATGTGCACACATGTTTACAAAACCGTCTAGTTTTTTTTTTTTTGGTCTGAGCTAGGCCATTGCTGGGTACCTTTACAAACATCTTCAGGTAAACTAAAATAAACAGGTAGTTAAAATTATACATAATTATTTTCCACTACATTGTGTTCACGCAGGTTCAGTGAGTCGAAAGTCCAATAACACTGTCACATTCACACGTAATCAAAAATTACACAAAATTCAGCATTTCTTATAATATGTATAACAGTTAAAGTATAGGTGTGTTCCATTTATTATTAAAGTATTTCGCTCAGTAATTAAGACTTAAAATACTGAAGTGTTAATTGACTTTTGTTGCTGACCATTCTCGCTACCGTCACAAAAATTTGTATGGTCAGCAGATAAAATACTTGAATTGTGCTAATTATTTATTTATCGCCCTATACTTGATGCGACAATAATATTCATATCATATCATTTAATAATAAATAATACTATTCATTGAATTATTAATTTTTCCAGTTCCGTGAGGGTACTGAACTGGGCTCCACTGCCTCAATTATTATTCAGCGGCTCATTCGACCAGACTATAATAGTGTGGGACATAGGCGGTCAAAAGGGCACGGCATACGAACTACAAGGCCATAGGTAATTATGATATTTTGTTTACTTGCTACTTCTATTCATTGTTCCAGATATCATGTTTCTTACAGAGTAACTAATACAATGAAATGCCACAATGTGTTACAGAACGATAATTTTTATACAATGTATTCACAGTAATTTTGGACTTGTAATTAAAATTACAAGTCCAGTTGAATAAAATTGATCTTTGGCTGAAAAAATGGAGAATTCAACCTAGTATAACCAAGTCAGTTCAAGTGACTTTCACTCTCCGTAAGGGCGATTGTGCCCCAGTTTACATGGAAAGTAAACCACTGCCAAACAGTAACACAGTAAAATACCTAGGGCTACATCTAGACAAAAGGCTTACCTGGGCCAATCACATTAAGGCCAAGAAAAAGGCAGCTTCTATTGAGATGAAAAGTCTTTCCTGGCTCTTAGGAAAACAATCAAAGCTATCTCTTAGCAACAAACTACTTGTTTACAAAGTTATAATAAAACCAATTTGGACTTATGGAATTGAACTCTGGGGATCGGCTAGCAACTCCAATATTGAAATTTTACAAAGGTTCCAAAATTTAGCTCTAAGAACAATCTCAAACGCACCCTGGTTTGTCAGAAACACTGAAATACACAAGCACTTAGAAATACCAACAGTGAAAGAAGAACTATGCAATAAATGCAAAATATATAAACAAAGACTGAGGAAGCACAGCAATGTTTTAGCCAAGAACCTTCTAAACACACAAGGGGATATTATCCGCCTAAAGAGATGGCAAATCCTAAACTTGGACCAGAGACAATGAAAATTTAAAATTATTTCAGTACTGAACCACCTAATGTGGATGTTCAATGGAACACCACAAAAATAATCTCACACGAAGACCTCATCTGATTATGGCTAGAAAGCCGATCGCAGATAAACGGAGATGACAAAAAAAAAAAAAAAAAAAAAAAAATTCACAGTATTTTGTATTTACTACGGACCGTATCGATAATTTTACATAATACGCCTTTTGTTATACCAATCATTTGTGAAAGGTAAATAATAATCAGGGATACGAATACGACTGAGGAAAAATCTTTTAGATTAGATTATTTGCCGGCAAATAACATAAACAGGCGCGAACGACGATAGTGCGTCATTTAAGGAACATATATTATGGGACCCGGTGGCGCGGTTTCATAAAAGTCAAGAGTCTTTATTTCTCACAATTTTTGTCGGCTATTGGTCTTACGCTCATCCAACAAAATGTTGCGTAATTTATATCGCTAAACCATTTTGTAAGAAAAGGGGAACAAATATTGAAAATTCTATTTATTTTCCAGCAATAAAGTCACAGGGTTATGGTACGTGGGTAGCTGCGAGCGGCTGATATCTGCAGGGGAGGATGGGGCGCTAGGAGTATGGGAGATGGGCGTGCGGCGTCGCGAGACTCCCGCGTGGAAGGAGTCCGACCTCTGCCAGATATGCCGCGCCCCCTTCATATGGAACGTTCGGGCGATGATGGAGAAGAAACAGCTTGGTGAGTTTTAGACAGATTAGTTAAATATTCTTCGGTGTCACCTTGACAGCTATTCAAGCTCCTCTCGTGCTGACACGAGTCACGACACAAGAAAAAGTAGGTGAAAAGAAAATAATATAAAAGTAACCTCCTTTTAATGCGCAAAATTAAACGTAGTTAAACAGGCAAGTTATGCGTTACGGTTATGCATTGTATTTCCGAATTAGTACGACACAGAGACAGCTATCTCAGAGTTCATAATCTCTCTTATCTTCTATGGTAATCCAAAATGGTTAAGTTCTCAGTTGTAACGTTGCTTTATATTAGATTTCAAGCGCGTTCATATTTTCGAGGATAGTACAGACGCCAGCACATCAATCTACTCGAAACTGTCAAATTTTCCCAATCAACTTTGAACCTTATGCATTAGTGATAAAGTTGAAAATGTATTAAAGACATTTGACAGATTGTAGTAGCTTGATGTGCTAGCGTCTATACCTGGGGAACCACCTCATAATCCACCAAAATCATGCATGTTAACAATTTGACATCGATGACGCCTTAATGTCGTAGCTATACGGGTGGTTTTCGTAGTCCAATTGTTACCACATGGCGTTCGGTTGACCGTATTAAGTGAGTCCGCTTTGCGCTGGTGGATTGTGGAGGTAAGGAGGAGGATTCCAAACGACTGCCTGGAGTAAAACACTGGTATTCAGCTGTATCCGGTTATACTGGAAGCCGTCTCCAACATAGTTGGGCAAAGAGGAGGCCGATGATGATGAACTGGTATAACCGAGGTGCGTTATATTGCAGGTCTGCGCCAGCACCACTGCCGGTGGTGCGGCGCGGCGGTGTGCGCGGCGTGCTCGCCGCACCGCCTGCCGCTGCCGGTCATGGGCTTCGAGTTCCCGCAGCGCGTGTGCACGGGCTGCTACGACACCCTGAGGCATGAGCCGTGAGTATCTGCTGGTACAGCAGCTATGGGGGCCCGTACCCTAATTGCGTTACTAACTAACAATCACAATCTGAATCATTTTAAAGTATATTGCTTCATATGTTCGACAAATTCGTCTGCTCAACAACGTAAATAACGCAATGAATCTTGTTGAACTGCCAAAATGAAAGCCATTGCTAATGTTAATGTTAGTGTGTTACGCAATGAGGGTTTTCTGAAATGACGTTCGCTAGGTGGCAGCACTGACACGTCAGGTCCAGGCATCTGTCAAAGAGCCTATATTTTCTTTAGTTATGACTGAATGATGAACGAATGAATGAATCGAATGATGAACGTCATCATATATTTTATATTGGAAGACCTCTTGTCACAGTGGTGCCAACTGGTGTCGTAAATTTTCACAAAAACCCTCATTATCCCGCTGCTAGCCTGCCACCACATCTTATAGCAGTATTATTTCAATCTTACTTCAGTGTGGGAAAGAGATGGAGCTAAACGTCCTGTACAACTCCATCTCTTTCCCACACTGTGTTTAAATGGTTTTATTTAAATAAATGCTTTGAGTGTGCCCCCTGTACTGCTTTTGAACTTACCTGGTAGGTAGTATGGCAGGACGAATCAAACCCTTAAAGTGTGATAACTGAAATCAGTTGTCACTTGAATATTGCCCTAACCTAATCATAGTCCACAATTCTAAATTTAGATACTCCTGAGTGGAGGCTTTTTACTTTTTTTCTGCTGTACCCAAATATCAATAGTTATTATTTTTACTAATTATGGAATCATCGATCTTTTGGATGAGGGCTCTAGAGTTTTTTTTCACCTAAAAGCTATCCGGATTTTATTTACATTTTGAGAAATATCTCTTCCAAACTAATTTTATACCATCCATATTTTCAGTCGCGAATCCCTGGCATCGTTCCACGATATGAAGCACGCGGTATCATCGCTGTACATGGACGAGGCGACGGGCCGCATGTGCACGGCCGGTAAGGACCGCGTCATCAAAGTGTGGGATGTGGGCGTGCTGCTCGCGCCCGCGCCCAAGCCCTCCACCACCGACCAGTAGCCGGCCACGACTGAACCAAGCTGATCAATAACATGTATGTCGCTCTCTTTACTAACCACACGTGGGCCATTGAAAATGAAAAGTTTTGAAGGCCACGTGTTTTTTTTAGTTTTTCGTTCAACAGTTCTTTCGCGTTAAAAGTTTATATAACAAGAAGGATTTAATATTGGCTTTTACCTTATTTAATCTTTTGATGAAACAAAAGACAATTGCAACGTAAAATATTAATCTTGAGTCTTTTTCTTATAGAAATTAGACATGTGCGTTATTGATTCAGCTTCATATGTCGCGTATTGTAAAAGAAAATCAAATTGAAATTAATGGATGTACTTCATCGGGCTGTTTGCATTAATGTTATAGTCGTTATAATATTATTATTTAATGTGTATCTAATATATTTGTTGTTGATAGTCCAACGAAAGTTTTGCTTTCTGTCACTTGTCGTGAGGTAAGACTGAGACTTTCCTTTCTGAAAATATGATGTGTCGTTTATTATGGATAGTAAAATATATTTGTGTCATCATATTATTAAAAAAATACAAAAAAATAAAAATGAGACGAAGATCTCAAAACTATCTTATATGTGTGATCAAAAATAATCGTCTATACAATCTGGAATTGCACACGTTTGGTGTACATAAGTCTGTCTAATGCTTTGAATGTTTACATCGATTAGTTATTATCAATCATCTTCTATGACTGTTCACAGTCAATCATTTCAGGTATCTTGTCTAGTATAAAATGTGGAACCAACGTTTTTGAGCGAGGGTTGTGTGATTGGTAAATGAGGTGATTATTGTGTTCACGATACGAAGTTTGCGTGTGTGTACTTCTCGTTACACCATTGTTACATGTTACGGCCCGTTCACACAACTATCCGTTACCTTACACCATGGTCGTAGAATATTACTATTGGTCGCTTAATGAAACGGATCGTAGCTTATTGTTCGGTTAATATAACGGCTCGGAGATATTGTCGGTCAAAGTAACGGATCGTAGCATATTGGTTGGTTAATATAAGGGATCGTAGTTATTGTTCGGTTAATATAACGGATCGTAGATATTGATCGTTAAAAATAACGGATCGTAGCATATTGGTTGGTTAATATAACGGATCGTAGTTATTGATCGGTTAAAATATCGGATCGTAACTAATTGGTCGGTTAAAATAAGTGATCGTTGTTGTGTATACGGGCTGCTGTTCAGCATCCACATGGTCTGTCTTTATTATACGGACATTTATTACACAAAAATAAGTATTACAAAATCATATTAAGAGCTGCTCTAGTCCAGACTGCAGTCCATTCACGGTTAATTTTAACTCTGATTTTGCATCAATGTAAAATAATAGAGATATTTTATATCTTGGCAATAAGGTTGCTATTGCTGCTGCCATTGCCAAGTCTGTCAAAATAACAATGATCTCTATTTTCGTTGTAACAAGGTTGCTTTTCGGTTACTGCTGTCAGAGGTAGGTACAATAATTGTGAACGGACTTTATATAATTAAGCTTCGTCGCAGTACACCGCAGTTTGAAGTAAGACGACAATAATTATAATGAAGTCATAAAAAAAATACATTTCACTTTATCATAATTGTTCATTATTCTCACGCAGCTCAAACAGACGAATATTTATAGATCATGTTTCGTTTGTTTGTTTTATAATAGAGCTAAGCTTATGTGGATGTTTTAACGTGTACAATGCGTGCCACGAAAGATGAGACTTGACCCCGCCTCCCCCGCTCTTTCCGCTGCCCCTATGACGTCCGGTCCCGTCCCGCACTCAGACCTCATACCGCTAAAGATACCTAAAATCGTGTACTGCGCATGTCAAACCACGTGTTGTGTCAAGTCTCATCTTTCGTGGCACGCATTGTAACAAAAGATCTCAGTTTTCATCAAGGGTATAATCATGTTGACGTTACTGTTAGCGCGCGTGATCCCATTGTTGGGCAGTCCTCTCCTCATGACTTCCAGCTCTTTCGATCCAGGGCTAAAGTGGACCATAGGTTGTTTGTTGTCTCCAGCTCGTCCCGCTCGTATTTACAAAAGAACCGGCCAAGTCCGACTTGCACACGAAGGGTTGTGTTAAATATTGTACAGACGCCAGCACATCAAGCTACCCGAAACTGTCAAATTTTCCCAATCAACTTTGAACCTTATGCTTCAGCGATAAAGTTGAAAATCTATTAAAGAAATTTGACAGTTTGTAGTAAGTTGATGTGCTGGCGTCTGTACCACCTTACAATATTTAATACTCCATTAATGTATTGCATTATTAAGATCGAGCAAAAAGTTTAAAGTAAGTACTTACCTTTATTATCAACATTATAACGTCATTATACAATTTATATGATATAAAAGCTGGTCGTGAGATTTACCTGTGTAGATAAACAAGTAAATTATATAACGTGATCTGATTGATTTAAATTTTTTAAATTTTCAAACTAATTAAATACGAATACTTACTTAAATCTCGCGACAATTTTTTATAATATATAAATTGTGTAATGACGTTTTAAGTTGATAGTAAAAGTTTTAAAGGAAAAGTTTATTTTATTCTTTTTAGCGCATTTAAATTAAAAGCTTGTTTTAAAAAAAGTTTTTTATTTAACTTTTATTATTTGTTGTTCTAACGGCCATAGACACACTCTATGAACATTTCAAGTGTCTACTTATTACGGTTCAAAAGAAACAGCCCTGTTATAGACAGGCGGACGTACGGACAGCCGAGCCTTTGTAATAGGGTTCCGTTGGCACCCTTTGGTACGGAACCCTAAAAAGCGAATGATCCAAAGTAGCATGTAGTGGTATCAGTGTCTCGACATTTATGGAACCACAAAATATGCAAATGATACCTATGTTTTTTACCATCTAAAATACTATATAGTAAATACGTTTGTGGAATGTGTAAAATGTCGTCACGATATACCCTTGGATAAAACTTCATATATTGTTAGAACTCATACGAGTATTTTGTGTTATACGTTTAGATATTATACTACATTAGTTATGTATTACTTAAAATATTATTTACTTTTTTATTTCAAGAAAATACAATTCCAATTTATTATATTATTTTTTTATTCCAAACTTGGCATTGCTAAAGACATTTGCTTTCAAGGCAATTGCTTGTACTTTAAAATAAAAAAGTTCTTAATCATAAACATTATTTTAACTTATATTGTGACATATTGTAATGAAGCAAATTTTAAAATATATTTTTTAAGAATAGTTTGGTTTAATATTTCCTAATTATATTTTCATAAATTGAGCTAATTGCATATTGCTTTTATTAAGTATTTTTACGAGGTACGGAGATCATTTTGATTATTCGAACTGTACCTAATGAACACTATTGAATCTGACAATAAATATGTTATATATGATCTACCCCATATATAAAATAGTGATGTGCACTGTCATAATTTATCGACATTATTATTGTATAGAAAAAACTATCGATCTAATCGGATTTTTTTATAGAAAAGGTGCTTTTACTTACGTCGAGTCACCCTGTCTAGTATATTTTCATTGGTTTGCAATCTTTTCGACGAACAAAAGAGTTATGTTTCTTTCAGCTTAGTGCTACGCTTTCGAAGGCATCGATTGGCCGCGCCCACAATATTACCAATGCACTGTTGGTATCATATTAACATTTGTTTTAAAAATCAAGCAAGTGAAAATCTTGACATTAACGGCGTGGACCAATTGAAAACATTATATTTAAAAGATTCTTGTATAAAACTTAGTTAATCTATCGTAAAGTGTGTCCGAGTAGGTCAGGAAATCGTTTAAAAATTGTATAATTGAGTGTTGTATAAAAATGTATAAAACAAATGTAGTCGTATGAGCTGGTGTCTTGAGATAGAGACCGTCGTAGGCGCGGTGAGACTCGTGACAACTTCGCCTTCTGCAAGTTTAAGGGGGATGCGCTAAGTTAGCTCGCAAAATTCAAATTTTCTTACGTTTTTTGCAATTTGCAGGTCAGTGTCAGGTTGTATGTTGATCTTAATATGAATCGCGGCCGTAATAAATATTTATATACAGAATTTTAACCATAAAAACCATCAATACATCTGTCCAAGTTCATATTACCCTATTGAATGACCATTTCATGAAATCATGACATTTGAGGCCTATTCTAACTCAAGGAGTTGTATTGCTGATTCTGATGATTATAATTCTGTAAAGTCATGTTTCTTACGGTCCCGAATCATATTTAGATTAGCATACAACCTGATACTGACCTGCAAATTTCAAAAAGCGTAAGAAAATCTTAATTTGGCAGGCTATCCTGACGCTTTCGCCTTAAGGAATACTTCGCATGACCCTCCACGTCGATACCAAGACAGTCTCACAATTAAGGCGCCAGCTTATAAATTAATTAAATTATATACACGAAAATTTAAACTTAAATCGTTTATTAAATACGTAACATTATATTATACACTATGTAAATGATTTAGACATGCTTTCCTAGTTATGAATAACGCCAAAATTGTTGAGATATTTGTATTTAACAGTTTTAACGAATACTGCACGTTATATACAAAAAATTTGGCTAGTTTTTTTTACTCAAAATATTCCTTTTCACAGCTTAGTTTATTGTCATGATAATATTTGTCATATCAATGGGCTCGAAACATTACCAAGTCAATGTAAAAAAATATTAGATATAATTATCTACTTCAATATGACAAGTAGTATCATCAACTGTTTTGTGATGTTTCGCTAATCATTTTTGTTAATTTAAGGTCGAAGAAATATTATCTATATTAATATTATAAATAAATAAATTAACTATTATTTCATGTCGTTAAAAGAGATTTTATTTTTCTATTCACGGAGCTTATTATTAATTTGTAAAGTAATACTGTAAGATATAGTCAATGTGTAATTACTATTAGAAGTATTTAGGTCGCTTGAAAGTTTCTATGCAAATAAAAAAATAAGAAGTAATCGTGTCTTATTATAAAATAGGAGGTAGATGAGTGAAACGGGATGTTGATCTTAATAGTAGTGCGCGCATCGATAAGAGCGGTGTTCTAGTTGTGTAGAGTTCACAGCCTCGAAATAGAGTAATCAGGTACGTCGTGAGTATCTCCCAGCCTTGTCTCTGGTAGTGTGCGCCCGCGGGCGTCAGCTCGGTGTCCTTGCGTCGCGGCGGGTCCACTCAGCCCGGACACGAGTACTGGGCCTTCGGGACACACACCTGCCCGTTGAACATCTGGTCCTGAGGACACGATAGGTAGGTCCTGGTCCCGCTGACGCAGAAGTAATACCGCTTGCACTCAGTCCCCTGCTGCACGTAGAAGCCGTCGCGCACGCACCGCGCGCCCGCGTGCTCCACCGAGCCGGCCGGCGCGCCGCCGCACTTGAACTGCGACGCCTTCACGCATGCGCGTCCGTCGAACTTCTTGCCGCCGAGGCAGGACAACGTGACGAGCCGGTCTCCACGCTCGCAGTAGAAGTACCTTTAAATAAAAAAAAAATGTGGTTAGGCTTTCGTTCAGGACACTAAATGACACAAGTACGAAAGTGATAGCCAGAAAAAACCGGTGGGTACCTTCGGCATCCTGATTCAATTTCGGCGTGGTAACCGTTCGAGAGACCTTCACATGAGTAGTCCTCCCGCAGACACAGTCCAGGCTGCGCCGGCACACAAGCCTCGCCGTCGAACACGCGGCCCGTCGGGCAGGCGTAAATAGATTTATCTCCGCGCACGCACTCGTAGTACCCGCGGCAGCCAGTGTCGGCGGCGAGGTACCGGCCGTCCGGCCGCCCGTAGCACGACTCGCGTTCCAGGCTCGGACATAGGTACTGTGACGTCGGCGAGCACCGCACCCCGTCAAACACGCGCCCAGGTGGACACGCCAGCGTCGTGCGCAACAGACCGTCGCAGTGGAAGTAACGGGTACAGTTCGTGTCGAGGTCTTGATATGTGCCACTCGGAAGCCCTTCGCACTCTACCGAGACCGCTGGGCCATCGCATAGGAAATCGTCTGAAGGCGTACATCCACTGCCGTCGAACACAAGTCCTGTGGCACACGAGCCGCGTTTCACCACCCGCTCGCGCCTGCATTCGTACCAAGAGGTGCAGTCGTGCCAGTCGCGGTGCAGCCCGTCGTGCCGGTTAAAGCACGGGCTCAGCGCCGGCGGCGGGCACGACGCGCGCGTAGCATGCTCGCACGCGCCGCGAGCAAACAGCAGGCCCGGCTCGCACACGCCGCGCCGGATCACTCGGTGCGCCTCGCAGACGAAGTACTCGCGGCAGCTGGTGGTGCGGTCTGCGTACGCGCCATCAGGTACGTCGCGACACAAAGACGAGCACGCTTCGTCGGAGCAGAAGTCAGCGTCGCCGGCCGGCAGCGGCGCGGCTTCGGCGCGGGGCGGCGGACAGGGTGCCGCGCACGTCGCGCACGACGACACCGCGCGCAGCTCGCCGCCGCCGCAGCGCAGCACGCGCCGGCACGAGTGGGACGCGTCGGGGTAGTCGCCGTCCGGCAGGCCGGCGCACACGGGCTCGAAGCAGGTGCCGGCGCCGCGGGTGCACGCTTGTCGCTCGAGGTCGAACCACGCTCCCGAGGGGCAGGCGCGCTCCACGGCCGTGCCGTTCTCGCAGCGGTAGTACTGGCGACACGCGGTGCCGGGGCTGGCGTACGCGAGCTGGTCGCCGGGCGCGCAGTGGCGGCGCACGCAGGGCCGGCGCGCGCGCGGCACACACGCGCCCTCCGCCTCGCTGAACACGCGCCCCTCGGGGCATGAATACCGACCGGTCACTGCACCACTGCTGCACTTCACATATTTCTGACAATCTTGATCATAGTCTGTGTGGAGACCGTCTCTGTGACAGTCAAAACCCTGGACACCTGAAACAATTAGAAGGAAATGTTAATTTAACATGCACTTCCTTCAGGTGACCTGGATGTGCCTAAAGGAAATTGATTAGACAACTCTCCGGTAAAAATACCAAAAAATTATCAGATTACTTCAAGCCTATAACTTGTGACCAGTATAAAAGTGTAAACACTACTCGACGACCCTTGTGATATTGCGAATCAGTATATATTATATCAAGAATAAAGTACTCACTGCCGATCCGCGCGAGAACAGCGAGCGCGCAGAGCGCGGTGACGGCGCGGCAGGCGGGCGCGCGCGCAGACATGTCGGCTGCGACTGACGGCGCGTTGATCGCGAGGGTTCCTTGACATTCGCACGCCCCCGCTGTAACTTGATCCCTGCGGTGGCCCGGATGCAGCCTCCGAGTTAACAATCTAGACACGCCTTGTTTATCGAGCGCCTGATGCTCGAGTGAAAATGACCGCAGATGAAGCTTGTTGGCCGTGAACTTTGTCTTCTTATGTAACGACAATGAGAATTATTCGATGAATGAACAGTACAACCGCAATGGAGTTATTAGCTCATTTAGATGTTGGAGTCTTGCTGATTTGGGAAACCGTTGAGGTACAGCGAGATAATTTGATTTCATGCAAGTTTTTTCTGCCTTTAGATACTATAGTTACCTGCGATGCGATGCGAATTAAATATTTAAACATAAATTACTCGAAGGACACCTTCGCTGCTTGACCTCCCACAATGTTTTGCTTACAAGGCCAAAAATCGTGTCTACCATTTATATAATGAACGAATGAATTGCTATTCTGCCGTTGTACCCGTGGGAAATTATTATAAAAACACGTAGGTAGGCAAAAACATGCATAGATCGTGTTGAAACGTAATAATACTTGGTAGTGAACCGGAATCTCCGAGAATCCGCATAGGCATACGAATGAGATTCTATTGACATAGATTGGATGATAATAGTGTACAAATATTTGCATTCGGTACTGTAGGTACCTTTAGTGATGGGCTCTCTAAATACTTGGCGAATGCGCAAAAGTTCAACAGTTGTGAATAGGTCCTACTTTATTTCTGGAGTCTATTGCTCTAAGGAACTCATCAAGGGACAATTTTTTTTGGAAAACAAAGCCTTCACGTCCATGCAGATTGTTCATCTTAAGGGGGAAACCATATTGGTCATTAACTACTATACAAACTGGATCTCTCGGCTAGGTCCAAAAGTCAAAGTACAAGTCTTAACTCTGTGGAAAAATTATTTCTTGACAGCTTCTTACTAATATGTCCCACACTAGCTACATCCGTTTTAAACTTGTATCTATGCTAAGTCCTGTCATCAGATTAAAGCCAGTTCACAGTAACATGAGACATCAAAGGTAACGTAACACCAAAGAATGTGTGGAATGTGAATCACGCGTGTGACTACACCAGTCGTCCGTAGTGGCGGGCGGGCGGCATTCCTCTAAAGTACCTTACACACGAGTCGTGTTGCTTGTGGATGTGGCACGTGGCAGAGTGACTTGAAACCGCGCGATTCATTTAGCGAATTGAGTAGGTATATTATTACTTAATTCTCTCTCTTCTCTTTCTATTATTATTCTCAAAGAGCTAAAATGCAAAATGTTCCACAAAGGGAAGTTCGTGCTGTGGCATTTGTTGAAATCAGACACAAACTTGATGTGATTAACTCCTCTGAAAGACCACAAAGTTGTTATCGTTCTGTGAGGCCAGAAGTAAGATTTTGGAAAGAAATATTTTCTTTCAGACCCTTCTGTAGGTTGTCGATTGGTTAAGTTTTTATACAGGAACCATTTTTAACGAGTGCGCAAACTGTAACCATAAATTCAGGATATGAGTCTAGCGTAGACATTTTTAGTGGGTTGTAAAAAAAATCTTTATTCCATACTGTATTTTGATCGCGTAGGTATTGCACTTTTCTATAAAATAGCAGATATCTCAAGAACTACTAATGCTATCAACTTGAAATTTGGAATAGTTTTAGATGATGTCGGCCCAACTATTTTGCAAATAAGAAAGAAATAAAAATAAATGTATATTTTTTGCAACAGGGCAGGGCAGGCCAGGTCTGAAAATTTCAAAGTGGGGCTACTAGGGCATGTGGGGTATCATATGAAAGAGCGCAGTTTGCACATTCTCAAACAATTTTCCTTTTTTTTTAGGCCGCATAGTTTTCGACTTTTGATGAAAAATGTAAAAAAAAAAATACCGTTCCCCCTCTTATCTCCGAAGTTTGCAAACAGAAAAATCTGAAATTATTCTATGTTTTAGAAGTTTATGTAAATATTACAGGAAAAATAAAACGAAGTCTCTAAATGGCACACTTTTCAGAAATCATCAACAAAAGTTACATTAGTTCCATTATCAGTCAAGAGATGGCGCTAAAAAATTCTCTTACGGAATATAGGTCTCGCCGATGAAAATTTAAAAACATGATGGTACGGAACCCTTGGTGCACGAGTCCGACTCGCTCTTTCCCGGTTTTTTTAATAACTGACGAAAAATTTCTACTTTAAGGCCTATTCAGACCTAAGCGGTATTCGCTACCGTCTGCGGCAGAGAAAACCCAGTGGGTATGCGGTAATATTACTGTTCAGACCTAAGCGGATTTCGCTATCCTTGTGGGTAGAATAACGCGCGGTAGTCGAGTTTCGCCGCGGTACTTGATACTAAATACCTGAGCGAAACCCGCGCGGTATGTACCTCTACCCACAGCGGCAGCGAATATCGCTCAGGTCGCTCTAGCCGCGGTACTTGATACTAAATACCTGAGCGAAACCCGCGCGGTATGTACCTCTACCCACAGCGGCAGCGAATATCGCTCAGGTTTGAATAGGCCTTTAGAGGGTCTACAATCATGTGCTGGACGTTACAAGTTTACAGTTTTTTTCAGATTCAGATTCTTTATTTGTTAACATAGGTGGTTACAAACAGGTGTTACAGTTTGCGCTCTGGTTAAAATTTTATCCAGTATATGAAATTGCAGCTTATCCTAACCGCGGCATGTGCAGTTCATACCCTAATCGATTATCTTTTGATCATTATCTCGGATCCAGCCTCAATTACCTACAATAAACATAGCCTCGGGCTCAGTTCCGTATCGCGTTGCTTAGCGTTTGATCGACAATGTTATTTGCGATTGTGATTGTGCAGGATTACCTACTTGACAATATCCTTCCTTATATTTCCTGTCGTTTGTCTTTCTTTTATTTTAATACATTAGTCATGGGAAGAATGGAATTTCAGAGAGAAAGGCACATAGTGTCGCTTAAGTTTTAACACTGATTAACTCAAAAACTAGTGGTTTTGAATTACGCATGAAATTAAATCGATAGGGAATCTAATATTTTGGCTAATTACAATCAATGGCTAGAACCAACAGGAACACTCATTTATTCAAAAGTAAATAAAAGTAAATGAAAGAATATATATTAGTTACCTACAGACATAGGTAATATTTTTATACTTTTTGCTCTCCTAAAAGTTGTCTAACTACGAAGTCGTGGAGGAGTATGTTTACCTAGTACCAGCCGGTCGATTCTGTAAAAATCTCACCGTGAAAACTTAGGTGAAGTGAGTTTGTTTTTGCTAGGAATTGACATATTGACAGCTCACTCCACGCTCACTTCACCTAAGTTTTCACGGTGAGATGGTTACAGAATCGCACTGCTGTGCCGGATTAGCCCATTAAGCAAATTAAGCAATTGCTTAGGGCATCACGTCTCTGGGGGCACCATAAGGCAGAAACAGCACCGAAACAGTATTTGCAAGCACATGAATGGCAAGGCTGTTTATCAGCAAGATATTACAAGACCCAAAAGTCACTCTAGAGATGTGCGCCACTCTTTACAAATAGCTCGTCGATGTTTTGGAATAATACGAGGCCACTAGTGGATAGGAGGGCCTACAGGCGTGGATTGCTCAGGGTATGAAGTAGTCTTAATCCGGCACTGCCTAGTTCTCTTTGTCTTGTCATGAAAATTATTATCAAAACGGTAGAGTTAGGTACTTAGGTACTACCAATGCAGCAATGGGGTGGCAGGGGAGTCAACGACGCGCGACGCGCAAATTGAAACTATATGAATTCAACACATGATTCTAAACCCCGTTACAGTTTGCGCGTTGATTTCCCGGCTACTTTGCATATTTTGTATTAGGCACATTTTTTATATCTGATGATGGAACTTACGAACCTACCTATAGCTACTAGGTATTCTCTGCGTTCTTCAACAACGTAACTTGATTATTACACACTCATTGAGAGTTACACTCACGAGACATAGGAAAACTTGAGACAGCATTTAATCGACGCTCAAAAGACGTAAAATATTGGATAATCCAGTGCGTACGACAGTAAATGGGTCTTTCAGGTTAGTCATTTTTGTTTTCGTTATTTCAGGTCCGCAACTTTCTTCAAAAGATATTCTAGATATACGTTCTACTTATGTGTATTGAAAATAAAATGTTGCACATTTTTCAAAATCCTAAATATTTACTTACCTAATACCACTTGTCGTCGAAAACGGATATGACTTATTTAATAAAACGTAATTAATGTTCAATTATATTGATAACTCTCAAAAGCTCTTTAATTACTGCAAACCACCGAGTGTTAAATAAATAATGATTATTTGTTGATGATTTGGATGGGAATTCCGAGTGTGGGAAAACCTAAATTAGTGGTAAAACACTACGGCTCGTACTTTTGGTCGATCATCAATGTTATATCCTGCATGTAGGAAGGTAAGCAAGTACGTACAATACCTAAGCACCGAAAATAATTAAAAAAGCCCCAGTCACTCGGAGAGCTTAGTGAAAAATTATGCCTGCGATGATCTATGTTTTAAGTATTTATTTAAATAACCAAATTGATTCCTTTATCGTTGATTTTAATTTATAATCTAAGAGCCTAAAATGTTTGTCTAAGGTATGCGAAACGGTTGGAAAATGAGCTTGTATCAGATGACTTGCGGATGTTCGTTGACGTAGTATGAAGCGATAAGGAATTTATTAGCGAGACTTCATCCGCGGGAAATTTCTTGGTCCCCCGACCCACCGCGTCGCATCGCGTCGCCCGTCCGCGCTATTACTTCGATTTCGCTTAGCGTTCTTTCTGAGTTTTTTTCTTTTTGCTTGGCTCCTAAGGGCCGTAGCGCGATGTTAAATAGCCTATAACCTTTTGAAAGAGTTGGGCTATCAAAAGCAAAAATATTTTTCCAAGTCCAACTGGTAGTTCCAGAGATAAGCGCTTTCAAACAAAAAACAAACTTTTCAGCTTTATTATATTAGAATTCTCCAGTTAATTAAATATTTATTGTAAGTACCTACCTCTTCATACTCTTGAACATAGACCACACATACATAGGTAAGTTAATTACTTATGAAGGTAGGTAAGTAGGTACCTACCTCCTATAATTTATAGTCTATATTAGACATCTGGCCAAATCATAATTATTAGGTTCCGGGTTCCGGTTCTAGAAAACTACCGTAAAGTAGATACGTGTTATGTTTGGTTAATTTCTAAACGTAGACTGTCAGTCTGACGTTTGACTGTCATTTTTTCACCGCGCTCGGGGAGCACGTTTGCTATGTAAGAATGATGTCTTTTTATACTAAATAAACGCCTTATGTGAAATTTCTATTAGTTACATCATCCACCATACTTCCCTGCGCTACCACAAAGGATTTTAACAGTGGCGACGATCGAACCACGCTGCAAAATGCCTACAGATCCGAGCGGCAGCGGCGGTGCGAGTGCAGTCAACATTCCGGCGAATTTCATAGAATTCTACGATTCGAAGAATAAATTCACCAGATGGGTACAAAGATTCGAAGGTGCTCTCTCTATTTACGGGGTTACCAGTGCCAAAACATGTAATTCATACTTTCTCCATTACGTTGGGGCGGATTTGTACGAAACACTCTGTGACCTAGTCTCGCCAGAGAAACCAGAAGACCGTGATTATACTAGGAACGTATGCACGCTGCAGAAACACCTCGACCCGACACCTCTCGAAATTGCAGAATATTTCAAATTTCATCACAGACACCAGTTGGAGGGAGAGTCTGTAAAGGACTACATTGCAACGTTGCGCAAAATGGCCACTACTTGCAACTTTGGCGGCTTTTTGACAACTGCCTTGAGAAATCAGCTTGTATGCGGACTTAAATCTCAGAGAATCAAAGACAGACTGTTGGAAGTACGGGATCTCACATTAGAGAAAGCAATGGACATAGCTGCTGGCATGGAGAGTGCACTAGCAGAAGGTGCCCATACCAAAGAAGTACAGGCAGTACAGACAACCATTAGAAAGAAGAATAATTTTGTGAGACCACAAAGTCAAGATACTGCGAAAAAAATTGAGTGTTATCGCTGTGGTGGAGAGCATTATGCAAACAAATGTGCTATGATAAATGCAAAATGTAATTACTGTCAAAAAGTGGGACATATTAAAAGAATGTGTATGAAGATAAAAAAAGTCAATGCAGTGGAAACTGAAGAAGGAAATAATGAAGAAATTGTTCATGTGAATAATTGTGAAATGGACTCATCAAAAAAATTTTGGATTAAAGCAAAAATCAGTAACTCAGAGGTGCTAATGGAATTTGACAGTGGTTCTGCAGTGTCCATTATGAATGAAAATGACTATAAAAAAATCTGTAAAGAGAAACTAGTGCCTACTAAAGTAAGATTGTGTACCTATTCTAATCAGTTCTTAAATGTTTTAGGTGTTGCCAACGTCACAGCTGCCATTGGACAAGAGACCCAAAAAGTAAAATTATATATCATATCTGGGAGCCAGCATCCACTCTTGGGGAGGGAATGGATACGCCAATTTGAGACTTTCAAGGATTTCAGGGATGGTATGACACATGTAAACCATGTGTCTCCAGGTAATGTTCCGCATGCTGTTCCTTTGCAAAAATTGTTTGAGAAGTACAGTGCTTTGTTCAATGGCAAGAATGTGGGTGAAATAAAAGGGGAACCGGTCGCTTTACATGTAAAACCAGATGCCAAACCATCATTTTTTCGGGCTAGATCCGTACCTTTTGCACTCAAAGAAAGGGTTGAACAGGAGATTGATAATTTAGTAAATGAGGGGGTTTTAGTTAAAGTTGATTACAGTGAGTGGGCAACACCAATTGTACCTGTGGTTAAGCCTGATGGCAAAATTAGGATTTGCGGTGACTACAAAATATCGGTAAATCAAAACTTATTGGTTGATGAACATCCTCTGCCTACTTCGGAAGAATTATTTAATGGCTTGGCTGGAGGAGAGAAGTATACAAAAATTGACTTGCGTAACGCTTATCTAAATTGGAAAGTCAGAGAGGAAGACCAACAATTGTTGACCCTTAACACTCACAAAGGCCTTTACAAATGTACGCGGTTAATGTTTGGTCTCAACTGCGCACCTGCCAAATGGCAACGGAAAATAGAAAGCATATTAAAGGATATACCTGGAGTGCATTGTTTCATCGATGACATCCGAGTGACAGCTCCAAATGACACTGAACACCTCAACAGACTAAATCAGGTATTTGCAAGACTTGTGGAATATGGCCTAAAGGTAAATTTGAAAAAGTCAGAGTTCATGAAAGATCAAATTGAATACTGTGGGTACAAGATAAGCAAAGAAGGCATACACAAAGTCGATAGTAAAGTGAAGGCTGTTGTAGAGGCTCTTAATCCTACAAATGTGTCTGAACTTCAAGCTTTACTGGGATTGGTAAACTACTATGGAAGGTTTCTACCGAACTTGAGTAATACTTTAGAGCCTTTACATGAGCTGCTGCGAAAAGGAACTGTGTGGAATTGGTCTACAGAATGCGAAAAAGCCTTACTAACAATTAAAAAACAAATGCTGTCTGACACAGTGTTGGCCCATTACTCACCTGACTTACCACTTGTCCTGGCCACTGATGCTTCGCCAACTGGGGTTGGAGCAATCCTTTCCCACATCATGCCTGATGGGACAGAGCGACCCATCCATTATGCTTCACAGACGTTGAATGCCTCTCAACGTAAATGGGCACAGATTGACAAAGAAGCTTTTGCTATTGTATTTGGGGTTAAGCGTTTTTTTCAATACTTGTATGGTAGAAAATTCATCCTTTTTACAGATCATAAACCATTGGTGCAAATTTTCTCGCCTTCTAAGGCGTTACCACATTTGTCTGCTGCACGCATGCAACATTATGCAATTTTTTTACAAGGTTTTCAGTATGAGATCAAATATAAAAACTCCAAAGAGAATGCCAATGCAGATGCGTTTTCACGATTACCCATAGCTGAAGAATCAGCTTCAATAGAAGAGGCTGATGTTTTTCTAATTTCAATGATAAGCGTTCTACCAGTCACTGCAAAAGACATTGCGGCTGCAACGAAAGATGATCAGACTCTGAGACCATTGTTTACAGGCGTTTTAGACGGAAAGAAAGTTGCTCACAGCGACAGATTCGGAATAGACCAGACAGAATTTTCATTGTTGGAAAATTGTTTAATGAGAGGTTCACGCGTCGTGGTACCTACTTGTTTAAGAGGTACTATTCTGAATGACTTACACTCTTGCCATTTCGGTATGAACCGAATGCTGGCCCTGGCACGAAGCTACTGTTGGTGGCCAGGGATTGACAAAGATATAAAAAATTTGGCTAAGAACTGTGTAGAGTGTGCATTACACCTTAACTCGCCCCCATCAGTAGCTCAAAAACACACTTGGGAATATCCGTCCAAACCTTTCGAGAGGGTCCATATTGATTTTGCAGGGAAGTTTCAAAATGTATACTTTCTCCTGATAGTAGACGCGTTTTCTAAATGGCCAGAAACTCACATTTTAAACAGAATTGATACTGACTCTACTATTGAGGTATTAGATAAAGTTTTCACTACATTCGGATATCCAAAAATTCTCACAAGTGATAATGGAACTCAGTTTGCCAATCCTAAATTTGATGAGTATCTAAAAAAAAATGGTATCACACACAAGCGATCCGCCCCATACAACCCTGCAACTAACGGACAGGTAGAGCGATATGTTCAAACCTTCAAAAATAAACTACGTTGCTTACAAACTAACAAAAATAACTTACAGAGGAAAATAAATGAGATATTATTTCAATACCGGATCACTCCTCACCCTGCTACAGGTAAACCCCCTGCGGAAATGGTTTTTACTTACCGCCCGAACTCGCGTTTTTCCTTGTTGTGTCCTAACAAAAGTAGTGAAATGAACTGTCCGGATGAGAGCACTGTACTTCCTCAGAAAGAGGTAAGGGTGGTTCGTGTGCGGAAATTACTAACCGGTGAAAGAGTGGTTGCTCGTAATTATTTAGGAGAAGGAAATTGGAAGTTAGGTAATGTTGAAAAGGTTCTTGGGGAATTACACTATTTAATTAGATTGGACAATGGTATGCTGTGGCGTCGTCACATCGACCAATTGCGTCGTGTTGGAGATAATACGCCAGCTACAAATGATAGGTCATGTTATGACTATGACACTGATACATTGCAAAGTCCACATCTGGATTCAGCTCCAATAAGATCTACCACACCACCTCCGAGTTCTTTAGTTATGCCTCTCGATGACACTGGAGAGACTTTGCAACCTGATGATGTTAATGTACCTTCAACACCATCGGTATCTCTACCTTCAATTACACCTGAATCTACCACACCTGTTGTCCCACGTAGAAGCAAGAGAATAATGAAACCTGTTAGTAGACTAAACTTGTAATTTAAGTTTGATACCTATCACTTGCTGTTTGTTGTATCCAATTTATGACATTGTGATGATAATGTTAGTGCTATGTTTACAGAGTTTTGCTATCAACGATAAAAGTTATTTCTTCAACAGTCTGTGTTAACTTGTTGTTCTTTTTACTATTAGTTAAATACTCGAATTGATAATATGATATGTTGAATTATTCCTAGTGAGGGAGGAAACTGTTATGTTTGGTTAATTTCTAAACGTAGACTGTCAGTCTGACGTTTGACTGTCATTTTTTCACCGCGCTCGGGGAGCACGTTTGCTATGTAAGAATGATGTCTTTTTATACTAAATAAACGCCTTATGTGAAATTTCTATTAGTTACATCATCCACCATACTTCCCTGCGCTACCACAAAGGATTTTAACAATACGACAGACAAGTCTGTAATTTAAGTAATAAATTACCAATACCTAAGCCAGTGACTCAGTGAAGGAGTTCCGTTCTGAAATAGGTCTACCTACAGCGTAAGAGAAAGATAAATAAAATGCAATAACAAGCGAAGTTACGTAAGACAACATCCTGTACCAAATCTCAAGCTCGTGAGTGCGTATTTAATATACTTATTACAAGTTATAATTAGCACGTCGAGATGGTCGAATTGTGGCGGATCTCGCGTTTTTGTGCGCATTCCTAACGCACAATTAATAGGTACTCCCTTGGTAGACCGAGTACCGCGCTCTTAGAGGCAGCCACACTGCTGAAAATAACAACACTTATCCGGTTTATATTTGCCAGTAAAAGCTTTAAGGTCATTCAAATATCATGGCATTTATCTATTGATCCTGTTTAAAAAGGATACCATACACAAAGAAGCTTCAACTATCTAGTAACAAACAATGTACCTACAACAACTAACTTCAACTTGACAATCCAAAACTACACACACACACACACACCACAATATTTGACAATCCAAAAGTGCCTGTAAATGGTTTAATTTAAATAAATGCTTTCGAGTGTTAGAACAAAAATAGAACTTTTAAGTGCGTCTCCTAATTCATCATCCATAAACCAGTCATCAAATTTCATCAAAATATTCAAAATGGTAGGGGCCAAATAAATTCACCGATAGGTATGACAAAACACACATTACCAATATGAGAATGATCTTGTTGGTCTATAAGACTTTGCTAAGTAAACTTTATTAACTAATTAGCTAAGAACTCCGGCGATCCGAGATAATTTGCACATTTAGACGTAATAATATGAATATCTAAACGTATCATTTTGGGCATATTATAATTATATTTGAATTAGATTTGTTAGCGGGGGGTGCATGCTGTGAAGGTCAAATGAGACAGTTCACACCGACACGATTTGTGATATATTTAATCCGTCCAGTAGGTACCTGCCTGATATAAATAAAATATGCCTATCTTTCCTGTCGTATATTTAGTTACGATAATGCGTCCGATATGATAATAGCAACTGCCAGTCCTATTTTTAATTTTCGCTGTTGGTAAATTATGATGATACTTTGTTAAAACACCAGAGTATTATATTACCTTAAATCTGGCTGGCCCCAGAAAGCTGTAGCCTTTTGTGCTTATTAAAACGGATTAAACGGAAAATCTGTAACGAAACTGTGGACTGTAACAAGATCAAGACCCACTGAAGCTGTTGCAGGAGATGATGACTTTTTTCCGTATATATAAAAGTACTCTGTGATTGTGTCGGAACTTACAGTTCGCGTCAAATAACTTTGCAGCTCTGAAGTAGGCAACAAATCACTGCGCAGTAGTTAATCCTATCCTATGAATAAAACAGTAGCGCGCATGCGCGGCTAGCGAAAAGCCTAGCTTCAGAGCGGCAAAGTTATTTGACGCGAACCCTACCTATCGTCAGCCTATCGACAAACCAGTGTGGACGAAGACCACGTAACTCCAAATAATGATGATTTCATGAAACAGTTATTCTTTGGACTTACGTGGTCTTAGAGAGTTGTGTTGATGACTTTAATGATTATAATTCTGTAAATACATATTTGTTACGGCCGCGAATCATATATTAATCAACGTACAACTTAATACTGACAAGCAAATTGCAAAAAACCTAAAAAAAATAAATTTCGCAGGCTACTCTGGCGCTTTCGCCTTAACGTGGGAGAAAATGAGATAGGAAGCATTATAAAGTGTTTTTGAAGGTTTCACTTCTACCACGTGTGAATTGCACACATGCTGTTTTTTTTTTTACCGGAGGGTTATTTCGGACTCCTACTGACTAAAACCCTTCTAGTACCACGAGTCGGGGCCCGGGAGATAATTGTACATTCTCCACACCCCCGAATGGCATCAGCCCGCCAAACCAAGCGGGCCCCACCACCAAATGCAGCCATTCCCACGACCGCACGTCCTCCTATTAACGCGTGCATATAATAATAGCGCAGCTAGGTACTGCGTGCCACCTTTTGAGCCTAATCCTAAGGTATGCCCTCTCTCCCTCTCCACCACTTACTTTGTATGCATCACCTCCTCGCAAAAAAAGGCGACAGCATCCCTCCCACGCGTTTTTGCTTCCGACTATGAACTGCGCATCAAGTGTCGTGACGAGGGCACAACGATGCTGTTAGCATGGTCCCACCAAGCTGAACGCTTCTCCAGGGTATATTACACCGTGTCTACGGGGCAATCCACACAGAGACTACTACTACTTCATAGTCGAAGAGACACCGATTCGGACGCCTCCTACCACTATGTGTAAATTCCGAGGCCCATGGAAACAGAGAGACTTGTGCAAAGTCACTTCGAGGCCCAAACTCCGGATCCTGCCAACTACTTGCGCAAGCCCTGCCGTGGCTAGTAGGTATATATGGTCGATTGCCGCCGGTGTGTTAGCCTCCGGGCGATCACCAGTGTGTCATCAGCGTAGCAGGTTATGTCGGCGCCGCGAGGAACTGCACCGCGCAGGACCCAGACGTAACCAATGCTCCACAGTAGCGGCCCCAGGACCGAGACCTGTGGAACACCGCACGACGTCTCTTCCAGGCCCGCGTAGATTACGGCTCTCTCCGCTAAAATATAGTCCCTGATAACGCGACGATGATTATAATAATAAGAGTGCCTCCCTTATGCAACTCAAGTCTACCTACCAAAAGGTTACGCGATAGAGATGACCAACCGTCACTACAAACAAATGCTAATGATTTAAATACGAGTTTTAACTGGAAAATTGAGCAAAACTTCTGTTCAAATTTGACGAAATATCAAGGTCGATTAGGTAATTAGCAAGTAATGAAAAAGGAAATGTTCTAATTAGGTACCTATAAGATCCTCGTGTTTGCTCTTTGCTATTCTATAAGGCAATCGTTGTTTATCGAACAGAGCTGTTTTGCAACATTGACGCTGTATTCAATAAATTATTACCATCATTTATCTCACGTGCTGCTTCTGTTATTAACTTCAAGGGTTCAGGTAAATTATTTACATTAAGACTTCCTCAAGCATACCAATGCAATTAATCACTATATTTATTGAAAAAGTCCTCAATCAGATATGATCCGCATTACTATCCCATAAACTGGACTCTATTATTTACATCATTCTCATTTAATTAGGTTTATTTACTCTGTATAATAAGTTCATACGTTGTTTTAATTAAAGAAACTCATTTCGTGCTTCCGTAGTGCAATGGAGCCGGATGTTGACGTCACTGCCAATAAAAAGAAAAATAAAAATGGTGGTTTTATTTTTGGCGGGAACTCTTGTCGCAGTAGTGGATAATATTACTATGTTAGTATGTAAAGTTGTTGTTAGTAGCTGTATATTTATTTTGCTCGTTTTATTATAATTAGGAGCTCACTGCTAGCCGGAACTTTAGCGTCGACGCGCGACTGTTGCGACTGTTGCTGATATATAAGGCATGTGCACATGTGCATTAATTAAGTAGGTATTTTTGATCTCATATTCGAGCATTAAGCTGACCCTCTCCACCTTGTGCCCGGAACGAGGTGGAGAGGGTCAGCTTAATGCTCGAATATGATGTGGATCTGCGGGAAATGGGCATGTGTAACTTGATTCTGGCCCGTCCTTTGTCAGAGGAGGCTAAGTCAATTTATAATTTAGTTAAATTAGCCATTAAGCGTAGATAAGTCAATCTTTGTGAGGCCTATGAGGGTGGCATGATCATGTCTGATCAAACCCTCTATTAAATAAATAAAGATTAAAAAAAAAAAAAAATAATAATAATAATTTTAATACCTATCATATTACGTTGTAAGCTATATCTACAATTATATCTACAATGTGAATCATGCATGTTAGCGGTAGAGTGTCCAATCATGTGGTAATTAATTGTTTCTAGTAAGTCTGATCCAAATTGGTTAATCCCCCATTATATTGGTATAACCTCGATAAATTAAATACGAAGGCATAAAATGACAGCTCGATTTTTAATACTTAATTGAATATGCGGTCAAAATTATAAATAAGTAGGTAGATACTTATTCGAATTAATTTCGAATACAAATCAATCTTCAGACCTACTTTAATTTACCCATATTTTGCAACTGCAGCAAAGACCAAAGTCGCATTGAAACTGCTAATTTGTAGCTATTAAAGCTTGTAGTTCAAATTCAGACTGTCTGAATAGCCATTAGCACGCGTAGCATGACCATATTTCTTTTCAACAAGTATCAAATAGTCTACATCACATTGGACTTGGCCAAGAAATTATAATGGTTTTATCTGCTCCCCGTTGCTATAGAAATAATAAATATTTCTTTGTCTTGATAGTGTAGCGGTATCTACAACGCCACATGCAAAACAACGCGTCATACTGAGTACTGACGTCACGCAAATCCTGCATCGCGCAAGCAGAGTTTACCACGCAACTAGCATAGATACAAACGGCCCGACACGAATCAATGGGCAGTTGCCCGCCAGACACAACACCCGTCTGGTCGGAGGATCCTCCCTTTTCTATAGAGTATGAGTGAACTTTACACTCTGTTCCTCATACCTCTATAATAGAAACGCGAGCGAACGCTTCTCACCGCCCTGTGCTCGGGCAGAAGAGATCTACTTTCTATATCGAGTTGGAAAAAAGGACTTTAGTCTATTCTTGGTAGAATAGAGATAGAATTGGTCATGCTGCGCGAGCTGGTATCACACCATCATCCTATATGCATGTTTCGAAAGGTCTACGAATTGCCAACTCCATACATTTTCCTTGCATTTTTGACAGTGCGTTGGAACAAGAAATGCTTACTTACATAATTTATTGTTTGACGCACGATCTCCCAATTTGAGGTGTAGTAAATTGGATCACGTATGAGTTGGGAGCTAGCCATACAGAAAATATATTGGCTTTAACCAAAAAAAGAAATCCGATGACGTTGGCTTTTCCAAATTTCGTATTGTTTTTAATTATTAAATCGTAGCTATTATTAAGTCTTATTTTGGCATTGAACACGCGCCCCTCTTACCGTAAGCGACACCGCGTGTGTTTTGTGTGTTCCTTCAGTTGCCTGTGCCGGGTACCACGTTGTCTCTTTTAAATAACCCGCGACACTGGCAGGCATCGGCCTTAACGGACCAAAGACGATTAAAAAAATACCCGCTTCGGATGTGTTCGGCTGTCCTAGGGATGTACTCGGTTTTAATGTACATCCGATATGTCAGTGACTGATGGCAAAGTATTCTGTTTGTGTTTGGTTTTCACTTCTGTCGGCACTCCCGGAGTGCCACGTTTTTTTTTTTAACATAACCTAGTACCTAATAAATAATACCATCCTATTGTCCCATTGCATGGCGAAGGTCTCATACAAATAAGACTCACCACACTTGCTCAAGGCGGGTTGGCGATTTCAGACTTACCAGGTTTCCTCACGATGTTTTCCTTCTCCGATGTCAGTCAGGGGGCCTAAAAAGGCAACTTTGGCAGAATCATAAAAAGGATAATATTATGAATTATAATATGGCGAAGACTGTCCGTGTTTTTCTTTTTTTCGCTGCACTACGTAGGTATAATCAAGGAGATTGGGATTGGATTTGAATTGGATTGTTTGGTGTTAGCACAGACAAAAAAAAAATAACTGAATAATCCTTCACCAATGGGATTTGATACGATTAACCTAACAGTTAACTGTCCATTATGATTCATAACGTTACCCTTTTATGATTCTGCCAAAGTGGCCATCCTACCTGAACTAATTTTAGGCAAAAAAAAAAATGTTTACCCTGAAAAAACCCAAAGGTTTGAGAATTTCTAGAAAATTGGTTGGCTATGCGTGCAGAGCAGGTGATGTTACCGGACATACTGGCTCAAACTTATTCAGCGAATCTGGTCTGTTATTCAGTTGAGTCGGTCGCTTATTTTTTCATGATAAAGCAGTTTTTTCGTCAGGTGTCTTATGTAGTTTAGGAGCAGCTTTCAGAAATCTGAGGTACCTACCTACTACCGGAGGCTACAGCCGGTCGATTCTGTAAAAATCTCACCGTGAAAACTTAGGTGAAGTGAGTTTGTTTTTGCTAGGAATTGACACTATTGACAGTTCACTCCACGCTCACTTCACCTAAGTTTTCACGGTGAGATGGTTACAGAATCGCACTGCAGGTTAGATACTTTTGTACAATCCGGCCATCGAGAGAATACGTTCCTGATACCTGCCAGTGCGAAAATTTTAGTAGCTAATAAAGATCAAATTCGCAAAACACGTTCGTTTGTATGAAACTGACAGGTGACAAAAACGCATTCTCTCGTCGGCCGAATTGTAGTGAGAACAAAACGGGACAAAACTTACCTACTTCGAGTAACTAATTGATAATACCTTCCTATCGCATAGGTAGGCCTTTGTATCAATGTGCAATTACCTTGTGAGAATATTATGTCAGTAAGAGTTCAATATCAGTCACATGTTAGTAAAGTCACGTGACTTTGAAATGACGTCATTGGGTACACATTATAATAAGTAAAACAAAGTAAGTAATGTTATAAATAGGTACACGATGCGATCTTGACACTATTGTGTGGCCTTAGCATAACAATACAATCAAATTCTACGGTTATTATAGATAAATTAATTATTTGAAAAGCATCCTCATCTTATAGGATATCTAACGAACTATCAACATTAAAAAAAAACAGTGGCACTCCGGGAGTGCCGACAGAAGTGAAAACTTGAACAATTACGTGTGTATTTTGTGAATCGTCTTATAAACAAAACACGCACGGTACCGGCTACGGCTACGGCCATCCGTCTTACGAATTTTCGATCAGGTCACGTGTCCTGACGCGAGTTTAACATTTTTTACCCATTCCAAAAAAAGTGTACAACGCCGCTAAAGAAGTTTTCACTTCAAAAAAATAGAATTGGCCATCAATTGTTTGATAACGCTGGCATAGATGGAAAGTCATACTCACTAAAACTAACGAACGACTTGTTTACGTTCTAACACTTTTCTATTCAAGGTTTTATTGTAACTACGAACCTCTGCGCTCGATATCGTTACTGATATCGCCCCCAATTATCTAGTTCGTTTTGTGAGTTTTAGAAAGCATAGCCGGTGTCATTGCTCCGTCCGATGGTGTCATCAATAAGAATCAAATTCTGGAAAGTAATGACACACAGCAAAGTAAAGCAAAGGGCGCATTTTTAACAAAAACCTAATAATTTTAAGATAGTTACACTTTTTAAGTATCTAGAATGTAAGTGATTTGTTCATTTTCACTGTAGCAGTAGATAATTGGTTGTTAACTCATGTTTTTAGTATATTAGTTACATTTTGCATTAATTGTTAAACCATAATTAAATGATGCTGTTTTAGTTTTGATCTAAATCGACCCCGTGACTCCTTTAAGTATTTTTCGATATTACCTATAGTTTCGTATTTGACCATCCATGCTGACTTGAAACACTCACCTGTATATACAGACGAATTGATAACCTACCTCTTTTAGAAATAGGTTAGAAATAAATTTGTATCTTAATGATCTTTCATTTAATCTAGTTAACTCGCAGCTGGGACTCATTTAACAAAACTCACAAAATGAACTATCACTCAGAATTCGAGGCGATATCAGTAACGATATCGAGCACAGAGGTTCGCAGTTACAATAAAACCTTGAATAGAAAAGTGTTACAACGTAAACAAGTCGTTAGTTGAAGGGGCGATAGTATGCGTACTGTAGTTCATACAAACGTAATAGGTACCAAAATAAATTGTAAATCAAACATATTTAGGCATAGTGTGTATTTATTCGGATTGGATTACAGAATATCTAGGTTCCCAAATATATATTTTGAAAGGACACTGATATAAAGACGAGATATGAGGAATTTCAAATTTCTATAGAAAACTTATTTTTCTCATAACTCGTTTTTATATCAGTGTCCATTCAAAATATATACTTGGGAACCTAATTATTCTGTAATCTAATCGGATTAAATACGCACTACCTTATGAATATCTTACTTTGATTTACAAATTATTTTGCTATTTAGGGATAAAATTCAAAATTATGGCCACTTTTGGCTAATTTTCTGAATATATGAAATTTCCCAAAAGGCTCCATCAATCCGTCAGATATTTATATATTCACTATCAGGACATATTCACTATTGCACAGAATAACTTTCATTCGCCCTGAAAATCCTTTTAAAAATGGTCCAAAAAGTGGTCAGATTTGGGGAAAGCCCACAATTTCTTCGTCAGATTTGCCTATATATTGTGGGTTAGGTGGTAGGCCGCACACGACCATATGAAAATCAACGGCTCAGAAATTTACTTTATTATTGGCCCTTTTTAAAAATCTGAAAGTGAACTTCTGACCACGGCGCGCGGCGCTCCTATCTGAAACTTTTTAAATAGGTATATTTCGGTGTTACACCTACTCAGTACTCAGCTATCAAATTTTCGCCATGAATATGCTTGCTCAAAAACCCTCTGGCCTCTACCAATAGATACGCTTCTCTAGTTTTTTTTTTTTTAAGTTTTTCGTGACTAATACACAAAATGACGCCGTGAGTTGAGTGGCCAACTTGGGACATAACAATGACAAGTTTTTCAAAAGGTAGCCTAAACTTTTTATTAATATTTAATTCGACTATTAGGTATATAAATCCTCGTGTGTTATTAATAAAAGCTAAAAAATCATACAAATATCATATAATTTTCCGTGTCTGTGCTCAATTTTGCGATATTTCGTAATATCCGGCTTCGATTGACGATATAACTAGTCTTGAGTCTGTCGTCGCAAAGGTGAACTGTTGAAAAACATACAATAAGAATATTTTGGATTGGCAAATCTTTTGGCGAACTACTTATTCTAGGTGTTTTATATTCGGAATAGTCCACTTCGTGGTTTTCTCTAGTAGTTTAGAACCAACTAAAGAAAACTGCGGAAATAGGTATTAGAACCCTACAGATAATACAGATCTAATTACAGATCTTACATTTAATATTGATATTAGTACTAAGCGGACTTCAGCATTTACCGAGCGGTACACACTGCAGAAGACCGCATGGCGCATACCGCATAACTTGGAGACGCATCGTATGGGTCGCAATCGTCAGTATTGAAGGAACGACGTAGATGAGAGGATTTCCAATAAAATGCAGAATTTTTTAGCTTTAATGATGCCTATACGTACCAAGATATAATTTAATCTAAATGTAATAGGTAGGTACAGACGCCAGCACATCAAGCTACTACAATCTGTCAAATTTCTTTAATAAATTTTCAACTTTATCGCTAAAGCATAAGGTTCAAGGTTGATTGGGAAAATGTGACAGTTTCGGGTAGCTTGATGTGCTGGCGTCTGTACTTGACTCCACTAACCTCTCTAATCGCTCTACGTAGCACCTAGTTAGTACCTTGGATCTGAGTGAGCTTTTAGCTTACTCATGCAATCCTTAGCATATCTAAATAGCACATAAACACCTGCAATATACCTACAGCATGTATCAGAAAGATGTGATGATATTTAAGGTGAATGCGCAGTTGTAGCCCGCAAAATTCAATTTTTCTTACGTTTTTTTGCAATTTTCAGGTTTTGTCAGGTTGTATCTTGATCAAAATATGATTCGCGACTATAACAGGTAGCTACGTATTTACATGTTATAATCATTACAATCATTAATACATCATTCGAAGTTAGATTTGTTCCATAAGAACAAATCTCTTATGGAAAAGTGCTTATGGAACAAATCTAACTTATAGAACATAAAGAGATATATTAATGATTCTGATGACTAGTTGATTACAGATTACAGCCCACTCTCTCTCACCGAGAGAAGACCTGTTTCCCAGCAGTGGCAACATTATAGGCTGATCATGCTTTCCGATACATGCTGTACAGTACCCGGCGATAAATATTGCACATCGACCTTTGGAAAGAGACAATCGGCATGTACAGTACCCGGCGATAAATATTGCACATCGACCTTTGGAAAGAGACAATCGGCATAATTTCGGCTTCGTAGAGCGTTATCTCTGTCGCACGAAATACAAACAGTCCGGTATCTATTAGGAGCTGTTAAAACAATTATGATTTGCTTCTTTTGATAATTATTTTTATTCTTTGTATAAAATCGATAGGATCGAATAGGTCGATGTGTAATATTTATCGCCGGGTACTGTACGTATATATTGATGGTAAAATGATAATAAATAATCAACGCAAACGATGTGGACAAGTATAAATATTATTCAAATCAAACGCTAAAAGGTTCCGTTTTGATTAAATAATTTCAAAGTTAATTCTCATGACCTCAAATAGCGGATCAAGTTAGAGCTATGTTATACTTCGGTATTCATAAAAAAATGATGCGTACCGGTTTCTTAATATGGATCTACATAAACAATTAATAATTATAATTTATGGTCGAAACTCGTGTTAACATGTGAAGACGTTTGTGTTATTTTACAAATTAATTAATTAAACTGATATCTACGTCCTGTTCCGTAGCTTTCAAATTTATTCTGTTGAATTGTTTTTTTTTTCCATTGTTATTCACACTATTCAATATCTGCCTAGACTTTTCCCAACTATGTTAGGGTCGGCTTCCATTCCAACCGGATGCAGCTGGATAGCAGTATTTTACATGGAGCAACTGCCTCTAAAGGAAAGAAAGAAAATACATTTATTTAGCACAGGCTAAAAGACACACGGACGAAAAAGAAATCGGTCGCGAAAAAAAAAATCACTTGTTCCCTACAATTTGACGAGTTATGCGAACATAAATGTAGGGAACAGCTGATTTTTTTTGGTGCTCATTTCGTTCATTTTTTGTATATCGTCAGAAAAGGCGATATCAAGTATGTGGTACAATTTATTGCACATTATGTGGTTTCCATACTGTATGTGCTAAATAGTGTACCTAGCTGTAAACTGTAATACGGTGTGTGTGGCAATTACAAAATTTCACTCCGCTCTTCGATCACAACTTCACTTCCAATACGCGTATTAGGAGACAGGTATATAGAATACCTTCCACTTGTCTCCAAAGTGGTGACCGAAGATTGGAAGTGAAACTTGCAGTCCCTGTCTCCAAAAACTGAAGTGAAGTACAGTAAAAATGGCTCTTACGAAATGTGTCCTTCTCTTTCTTTACTTATAAACTACTAGCTTCCGCTCGCTGCTTCGCCCGCGAGATATGTCGATAAAAACTATCCTATGTCCTTCCCCGGGATGCAAACTATCTCTCTGCCAAATACCTATTATAGAAATCCGTTCAGTGGTTTAGGCGTGAAAAGGTAACATACAGACAGACAGAGTTACTTTCGAATTTATAATATTAGTATGGATGATGAACTAAGGCCTATTAAACGGCTTTCATACCAGGATGCACTATCTATTATTTGCACTATTAAAAACACTAGTGATGAAGTGCACGGGTCAGCTCTTCCATGGCTAATTAGCTATTTCTATGTTTCAGCTAAGGTAAGGTAAGGTAGGTACCTACATCATTAATCATTATGTACCCTATAATATGCTGAAACCTAACGTTTTTTTGTTAGTTACCTAGATGTGTGCATAACGTCAAGACCAAACAAAAGTTATGTACCAAGGTATAGATATAGGTATGCGTATTCAAGTTGGAGACAACAATAAATTAAACTTCATAATTATATCTAATGACGTTCCCAGTCTACACCCAAAATTTCAATTAAATATACCCACTAGTTTAGTCGTCATAACTAGTCAAATATTTGCAAAACACATTGTCGTCCCATCACTATCATTTAGTTCAAATTACTTTTTAACCGACCTCAAAAAAGGATCGGAGGTTCTCAATTCGGATGTTTTTTTTGAAGTGAAAACTTCTTTAGGTGGGCATTTTTGAGATGGGAAAATCTGAAATGACGTTCGCTAGGTGGCAGCACTGGCACGTCAGGTCCAGGCATCTGTCAAAGAGCCTATATTTTGTTTAGTCATGACGGAATGATGAACGAATGAATGAATCGAATGATGAACGTCATCATATATTTAGTATTGGGAGACCTCTTGTCACAGTGGTGCCAACTGGTGTCGTAAATTTTCACGAAAACCCTCAACCGGCACAGCTTCGGATGTGCTCGGTTGTCCTCGGGATGTACTCGGTTTTTATGTATAAAGTGAGTGCTGGCAAAGTATTCTGTTTTCACTTCTGTCGGCACTCCTGGTTTTTTTATGTATGTATGCCGTAGGGGTGGTCTCATATAAATTTGAATAACTTTGCTTGGGTAGTATTTGGGTTGCTTCAATAATACCATTTTATCCACATAAATTATATTGATGATGTTTTAACTTCCTGTCACTGATATTTACATAGCAAGTATTGTTAAATTAATTTGTGTGGGGTAGGTACCTACTACTAAAAAGAGAAAAATAAAAACATTTTTACAAAAAAAAAATCAACCGCCTTCCAAAACAAGCACTACAAGTGAAAAATAATTTTAATTTCGGAAGTCGGTGTAAGAAAACGAAAATACGGAACCAACGATACCGACTTCCGAAATTAAAGTTATTTTTCACTTTGTAGTTTTTTTTGGAAGTCGGTTGTTTTTTTTTTTTGAAAAAAGTTTTTTTTTTTATTGTGATAGGATTAATTTGATAGTTCCTAATTATGCAGGTACTTCTTTTTTACCAGTGTTTTCATTTATTGTCGTATTGCCATCTTCACGTTGTATAACGCATAACGCAGGTAGCGTACATAGGTTTTAATTTTCCAAGAAAACTGTAACTAGGGGTAATCAAAACAGTGTATTCAATAATCAGAGACACATAATGAATTATTGTGACACAGAATGAATAATGGCACCCATAAATATTAATCGGAACAATTAATTTAAAGCAACTCAATAACAACTCGTTAATGTCGCATTTGCAATCATGAATGAATCTGTATCTATTAGTAGCACGTGAACTTGAACCTTATTAATAGCCACCTTACTTACTTGTAGAGTTGTTGTTACAAAGTTAATGCCTTGAACATGAATCCTACTAATATTATAAATTCAAAAGTAACTCTGTCTGTCTGTCTGTATGTTACCTTTTCACGCCTAAACCACTGAACGGATTACGATAAAAAATTTCAGAGAGATAGATTGCATCCCGGGTAAGGGCATAGGATAGTTTTTATCGACATACCTCGCGGGCGAAGTCGCGGGCTAAGAATATTATAAGCTAGTAATATTATAAATTCGACAGTAACTCTGTCTGTATGTTACCGTTTCACGCCTAAACCACTGAATGGATTTCGATAAAATTTGGTAGAGATAGATTGCATCCCGGGGAAGGACATAAAATAGTTTTTATCCCGATATTCCCACGGGATCGTAACTTATGCGGGTGGAACCGCGGGGCGCTGCTAGTACATGATAAACGGTATATTTTCTGCAGGTTTATTTTCTAAGCATTCAGTAGACAGTCTTTGATCAGATCAAAATAATGTTTAGCTCAACAAATCCGATTGTTGGAGTCGGATTTGTTGAGCTATGCATTGTTTTTACCCGACTGACCTAAGATCGTGAGGAAACCGGCACGCCGTAGAACCAGAAATTCGAAGACATGTGACATCAACCAACCCGCACTGGGCCCATGTGGTGGAATACGGCCCACTCCCTCTCGAAGAGAGGATAGAATAGAATAGAATACTCTTTATTCTCTTTATTCTTTATTTAGGATGCTTGTTTCACAGCAGTGCAGTGGGAACATTATATGGTGATTATGATGATTTACAGGCAGATTCACTCTACGCAGCAAATTGACAGTTACGATAGTAGATATGCTTAGTTCATTAGGTATTTCGTATTTGTGATAGTAAGAGCGTTCGCGGACGGTATACAATCGGTGGCCGATTTTTTGTAGAAGCTGAATGAAACAGTTCAAATTTATCAACGCAGACGTCCAAAACGTACCTATTTTGGTAGGTCATACAAACATCGGTAGGTACATTGCCGTTCGAAAATGGAATGTCCGGAAATATATGTTGCTAACGCAGACTACTTATCGCTTGTCGGCCGCATACACAGTCTGCTGCATAAAAAATAATGACGTACCTATTTGAAACTATATAAAACTCGAAATAGTCTGACCGAATTATCGACCTGCAAAAAAGTATGACATGAATGCGCTAACTGTGGGAAATATGCTACGATAGTACTTATAATCCGAGATGATGAACCGTCAAACTTTGGCATTGTTACAATCAAGTTCAAGAGTTCAAGTATTGTCGACGTAGATACCTCGAGATGGCGTAGCGGATAGATCAGAGAGGACAGCTTTGTAATCAATATTGAAGAGATTGTTAGATCGCTTATCTACAGTTTCTATAGTATCTTAAGGAAAGATATTCGTTTTAATAATTAGGGTTCAAAATGGTAAAAAGGAACCCTATGGTATGGTGCGACTCAGTCTGTCTGTCTGTCCGTCTGTAACAGTTACATAATATATGAAGAACTACTAATGCTATCAACTTGAAATTTAGAATAGTTTTAGATGACGTTTGCCCAACTATTTTGCAAATAAGTAAGAAAACATTTTTTATTTTTGCAACTGGGACTGAAAGGGTGTCTGAAAAATTCAAAGTGGAGCTACTAGGGCATGTGAGCGCAGTTTGCACATTCTCAAACACTTTTTTTTAGGCCGCAGTTTTCGACTTTTGATGAAAAGTGTAAAAAAAAAAACAGTGGCACTCCGGGAGTGCCGACAGAAGTGAAAACTTGAACAATTACGTGTGTATTTTGTGAATCGTCTTATAAACAAAACACGCGCGGTACCGGCTACGGCCATCCGTCTTACGAATTTTCGATCAGCTCACGTGTCCTGACGCGAGTTTAACCTTTTTTACCCATTACAAAAAAAGTGTACAACGCCGCTAAAGAAGTTTTCACTTCAAAAATATATATATCCAAAGTTTGCGTAGACAAAAATCTGAAATTATTCTGTGATAGAAGTTTATGATGGTATGGAGCCCTCGGTGCGCGCTCGCGCCCTCGACTCGCTTTTGCCCGGTTTTTGAAATATTTCGATGCTCAACAGCAGGTAAAGAGAGATTTTATCCGCCTTCTCAGAGGTCAACTGCCAACTTTCATTAATGTTTTAATCATGAAGAGTATTAAAGTATTTTATTATGATTCAAAACGTTGGTGGTAATGTCCTTCTTTTTTATATTTGCGTCGTTTATTCGAGTTTTAATGTCGTGTATAATCAATATTATATGTTAAAAACCTGTTTATTTATGTGTTGTATCTGTTTTCGAGTCATTACGGCCGCCGGGCGGTCTGCTTCTCACCTATATTTATGACGTACTTAACCAAATACTTACACGAAATATTTTCGGGGTCCTGTGCTAATAATGTGGTCACCGAATTCTTCTTTTTTTCTATTAGAATCTGTTGAGATGTTAACTTTTATCATAAATTAGGAAGTAGGATCCTTTAGTATTGTGTTTACGGAAGATTACTTTATCTCCATTCAAACTGATCATAACAAATTTTCAGAAACACGACCACCAAAACACCGAAAGCCAACCAGTCTTACTTAAGGGGTATTGTGTTGCCCAGGGTTGTGGAGGTCAGATAGGCAGTCCCTCCATGTAAAATACTGGTATTCAGCTGCATCCGGTTAGACTGGAAGCCGACCCCAACATAGTTGGGAAAGGCTAGGCAGATTGTTTTTTTTTTGATAAATTTTTCATAAAATATTTTGTAAAATCAGTATTTAAATCATTCCTGTAACGTATTTGGTTGGTATTTGTAGCATTATACAATACTTTTTGGGAATACCTATTAGATTATAAATATGGAGCTACGGCGTAGTGCGACGTAGTAATTATCACTTCATAGTTAACACAGCAACGCTTTAGTAAATGCTGTATGACTTTGAGTCTTTGTCATCTGTTTGGTTACCGACTGGTTTTTTTACAGGACAGGCACACCACTCTAATTCCAATCCCTGTAACTCCTGTTAACCAGACGGTTTATTCTGTAAAGAATTCACCGTAAAAACTTAGGTGAAGTGAGCATGATGTGAGAAGTGAGAAGTCATTCCACTTGATACTAGGGATGGACAGCTCACTTCAAACTCACTTCACCTAAGTTTTCACGTTGAGATTTTTGGAATACACCAGCTCAATCTATAGTGAAACCAATCTGTATTTAGATAGTTATACCCCTGACTGTCTAAGATAACAATGATCAGAATCGTCGTTGTGTCGGTACTCTGTTTCGTTACTTGGGACTTGTTAAGAGGAAATGCGGGTGGGGTGGTCGTTTCTCCATAGAAATGCTCTCGCCTGTTTTCTTTCTGGTTGGACCTTAAAGCAATGATTTTTACGGAATAATAAATACTAAGTACTTGTATGTCTCTACGTTATCGTTTTTGGTGATACATTATTTTTATACGCACTAAAAAACCCCTCAAAAAATGCTCAAAATTTCCGCTATCAACAGAGGCCTAGTGTACAAATTTGACAACTATTAATGAAAAAAGAAAAACATAGGGACACAGTATACAGAGTTATTGGAAAATCACCAACAACCTCTTAAGAGGTCATTGTACTCATCATTATCAACAACTTTTACTATGGGACCAAACATGAATTCCCGAAAAAAAAATTAGCTGTTCTCTACATTTTGACGAGTTATACGAACATAAATGTAGGGAACAGTTGATTTTTTTTTCGCAATTTCAGGTTTGGTCCCATAGTAAAAGTTGTTTATAATGATGACCTCTGACCTCTGACAATGACCTCTTAAGAGGTTGTTGGTGTTTTTCCAATAACCCTGTATACTTAACCTTCTTTTTCATTTTATGAAATATGTATCTTTTAAATTGGTCTAACATTGGAGGAGGAAATAGGTGAGAGCCAAACTTCGAATTATAACTTTTTACTTAGGCTTTTTCAAAAGTCTCTCTGACCGCATTTCCTCTTAATTAATCATTAAGTCGTATAAATAAAATCGTGCTACAGGGATATTTAGAAGCCTTTTAAAGCCATCTCGCTCTTTTAAACCCTAAAATACAATAAGCTTCCCGAATCACTGAATTTCAAAATGTGTTTTATCGTTCATTTGATACACAAGCAAGCTATTATCTGGGGGAAGGGTAATGCCCCCGCCGAGATAAACTAAAACAAAAAATGCTGGTGCATTTTATTTTTATATTTGAGTGTTTTGACGTCATTTTGTAAAAACACGATGTTACTATAGATGAAAGTTTTTTATATAAGACATTCATTTTAGGTAGTTTTAATAATATATAGCAGCATTTATGTATTCTTCGATACACAAGATCCGGCTTCGAATTATCCGGAAATGAACTGGAGTTACCCTGTAGATTGCAGAGTTGGCAAACAAGCAGGAGTGGCATTGGGCCAGCCAAGTTTGTCGAAGAAAGACAGACTAGATGATGTCTTTGGAGAGGACGAGTCCTTGACTGGAGACCAGTACAATGCGCGCCACGAAAGATGAGACTTGACCTCGCCTTCCCCGCTCTTTCCGCCGCCCCTATGACGTCCGGTCCCGTCCCGCACTCAGACCTCATACCGCTAAAGATACCTAAAATCGTGTACTGCGCAAGTCAAACCACGTGGTGTGTCAAGTCTCATCTTTCGTGGCACGCATTGTACCTAATGGCACACGTAGCGTGTTAATCAGCTGGATGAAATAACCACCTTTAACAGGCAGCTAGGAGTGCTGGGTCAGATTGGATGCGGAAGGTAAAGAACCGGATGTTGTGGCGCAACTCAGACTATCGTAGTCCATTGCTGGACATTGAACTCTCCCAGGCTGCGACACAACACCCTGTCCTCCACCTTCCGCATCCAGTTTGTTCCTGCCACCGTTTTAAGCTGGTAAGTCCATCTAGCTGGGAGGCCCACATTGCGCTTGTCGATACGCGCCTTTCACGTCTACTTCACCAGCCATCGGCGCTTCGACAAACATGGTCAGCACACTGCCACTTCAGCTTAGGGCAATAAGGCGCATAGTCCTTTGCTCAGCAGTGGACGGCGATGGGTTGAGTTAATTAAACGATTACAGCAGTAGAAATATTACCTACAGCAGTAGAAATATCTGTTTGCACTTTTTCATTGTTCTTTTGAGTTCATTCGGCGTATCCGAACACCATCAGCATCGTAAGAGTAGGTATATACAACGCTTGCAAAAACTAATGATCACCATAAAGCTAAAAAAAAAGTTTGACTATAGGAATGTTTTGATAACGGTAATGGATTCAGTTAATTAATCATCCTACACAACAATACCAGAAATAAAAAAAATACGATTCTACGTATTTGATATTAAAACTTAGGTAAAACTACCTGTTCTACAGCTGACACAAGATAATGTACACTTTTTGTTGCTTTGTAAACACGTATTATATATCCGTCATACAAATAAAAGGCTTCGTCAATATTGAATTAAGGCTTTATAGTGTAAAGTGGCTCCATCTGTTGCTATAGCATGAAACTAAGTTGACCTGAGATCAAAGTCTGATCAAGTATAGCTAGGAGTTCAGAGCTTAGAACATTGAGTTTTAAGGTTTAGAATGCAACATACACCTTACACTTTCAAATATCTAGCTTAATTTTCCTGAAAACTGTACAGTTTTCCTTAACCTGAATCTAACCAATGTCTTGTGACTTGAATGTTTAACTAATTTCAACTGAAGGCCGTTAGTGGTGCCAGCTGCTTTGTCCAGATGGCGCTACCACGTCGGTAAAGCAGATTAAGGCTTTTACGCCTATCTTTATAGCCATCCACGAGCATTTACAGTAGGAAAATTATTTTTCACGACAGTTTCAGAGCTAAAGAAGTAATTGAGAGGTATTTTTATAAAGGTATGTTGGAGTAGTGATGTAAAGGTGTAATATGGAGGTTGTATGAAACATGGCGGCGGCGCACGTCGGTACAGCAGGGTGCCGGTCGGCGGGCCGTCGACGGGCGACACGCAAGCGCAACAGGTAGGTTAAGATTCACGGTCCGTCGCATTTGCTGGTCCTATGCGCACGACGCGGCCCTCGCATACTGCACACCAACCGCGACCGACGAAATGTACGGGGATCATCGGTGATCAGTGAAGTGATCGTATTGTAGTGATAGTTAACAACAAGTGCTTGTGTCCGTGATATGACGAGGACCAGCTCCGGAGTTTGAACGAGCACCATTCAGCGGATCTTAACGGTAAATTTCGTCAAACGTGACTATATGACCCGAGTGTTTACTAGTCAGGTGATGGGACATAAATATGTATTCAACATGTGAATAATTTGATGAGCGTTGATTAATTGAATCGAGTACAGTCACACGCACAGTGTTCCACTTCGGACGCGAAAACTCGCTGGTTTTCTTCCACGTAGCCCGTAGCGGTGTTTACACGTGAATTATGACACCTATCGGATGAGTTCGTGTTGCCGACACTAACCATTTTACTACATTTAATAAGTTTTCTTTAAAGAAAGTTTTGTTAGTTTAGGATTGTTAACTGGTACACCATGGTGTCGGTTTTACCGTTGCAAAAGAAAGTAGGATCAGTAAATATGTAGGTAACATTATTTTCGCTGTTTAATCGATTAGATAGCATGAGAATCTTATTGGATTATAATTGACAGTTAAGTTATGAGTGGCGTTAATTAAAAGTGGGTAATTGTCATTTTATGCGTTCAACACATTCATTAATGAACCGTGCGCATTTGTAGACCACTTGAAATTCCACAACTCCAATGCAACCGTTAGCCGAGTTACCTGCATCCCAAAATAAGTAAGAGGAACAAGAATAGGTTGTTTCACACTTAATATGATGAAATTCATAGCTGACAAGATCCGTAAATACCTGTTTTAAAGACAGACATTCGTCAGTTATGAAATGAAATTCAGTTTCGACAAACCTACACAGTTTTTCGTTCTACCCGCTATAAAATGAAAATGAAACTTGTCGCATATGGTAGTCTTATACTTTTTATACGACATGCTGTCGATAAACGCTCTTCAAAGCAAACAATGGAGCATTAAATTCCCATAGAAAGTTGTAAACAATATTGATCTCTAATGTGCATTGATTGCCACAAATCGAGGGCATGGCTACAATATGAGCACAGGTAAACTATGTAAACAAATTGGGTTTTCAACAAAGTTCTGATGGAAACATTGTAATGGTAAACCCGGATTTGTCATCGGTTGCTGACCGTTATTTCAATTTATCACTTTTGTACCTTTGTCAATTATATCGAAGCATACTTTGATATAATAGGTCATACTATGGTTACAAATAGTCATTTGTAGCCATAGTGTGACCTATAAGAAATCAATTGAAACCGAAAAAACAGGTTTTTCTGTCACGATTGGTAAGTAAAATGGATCGTTTTTGTACTTTAGTAATGAGTGAAGTTGGGTGTGTAGGTCAGATAGGTCGCTCCTTGTAAAATACTGGAATTCGCTGCATTCGGTTAGACTGGAAGCCGACCCCAACATAGTTGAGAAAAAGCTAGGCATATTGATATTGTTTTATAAACACCGCCTGTGTCTAGCTGTTCGGATTAATCGTGAATGAAAAAGATGCAGAAAAAGAAAAGACACGAAAGAAATTTAACGTCTTAAACAGGTCATTCAATATGTAGATAGCTGACGTCATTCGTAGACGAATGACGCCACAAATTAAGCATAAACCGCATTGTATCAAAAACTTCATTTTCCTTTTCAAATAATTTATAAGCACTAAAAAGCTACTGTCGTCGATTTCTCTATAATAACAGCTTTTCACGTAAGATCTTACGTAAGTGACTGCAGAGTAACATTTGCAAGTCTGAGCTGTGCATTACATATAAATAGTTAGGTTTTAGCACGTATGTGTAATTACGTGATACGGCTATTTATCTTGTTACCTCTCTGCATTTTGGTTCTCAGAGAAATAAGTCTGTGTTTTTTCTTTTTGTTTTGGCTCGAATTCTTGTCCTGTAAAAAGTTGCCTGGCAGTTGGTTTGTGAAGCAGCTGATTGCTCATAGTGTGCCGGATGAACGCTATTACCATTACTCTTAGCATAATTAGCCTTTAGTGTTCCCATTGCGGGAATACAGGCTTCCTCTCTTTGAGAGGGAGTGGGCCGTAATCCACCACGCGACCCCAGCGTGGGTTGGTAGATATCACATGTCTTATTTTTTGGTTAGAACCAAAAAATAAGACTAGAGGCCGGCCTAGAGGCCGGTTTCCTCGCGATGTTTTCCTTCACCATTTCTCATATAGGGTATTTTATTACTCCCATAGAAATTAGTGCCTTCATAAAAGAGAATATCGTTATTCGCTGTTCAAAATCGTATCAGGAACGACCACGAACTAGTAGGTACCCAGAAACGGCCGCGGGCTTTGTTTAACAATATTACATCTTCAATAATCAACATTCTCACGTTTTCAGAGTTTATATTTGCTGATATGATTTGGCTAGACTCGATAATTCTGTTATAATATGCGGTTGTTGATATTCTTATCAACACAAACTTCACACGTCATGTTGAATAATTACAATCACGATCTTCTGACGACAGTTTAATAATAACAGTTTGATCTTGTTATTTTGCTGGTGTTAATGAATTTGTCGTAATGATTTCATATCTATCATATTTGTTTGGTGTCTGATATCTTCGTCGATTTGAAGAGTAAACATTATTTCATAAAAAATAAATCCTGCTGAAGGACAGGAACGCGATTAAAAAAGGTAAACCAAATCAGAAGACCAACTCCCGGAATTAATCGCAATATCATCTCAGCGACAATTTCTCAAAAATGTAGGGAAATTAGAGATATTTTTGACAGATTGAGACTTAGATCGACTGTCAAAATTTTTAAAATAACAAGAATTGCCGAGTGTCGATAAACAAACGATTCGCTGTAGACTTTTAGAACCTGTCATGTAACTGCACATAGGTATCAAATTTGAGTATCTATGAACAAAAAGCCTGATTACAGCTTCGGACTCGTCAGTTTCTAAATAATAATATTAAGGGAGAAGGTTCTTTAACCGTCACCATACTACACCCAGCTATTTAATTGATAATGTCTATCTTATCACAAGCAGTGCAGTAAAACTAGCTTATTACAAAATTATTGCCATTGGCGTGATTATAAACAATGCAAAACAAGTACTATTTGTTGTAATTTACTCCTTGAAGAAGGAAAGCAAGGTCGTCAATATTAATTTACGACTGATTGTTCTAATATTATTGCGTACGAAATCGTTTATTGGAAGAATTATCGCAACATACCTGCATTGTCGCCAAAAAGTGATTTAGACATGACAAATTAAGTGCTAGACTTCTTTTATTCTAGGTGCATCTTCTTCACATATAATTATATTATGTATACAAAACCTTGTAAAACATTTTAAAAGAGTAACGGTGGAGTTTCTTGCCCATTCTTCTCCATACGAAAACTCCTTTGGAAGGGGCGACTTGAATCAATTCAATTTTACTGTAAGTTTTGACGTTCAAAAGTGCCTTTAATGTGCCTATTTGAAATAAATGATTTGACTTTGCTACCATTTTTAATTGAATAGATATTCTTATATAAGCGTAGCGTGGGACGCTCCTCAGTTAGATGTACCGACGACCTTGAAGTTGGCTGGGATAGACTGGATGCGGAAGGCGGGGGGGGGGACAGGGTGTTATGGCGCAGCCTAGAGGCCTATGTCCAGTAGTGGACTGCGATGGGCTAAGTTGATTGATTGAGATATTATTTGTCTCTCCTAAATAAAGATTACGCAGTGATATAGCTAGGAGTGCAAACGGTTCACCCAACAATTCGTGTGAGTATTTAATTAAAAATGCATATTTTTGTTCAATTATAGGCGAGGACGTTGGCACTCTAAACACAAGTTAAATCTTACTTTGCGTGCCAGAGTTCATTGAAATCACTCTATCCCTTGGTTGTAAGTTGTAACGCTGCATAGTGTTTAGATAAGTGTTTTTGTACAACTAAAGTTAATAAAGAAACTTTTTTTTTTGTAAGTCCCTCACGTGCCATATAACCTTTGTGCCTAAATACAGTATTATATTATCATTCAAGTAGCTTCTTAATTATTTTTGAGTAGAAATGTGTACCTACATTTAGTTTTTATGGGTTCAAAGTTATTTTTTGTGTGACGTCATTCCCTAGTTACGTAACGTCCTTATAAAAGACATCAACGACTTTGTGACGTAATTTTTTCTTATTTTCTGTTTCCTTTAGTTTCTAATGTATTATTAAATTATGTTTAGTTTATTACGTGTGATATATTTTTCTAAATAATAATAGTTATTATTATTAATAATAGCAGTATATTATGTTACGAATGTTTTATCCTAATAATCTTCGTTTCTGATGAAAATCGATTTCCAATTTTGAATTGCATTATTTTGAAGTCTTATAGCTTCAAAATTGTTCAAATGTATAGCAAAATATGCCGTTACATTTTCGTAAGTTTCTCTTTTGCATATTTTATAATTCATCAATCATAATTTTTTTTAAAAATAAACTTAACGATTTTGGTGGCTATAAAATACTAAACATTTTAATATCCTTATATTTTTATTACCTAATGCTTTTGAATGAAATAATGATAGGCTATAAATATAACACAATTATTGGCTGTTACATCATGTTTAATTAAAAAAAAATAGTTTGCATGAGCAATCAAAAGAGCTCTCAAATTACTATTCCATTGAAAAAAACCTATTATTTTTATTTACACATTGGCAAAGTTACCCTTTACAGAAGCTCAAACAAAAAGAAGTTTTATTTCTTAAAGATAAAGTTGAAATCTCCATATAACAATTATAAAATTGATCCTGGGCACACTTAAAGCATGACAAGTAAAATTAAAAGTTGCAAAATAAAATTTATGTTGGAACCTATCACGATCGCATTCAACAACGGACAGCGATTATTTTCTTTTGTAAACTTATTCTTATTGTGTGACAGGATAATGAACCTTTTAATCTGAGTAATAAAGTTCAAGATTGCACCTGCTGGGTGGTGTATTTAATTATAACTGGCGCGTAGCATTACGTCGACTCGGTTGAACTTCGCATTTCGGTTGAGAACGCTAAACCCGTGACCGACACTGAACTTGCTCGTATTTAATATTGAAATGGTTTTTATTATTTTAGTTTTTCATTTCTGTGCAGTTTTTTTCAATGTAAGAAGTTAATTGAAGTTCATTATTTTATTTTCTGGTACAGTACTTCTCTTTTTTGCTGACTGTGCAAAATTATTCAATCCCATTAGATACAGTAGATACCTATTTGTAATTTCCTTGCAATTTCTTTATTATTTCACCATATTTTCCTCGTACCTCCTCCTCCTTCTCGTACGAGGAAAATATGGTGAAATAGCAAAGAAATTGCATTGCATTAAAACAATAACGTCTTTTTATACCCACTAAAAAAATCGTGATAACTCTTAAGGCTCCTTATGGCAAATTATTCCCATAAAAGGAACACCCCGTAAATGGCAACCGTCCTAACCCCTTTGCAATTGCCGATGATACAAGCTTTCTCTCCTTCGATTGATTTATTGGCTTCTTATTTATTTGCCAAGTGTCCAGTAATTCTTAGAATTTATTAATATGATCAGCTTTTAGATAAATATCAAAGCGTATGAGGGTTTTGACAGATGAATGGAAGGTGAACGGACAACATGCAATTGCGTGGTTGATTGATTTTCTCATTGTGCGCATGATTAAGATGAAGTCATTCGAGCTGCCGAACCTATGCCAATTTAGATAATCTTATTCAACAGTGAAGAACGAATACTCGGAAGAGAATTCGTAATAACAAAATCTTGAACTTTATTATATAGGCAGCTGCAGGTATAAGAAATTTGACATTCTTAAGACCGTACTGATGGGATGGGATGCCAACAATTCCCGCAAATGTAACCTAGAAATGGGCCCTATGAATATTGATAGCGTCTTTGTAGTAATTTGCCCGGATTTGCTACTAGTCTCTTACCAACTGAACTATAGGCTGAGAGTAGACGTTGCCTGAGGTAACTGCGCGGTGTGGGAGGGGTGATAGTTGTCACAAGTTGACGAATCACTGAGCTCTCGCATCACGTCACCACACCCCTCCCGCACCGCGCTGCTACCTCAGGCAACGTCTCAGGTAAGCGGTCGGCCTATAAACTTCGCGTACCTACATCATATTAATATGCAAGAACTATGAAATGTAACGAACCTAGCAAGCGTTGACCTCCTAATTGGAAATTCCATCATCCTTAGAATGCCATAAAGCATTGGATAGCGTGACACTCTCCACAGGAAACAGTAGCCGGCACTCGTACCTGCAGGAATGTCATTTGGAAATGTCCTAATTTACAAACAGAGGACAGAACGCGAGTGGCATCATAAGAAGGTTTTTGTTTATATCGTGTCGACTTTCACTGGAACACCGTCGCCGGCGCAGGACGTTTGTTTTGTTAACCGCTTCGTCTCGACGTGACTTGGATCTGGAGTTTGCATTTAATGCGGCTTTTATTGTCCTGCGAAAATCTTTCTAATGTTTTTGACATCGTTTTTTTGGTCTGTCGCTTGTTCTGCCCGTGTAATGTTTGGATCTGCATTAAGGTTCTTATCGGCTTTACCCCTATTTTATCATACTTATTAAATGCACTATGTTAAGGTCTGATTTTTCAATAGTCAAATACCTTTTATCTGGGAAATAATGGCTGGCGTTTGACAGCTTTTGTATAGAAAATATATCAAACTGTTCAAAAAATATATCAAATTCTTTTGTTCTGAAAATATATCAAATTTATGTTCTTCAGATAAAAGTTATCTGACTATTGAAAAATCAGCTCTAAGTTAGATATTTTTATTTGGAAAACTTAATACACTAGCTTCGTGTTGGTTATTTTATTCAAACTTAAAATAATTTTTAACAAAAATGTTGACGTACTACAACGACTACGTTTAAAATCTCGACAACAGCATTATGTTACACCCAAGTATAGGTAGGTACATTGCGTAATTTTTATTATTAATGTAATACGAAGTCACGAGAAGCCGTACGAGTGTGCTGCTCAATAACCATCTAATGCAGTAATCGATAAGCTGATTCCAAAGTCGCACATTCACCCACCGGTTCTGAAACAGGAATATGTATTATGTCATTGACATACATATTATCTTTAAAACTTTCTCTAAGATAACGCCTAACCGCTCGATATATATGGAGTACATTATAGAATAGAATACTCTTTATTAATGTATACCATATAAATTACAGATATAAATTTAGGAATTTTACAATGGGCGATCTAAAAATCTTTATCTTTACATAGTACAAGACAAAGTCGCTCATCTAGATCATTTAGATCTAGATGCTAAACTACGCAATGGATTTTAATGCAGTTTCCAGAAAGAGTGATTCAAGAGGAAGTTTTATAAGCATATTATAGTAGAGAAAAGCCTATAACGGCAGCCTATTACGGAATTGTGTATATGTTTATCTCCTAAGGATTACCCACAGTACCTAACCAACCATATTTCTCTTTTACATATTACAAAAAAAATATGGGTTAATTAGGTACTAAGCTTTTTAAACAATACAGTATTATTCCTTATCCAATTTAATACATTAGATACGTTGTGCATTTCATGTAGATCAAAATTGCCCTTTACAGCATATCACTAAAATGAATATCTTAGAAGATATCAGAGATTTAAAAAGCGGGGGCAGAGCGGCTGGCGGGACGGTACGAAGTTTGCCGGGTCGGCTAATTAATTAAAAAGTGTATTCTGTATATATCTCTTCTAAATGATTCAACTAAGTTGGTAGAATTGGATGCATGTCGGTAAGCCGTTTATTTTCTTTCAAACTTTGAATATATCATCAAACATAAATGAATGGCCAATATCTACGTCTATGTAAGGCTTTATACGGGAGGTAATAAAAATCTCCTCCAAGATAAATGGCAAAATAAATTGCTATTAAGCCATTTATTGCTCTCGGTAGGATCACATGTCTGTTTGTAGAGGTACAGAATGAAAAACGTTTAACAGGATCATAATAACTCAGTCAACAGGATGTTCACAACACATAAATAAACAGTGCACATTGAACTGATCCATAAGAGGGATGAGCTAATAATTTAGCTTCACGGCTTTCAAAACGAGTTTCTAAAGTCGTCATTTTTCTCCACAGTCATGTGAAATTACGAGTCGTGCTCAATATTTGTGACAAAATGCTTCTTTTATGAGGGCATCACGAACATTCTGCAGTGAACTTGCACGGTGACATTCTTAAGCGATAATTAGCTCGCCTCGTCTGGATATGATCCACCAATATAACAAGACCTTCACTTTCAGTTCGTACCTCTGCGATGTCACCTGTAAATGAGGACTGGCGCGGGGGGCAGGGGGGGCTTACCTGGCTGGTCAGCGTGACACGCCAGTCGACGCGTCTCTGGTGCTCCACAGTCACGTTGCACCGTTGTTGACACAAACCATTGTCTTTATTTTACGAGGCGATAAGAAATGTTCGCAGTGACGCTGACGTGAGGATACAGTTTACTGACTTCTAACTATGTATCTGGTCGTTAGTAAATTGCCATTGCTGTGCGTCTGATGCCCGGTTTCTGAGGTACTTTTGTCAGTGGTTTATCTATCCATTAGCGCTATTGGTTCGACAACTTGTGGAAGTGCGTTTCCGAACACCGCAATGTAAGATAAACTCCGTTTAAACTCAAGTTAACTTAACTGACCAATGTTCGCCGTTTATCGGTTCCATAACTATATTTGACGTTGCATTTCATAGAAAACTACATCAAAAACGTGTGTTATGCCCGGTATCTGAGGTACGAATTTTATGTAAGAAGGTATGAAATTAAATTGCGTGTGAAAGATAAAATATAAAAATATTTATATATTATAATTATACAGTAAAGAATACAATGAGTGTTAGCATCATGAATACAGAAGTCTCGTCCGTTCTTTTATTGTCGATCATATAGTCAAATTCATTAGCCACTTCGATAGGAAGCATCATTATTCTTTCAGTAAAATTTTGATTCCATGCTATTTTGCAAAATAATGAATAAAACACTAACCATTGGAAAGACAAACAGACTTTTAACTTAAAATGAAACGGCAAAGCAAAAATAATACTACACAAAAACAATGAACTGCTGACTTAAGGTTTCTTTAAAAAAAATGACAATGATGTCGTTCAAACATCTGCCGTAAACTGCTCATAAATAACATTTTTTTACGCGAACCCGTATACAGACCCCTAGTTATCGGTTTCATAGTTATTGAATGGTTTGTTGCGTGTCCAGAAACGCAGTGACAGTTAACCGACGTTTATCTTATGCATAACTTTATAGAATCCATAGCTAGTGAGAGTTTATCTGGGGACTTCAGAAACCGGGCATGAGTGACTGACGTGCTAAGCATAGTTATTCTTTCGAAATGTTTTCACGCCTCGATGTTCTGTGCAATCGAGTTTATGTTAGGTAGTTGCATAATTTAGAAATGCATGTGTACAAGTAAAAAGTTCTTTACTTGAAAAGTAACGCTTCCCAATCAGCACAAATTATTCCACATTTTAGTATACAAACCACATTCAAATGAAAGTAAGATTAAGTGAAAAAAATAAGGATTAAGTAATGCCTGATTTGTAAACAAGTCTTGCTTACGAAACAAAGTGTGTCTCCCGCGGTTCCGGTCGTAAAGTCGGTGAACTTGTTGAGAAAAAACATCCAATTATGTTCAAGAGATTTATTTGAACGCGACCACGTAAGAATGTGGGTCAAATGATGTGCGTCGCATGCATACAAACGGCGGCGCGGTGGTGCACGGCCATTGTGTCGCATATCAAGCACTTTCCTATGCGCCCGCGCCGATAAAAAAGCGAAGTTCGGTCACTTATCTGATCGACATGCGGCGTTCTCTTTTTGGGGATGCGGGTCGCATTTTGAATTCGTATTTTGCGATCGGTCAATGTTGGTAACGAAGGGTAACACACCGTTTTTAATGGGTTTGGTAATTACGAGTATTTTTTAAGGATATATCTACGCCAAAAATCCCTGTAGGTTTAACAAATGGTCCCTCTACTAGTTGCTCTAGTTTGAATCCGATGAATCAACCGGTACATTCCGAGACAGACTAGATACTAAGAATGAATCGAGACTTGTATCTCGATGACTGAAACCATGATCGATGATGATATTAAATCGCGAGTCGGTACATGGAAATCATGCACATAAGCAGCACGCGATTATTCGCTGACAATAATTAATAACATTAATTTTACACACGTGAGTTGCTTGATCTAGTTCCGAGTAAACTGTTGGTAGGAAAACTCTATACTTAAAACAGATGAGATTGTTATTAGAGTAATTAAAATATGGTAACTTTTAAATCCCAAGTTAACAATGGGTGGTTGTTTACTAAAGTTGTTGAAGATACACAACTGGAAAACGTGTAGGTAATAGTTAGAGCTGTTATACGACAAATGAATAAAAGGATATTGTAACAAACAGACGAAGACATATTTAATAATTCAGGATAGAAGAAAACTGTTTCTCGATCTATGTAAGGGAGAAAATAGAGGATCGGAGGAGGAAAAAAAAAGTCGAAAGATGGAGTGAAGAGATAGGTGACTTGAAGATTGGGTAATTAGAGAGGTTTGAGCAGAAACTAGGTAGATAGCAGAGTTTATAACAATGAGTGAATCCATCTGTCTTTAAAGCCAGAGTGAAAAGGCATCATAATTATTTATCTATTTTTTATTTTATCTTCTGGGCACGCTCGTTCTATCATAGACCTCACCCATCGCTTTCCATCAGGCGTGATCGAGGTCAAGAGCGGAATCATAAAAAAAAAACGGAAATAGATTACATAGTAAATATTCAAAATCACTTTCTATTTTTAATCCGTGTTAAAAATTTAAAGGCGTGAGACAAAAACAAGCACTATTATCGAAGTTTGTAGTCATAGTATATGAACTAAGATCGTTGAAACCTATAAGTCAGTAGGTACAGTTTACATGGCCTAGATTAACATTCATATATCGCCTTTCAATCTTATACCCACTGTTTCATTAGTTTTGTTATTTCATGTTTCTCCAACTGTGCAACGTTGGTTCAGGACAATGGGTATTGTCATTGACTTCTTCTTCATCATTTTCTTCACATAAACCTACGACAGATTGAGCAATTGTTTGTAAATATGACACTAACTACACCAAGCTATTTTTCTGCAGTGTATTAATAGAATTTACTTTTTTATCGTTTTTTTCAGGACAGTCATCATTCTGTTATCTTGATAACGTTAGACTATACAAATTGGATTACCTGTTCTTAATTAGGTCCCTGCAGTAGTTGTGAGAGATTGCCTTATCTTGTGTGATAAGTTTTCGAAAAATTTGGGTTATCATCGTGCTTATTTGCATCATAATTAGTTAAGTACATATACTATAATAGTATTGTGTAGTATGAATATTGCAGAAAAGAGGAGTTGAGATTCGATAAAATAACGAAACGTAGGTATTCGAATAAAAACTTTCTCGTTTCGCTAAATTGTTTACGTTATCGATAAACATAAACAATTTGATGAGAACGTGAACATAATACATAATTCTATGACATTTACATAATTATTACATTCTTTTTTGGTACATTCATTTGTTTAATAACATTCTGTATTGAGTTTAACTTTGGAAACTAGAAGAAAATGTTATTTTTAAATATCTATAGTTTTTAGTTTTGTAGATTTTGGTAACGTATCGTGTTACGAAAAATTTATATAATTAAGGAAGTTAAAATATTGCCGATTTAAGCACAGTTTCGGAATGTAGAATTTCGTATTTAATTATTATTGCTACAGTTAGTTTAACGAACGATCGGTTAACGGTTTTTCGATTTAGAAAGGATGCTGAGACTGCAAATTAGCAACTTTACACATGTATTTATGAAGATTTTATGCAGGTACCTTAGAGTCTCTTTTTAATGAAAAACTTGTCTTTTATATGCCAGATGTCTGTTCAAAAACCCCAGGCTTGTTAGTCTGTAACGTTGGGGATTTTACGTTTTTTACTCTAGATTTTGCTGTCTTAATAACATCTGTCAACCTAGTCATCTTCTCATAACTTAATAGTTTTAGGACTAACGGGCTAATTGCGTAACGCACTTTCACTAGCAATGGAATCATTTTGACAGTTCCACAACATTCATTGCGTTATTTACATTGTTGAGCAGACACATTTTCCGAACATATGAAGCAATGGATTAGCCATGTCCTTGAAAAATGATTTAGATCGAGTTTGATAGTGTGTTACGTAATTAGTGCGCTGGAGAGTCCATATCAAAATTGTAAAAGCTTTCTGATGCTACTTTGGCTGTCTGTATGTCCCAGCACAGCTGTTTATTAATTCTTTAGTTCGGGTCTTCATGGCTTTTTCATCATCATCATCAGCCTATAATGTTCCCACTGCTGGGACACAGGCCTCCTCTCAGTGAGAGGGAGTGGGCCGTAATCCACCACGCGGGCCCAGTGCGGGTTGGTAGATGTCACATGTCTTCGAATTTTTGGTTCTAGGACATGCCGGTTTCCTCACGATGTTTTCCTTCACCGTTTTGTGAGCACAGTGGTGATGAAATAATTTACACAAAGTAAAGCGCCTGTCTGGGTTCGAACCTACGACCTACAACTCGTAAGTCGCGGCCGTTACCACTTGGCCACCACTGCTCTCATGGCTTTTTATAAGTCGTTAATTAGTCAAAATGAAACCTAAATTCTAACGCTAACTTGTTTGTAACGGACACGTACAAAGTCAGTTTCACTACCAGCTGCTCCATAACACTAGCCAACCTTACCCTAACCGACATCTGACCAATGATTAACGACCGTTACGTCATCATAGCGCACCAGGGGGGTTCGGCTCCGATCGGCTGTTGCCGCCGATAGTCGCAAGCGCACGCATGAATGAGCACGTTTCCTAGAGGCGGCGACAGGAAGCGGTGGCCAGTCGTGTGTGAATACTGTGAATGCGACCGCCACCTGACGACTGAATGCACAAACATCACTGTTTACATAATAACGACACTTTTGCGACAACTACGCAACTACAAACGCACTTGTAATCGTAATTGGACATTGGAAGATTGGTTCTGTTGTTTTCAATACGTAACTTGATTTTACTTTCGGTTTCTAGTTTTGTTTGTTACAGATTTGCCTTGGGTAAAACAATGAATGTTGTAAACATTGTTTCAACTTCATTCCAGATTTTTTTTTGTGGTGGACTAACTTATTTTTATAGATTTTATCTTGTTATCAAATGCAACTATAGGTACCTAGAGTTGAGCTGACCTGACTCTCAACTCTACCCGTAGGTACCTACATCATCAGATGAGCTCTGTTAAATTACCATACAGATATTATGAAGATACTACATCCATTGTGTCTTCATTAGCTATATGCACAGTTTACACTGACTCCTTCCCCACATTTCTTGATAATTCGAAGCATTGTGAACTCAATTTATTAGTAAGTAGGTTCATAAGTACTACAATTCCTCCCCAAAACGCATTCGGGACGTTCGATTCTTCGATTGAAACTTCCAATTCTAGCCTTTCTAGGTCATCGCCCGCTACTAAGCTAGTTGTACACATGATTTTGACGTATAGTTAGTACTAGAGATGTTACGGATGTCGTTTTACCGGAACCGGAACCGGAATCGGAGGTTTTAAATTTGATTGATCGGAATCGGAACCGGAATCGGAACTGGAATCGGAACCGGAATCGGAACCGGAACCGGGGCGGAGTAGAAGAAAGATGTGTTAAGGGGCCTCCCCTTAAAACATCTTTCTTCTATTTCTTCTAACATCCACAAACAAAACAATAAACTGAGACTTTGTGAGCGCGAGCGTGTATAAAATAAACAAACATTACCCTGGTGACAAGTTAAAACTTTTTGTAGGCGCTCTAGTCACGTGTATCGCTGCGTTTCGAACTTCGGTCTAACTCCGATTCAAAATTATCGGAACCGAAATCGGAATCGGAGGTGTAAAATTAATCGGAAGTTCCGACTTTTCGGAATCGGAACCGAAGCTCCGTAACATCCCTAGTTAGTACGGAGTATGTGATAAGGTAGTTTTACAACGGCCGGAGCGCTCACCCGCGACCGGCAGGTGGCGGGTCACGGCCCTCCCGCGAGGCGAGGAGTGCCCACAAAGGCACAGAGGTAAACATCACGCACATACATTCATACAGCTTACTATACTAACTAGCTATACAATGCACGGTACGCCCTACGTTTGTAAAGTCATGTATTATTTACTTGTGCGGTCCTGAACCACGCTTAGTGTGTATTTTGCATAAATAATTTTGATAGCACTTCTTTCTAAACTAATTGATAGCTAGTGGATTGTGTTAGTGGACTGTAATAAGTGAAAATGATAGAAACACGTATATTATAAATTTATTATAAATATTAAGACAAAGCTTATATAATATCGAACCTGACTTGACCGCTCAGACTTGACAACAACCGAAAAACAAGATGAAAAGAATTATATTTAAAAAACATGACGTTTATACAAAAAAGGTCGCACCATAGCCAGTCGCCAACATACCGGAGCCCCAGTGGAACACTAACAACCGGTGGAGACTGACTAGGGTGCGGCTTCTATAAAAACAAGTTTTCGGGCCGGTCGGCGCAGGAGGCCGCCCTTGGTACGGACGTCTGCTACGCGGACCGCTCCGTCGGATCCTGCGTATACCTTCTCTATCCTTCCTAGGGGCCATAAACCACGAGGCAGGCTAGAGTCGGCGATCAGCACCACATCCCCCTCACTCAGATTTGTTGAGTTGCTGGTGGAGAGGCCTCTCGGTCGGAGCGTCGGCAGATACTCACGCACCCATCGTACCCAGAATTTATCAGCGAGTCGCAAGGTTCTACGCCAGTCGCACCTTCTCAGCAGGTCTGCATCCGTGAGTGTTGAAGTCCATGGCGCGACAGAAGATGTACCGAGAATGAAATGGAATGGCGTTATTGCCTCTGGTGAGTCAGGAGATGTAGGAACATAGGTCAACGGTCGCGAATTTACAATGGCTTCTGCCTCCATTAAGAGCGTCGTCAGCACGTCTTCCTTGAGCGGTTGGTTGGTGAGGCAGGATTTTAGTGCTGTTTTTACGGTTCGCACGAGCCTTTCCCACGCACCGCCCATGAATGGAGAAGCAGGTGGAATGAAGCGCCATTCGATTTTGTGATTAGTGGCGTATTCCTGTACCAAGTCGTCATGTAGGCTGCGTAGCTCGCGGGAGGCCCCAACGAAGTTTGTGCCATTGTCCGAGAAAATAGTTGTAGGTGATCCTCGGCGAGCAATGAAGCGTCTCAGGCTCATTATAGCGGCGTCTGATGATAGCGAAGTGACTAATTCTAAGTGAAGCGCTCTCGTCACTAAGCACGTGTATAATGCGACATACCTCTTCTCTTGGCGACGGTATATTTTTACCATAATAGGGCCAAAATAGTCGAGGCCGACGTGTGTGAAGGGCCTTTTGTGATGGTCGAGTCTTTCAAGGGGTAGGTTGCCGATCTGGGGTTGAGTTGGTTGGGTTTTCCATCTTCGGCATTGTAAACAGGCATGTGCTACGCTACGGATGCTGTCTCGTGCTCTAAGTATCCAATATTTCTGTCGGAGTTCGTTCAGCACTAGTTCGTTGAAGTGATGAGACGCTCTGTTGTGTTCATAGAGGATGAGTAGTCGTACAGCATGATTGTGGCCGTCGAGGATAATTGGGGACTTTGCGGTCTCGCTAACTCCCGGTGCGAAACTTATCCGTGTGTTTAGTCTCAACAAACCGTCTAAATCGAGTGTCGGTGCGAGTTTCGCTATTCGGCTGTTTCTGGGCACTGGCTTTAAGGATTTTAAAGCTGTTAGTTCCTCGGGAAAACTCTCTGCCTGAGCTTGTTGGAGTACCATCTTCTCGGCTTCTACGATGTCCGCGGCGTGAAGTTGATAGGGAGATGTGGTACTGTCTGTATACAATTTAGAATTTGGAGTTATAGGCCGAGACAGTTTAAGCCGGAATATTCGTGCGCCCTGGAGAACGCGGGCGGCGGTGCGAAGGAGACGCAGCCAAGAACTAAAACGCGACGGGTCAGGGAGCAAGTCCGATGACGGGGTGTCGAGGAGCAGAACCACTAGGTCTGATTTTAACTCAGGATCTAGTGAACTCTCTTCCACGTTATTGTCGTACTCGGTAGGCCACGTGCATGGTGGTCCAAGAAGAAACGGCGGCCCCGTAAACCACCGATGACATGCGGTGAAATTCATTTTTTTTAGTTTTGTTGCATCATCGGCGACGTTAAGAGAGGTAGGGATCCACCTCCAACTGGACGGGTTAGAGGTCTCCAGTATCTCTCCTAATCTGTGTGCCACAAACGCTTTGAATGCGCGAGCATCGCTCCGAATCCACTTAAGGACTGTGGTTGAATCAGTCCAAAAAATAGTCTCGGAGGGCTGAAAACGATGAGCTTGCAAAATCGTTTGTGCATACCGCGAGGCGATTAGCGCGGCTTGTAATTCTAAACGAGGAATCGAAACTGGTTTGAGAGGCGAAACGCGTGCTTTGCTTCCAATGAGAGCCGTAGACACGGTGCTATCACTGTAAACGAAACGCCAGTAACCAACACAGGCAAAGGCTTGCTCGCCGCCGTCGGCCACCACGTGCAGCTGAACGTCTACAATATCTGACCTACTCATGTACCAGCGAGGAATTTTTATGTTGGCCGCAACCTGTAATTGTGTAAACCAGTCCTTGCATTCACTAACATACACCTCGGGAAGTGGCGTATCCCAACCAATACCTGCGCGCCACAGTCTTTGAATTAAGATACGGCCCCAGATAATGACTGGCATCAAAAAACCGAGAGGATCGTAAACCTTCATAACGTTTGATAATAGACTGCGTTTAGTTAAAGTTTCAGTAGGTATCTGGGGTAAGGTACGAAAGCCTAACGAGTCTTGCCGTGGGTCCCATTTGACACCCAAGACGCCAACTTCAGTGCTAGGTGGTAGCATAACGTCAGAAGTAGCGTCGCTTCTAAGTTCCTTAGGAATAAGTGAGAGAGCGTCGGGACGATTTGACACCCACGCTCGCATTTCGAACCCGCCAGCTTTGTGGACAGTGACTATCTCAGTAACTAGTCGAGCTGCGTCGTCAATGTTGGAGTGGCTTCCGAGATAATCGTCCATATAATGGTCTTCTATAATTGCCTTACAGGCATCGGAGAACTCTGCTTCCATTATTTTGGCATTTTTGTTTTTGATATACAGCGCGATAAATGGGGATGAGACTGCGCCAAATATCATAGAGGACATTCTGTACTCTTTGAGGTTGCCGTCCTTCCCGCGCCAGAGAAAGCGTTGGGCATCCCTATCTCGTGGAGCGATTTTAACTTGTGGGAACATTTCCTTGATGTCACCGTTTAAGGCGACTTCGCCTTCCCTAAACCGGAACAAAATGTCGAGAAGAGGTGACAATAAATCGGGGCCTTGTAGTAATAGACTGTTGAGGCATATACCTTTCGTGACCGCAGCAGCGTCATGGACGGCTCTCAGCTTCTTTTTTTGTGGGTGAAGGACGCCGAATATAGGTAGGTACCAGCGGATGGATCCGTCTGTGTTGATGCACGATGTATTTGGTGTAATCCGCTGATGATACGTCTGTGGATCGCACTCTTCGGCATATCCCTTGCTGATGACATCGTCTATAAATTTTTGAAAAGCGATGGCAAACGTTGGGTCCTTCGCCATTTGACGTTCGAGGGCCTTAAAACGGGACAGTGCTTGCGGATAACTATCAGGTATGACTTCCGGTAAATCTTGTTTCCAGGGTAGACCCACCTCAAAATGGCCATTGTCGAGTTGATGAGCTGAAGATTCTATTATATCTATGGCTCGTTTATCGTCGTCGTTTAGGCGAGGAGCACTTTTCGAAATACCCAAAGCGTCAATGTCGTATTGTATTTTAATGAGGGCGTCCAAATCGTCCGAAATGTGATTTACGAACTCAAGTGGCTTGGACGAAACGGAAAGTGCGCCATGAAGTACCCAACCTAATAAAGTTTTAGAGGCAACGGGCTCGTTCTTCTTTCCACAACGTACTTCGCGACTCAAGGAAAGGTGCCAATCTGGCGCGCCGATGAGGACAGTTGGGGGAGTATCAGCGTACGAAAGTTCGTCAGATAGGTCTGCCAGATGACTATAATCCGAGAAGTTTACCAAGTTATGATTTTGTACGCGAAGCCCCAATGGTTTAATGGCCCGTGCATGCTTCACTAGGTAACGATCGGTTCGGTTACGTCCACGAATATGAAAATCTACGTAGCTTACTTCGACTTCCTTGGTCATACCACTGACACCTTCAATGTGAAGACGCTCTTGAAACGTGGGTTTCGCACCGATGCGTGCTATCACCTCTCCGTCAATCAACGTTGCCGTACTGCCCTCGTCAAGTAGTGCTGTCGTCTCGAACTCGCCGTCGGGACCCTCGAGTACAATCGGCACCACTTTCAGCAGACCGCGGGGACGTGACGTCGACGGCAGAGACCCTGTTGCATTAACAAGAAAATCAGACGTGTTCGTGATCTTAACAGCAGACTCGGTTTTGCTGTCGGTACCGTCCGTGTGGGTAGGGTCGGTAGTGTTAGCTGAAGATACTTGTGTATTATTGCACTGTCCGCAGGGTGCCACGCTAATTTTTGCATTGGAGGTTCCCGGGCCGTGAAGGAGTGCGTTATGACGTCTCGAACATCCGTCAACTCCACAGCATTTCGCGCGGCAGTTGTTCCACGTGTGCGGATTCGACTTAAGGCAGCGATAGCACACTTTGTTTTCACGCACCCATCGCCACCTGTCGTCGACTTTCAGAACTAAAAAACTCTTACAAGTTTTAATTTTGTGTGAGTTTTGTTTGCAATATGTACAACACTCGAGAGTTTTATCGCTTGATAGCGTCGCGTGTATAGTTTCCTTTCGCGGTTGAAATTTAGAGGAATGTGCCGGAGTCGTTGCCTTAACAGTATTGTGAGGAACAAAATTGAATTTCAATTGTTTGTCAGCTTCAGTCAGAAGAAAGTTTGACAATAATTCCAATTTTGCGATTGATTTTCCATCGGTTACGTAAGCAGAGGCAAAATCTGTAAAGCGAGCTCTGGTGTGTTCGCTCAGTTTTATCAAAATGCACTGAAAAAGCTCCGGTGAACACAGATACTCGTTTTGTTTCAGTAGCATAAGAGTAGTAATAAAATTACGTAGTTTGTTCGCTAAACTATTTAAATCTTCGGGGGAACTTAGCTTAGGACTGTTACGCAGCTCGGTGACCTCACGGGCTACCAGCAATTCCGGTCGTGCGTACGTCTGCTCCAAGGCGTTCATGATGTCGCCGGGGTCGCCGGGGATCCACAGGAGTGACGCGACGGACTGGTACGCCGGACCGCGTATGGCGTTGTTCAGACGTTCTAAGTTCTCTGAAGGGGAAAAATTTGACTTAGTTCTTTCGTAACTACTCTTGAAAGCCATCCATTGACCGACATCACCCGAGAATGTGACAAGTTCGGGTTTCTTTGGTCTGTTCGAAAGAGAGTTAATAGCTTGTGCGAGTTTGGTTACAGGGTCTGAGGAGCGTTCAGATTGTGTCGATTGATGTGCCATGTTGTTGTAGTTATTTTCGTTAGGTGCATACTCGTATATGGGCTTAGAAAGGGTTCTATGGTTGACGTCGGGCAGGAAAAACGGTGCCGTGTTGGTGAGAGTGGCCGGCTGTGACTGATGTCCTTGTGGGTTACCCAGGGTTACAGTCGGAACCTCACCAGGCATGTTTTTATGAGTTGCCGTGGTCATGTTTACGTTTTGTTCTAAAACCCAACTTTCAGTGCGCTTTTCAGAGACACGACTAGAAAAGCACGAACTACGAGATTTGGCTAACTTATCTGAAGCTTCCAGGGCGGCGATGTTCGCTTGTAGTTCGGCCTGCTCTGCCTCAGCCTCGAGGCGAGCGAGCTTGAGCTCGCGCTTGCGCTCAGCCTGTTGAAGTTCGCGCTCGCGTTCAGCCTGTTGACGTTCGCGCTCGACTTGGCGCCGCTTCGCAACTGCTTCAAGAGACAGCTTCTGTGCGCGGACGGTCGCCGAAGAACACGAGTGGCGAGTGGCCTCACTACGCGATATTCCGCTGTGGACACTAAAAGTGCTTTTAGTTGCCGCATTGACATTCGCCTTGTTAAGTGTGCTAGCGCGAGCATCTGGGCGTTCCGAAGCGGGACCAGGTTGTGCCTCGCTAGGGGGAACGGTGCCCGCCTGTTGTATGCCCGCACTATCAGGCAATGCCGAAGCGCCTTCGGTTGTTGTGGCTGAAACCGGCCGGGTGCCACGCGGTGAATGTTGCACCCGTCCGAATCCCGTAGCCGTCAGGTCTGGCTTTGTCTTGCTACGTGTTTCCACCATGGTGTAAAATTTACGTGAACAATGCGTGAATTTTACGAAATGAAAGCGAAAACTATGAATCAGTACGTGAAAAAATTTGACAGATGCAATTACAATGAATGTTATACTTACGGCGAGAATGTACCAAAATGATAATTATACTTACGGCGAGAATGGACCAAAATGATAGCTAGTGGATTGTGTTAGTGGACTGTAATAAGTGAAAATGATAGAAACACGTATATTATAAATTTATTATAAATATTAAGACAAAGCTTATATAATATCGAACCTGACTTGACCGCTCAGACTTGACAACAACCGAAAAACAAGATGAAAAGAATTATATTTAAAAAACATGACGTTTATACAAAAAAAGGTCGCACCATAGCCAGTCGCCAACACTAATTATAAAGCGAAAAGACTTGCATTGGTTACGCTTTGCGCTAAAACGGCTGAATGGATTTGGCATATGGGTTGTCATAGCATCGAGACATATGCGGGTGAAACCTTTTATCTGTTCTGTGGGTGAAACGGCAGAGTGCGCTAGTACACGATACGTACCTACGTAAGTTATAGGTGAGACCCCTGCATGGCAAGTATTTAATTCACATAATCCGATAAAAAATTATAATAAAGACTAGTAGGAAAATAATGCGTTTGATTGACTCTAGTTGTTGAAGAAGTACCTAACTTACTAAAATCTATCACCAGAATGAACTGCAATGAAACCACCATAAATAAGAACCTTTATACTAGTATTCACTGACCGTTATCTTGAATTTCTTACTGAAGATGCAAATGCTTACTTTATCAATTTCAATCACTCTTAAAATTAGTAGGTCCATTTAAAAAAAAAAAAAAAACCACCTAACTTCTGTCCAAAAACTAATTTAATTTAACGCACAAAGCAGCATCGCTTTGTGAATTAACACCCAGTTACAGAAACTAAGAAATACAACCTGCAACTTGACAAGCAAACCCAGCAACTAATCTAATGCAAAACAAACAGGCATCACTTCAATGCGCACACGCAGATAGCTGTACATACATTCTTAGTTGCGGACGCATTTCAACCCGCACTGAACCGTAGCATGTCGCATGCGCATGCCACCGCTGCTATCTTTGCTATGGGCATTGCAGCAACAAGAATATGTGTATGGTGTTAATATAACAAAACAACTATCTCGACTGTTTCTCCAAAAAGTTAGGCAGAGGTGTACCTACCCATATCAGAGTTCACAGTGTTCTTTTATGCACAATTAAAAAAGAACACTGTACAAAGGCGCACTTAATGCCTGAGGCATTTTCTACCAGTCATCCTTATATTAGTCACCTTGTATTAGTACCTATGCTATACAGGGTGGAAAAAATCAATGGGCCCTGGACTGGTAGACGGGACGATTAGATGGCCTGCAAGAAGTCCAGAACTGACACTTCTGGACTATTTTTAATGGGGACCATGTAAAAAATGTTATTTACAAAAAGTCTTATGAGAATGTGGAAGTGCTAAGGGTTGAGGTGGAAAATGTTATTAGGAGCATACACCACCACACTTTGCAAAAGGCTACAAGGGGTCTCGTTTCGAACAACTTACCAGTTAAATAAAGTGTTACAAAATTATAATCTTAAATACTTAGTTCAAGTATCAATGTCTTTCTAGTTAATAATTTCCTATCATGTTTACGTGTCCTTCATATTAGAATTCATGATAAAATAAAATTAATGATAGATATCATGATCTTATTTATTTCTAAGACCAAATGTTTATTAGAGAGATTTTATCCTATCGATTAGTAGAATAAAATAGCGAGTGTTTATTTATTTTTAGCTGGTTCGATTCCCGGTTTAGGTAAGCTTGTCGAGAAATCAGCATGATGAGTATATGAGAATGCAGTATTGTGTCTTTTAAAAAATAAAGGAGTGTTTCCTTTAAGTAAAATAATAAATCTTAAGGATTTAAAGTAGTTTCCCTCCCGGGCCCATTGATTGTTTCCACCCTGTATAAAAAATATGGGTTACGCTGGACTCGCTGGTGCTACGCTGCTACGTCCGTCTACAGTCCAAGGAATCTACAGCTATTTAGTGGCGATTATCAAGTTATAAAAGACAAATTAATTTACTATATAAAATGACTGATGCCCATAAAATTATGACTTACAGTTATAACTTTACGACTCATTGAATACGTTACCTACATCTGAAAGACATCGTTGGTGAGAGAAGACAATGCGAAACTTCATCGTGTTTGTTTGACACACTTAGATAGTGCAGTTAGCTCATAATGATGTATAGTAACATAACCTACAGGTGTTTGTTGTATCCATAGATATCCGAGTAGTATCTATACAATATGCTAGACATGGCAGTTGCTACGCGGGCTACGCGGCTACGAAGTTTTGGCACAGTGAGATAAAAATTGTCTTTACATATCGACCAATGTATATTGATACTAATAATAAATATAAAGAGTTTGTTTGCGATAATCTTTAGAACTACCAGTCGGATTCGAAACATTATTTTTGCATTTGATAGCCCAATTTTTGAGAAAGGCTTTTTAACATCACGCTGGGATTCTTAGGAGCCAAGCAAAAAGAAAAACGTCTATAAGAACGCTAAGCAAAAATGAAGTACAGTACCCGGCGATAAATATTGCACATCGACCTTTACCTTTTTTTTGTATTTTATACAAAGAATAAAAATAATTATCAAAAGAAGCAAATCATAATTGTTTTAACAGCTCCTATATAGATACCGGACTGTTTGTATTTCGTGCGACAGAGATAACGCTCTACGAAGCCGAAATTAGCCGATTGCTCTTTCCAAAGGTCGATGTGCAATATTTATCGCCGGGTACTGTAATAGCACGGGTGGACGATGCGATGCGATGGGGTGGGACGGGGGACAATAAATTTCACGCGGACAGAGTCGCAAGCGGAAGCTAGTTATAAATATTAAAAATCACTATTCGAATATTGTTATTTAAGTTGTGGCAACTATTAAAATAAAAAAACAAAAACATTTCATGTGGTACTTAACACCTAAGTTATTATTATGCATATTTTTGTAAGTTGTTCATTTAACATTGAAAATAATTTGTGAATCGGACTACACTGTGTTTGTGATACCCATAAAATCTTTCCGTTTACTTCGAATCATTTAGTAATTAATTCAATTACTTGATTGCAATGAACGTATGTAAATTTTGTTGCGAACACGCATAGTAACTTAATTTTAACTTATCTATGTTAATTTTAAAGCGTATATTACAAAATTTATCAGTACCTATAATCATAATAAATATGTAAATATACTTGATACCAATTTCTGCGTAAACAGTCGACCTGGTAACATTCAATGCAAGTTTATTCATCCATCTATCGACAGACCACTTGAGTTTCCATATAATTTATTGACAATCAAACTCTAACTATTGATATCGACGGTAGGGTAAGCAAAAGAGAAAAATTTGCAGGTAGTCCTGCAAATTTTTCTCTTTTAGCCTAAAGGCTCCTTCAAACCGGCGCGACACGCGATGAAATCGCGCGCGACACAAAGGCATCGCAAGTCGCGCAACGAGCGGTGCCTTTGTGTTGCGCGCGATTATATCGCGTGTCGCGCCTGTTTGGAAGAGCCTTCATATGTATATTAACATTTATTTTTTGACTAATATTTGCTCGATTATTCGAAATTCAAGAATCTGTGTTACAATTTCTACATAATCCTTGCTCTTATAGAAATTACTACATAAATAATACTTAATCATAGCTCATCCAAAGAAACCCAGAGTTGGCTTAGCATTTTACCGAATATTTTTGCTATTTCTTATGCTTTGACTTCCCTAATACAGACCGAATTTGTTTTATACCTTAAAATAAAGTCTGATAAAATGTTCGAAACGTTAATCATCATCAGCTGCCTAACCTTTTTCCAACTATGTTGGGGTCGGCTGTCTAACCGGATGCAGTTGAATACCAGTATTTTACATGGAGCGACTGCTTATCTGACCTGCCACAATCCAGTTTCTGGTTAATATGATACCCCTTGGTAAGACTGGTTGTCAGATTTTCGGGCTTCTGATGACCCGTAACGACTGTCAATGATCCACGAAACACAGCTCAGACAAACGGCTTATAACGTGACCATCCACGGACCAACCGTGGCAAGAATAAGGTGATATATTGAAAAAAATGTGGTTTTTCTATTTCGTGTAACTTGCTAAGTGTATGGAATAGGGATTTAACATTTTGGTATATGTTTTTTGACTCTTTGGTCTAGTATGATTTAAAAGGAATACACGATTCAATGAATTTTTCTCGATACAAAAAAATTGCAAAGTTATATCTATTTTTTTACTTCATTCAACATCACGGCGAAACGCTTTAGAATTATCATATCAAAGTTTAACTTCTCAAAGTAGTTTTAAATTTAATTCCTTTATTTTGTTAAAAAAGGAGTAAATTCGTTTTGGCACATACGTCGTTTTATTCCGAGCGCACGCACATTATAGCCAACTCTCTTTTTTTGTTTCAAAAGTAATAATTGCATCACTTTCGCTCGCTTTTCGAGGATTTTAGATTTTCGAGGTAGCGCCATCGATCTATGCGGCTATGATTACTTAGTCGCGTGCCCCTATGTAATACTTACTTGAATTCAAAATCTTGTAAGCTTTGCATAACTGCATAGACGTCAATTGTTTACCCACACACTAAACTCTTCTGCCGTCAGTACACATACTTACGTAAAATGCACTCGCAGTCACTATCTCAGATCGGCCACTTGCGTCCCCTGTCCGTTACATAGCGGGTTGTCTCGCTCAGGTGACAAACATGGTCGCGCATGTCACACGAGTATTTTACTATAGTATCCGAGAAAACTTTACGATAACTGGATTCTAGTTTGCTGAAGTATGTGTGAAGTAAATGTACGGAGTTCTAGCACGTTCTAGGATGTGATGTTATGTGATTTGTGTGGTTCCTGTCGGATTGCAGTGTGTAACTGTGCAGGTAGCTAGGTAGGTACTACCTAAGTTGTTTATTATGTAACAGCCGGATAAACTGTGGCGTTACGTAAGTTAATAGAAATTGAGATCGTTTCTACCATTATGATGCTTGGATGATAGCAATACCTACATCTGGGTCATTTATAAGATAGTAGCCAAGCTGAAGACCACATGATATTTATAAGTCATATACCTTCTGTTAAGTTTCGGTTAGCTGATCTGACATCTCCTTTCATTTGAATTCATCTCTATCTCGTTGATAGTGCTTTTTCGGACACTAAACAAGTAAACACACTGTTTAGCACAATATTAAGCTTCACAGGGCTTCGTGGTCTGTCGACTACGTAGTCTCCGCATTTGACGATTATTTTCAAAATCTGATGAAAAAAATCAAGATACCTACCCACCAAACCTAAACCCAACCTAGACCTACTCAACAAAGCACTACCTTGAACCCATGATCTAGTTTACCGAAAATTCCACAACATCAACATGAAGCTTAGCGTCGCTCCGTATTGTGCGCAAGATGAACGCCCCACAGATAAAGGACTTCCGCCGTTTAGTTCCGCCGGTCACTTACACGTGCGCTTGCGCTTCTAAACAAGAAGCAGTAGGTGAACTGCAAACAAAGATTGAGAAAATAAATTGTCACAGTCTCGATGCTCTGCAACCAAAGTAGAAGTTTTCGTCTCGTGATAAAAGTTTTGCTTGCAAAACATGGGATTAATAAGATAACAAATAACAATGCATACACACTGCTCTCAAAACGCTGAAGGAAACATCGTGAAGAAACCGGTATATCTTAGATCCATATATTAGAAGGCTTCTACCATCTACCAACCCAGCAGTGGGAACATTTTTGGCTGATTATGCTAAACACTGTGGGCTTTTTGGTTTCTTCATGGGACGAGGAACAGGTGTGCCAAGCCCCAAGGTAAAAACAAAGCTTTACAGGTGTAAAGCATTGTTTTTACCTTGGGGCTTCTATCTCTGGCTTGTGATCCCAATCCAGTAAGGATGTTGGCTTGGGATCCGATTTAATGTTTCGTGAATTTTGGTTCAAGAATACATACGAAATATAATATACATATAAAATAAAGAGTAATTTATTCAAATTAGACTAAGAATCAGCACTTTCTGAACGTCAAGATTACATAAGACCGTCCCTCAAAAGGCCTGCCGTTCACCACTTCCTAGTGCTTTAGCTGTTAAGAAGAAGTGGCGGAAACTCTTCAGCAGGACAGCTGGTGATTAATTGAAAAGGTCGTGTATGGGGAGGTACAGATGCCAGCAAATTAAGCTACCCGAAACTGTAATTTTTTTCCAATCAACATTGAACTTTATGCTTAAGCGATGAAGTTGAAAATCTTTTAAAGAAATTTGACAGATTGTAGTAGCTTGATGTGCTGGCGTCTGTACCTCCCCATACACGACCGTTTCAATTTATCACCAGTCCAACGCTCTATTAATCAGAATTCTAGCTATTCAATGAATGTCATTACTTTCCATTCATATGAATGTCGAAGAATCAACAGCTGCTACGACTCATAGACGTAAATCATTCACTAGTTGTATAGACTGGTCCTTTTGTCCATGTACCTATCGAGTGGTCCTACTATTACGCTGGGAGATGAGCACACGCACCTTAATAAGCTGCGCTGGAGTGGAGCACGATCCGCGTATTATAAAGTCATCTTAAAGCTCTTAAGGCGCTGTTATTAAGACATATGAGACGTGTTCGCTGTGTAAATAGATGTTTTCTCCCGGTTGCTTGATTTTAATTTAGGTATTTTCGCTATGGTTTTCCTATTTGATTCTTATGTCAATATGGAAATGCATGCGGCGGTTTCTCCCTATAAGCGAAACTATACTTTCCGATCGAAGAAGTAGGTTTGACCCTTTTGCCTTTTCTTACACCTTTAGGCCGAATTGCTGACTTATCAAAGTTAAATTTGTACTGGTACGAAGTCAAGGTCTTATAGCAAATTGTTTTTAAAAATTCAGTGGATCTGCTTATTGTTGACAAGTTATTTCTAAAACCTATGTAAAGTCGGGAAATTAATTGTTTTTCAAATTGACTGCCAACTTCTGTCCATTAAAATTACAACTGTCTGTCAGTTGCATGAAATGGCCACGCGAATTGACGTAGTGTGTCAATTTGGTAAACAATTCATTTCCTAGACATTACCATACATAGTGACAGTTTTATCCCTTAACTATTTCTTTTCTAAGTTTGTAGTTATATAAATGCAACATTTTCTCAATACGCAATGAAATTGATCCATTTAAAACTTAGTAATGTCGCACACGTCTATTTATGTGAATATGTTAAAATAAATTCGTTGTACAGTCAAGAGCATAAGTATGTATACACTTGGCTTTATTCAAAGACGATTTTCTCCTTTAGTTTTTGAATGAAATTTTATGTTATTACGAACAAAGTATTTTCGAACCCATAGGTTTGTGTAAAGTGTCGTATTTCAACGTTGCATTCGTTATTTCACGAAAAAATAGCAATTGAAAGTTGCCAAGTGTTGACATATTAGTGATCGTGACTGTACACAGGTTGCAGCGCACAATTGCAACATGGAGAAATCGAATTGCATCGGGAAATTGGGCATTAATCACCAGTTAACGAGTTAGCTAATTATTGTTGCTTCAATCTATATATATATTCTTATATATCTTTTTATATATCTTTATATATATATATATAATTCAAATTCCTGACTGACTGATATATCAACGCACAGCCTAAACCGTTGGTCCTAGAGACATGAAATACCACTAGTCCTAAGCTTATTCCTACGTTTAGCCTACCCATTCTGTATAGAAACGCCTCTACAATTTAAAGGCATAAAACCAAATGCATTTCCATAAGGCGCTGTTAACAATGCGGCATACTAATAACTGAACAATGGTTCACTTCACACCTGCTTCGATTAGGGTTACCGCGCTTATAAACATTGCTCCATAAAATACATCATCGTGTATATCGTGTATTCATCAAGCATTTTATGGAGCAAAGTTTAAAAACGGAACTTAAAATACAACTTTTTTACTTACAAAAACAAAAGACGGTCAGTTATTTTACATTTGATTTTCCATGTGCATCACTGTCCAAATCACAGTGATATTTATCGTCGTGGCAATAAGGTTGCTACATTGCCAAGTCTGTCAAAATCTCAATAATCTTTATTTTCGTAGCAATAAGGTTTTTATTCGGTTGCTGCTGTCAGAGATAAAACAACTGTCAACGGACTTCAAGTAGGTCTGGTTCTATAGGTTGTCAGTACCTACTAACACCACCAGTCACGACTGTGTTGGTATGTTCTTGGTTGTGATGGTCGATTATCTAATCTTTTTGGCCTCGGTCACAGAATAAAGAAATACAGTATTGTTACTCGGCCGTAACCTTGATGTAAATGCCTACAGCCGCGCGGTACGTAAACATGCGATAGGGCTGCCCGCCTCCAGTATTTTAATTACATTTGCCTACTTTGTGTTTCCATTTAGTTTTGTTATTGTATTTTACTGTGTGTACATAAATAATTTTATATAAACAAATAAAATACTTTGTGAATTGAATAGGAAGTGTTTAATAAAAATGAAAGAAAGAAAGAAAGAAAGAAAATACGTTTATTTGCGGTAAACATGACGCAAAAAAGAACAACACAAATAAAAACAATAAAAAAAAGGTTGACATGCGTCACATCCACGCAAAACGGCTATCGCTCAGCATTATGCTGCGACCCTATGCAAGACAGAGCCCCAGCGCTGGTTTTCAGCGACAGCCGGCGCCGACGTGATGACGTCGCACGGTGCAGCAAACAGTAATTCATCAAAAAGTATTAAAAAAAACATACAAACAAAAGGAAATATACATGCTAAGAGAATATCATCCTCTATAAACATTTTTCGCTTTATGTAGTGGCAACATTCAGAAACGTCATAATTGACGTACGCGCACCCAACTTGCACCAAAAAATTATGATGTCAGATGTATAAATGTATTATGTAAGGAATTACAAAATGGCCAATGATGTAATGTGTTATGCAAAGGTTATGTACCTATCAGTGCTTTATGCGTTTGTGAGTGAAATTTAAAAGTAAAATATGAGATGGACCCGATAAAAAGGCAAAACCTTAGATACTGGAGGGTGACCCGACATGTCACACACTATACAAAGAGCTTTGGAGGAAAACAGGAAGGCATGAAAAATATGGAAGTCAGCGTCACGAAAGGTAACAAAATAGAACTACGATTATTGGAATTTAATTTGATTATTGGAATTTAATTTGAAATTAGATTGTTAGTGGATCATTATAAAAATAAATATTTACCAATAAACATGGACAACCAATATGATCAATATGTATTTCAACAAATAGGTTGTCACATAGAATTAATGTGGACACTGGACAGCGGATGTGGACAGGGGAAACACTGCCAGCATTCCGGGCAAACAGGGGCCTGAGTGACATGCCTCAGCGCAGCTGGAGAACCAAAACCAAGCACCACAGGCCATGACCCATGAGGTGAGTGAGGAAAGAAAAACAATATTGTATATAAAAATTAAGAACTTATTGTCCAGAGATTTGTACATGCAATAATAACTTCTTAAGTTGAAACTTAAATGATTGTATTGTTTTTAGGCCTCGCATTGGTGGTGGAAGGTCATTCCAGCAGCGCGTGGCCGCAAACTTGAAGCTACCTCTGAAAGCCGCTGTTTTATGTCGTGGCATGTTTAGCGGGCCAACTACAGAACGAAGACCATATTTGTAATTAGCTTGGCGCCAGGTGAGCTTTTCGTATAAATAGTGCGGCCTAAGGGTTGTTACAATGCCAAACATCAAACTCGCTAAATGAAGTTTCCGCCTAGCCGCCATTTTCAGTGTCTTGAGTTGGTTTATGTATGGTGTCACATGATGCCTACGAGGGACATGAACGCAGAAACGAACACAGGCATTCTGAATTCGCTGAATTAACCTGTCTGTCCTACCAAGCAGGCAGGGCCCATAGACAGTGTCACAGTAGTTGAGCTTAGATAGGATCAGACTGTCAACCAGTTGTTTTCTAAGTGATACGCTAAGATATTTACGTATACCATATAATACCTTAAGCCTATAAAAACAATTTCTGAGTACGTTCCTTAAATGAGCCTCAAAACGCAGCTCTGGATCTAGGATTAGACCCAGACTACATGCCTGTTGTACTCGCTCTATTCTCTCCCCCTTAATAAGAATCTCTGGTTTGGCAGACAGTATTGCAGCAACTTGTTTTTTTGTACCCAGCACCAAAAACTTGGACTTCAGTGGGTTCAGAACCAGAGAGTTCTCTTCAGACCAGGTCACCACTCTATGCAGGTCCTCATTCAGTCCTTTCACTGCCAACGCTGTATCATCCCCTTTGAAGGACATGTACAACTGGATATCATCGGCATACATGTGATACCTGCAGTTTACAAAGGATTCAGTAACGTCAGCACTGTAGAGGATGTATAACAAAGGGCCCAAAATTGATCCCTGTGGTACTCCCCTGGACACCCGGAGTGGAGAGGATGACACAGTCGAACCGTCCTCTCTGTGGATCTGCACGTACTGCGACCTACCAGTCAAATAGCTATTAAACCAATCCACAGCGTCATGGTCAAAGCCATAGTATGTTAACTTGGACAGCAGTAGATTGGTATTAATAGCGTCGAACGCTATACGCTAAGCTATTAAACCAATCCACAGCGTCATGGTCAAAGCCATAGTATGTTAACTTGGACAGCAGTAGATTGGTATTAAATGCGTGTTGTTTTGATCGCCGCCGCACGACTCCAGCTAGTGAGCAGCAGCGCGCTGTTGCTATTCAAATTTCGAACTAATCGCCGCGCGGCGCCATCGCCAGTCAGTAGGCAGCGCTAGCGCGCTGTTAAAATGGCGGGAAAGCAAGTGTGCATTCACAGATTGATTTTATTTAAAATTAAAAAAACAGTTTATTCGGTAATTTAAAAACTTGGCTGCATGCTCTAGTGTCTTTGCCAACATTTTCACGCAGCCACGGCAGAAAATAATCCTCGCGCCATTTTTCTCAAATTTTCTTTTCTTTGTACTTGTATTGTGAAATGTTTTTTTTTTTCTGTTTCCTCGCAAATGTGTTAAAAAACGTCGTACGATATACGTGCGTATTGGTTATAACATCTTAACGCACTAATATCGTAATGTACTATTACAGAATTATAATCATTAAAGTCATCAACACAACTCTCTAAGACCATGTAAGTCCAAAGAATGATGATTTCATGAAACAGTTATTCTTATTACAGTAACAGTTATTCAATAAAAATAATTAATTTTATTCATAAAAGTATGCAATCATTTCATTAATGTTTTGTTATGATGTTGTCACGTTAAACTATCGTCCGTAAATCGACTTTACAGACAACCAATTTTTTTGTAGTATTATTCATACACACAGTACAATAAACAACTATTATTAATAATAAAAACCACGTCTTTACTTTGAATTATACAAACTAACAAAACACACATGCGCCGAGGTTTTAACACAAGCGTACCTACCGTTTAATGATTCATGAACCGCCTATAACTACCTACCTCACTCGTGTTTATCACTTTCCTTTACTCTATTCACTTCATTTATTAATCCAGACATCTTTTTTTCGGGAGATAAAATGAAATACTTATCCATTAAAAATACACACATTATGTACCTACCTACAAGTAAGTAAAATTATTTTATAGTCTTACCTTTCAGAGTTTCCAGGTGATCTAAAAAAAATTATCTCTGGATGCGTTATTGACGAATTCATGCAACCAAAAACAGCACAATATAGCCTACTCGTCATATTAAATATGTACTTGAACTTATTTTTAGTGCAAAAATCGCGCGGTTATTGTTAAAAAAAACAACACACCGTCCGTTCGTCACTGCAGCACAGTCGCGACTGTCTGCATGCTGAGCTCATGCCGTGGTCGAGGCGCGTAGGTATAGCTCGCGTTTCGTCCGTTTGTATGAAGACCTCGTACTGTATGTCTTTATACTGTGCCTCGGTATATTAGCTATTTTTTTCGGGGCAAGAGTTCTCTCTTGCCCCGAAAAGAAGAATTTCATAGGTAGAAGGTTGCATAGAAGCACCATCTAGGCTATAATCTCTAAAGTGCTTATGGTTTATGGTACACCCACATTTTGCCACAGCTGTTTAAGTCCCATGTAATAGGGGAAGAGCTAATTGCCATCAACTGGGCACAAATCCAGACTCCAAGCAGCTATTAAGTCTAGTTTATGACTAATGAGAGATTAAAAGCTTTATTATGAGAAAATCATTCAGACCTTTTGACCAAATGATCACTTTAAGTTGCCTACGTTACCCTACTTTAAACCGGTCGAGTACAGCCTCCACCTCAATGAGCCTGCGACACAAGTACATAGAACAATGCACTCAATAAGTCCAAAACTACAATCAACATCACACAATGGAGGATCATTTCGAAAAACAATCCCATCCTCGTAACTGAATGGACTGAATGAATGTGTGTTACTGATAAAAACGCACTTAGAGGTAGTAGGATCGCCATTATGAATAATTCGCCTATTTTTTAAATGTGAGTTAAGAACGACGTATACCTTTATTGTTTATGGTTGGACCACAGTTATAAATAAATAAAAAATGAAATGTCATTCTAGAAATGTCTTATGTACTTACATTTAATTGCAAGGTTCGAAAAAGTTGATCTTTTGAAAAAGGACCAGCAACAAAACTTCATAAATAAGAACAAGGTGATTTTGATTATGGGTTTCGTCCCTTTTGCTATGTCCGACTGCATTTATTTTTTGTACCACATACGGCTCCTGTTATTAAACAACTAACTGCAAAAATGGCTGCGGATATTACTGCAATTACTCTTTCCCTTGACATTTGTTATTAATTATAATTAAAGCACTGTATTTTATTTTTATGTGAATGAATTGTTGAGTTCGTCTGTAGTGCTTAATGTGTATTATTATTATTATGCTATTTTTAGCTAACACCTACATTCTGGTATCTTATCATTACCAGTATTAATATGTAGGTACATCAAGTGGGCGCTGTGTGAAAAGGACTCATTTATTTACACTTAGATTGAAGTTTTGACGCCGCCATCTTAATCAGCGGGAGGACAACCTTGGTTTTACATTTGTATTTAACTTACAGGACCTAAACACAAAAAAACGCAAGTTTTAGAAACAATAAAAGTATTTGATCGACTACAGTAAACAAAATCAGAAAAATATATGATATTCTTCAGGATATAATAATGCTAGCTAGGTATATAGTGTGTTGAAAACATAATACAACTAATTTGATACGATTGGGAAAAATCATGAAGATACCTCTAAGTACTTTCTTTTTACAAAAACCATACTAATATACATTATACAATGCTTTTTTGTCAGATTATTCTACATATAAGCAACATACAAAGCACTAGTGTTTTAATTTTTTAGTCCAAACAATAGATTTTTTGAAGTAGATAATTGCTTCATATTTTGCAATAAATTACCCGCGTTGTGTCATCGCGCTTCTCTTCCTTTTCTTTGCAGTCCGACAAAGACCGCGCTTTAGGTCATGTAGTCGCCTTAAAGACCAAAATCCACTGGTTTATTTTTTAAAGACTATGAGGAAAACTATATTTATTTAGCATTCATGTTCATATTAATTTTGAACGAACGTTTTCCCTTTGTATGCAAATTGTTGGTCTTTTGATCCATTTTTTTTATCGAGTGACCGTCTTACAAATCTGGAAACTGCTTCTGGGTAGTATCTTTTACTTTTAGTTTATCTTATGACTAGCTTCTTCTCCCCGCGACTCTGTCCGCGTGAAACTTAATGTTCCCCCGTACCACCCCGTCGCTTCGCATCGCATTGCCCGGCCGCGCTATTACTTCGTTTTCGCTTACTGTTCCTTCTGATCGGCTCCTAACGGTCCTAGCGTGATATTAAATAGCTTATAGCCTTCCTCAAGAATTGGGCTATCACATTCAAAAATAATTTTTCAAATCCGACCTGTAGTTCCAGAGATTAGCGCGTTCAAACACACAAACAAATTCTTCAGCTTTACTATTAGATAGAAGATATTATTTGCGTAGAAGAATCATTTTAACAAGTTACATACAAAAACAGAGTCTTTAAATAGATGTGACTAACTAAACTTCCTTGAAGTTGAAGAAACACCTATCAATAGGTAGTGACATCATGACGTAACTCCACATGATCGACTGCACACGGTAACTTTAAGCTCATTCAAGATTCACACATTCATTTGGATTTACTATTTAAAAAGGCATCAGCATAGCTATTCATAACCATTCCATACGCTTCTGAACCGATTCGAACACCAATCATGTTATGTAAGGAGTTCTCTATGCGCTATTGACAAATTCAAAACCCGATCATTTTTAGGATACTGGTGGGGCTGCCCCGTTTCTGTAGTGCGTCAGGGATGTTCGCAGATGCGCATGTAGATTGATTTTACGCAACAATGCGTAAAAGGTGTGCTTTCCAGGTGCGCAAGGTGTAGGGCAGCTCCAACAGTGTCTTAAACATGGTTGCGAGTCGCCTTGACTATGTTTAAGTGGGTCACTGTTGTGCCGTCTCTCATGGGATGTCACAACGGTGACCAACCGTTATTTCTTGTGTTTAGTGTCTGTGTTTATTAATATAGTCGTAAGTTTTACTAACAATCTTGTTTGAGTTTGAGTCTTGGTCACTTTAATAAAGGAAATTCTATTCTATTCTATTTAACAGTTTCAATTAAATAGACGGTCGCTATTCTTCTGGCAGCTAATTTCTGTCGGGGGCAAATGTTATGAATACTGTCCTTTTGTTTTACGTTGTAGACCCGTCATCATCATCATCATCATCATCAGCCTATATTGTTCCCACTGCTGGGACACAGGCCTCCTCTCAGTGAGAGGGAGTGGGCCGTAATCCACCACGCGGGCCCAGTGTCACATGTCTTCGAATTTTTGGTTCTAAGACATGCCGGTTTCCTCACGATGTTTTCCTTCACCGTTTTGAGAGCAGTGGTGATGAAATAATTTACACAAAGCATAACGCCTGTCTGGGTTCGAACCTACGACTTACCACTCGTAAGTCGCGGTCGTTACCACTGGGCCACCACTGCTCTCACTGGGCCACCACCACCGTGGGTCCGTGGGCAGACCCGTACCTACGCAAAATACGCGCATTGACGTGAAGTCGCGGCCATCATACATATTAAATATTATATTACCTATTAAATATTACCAAAATTGTAGATTTGTGTTTATGCAATTTCATAAGGGCATTGTATAATATTATTATTTATAGGCATTGTCACATGATGCGTTCTTACTAACCACACCACACCTTGCTAGCCTTTTCCTATGTTCGGGTCGACTTCCAATCTTACCGGATGCAGCTGAATACCAGTATTTTACATGGAGTGACTGTTTATCTGACCTTCACAACCCAGTTACTGGGTAGCACGATACCCCTTGGTAAGACTGGTTGCCAGACTTTTGGGCTTCTGACGATCTGTTACGACTGTCAAAGATCTACGATTGACAGCCGGGACGAACGGCTTAACGTGCTTTCTGAGGCAGGGATGGTCACCCATCCACGAATAGTGCGCGGCAAGCGTAGCTTAACTTTGGATCGACCTGTGCGACTGTTATCATTTAGCCACGAGCCACTCCGAGTATAATGTGGCTTATTAAATCATTAATAATTCCGAAAATGTGTCTATTAACCTTCTTTTACGTTGGTAAAAGTAGGTTGATAGAAACATTTTCGAAATAAAGAAGAGGCACTTTTTAGAAGATTCTTTTTATGGTGACCTTAACATAATCTTCTTCTATACATGGTGAATAATAAAGTTTTATTGATTGTTTCAGATCGGGCTGGTGACCACATGCCGCCGTCATCATGGTGATCGTTACCAGGGTAGGTATCTTTAGAATAGATACGATTAATGGACTGCTAGGTAGTTCATATGTTTTAAGAGCAACAAAGTGCATATTTGTCATTACTACTAGTAGTTTTGGAAATCCGGCTCGAAGGACAAAACTTTTCTGTCCTAATATTGCAGGAACAGCAAAAAATTCAGCTGAACTGGGTGACTCATTCTACGAATTCAAGGCTGGATTCCATTCCTATGAAATTTTCAAAATGACATAGTTTAAATGTAATTAAAGAAAATTCCCGTCCATACATACCTAGTCAAGTTTTTCTCAATGTAATCAAACAAGACTTGAGTACGCACCTTGTTTGCTAAGTATGGTGTTTAAGTCGAAATCTTTAGAAAGCCTGTCGAAGATAGCTTCCAGTTTTGTGGCTCACACATAAAATTATGGGTATATACGAGCAAACCGGATACCGCTCAGATGTCGAGACGACATCAATTTTACTGCGGGTTCGAGTTCAAGGCTTAACTTGACATGAATATTTATACGGTGATAATGATGATGTGTATTGTCAATAGGCAGTTCGGTATTATATTTTCTACCGTCAATAGTGCTGCTGGTGCTAAGACTGGTTCTTTTGATCGAGGCAACGTCTCGTAAAAACCATAAAAAGTTTCAATTGCCTATTTTATACTTTGGAAATCAACATGATAATTTGCTTATGGTTTCGCTTATTAAATGAGTGCAAAAAATGCACGGTTTACCGTTTCAAATTGTTTCTTCATTTCAGTCGCATTACATGTACCTATTAAAGAAAATCGGATTCAACTAAAATTGAAAACGATTCTATGCAGCAGACATTGCATGAAACGCTCATTTTTTTAGTAGCAGACGGAATCGAACATAAAATTCAATAATTGGCAATTTTAATGTGATTGCTTGTAAAAAGAGGTTAGCTGTCAAAATCTGCAACTTCCGCGAAAGAAAAAAAAATGGATTGTCGGCACCGTGGACGGTGACGCAGTGTGAGCTACCTACTTGTGCCCAAAGCGGTACATTCTCGCCGAGTTCCGATCAGTGCGTTTGGCAACACATTCCGTCAGCCCGCCACAGAATCCAGCACTGAGGGCGTTCACCTCGCTGACCAATACATACATGCATACACACAATACATATACCCTCTCGAACAGCGAAGTTAAAGCATAACTTCTCATTTTGGAAAACGTTAAAGTGAGAATTTCTAATGATTCGATATGGTCATCGAAGTAACTCATTCATAGGTGTGACAACAAATCACAAATTATTTGATTTATGATAGCCGTTTGACATTATAGGGCTACAATATGCAATAAACGTTACTACGAGTATAACCGGCAATGTAAATTGAATTCATAATTAATTTGAATTCAATTAAAATATTTGCTTCAGATTATATAGTTTATGATCGTCCAAATCAATCAAAACTTTGTGATAGGGAATATAAAACATGGCGCCAAAAACCAATATTATTTAAACTAGAGCTAACTTAGAAAATAAATCATGTTTACCATCAAATTATTCTATATTTCGTCACATTGGCGAATTGGCCATGATTTTGTAAGTACTGTCGCGCCAGTTTTTGTCGCAGACAAAAATCATTTGCTGCGAACATAAACAAAGAAAAGAATGAATTATGATTAATTCTATACCGAACCTCCCCCCACCCTTGGTCGAAGTGGAGGTGCTTCGGGGAGGCCTATGTCCAGCAGTGGACGTCTTTCGGCTAAAATGATGATGTAAAAGATCCTCTTATCTAAAGGATGAGAGTTTAGTTAGTTGATGCACCAACAGTCGTATCACAGCCTTCACTTTATTTCATCATATTCTAAACATCTTATAATGATTAATATTATACGATATAATTCGTTTTAAAAGTCCTTCTAATAGGACTAGCAGCGTTGCTAAATTGCCTATGTGTAATCCGCTTATATGTTAGGCAGTGTACAAAAATGGGCGAGGTGAGCTGGTCAACTTCGAAAACGAAAGTGAGAGTGGACACAATGTCTCGTAAAGTATCGTGAGTGGGAGTGAGACTAGGACCGACGGGTTTCAAAACCAACTCGCTTATTGATATCAATTCGAGTAATCTGTTTATTGTCCTAATAAATTGTCAAGGAATTGCACAAATGAAACTACTAAACGTAGCCTAGTCAATGTTTTGGTGCTTCCGTCATTTTAGTCCGCGAAACTTTCGATCCGGATACTGAAAATATCGGGGTCTTTTACTCGTTTGATATATTATGCTTTTCCGCGTTAAAGTAGGTACTAAATGTGACAGCTGCGTTGAAACTTACAAAATTTCAGACTCGGGTTTATACTACTAGCTGCGCCCTGCGGTTTCACCCGCATATGTGTTGATCCCGTGGGAAGATCGGGATAAAAAGTGGCCTATATGTTAATCCAGGGTGTTAGCTACCTCCATACGAAATTTTATCAAAATTTGTCCAGCCGTTTGAGCGTGAAGAAGTAACAAACATAAAAACACACACACAGACTTTCGCCTTTATAATATTAGTGTGATTTAGGTTGTTCTTATATATTTTAATCAAACATTTCTGTTTTATAATTTAGCGTTTTCTTAAAGACCTTCGTGTTGTAACTGTAATAGTAATTGGAGAGTTCTACTAAGTAGGGTAAGTAGTTAATGTAAGTACACGTCTTGAAGTCTTTGTTTAACTATAAATGTAGCAGTTAGATACTTATAGTTAACTGTTCTTCTATTGATAATATCGCAATGACGATGACGTCGCGGATTCTTCGAACGCAACGATTAACCCGATTAACGTGCTATGTTTTTACTAGACACAAACTTAAATGTTTTCATGAAATATCTTTTGAAAGTACATGAAGTTTTACAACTACTGTCCGGCCGTCGAAAGAATGTGTTCTTGATATTTGTCAGTGCGACAATTGTAGTCAGTAATAGATATCTATCAAATTCGCAAAACACGTATTCGTTTGTACGAAACTGACGGGTGCCAAGAAAGCATTTTTTCGATCGCCGTACTGTAAATGCTAATCACTAACCCCCTTACTAATAAACATTGTATAGCGTCTGTATAGTTACACAACGCTTTGTCTTCTTCTTTCGAAATTCAAATTACTGACGAATGAAAGAGAGAAATCGGGGTGTAACTATTCATCTGATATAATACGTTTAGGTAGTAGTAAGGGGGTAAGGATTTTGATGTATTTTAATCAATTATGAATAATATTTTCTGAAACGTCAGTCGGCGCAGTGAATTCCTGCAAATTGCCTTGAAACATGTCGAACTCGACAACAACCCAATAATTGTTTTAGGATATTCACCTCCTCATTGTTAATGACACAACATACAATGTTGAAATTCTGTATTTAATTCAGTTTAATTTATACTCAATCCGGTTTAAAAACCCAGGCAGCTTACAGCTTGTTTGGATATGTTAATCAAATAGACATATTAATAAGTTCATATTTATATACTTGTGAATGTCAAGTTTTCTTTAGTTTCTGCTTAACATTAACATTTAAATCTCGCTTTCTTCTAACAAGCGAAGACCATACATTATTTAGAAAGCAATATGATTTAATAAACCGGTACTGAAAGTATATCCTAAAGAAGAACACGTTGTATTAACATTAACGTTCAACACTAGTGAGTTTAGTTGAATGGCTAATGATGCAGTGCTAATAATTTGATAAGCTGGTGGTAGCAAAATAATACAGGGTGACTTACGTCGACGCGCAAACTGTAATGCTATTCTGTAAAAATCTCACCGTGATAATTTGGGTGAAGTGAGCTGTCATTAGAGTTAATCCCAAGCATCAGATGGATTGACAACTCACTTCACCTAACTTCTCACGGTGAGAATCTAACAGAATCGACCGGCTGTAATCATGAATTCAGCACATGATTCTAGACCCCCTGGCGTAGAAAATAACATTTTTATTCAAGTAAGTATACCTAAAGTAAAGTAAAAATATGATTTACAATAATATTACAATCGAGGAAAGTTAAATTCTAACTGTAATGTAGACCTGCCTGATCTAGGTCAATTTACATCAAACGTTGTAAAAGCTAAATTGAAAAGAAGTTACATTTGGGTATATTTCAATGACTTAAAGAGTTACTATTTGGGTATATTATTTTAAAACTATGTAGATATAAAGTGTGAAACAATTATATATAGGAAAGATGAGGGTGAGGATTCGAACGAATTACCTAGCAGATTCCGTCTGCTGCCTTGCGCTCCTATAGGCTCAGCGTCACCTCCGGGAAGCTGAATCCTGCTAAACTTCACTACACATTTTTTCCACAGGTGCTGGTGTTGTAATGTTATTTATTGAAGTGAACTTCCTGTCATAGGACGTTATTAAAACATCATTAATATAAACTAACAATAAGTGGAAAAAATCTTATTATTGAAGCTAACTCAAAAACAACCCAAGCAAAGTTAATCAAATTTATATGGGACCATGACCTGAGGCTTACCTTATCCGTTAAAAAAAAGAATAGGATTGCAAATCCGTCTATTTATGACGGAGTAATTCCCGAACATACATAAAAAAATATATAAACATCTGAATTGAGAACCTCCTCCTTTTTTGAAGTCGGTGCCGAGTCTTGTTGGAAGGATCATACTTGGTTATTGAACATAGTGTTGTTAAGGGGCTTAACTACCTTCTCAAGAATGGTATCTTGATACACTTGTGCCGATGTTTTGATACCTTTTTCACAAAAATATGGCTCAGTCACTCCTTCATAGCTAACACCCCACCAAACCATCACTGAAGTCGGATAATGCCCACGTTGCACTCTGTCGACTAATTTGGAAGCTTCCTTAGAGCTTTGAGCATAAATAAGGTCATTTTGTTTGTTAAAATGTTGCTGAATTGTAAAGATTTTCTCATCCGTAAACAAAATTTTTCTGTGACCTCCCTTTGCGTACCGCTTCAGTAGATGTTTCGATTTTACCACCCTATTATTTTTTAATTTATCAGTTCAAAATGACCAGTGCGTCTCTTATTAAATAGGCTGCAAGTCCTAAGTCATCTTTTAAAATACGCGACATGGTGGTATCTTCATCCCCCGAGATAAAATCTTTTGCTTTCGGATAGGATTTCTTCGAATTCTTTCCCTTACTGCTTTGACCACCTTTTTCGTACGAACACTACGTGGACGGCCAGATCTTTTTCTCTCACAAATAGAGGAGGTCTCATTGTACCTATTAATAGCCCGGTACACAAACATTTGACTATACCAAGCGTATGGAGAGTTTTAAAAATTGCATTTGGCTCCATACCAACTTTGTGTAATGTAATCACAGCGATTCGGTCCATTTTAATATCGCAAAATATTGTACAATGTATTGGCGCCAAAATTAAAAAAACTCAATGAACAATCGTATAAAAATGACAGATTCCAAATTCAAATGTAATATCTTTATTATTTTTAATTGTAACAGTATTTATGGCCAGACTGTGTATATAAACATCCGAATTGAGAACCTCCTCCTTTTTGAAGTCTGTTAAAAAAATCATTCATTTCGGTGCTTTGTTAGAACCGAACTATCGCAACTGAAAGTTTCAGTAGTTCGGTCAACCGGACTAACAACCGAACTGTTGCTACTAGAGAATTATTACGCTTGTAATCCACTTGTGTCCAATTTCAGAAGTCCGTAGCTTATTACGATTTTCTTCATCTCAGTTAGTCAGTGGTAATTCTAATGTTATGTAAGAAGACAATAGGGCCAGTGGCTGCATAATGCTACAATCAACTGTTGCATCCGTTTAGCTTTTGTCCGACGAATCGAATATTTTTCAATTATCGTTCTTAGTACCTTGTTCACACGGTATGTATGTAGATATGAAGTTCAAAATAAAGATAACACCACCAATTATACATTTATTTAGACTATGATAACACAGTCATCCATACTAATATTATAAATGCGAAAGTGTGTCTAGCTGTATGTTACCTCTTCACGCTTAAACCGCTGAACCGATTTAGATGAAATTTGGTATAGAGATAGTTTGAGTCCCGGTAAAGGACATAGGATAGTTTTTATCCCGATATTCCCACGGAACCGAAACTTACGCGGGTGAAACCGCAGGGCGCTGCTAGTCTTATATATACTTTTATTATTTTAAGGGAATGATAGGGTCCCTGGGTTCGAACCCAGGAAATAATTTCATCATGCTCCCGAAACGGTGGAGGAGAATATCGTAAAGAAACCGGCATGTCCTAGAACCGAAAATACGACATTGTGACATCTACCAGCCCGCACTGGGACCTCGTGGTTGATTGCCCACTCCCTCCCAAAGAGAGGAGGCCTGTGTCCCAGCAGTGGGAACATTATAGGCTGATAATGATGTGGTCCCTTACTAGTATTCGTCCCTGTTCTTGTAAACCTACATGTACAGGCGATAAATATTGCACTTCGACCTTTTTACACAAAACCATTTTATACAAAGAATAAAAACAATTATCAAAAGAAGCAAATCATAATTGTTTTAACAGCTCCTAATAGATACCGGACTGTTTGTATTTCGTGCGACAGAGATAACGCTCTACGAAGCCGAAATTAGCCGATTGTCTCTTTCCAAAGGCTGATGTGCAATATTTATCGCCGGGTAGGTACTGTAATTGTGAAGCATATAATGGAGGTGCAATGAATAAAAAAATTGTTACAATAGTAAAGACATGTTTTCACAGAGATTATCCAAGAAAATCGTCAATATATATAAATTTTCTCAAAACAATCTCATCTCAACGTTAGTTAGTTAATAACTTACGACACGTCACTTGAATCAAGTTGAACCTATGAACGAATGGTTACTGGTGATTGATAACTATAATAAACATTGAATGCCCCGAGAGAATCGCGGTCAGTTACAGATAAAATTATCGATCGACACTACTTACACTCAGAGGTTATGTCGAATTGATCATATATTTTTTTGCCATAATTGATACTGTGATGTGTTGTCATGGAAACCATTTATTTTGAGGTAACTACCGTAACTATTACTAAAGTTAATTTGTGTTATTGTTAATTAAGTGTAAGGAAAAGTAACAAAGTAATAAGTAAACCTCAACAGCAGGAACCAAGTAGGTATCTATGATTAAAATTGTTACATTATGATTCAGTTGACTCAGTTATCATGATCCATTCACTTGAATCACATGATTAGTACCTAATAGGTACCAGTTTGTAAACTGCCCCTGCAGACTCTCGTGACAGAGTTGATTGATGAAGAGAAAAAGCGAGTAGGTATATCGATCACCACACTTGATGATTCCGCATTAGTGTTGTTCTTAATATCACTGAGATTTATACCTACATAATTATATTGACATGCATTGAGTTAAGTAAATCATTTACAGTGAATTAAATAAAGCAAAATACTCATGCCAGAATTAAGTTACAAGTCAATAAAAGTAAGGTAAGGCAAGTTAAAAGTCAATGGTCAGTAAAGTTAATAGTTAATAATAAATAGTTATCTTCTGTGAATAACTTACTAGGTTACACCAATTATTAAGTACCTATTAGTGACATTAACGCATTGTGCAATGGTTTGCTGAACCAATTTAAAAGAAATGGCGTCATAATCAGCCATGACTCTTTCCCAAAAAAAAAGAACGCCACATCAAAATGAAGATATCTAAAGATCCACGTAACCACCTCATTGTCAATTAAGTAATAAAAAGACGTACATTTAAGAATAAGCATTATAATTAAATAAGATAGTCATCGCGACGTATTGACGCGCGCGCAACAGGGACGTAGCCGACTTTCTATAACTTTATACAGACACACCATTGTTTTTATATTAGTTCCGGCTCTAGTGGATTTACAAGTTTTATATGTTACTGGCTTTTACTCGCGGCTTGAGTTGTACTTTTTGTATGGATTATTGCTAAAAGTTGCGACGATAAGAAAACCGACATTGTCATTTTCTTTGTCATCTGTCAAATCCGTAAGCAACAAGGCACAAATTGTGTTTTGTTTTCGGGTGACGAGGTATTTTACGCAGAATTTGAGGTTTTCACTAAATAAAAAGTTAGTCGTATCAGTCTACAAAGAAATTTGGAAAATAAAAGTTGCTACAGTAAGACAACTGACATGGTTAGAATCTGTCAAATCCGTAAGAAACAAGAAACAATGTAGATGGTGTTTTGTTTTCGGATGACGAGGTATTTTACGCAGAATTTGGGGTTTTCTTCTAATAAAAACTTTGTCAAATCACTGTACGTAGAAATTGGGAAAACCTAATGATTCTGTTAGGTACATCATCATTTTATGAATAGATACAAACCCTAGATTACCAGCAATAGATAAAATTTTTGCTTAGTACATTGTAAAATTCGTCATCTTTCATCTAACAAAATAGGGTTATTGGAGAATATTTTGGCATGCAAAATAGGTACTAGGACAATAGGAAAATAGGTATAGGACTGTATCTAAGGAAGATTTTATCTTTCTTCTATTTAATAAAACTCTTGACAAATAACGCATAGCCTAGCCGCTGGGTCTAGAAGCTTGAAATTTTGCACAAGAGTTCCATATACCTTAGTATAACGAAAGGTTATTTTGTTGAAAATTCATCTCCTAAAGGGGTTAAATAGGGGATGTACTCGTAAGTTTGTATGGATCTCGTCTTTTTTGCTGATGGAAAAACCCACCAGGCTCACTGCTTGTAGGTTTATTATTGTCACAAATGGAAAGGGAATAGTCCTAGCTAATTGATAGAGCCACAATTCGTTTAGTAAGCTTTTTTTTTCGGAGTGGTATTTACCGTTTGATAGGTACTAATATCATGTTAGATACCGAATGCACTAAAGTCCATTTTAAGTGGAGCAATAAAGAATAAAAAGGGCAATGGAGAGGGCTATGCTTGGAGTTTCCCTGCGTGATCGAATCAGGATTGAGGAGATCCGCAGGAGAACAAAGGTAACCAACATAGCCCGAAGAATTGCCAAACTTAAGTGGCAGTGGGCAGGGCACATTGCTCGCAGAACAGATGGCCGATGGGGCCGAAAGGTTCTGGAGTGGCGCCCACGTACCGGCAGACGTAGCGACGTAGCGTTGAAAGGCCTCCCACAAGGTGGTCCGACGACCTTGTGAAGGCCACAGGAACCCGTTGGATGCGAGAAGCACAGAATCGGGTGAAGTGGAGGTGCTTGGGGGAGGCCTATGTCCAGCAGTGGACGTCTTTCGGCTGAAATGATGATGATGATAAAGAATAACAGTGGCTTGATCCGTGACAGTGAATACATTAATACATTTCAGATTATTAGCCTCAAATACGGATAAATTGGGCGTCGACTTTTTTTTGATGCGATCTGTGAAGTTGCTTGAAAACCGAAGGATATATCAATATTATATTTATTATGCCTTAACTGTGATTTGTTACTTTTATTTTATTATAGATGGAATCTAAGATGTCTGTTCTGATCACCATATCTTGGAAACCTCTGTTTAAATGCAATATACATGCAAAACAATGTCATCGATAAATAAATACAATTAAGATCTCATTATCATTGTAGATGTCGTGTTTATCTTTGTTTCTGCCAAGTCAGTGCTCCAGATATAGAGGATAGAGAGGTATTAGGTATGTACAAGTAGATATGCTCCTGATATGATCACGAAAAGGTGCATATCAGATGCAACTGCTACTGTTTTTTATGGGAATATATATGTTAAAGATGTTATTAGGTACATGAAAAACAAAAGAAAATGATGCCAATGTAGGTACCTGTTATGTTATATCGTTTTGTCTTTAGTACATATCAGTGTCGTATTTAAAATCCAGTTTGATTGTACACCATTGCTCTAAACGTTAAGAAAAATTAGAACATAAAATAAAAAAGCTGCATAAAAACTAATAAATTAAACTTAGGTAAGGTCGCATATATTACGTGAAGTCAGCTTCTTCTAGTATCCAAGTAGGTACCTACTTAAAAACAGGAAACAGATGTAACGTATGAATCAATCTCATGAAAGCTGTTGGGTAAAGAGAGCTACTGGCTAAACCTGCACTCTAATCGACTTATTTTCCAGTATCAAAAAACTCACTATAAGGATTTGTACTGTAGCAAAAGCGGTATTGTAAAAAACTGGTTGGATTGGTTTCTGGTCCATCTATCTATGGCCAAATTGGTTTCCAATATTGCTTCGCCCGAAAAAGGAGAGCTACCATAAACCTGATTTTTGATTTCAAGATTAGACGCCAATATAAATGTCATTCGGCTTCGTCTGAGCCAAAAGACCGAGAGACGTGTTAGAAGACTGTATTAGGACGATACGTAATGCTATTATGATGACACCTATGCCTACTTAGAAATATAGTAATCTCTCATAACAAAAGTAGATAGGTCTGGCTAAAAAGTTACTCTTCATAAGATTCCGAATATCTATTTGACCGACCCAATATTTTGGAATGGACATTGCTTTGCTTTCTGCTCAGTTGCTTGCAAACCGACAGCATTATACAATGTACATATTAGGTCATCGCAGTGACTAAGTAACTATATTTCGACCTTCAGATTCTTGTAACGTGGTTTTGTGCATAGCTCTGAGACAAGGTCTTCACAAGTCTACAGACAACACTATGACCCACAATACTAAGTGAATCTTATCTCATTTCCAGGGCGATTACATATGGATCGAGCCGGTGTCTGGTCGGGAGTTCGACGTAGCGATCGGCGCACGCGTCCTCGCTGCCGAAGGGCGAAGGATTCGAGTCCGCGACGACGACGGCAACGAGCAATGGCTGCCACCGGAGCGACGCATCAAGGCCATGCACGCCACCTCCGTGCATGGCGTCGAGGATATGATATCACTCGGCGACCTGCACGAAGCCGGCATCCTCAGGAATCTACTTATAAGATACAATGAGAATCTCATTTATGTAAGTACGGACGTCTTCTTCAAGAACCTATGAGTGTGGGAGATGGAAGATTTCTGTGAAAGATGACGTAGCTAAGAAGGATGTGAGTTCTGAGATCACGGCTGATAGAGATGCATGGAAGTATAACGTGCTGTGCCCTTTCTTGTCCTTTAGTAATGGGTCAGCGCTGATAAAATATTTTTCTCTTTGTATTGACAAATTGTATGTTATTCATTCACACATTCAGTATAAACCATTTCAATGTTTACAAACGTGACTATTGTGTAATAAGAGCATGTATATGAAGCATATTGTAACACCTGTGCGTTGTTTACCTTTGCAACGAGTATATGCCTACTTACCTAGATTTCTAAACGGTCATTGCAAACTACTCCATAAAAAAGTTTTGAATCTGAACACATAAATATTGGACCTTGATTATATAGTCGAACTAATTCTTGTCCTGACCCAATATATTATATATTTTGTTTTTTAAAGAATGTCCATTAATGATTTTATTGGTCTGACCGGTTTTAAGCAAGGACAAGCGCAACGGGTCAAGAATTTGTCAAAATAGAGAGGCAGATATATCTCATTTTATTGAAAAACAATAGCCTTCACTTGACCTCTAGTCCAAGACCAAAACACTGCGATTAAGAGAAATCGGATTGTCCTGTGATTGTTTGTGACAACATCAATCTATCTTTCTAAATTGGATGTCAGTATTTCTTTACCAATCAACATATCCATTGAGGTATACAGATGTCACTGGTCAACTTTTATTTTCGTTTAAAATCGTTTCAATATTCAGATATATTTTTGCTTAGTCGACCGCTGCTTCCCACCTGCTTCACCACAACTGCTTCACCACCCTAAAGCCGAATGTTATTTGCACGTCAAAAACCGTCAAAGTCTATAAGTATAAGCTTTCAAGACCAATGTTGTTGTTGTGTTCTTTGTTGTTGTTTCGACCATAGTCATCATCAATATCAGTCCTTGTCCCACGTTACTTGGGGTCAGCGCAACGTTTTCCTCTTCCATTCTCCCCTGTCAACCGTTAAGCTATCATTCACTCCTTTTTCTTTCTTATCATTCCTCACACATCCATCCATCTTTTGTTTGACCTTTCTCTCCCTCTCCATCATCATTCATTTCGACCATAGCGAAGTTTCAATTTAATGAGAATTTTTGTCAAAACTGAGAAATCAATTACGAGGTCTATACCTAGTTCAAAGACTCCAAGGTCCTTAAAGCAATTAAAAACCAGCGTTGAAATAATTGAAGATTTGCTGTTGCTTTTTCGGGTTAAACTAACTAGAATGTTACAATTTTCAGACCTACACCGGCTCAATATTAGTGGCCGTAAACCCGTACCAAATACTGCCAATCTACACGGCAGACCAGATCAAGTTGTACAAGGAGAGAAAGATCGGGGAGCTGCCTCCACACATCTTCGCGATCGGCGACAATGGGTACGCGCACATGCGTCGGTACAAGCAAGATCAGTGTATTGTCATCAGTGGGGAATCCGGCGCAGGGAAGACTGAGTCGACGAAACTGATTCTCCAATACCTTGCTGCAATTAGTGGGAAGCACTCTTGGATTGAACAACAGGTTGGTTTTTATGATGATTTTGAATTAGATGTTACAGATGAATTGAAGACATAACTCGGGTTGAGTAAACTTGATCAGTTGTTGGTGGTTGGTGACATTTGTCACCTAGCCTGGTAACTAATTGCGTATTACACTATCAGTCTCAATCTGAATAATTTTGAAGGATATTGCTAATCCATTGATTCATATGTTCGAAAAATGTGTCTGCTCAACAACGTCAATAACGCAATGAATGTGATAGTGTGTTACACAATTACCCTGCTGATAACTAATAGTTACGGCATGCTCGCATCTAATGGGGTTGAGAACAATGAACAGATGTGATGATGATAGCACAAGACAGTAAGATAGTGACAGGATTAGGCAATTACAATAGATAGGTATAATCAGCCGATAGATGCGTGTGCTGATGAAAATATTCAATATACTCATTATAATATTTTAATTAAATTATCTTTAATATTTAATTAGAAACCTGTTAATGTCAAACAACATTTATTTTTTGTTTCCTAATTAGTATATTAGCTACACTAATTAGTGCTACAAGAATTACATTTAAGATTAAAATCTTTAATCGGAACACATCTTTCGGACATAAGTAATTAATAAAGATTAAATATTCAAATATAACGACGGAATATAATCCCTAATCTGTTTAATTATAATTTCTTCGAATGTACAGACGCCAGCACATCAAGCTACCCGAAACTGTAAAATTTTCCCAATCAACTTTGAACCTTATGCTATAGCGATAATATTGAAAATCTATTAAAGAAATTTGACAGATTGTATAGTAGCTTGATGTGCTGGCGTCTGTACATTTTGGTTAGAAGGCCAATTCCCGTATTTAAAAACGTTCAAAATCTAGTCACAATCTCATCTCAGTGACAATGAATGTCAAAAACTTTAATTCAAGCGACGATTCATATAGGGTTAGTAACATTGTTCGAATATAATACGATGGCACATGTAACTGACGTCTGTTCTAAACGTCAATACTCTTTAATGAACTTTTTAACAACAATAAACATGGCACTATGGTGTTCTTCCCGTCGCGTCGTCGCGCGTCGTAGCAAAACGTCAAAGCGTTTTTGAGCCATGTGCTGCAATCTTCACATGTTTCTTCTTCTTATTCGCATTTATGTATTCAGTAACAGCCAAAAAACAACCCTTAATCTATATTTACACTAATAATGAAGCTGAAGTGTGAGTGAGTTTGTTTGTTTTGACGCGCTAGTCTCTGGAACTACTGGTCGGATTAGAAAAATTCTTACGCTAAGAGAAAATAAAGTAATAGCGCGGGCAGGCGATACGATGCGATGGGGTGGGTCGGGGAAACGATAAATTTCACGCGGACGAAGTCGCGGGCAGATGCTAGTAATGTTAATAATTGAACATTTCTTCTTCAGATTCTAGAAGCAAATCCCATCCTGGAAGCCTTTGGCAACGCGAAGACTGTCAGAAATGACAACTCCTCGCGGTTCGGCAAGTACATCGACATTCACTTCAACAACAGCGGGGTCATCGAAGGAGCCAAGATCGAGCAGTACCTTCTAGAAAAGTCTAGAATAGTCTCTCAGGGAGCGGAGGAGAGAAACTACCATGTCTTCTACTGCCTGCTGGCAGGACTGTCCAAAGAAGAGAAGAAGAAGCTAGAACTGACTGATCCGTCTGAATATAGATATTTGTCTGGGGTAAGCACATACCTTACATTTCAGCTAGTGCAAGAAGTATATACTTAATAGTAGATGATCAACTTTCTTCTTCTGTAGTTATTCGTTGGTTTCTAAAGAAAAACTAATTGATATTGTATAAACGCAACGCGAGTTGAAATTATGGATTTATTGATAATATCAATAACTATGACTAATTGCAAATTATTATGTAGTGTAATATCTATATGTTATTAGATAATAATCATGTATAAATAATTATTTAGACAATCCTCTTCCGTTAAAATTAGATCTTAATAAATTCTGAGATAAGTACTTAACGTAGATTTCTTTTTTAGGGTGGAAGTCTCACTTGTGAAGGCAGAGATGATGCTGCCGAATTCGCGGACATACGATCAGCCATGAAGGTTTTATTATTCACTGAACCAGAAATATGGGAAATATTGAAACTCTTAGCTGCTGTCTTACACACTGGCAACATTAAATATGAAGCAACAGTCGTTGATAACTTAGATGCAACAGAAATCACAGAACAAGCCAATGTGAGGAGGGTAGCAACCTTGCTTGGTGTTCCCATGCAGTCGCTCATAGACGCACTTACTAGAAAGACACTGTTTGCCCATGGAGAAACTGTTATATCAACCCTCAGCAAAACCCAGTCAGTAGACATCAGAGACGCCTTCGTCAAAGGCATCTATGGACGTCTATTCGTCACCATCGTTAAAAAGATCAACTCTGCAATCTATAGACCAAAGTCGACAATGCGAACGGCCATTGGCGTCTTAGATATATTCGGTTTCGAAAACTTCGATCAAAATAGTTTCGAACAATTCTGTATAAACTTTGCTAACGAGAACTTGCAGCAATTCTTCGTTAGGCATATATTCAAATTGGAACAAGAAGAATATAACCATGAAGGGATCAACTGGCAGCATATAGAATTCGTTGACAATCAAGATGCCTTGGATTTGATTGCGCTAAAACAACTGAATATTATGGCTTTAATTGATGAAGAATCGAAGTTTCCAAAGGGTACTGACCAAACGATGTTAGCCAAGCTACACAAGACCCACGGTCTGCACAGAAACTACCTTAAGCCAAAGTCAGATATAAACACTAGTTTTGGACTAAACCACTTCGCTGGGATAGTATTCTACGACACGCGAGGTTTCCTCGAGAAGAATCGTGATACGTTTAGTGCTGATTTACTGCAATTAATTCACATTTCTACGAACAAGTTCCTGCAGCATATATTCCAGGATGACATCGCGATGGGATCTGAGACGCGGAAACGAACTCCGACACTTTCAACGCAGTTCAAGAAGTCTCTCGACCTGTTGATGCGAACATTAGGAACATGCCAGCCGTTCTTCATACGGTGTATAAAACCAAATGAATTCAAGAAGCCAATGTTGTTCGACCGTGGTCTTTGCTGCAGACAACTCAGGTACTCTGGTATGATGGAGACGATCAGAATTAGGAGGGCCGGGTATCCCATCAGGCACAGCTTCAAAGAGTTTGTTGAGAGATACCGGTTCTTAATATCCGGTATTCCACCTGCGCACAAGACTGACTGTCGCTCAGCTACTGCGAAGATCTGTGCAACAGTCCTTGGCAAGTCTGATTACCAGTTGGGTCATACCAAAGTTTTTCTGAAGGACGCTCATGACTTATTCCTGGAGCAGGAAAGAGACAGAGTGCTTACTAGGAAAATATTAATCCTCCAGAGGTCTATTCGAGGGTGGGTGTACCGCAGACGGTTCTTGAAGATGCGTGCGGCGGCTATTTTGATCCAACGTCACTGGCGAGGCAAGTTGCAGAGAATTCGGTATAACAAGATGAAGGTTGGGTATGCGAGACTGCAAGCTTTGATACGTGCACGAGTGTTGGCTCACCGGTTCAGGCATCTTCGTGGACACATTGTCGCTTTACAAGTAAGTTCATAAATAATTATTGTTATAGTTTAACAGGGGTATATGGTATTTTTTTTTAAGTTGTGACTGGATAAACCCAAACTGTAAAAAATACAGAAAAGTGGTCTAAGGAGTCTCGACCTCAAAAATGTAGTTTTAAAAATTTACTTTATCCTGGAACAGAATACGATGTGTGATGCAAAAAATCAGAGTCAGTAAAACAAACCTGTTGAAGAAATGGTTTTTCTCTTGAGTCCCATATAAAAGAAGACGACATGTTACAGATCAGCAGTTGGATATGCGTCACGAGCTGCTGTAAAACCAGCAGCTACTTTGGCTTCCTTGAAAGAATACAAATTAATCCCCAATAATCTCTACCTTTTGCCATAGGCGGCAGCCCGAGGCTACTTAGTCCGTCGCTCCTACGGGCACAAGATGTGGGCCATAGTGAAGATCCAGTCGCACGCGCGGCGCCTGCTGTGCATGCGGCGCTACCGGCGCATGCGCGGGGAGGCGCTCGCACACTCGGAGGCGCTGCGCCTGCGCAGGCAGGAGGAGCTGCGCCTGCACACGCAGGGCAACACGAGGGCTAAGGAGATCGCTGAGCATAACTATCGGGTAAGTAACATTATTGATTTTGTTTGGAGAAATCACGTCGATTATTTCATTGTAGTCATCTGGGGGTTTTGGAAAACATGATAAAATTTAATTTGAATCATGATGAAATTTGACATAAGCTTTGTTAACGTACCCATAATATACGGCTATAGACTTTCAGAAGTTATGAAGAATGTTTTCTGACATTATTTGATAAAATAGACAATGGTTAATGCCAGTTTCCGTTTGTATCAAAGTAGGTAACCAATATATAGCATAAATAATGTATTTTTTTTAAATACCCGTTTACCAAGTGCCAACGTGAAACGGCGGTTTGTTAGGCCGATAAACTTCCATGACACATTCAGGTACCATACACCTTGTGAATTACCTAATGGATTTCAAATCGATTTTCGTTTTAATTTCGACGAACATTGTTATAAGTTCACAGTTATTATGCTGTTCAAATACAATGTCAGTTTTAAACAATCCTAACAGATAAACTTTGCTAATTGTATATTTTTAATTGAAAATGTCGAAGCCCGAGTCGGCGAATTTAAAAGTGAAAAAACAAAAACAAACATTTATGAAAATAAATGCAATGTGAAGATGTTAGATTGCTAGATTGCTAAATTGATTGTTATTATTTTTACACTATCTAGATCTGTTAGTCAAAATAGATAAATTATACACTTACAATTAGTTAAATTAAAAATTATCTGATTAGAACCAAAAATTAACCGTTCAGCAAACTGATTATTTATTTATATTTATTTATATATAATACTAAATAACGAGTTGCTTACCGCAACTTCGTCCCCGTAACTTTAATACCTTTAGATTTTCTTTCTTTTTCTAAAACAAAAGTCCCGTCAAAATCGGTCTAGCCGTTTCGGCGATTAGCCGGAACAAACAGACAGACAGACAAAAACTAAAAAAAAACATTTGTTTTGTTAAAAACACATTTAGTAAAAAGCTGTTATTTTGACATTAAAAACAGACACTTCAATTTTATATATAATTATAATATTATTATGGGTTTAAAATAATAACCGTTAATTACCTACTTATGTTAAGGTTATCGTACGTTTAATCTGTTCAAAATGTAACATCTAATATTATTTAAAAATCCCCATAATTAATTATGTATGTAGGAAACTATTATAGATTGTGTAATCTTATACTAATCGCTTCATTATACACTGAATTCACTTTGATTACTTCTTATAAAATTACATACAGAATGTTGTAAATAAAAAAAAATACAAGTGAAATACTGGGATATTCAAAATACAAACGTCAAACATACAAATGGAGCCGGTATTACGGTGCGCCGCTCTCCCTACCTTCCGCGGCCTCGACGGGGTCGCCACCGTACGATGGCGGACGCGGTGGGGCTGCAGGGGAAGAGGAGTGTCGGTATTACGTTGGCCGCTCTCCCTATCCTCTGCAGCCGAAAATTGGCAGGCGGCGGGGCCAATGTCCTGACCCGTCACAGGAGGGACCAAGGGTGCCCAGACACGGGGTCGTCTGGCGCCCATGTGCTGGTTTGGTCCCTGGGGTGGTCACGGCGTGCTATGTGTTCTAGTGCGCCGGTGATGGGGAGTACTCCTCCCCAGAGGAGGGTCCGGCAACGGACAGCCGCGGCGGGTTCGCGGATGAGTGCTAACGCGTGCCCGTGTTCCCGCCGTAAGCGGCAGAGGAGGACACCGTGGAGTTTTAGTGGGTTAGAGTCCCACATAACTGCACTATCTCCCCGTGGTAGTGCAGTATGCATGAGCATTTCTCCACGATAAAAAAAAAAAAACATACAAATGGAACGTGAAATAATTTGCCTATCAGTATTGATTATTAAAAAAATATTAAGTGACACAGGTTTACGGTACGGTACACAAGCGTCTAGATTTTTTATGACATTTTTATTTACACACCCAGGCATCGATACCAACGCGCAATCTTTAACCATGTTTTCAATACATGATTCTGAACCACCTGCGTAGAAAGGTTTCGTAGATTATTAAAACGACTATGAAACATTTTGTTTTTTCTATGCAACAACAGATTTTTTCTTTGATAATCGACGTAAAATGTTTACACTATAAGAAGGTATAGAATCATGTACTTAATTCATGAATGATTTTCTAAAGACAAGAGAAAACTAACGCTTTTATGCATACTTTTGGATTTTTATAAAATCGTAGAAAATAAATTCAAAATGTTACCGGCTAAACCAGATTTTAGGATGAACTAGTTTCGCCTAGGCCAAACCAGTCTGATTCGCTCGCTCTTGCATCCTATGTCACCTATCGACCGGCCTCAACCATGCAACCCCTGTAGGGAGAACTGGTTTGGCCTAGGCGAAATTAGTTCATCCTAAAATCGGGTTTGGCCGGTAACATATACATAAACCAAAGTCGGGTTAGTGACACCATTTATAACTAAAGAACAGCTGGACCAATTTATAGGGTCTTTGAATTGTTGGATTTGTCTCCGCCCCGAATAGCAGAATAACTATTAAAACATGGGAAAAATCCACGAATGAATTTATAATGAAGATAAATAATTCTGCTCATACCATTCCTGTTCTTATTGATTCTGAGGCGGTATAAAGTTTGCTGGGTCAGCTAGTAAGCACATAAATTACAAAAAATAAATAAACTCTTGTTAGTATGTTTCTATTTCATACAATAAGAGATTACAACAACCATTATCAGCTTACATCGATCGATAGATAGTCAAATTAACTAAATAATAAATCAAACTAAGTGCCGCTATTATTTTATCTACATAGATAATCAATGACTGACTTTACATATAAGTTCATTTAGATACAGTTGCGACGACGAAACCACATGCTGCAGTCTCGAAAAAATAAAATTAATAAAAAAAAAAAAAATTTTTTTTTGTTCGTGATTTTTTTTTTCGATAATGTAGTTCAGTGACAATGACAAATAGTGAATGTGGAAAAAAGCTAAACTATTATGTATGAGTCCACTGTTGTACCTGGTCTAACGATAATTGACAAAAGTCTATCGTATAGGGCCGTCTGGTATCTTCTATGTTTCCGGGTAAGTAAGATACCTTCCTGCTACATCCTTTATTATAAAACAGTTAGTAATTGATTTAGTATGTAAATACAGTTTTATAGCAAATTCAAGGAATTTATACCATAATCGTGTCATTGACAAAACGCGTGAAAGCGCGCTACGCGTCTGGCTACGGCGTAGCTCATATCCTGCTACGGCGTAGCACGAATGTCGCATCCTGCTAGGAACGCTACGCCTACAGGACGTTTTTGAAAATTTTCCTATTGTCTATTTTTCTATATTGTAGTTATTGTTATAAGAATTATAAATGTGTACAATCTCAACTTTTCTTAATGTACATGATGTTCAACAAAGAATAATTGAGAGCAATTGTGACCATTCATACTACTTACACAAGGCAAATTGATTAGACATTACTTTGATAAAACAATACTTGTACTATTACTACTTGTAATACTTGTGTTTGAGAGACTACCAACCTTTCGGGATTACATCTCACTATTAGAACACATGCCAAAGCTGGATGTCCTCTTAACATATTCTCATCTACGCCTTTTATAAATCCACAAAAGAAGAGAAATACTGTTTGTATCGGCCGTAGCATTAAAAAACGAAATTCCGCAACTAATTACCAAGGGTAATGAGGTGCTAACATATGTAAGTGTTATATTAATAACGGCAGTAGTTTTGCGTAATTGAACAATATCGTCCAATCAATCAGCCGTATTCCTTGCGCAAGCGCTGCAACCTGTACGTCTGCCATGCTTGGTTAGTTTGCAGGCGTATTCTTTAACACAGTTGTATTTGGAACGCCAGCACAATAGGGAATATGCATGAATTTTTTTCATGGCATTTATTAATAAAATATGAAAATACCGTAGTAGAGATGACAAAAAGTGAAATTAAAATTAAAATCGGCCAAGAAACACGGCCGATATGAGCATTTAAAACTATTGATTACACACCAATTAGACAGAGAGATCCGACATAGACTGTGACGTCACATGTCACTACGGCCATATAAACTCCGTGTTAAATTTCGTTTTGCGAGAAAGAGATAGAAACAAATCTTCGATGGCTCATATCTTTTTTAATTTCATAGTTATCCGAAAAACAGTTTTACTAAACTGTTTATTACATGAATGAGGATTAATTTTTTAAATAAAAAAAAATCATGCATATTCCCTATTGGCTTGAAGTGTACTCCGGGTGACCAACGCTAGTCATTTTTGGTTCCGATTTTCTCCGAAAGCGTCCTTTGGCATTGATTTTGATCACTGATCGCGTTGGGATGGATTGTGCAATGTGGTCTTTGTTTTCTTGTAGTGTTTTGTTGCTAATTTATTCGTGAAACGGATCACGCTCGCTTTCGGATAGAAACTGCATTACATCTAAATGCAACTGTGTTACACAATAACCCTACAGGTTAACGTAACCCGCAACCTGCCGATACTTGCCGTAATATGAAGTAATGTGAAGTAATTCTTTAAGTTAACTAGACGTGTGGTCGCGGCTAGTGGTCAGTGCATAATGATGAACTTGTGGTTCGAGAAATTTTACGACAACGTCATATTTGATTTCGATCATGTTGAAAAGTTGTATGTGGGTGGTTTTATTGTAAGTTGGTATTATTATCATTCTGTGTTAGTCTACAATGTGTAACTGAACTAATGCACATTATGAAAGCAGTTTGTTCAGAATCGTTTACTGAATCGATCCGCTGTACACTCAAAACAAACCTAAATGGACGGAGTACCGACTACGCTAAACTATTATTGTATTTTGACCACAAGTTTCTCCCACAATCAGTACTAATTTAATAAAAAAAAACAATGTTTTACACATAATAGTTAAAATTCAGTGTATATTTCATGATTGTAACTTAATATTCTATTTGAGGTGTTTGGTGGAGTGCGTTAATTTCGGGACATGTCGTATATTGTTATCAAAGAGACGGGTAGATAATTGTGCACCTTTGTGGACATAGTTCATAATTGATATGAAAAGAGATAAGAGGTTAGATTGTCATCTTCTTAGAATACAACATCTGAATTGAGATCTAGTCACGGAACTCACGGAAATACCGAGAGACATGAATGTTACGATAGTTAGGCATAATTTTGAAACGTCGGCACATAATTATGTAAATAATCAACAAAGTAGTTCAAACTGAGAGATTAGACATAAAAAGTATTTTATGTTAAAATTTAATAAAAAATGCGATGATCACGGAGTACAAAGCATAGGACCAAACATCAACCATTAGGAAGACTTGTAAAAACGTTACAATCGGCACATAAAACAAAAACCGGCCAAGAGCGTGTCGGGCCACGCTCAGTGTAGGGTTCCGTAGTTTCCCGTCCGTCACAATAAGTGTTCCCACTTATGATTTTAAAAGTGGATATCCATTATGTTCGCGCTCCAGCAGCGCTCCGCGCTCCTGCAACTGCTCCCGGTAGTGGGTACGTGCGCGAACACGGAGCGTGCAACATTGCACGCTCCGCGGCAGGCGCTCCGACTCGTGACTGTTTTTAGCGCGAACACTTAAGGGATACGTTCAGGATAATAAAATATGTAAACGAAGTTAAGAAAATGCTTGCATATACGATTATACTACAAACTTAGTCCAGAAATTATTTTGTACAACTTTTTGTCTTTTTTGTACAAAAACTGTTGTTTCCATCAAGTTCAAAATAATTTTCCTAGAAAGTCCTTATAAAGTTCTACTTTTCAGATTTTTTTCATATTTTCTAAACTTATGGTTCAAAAGTTAGAGGGGGGGGGACACATTGTTTTTTACTTTTGGAGCGATTATTTCCGAAATTATTGACATTATCAAAAAATGATTTTAGTAAACCACTATTCATTTTTAAATACCTTTCCAACAATATATCACACGTTAGGGTTGAAATTTAAAAAAAAATCACTTCCCACTTTACATATAGGGGGGCTACCCTAATAAAACATTTTTTTCCAATTTTTATTTTACCACTTTGTTGGCGTGATTGATATACATATTGGTACCAAATTTCAGCTTTCTAGTGCTAACGGTCACAGAGATTAAGCGAGGACGGACAGACGGACAGACAGACTTGGCGAAACTATAAGGGTTCCTAGTTTACTACGGAACCCTAAAAACGACGCGTAATAGAAGAAACAATACAAAATAACAAAACTATTTTCTTTCCACAGGAGCGCATGTACGAATTGGAAAGGCGTGAACAAGAACTGGCTCTGGAAGAGAAGAAGCAGCTGGAAGCAAAGAGGACGTTACTCCAGGAAGCGGCGAGGAAGCAGGACGAGCCTGTGGATGACAGCAAGCTAGTGGAAGCCATGTTTGACTTCCTGCCTGACTCCAGCAGTGAGGCGCCCGCACCTAAGGATACCTCGGTCTTCAGTGATCTGCCACAGCAGAGGGCCGATCAGCAGGAGGTAACTTATTTTAGTTATAAAGGTTTTATTGATTCTCGAGGGGCTCATGGCTAAGTAATAACAGCTGCACGGGTCGATTGATCAGGTTAAGCTACCCTTGCCGCGGTCGGTCCGAGGATGGGTGACCATCTTTACATACCGAGATCCCTCCGTAGGAGCCGATCCCAACATAGTTGGGAAAAGGCTTGGCAGATTGACGGATTGGTTTTTATTGAATCTATGGTTCAACTTCACTTCGATGAAACTGAAACTAAACACTTATCTCACGAAAATACGTTCAAGGCCAACAACATTTTTCGAAACGACACAAGAGTGTTCTTTTGTATCGTTCATATACTTACTTCCTTGTTTTAAAAAAAAAACAACCGACAAAAAAAAAACTACAAAGTGAAAATAACTTTATTTTCGGAAGTCGGTGTCGTTAGTTCCGCATTTTCGTTTTTTGACACCGAATAGGCTTCCGAAATTAAAGTTATTTCGGAAAGTATATAGATCATGTTAATGAAGAAACATCAAAATTTGTTCATTCGTTTTAAAAAAATCGTAGACATACAAACATACATACGGGTCGAATACAGAACCTTCTTTCTTGAAGTCGGTTAAAAAATACCCTAAATACAAAGAAAACTGAATTGCAGAAAACTTTGTCAGCCAATGATTCATCATCCAAAACCTAGCACATTCAGGTCCACCTTAATGCACTCTTGTTTTATTTCTGATTTCTATCAGGTCGTTCACATATAGATTAAAACTTTCTCAAAGTACAATTCAGTACGTACTGCATGTGCATAATGCGTCGCATCAATATTGATAAGGATATTGATGCTATCTTCATTATTGACTTATATTATAAACTGTTGATTAGGTACTTCCTGATTATTATCCCCATTTGTATTCACAGCATCTGTTCAAGACTTTACTTGGTGTTTGTATTCTCAACCATCACTGAATCTATTCTTATTCAAGTCATGTTTACTTTTGGGATTCCCATTACATGCATGGATTACTGACAGATAATTGCATCAGTATTTTTAACAATCTATTAGTAGGTATAATTTTCATCTATTCTTAAACCATTTTTCTTTCGTATACAGATGGTAACACCAATGCAAACCACATCGGAAGACGAGGAAGATTTGTCGGAGTTCAAGTTCCAGAAGTTCGCAGCTACTTATTTCCAAGGAAATGTCACTCATCAGTATTCGAGGAAACCACTGAAGCATCCATTATTGCCTCTACATACCCAAGGAGACCAACTGGTAAGAATTAGTTACATAATGAGATATAAATGTGTTGCGAAATATCTTAATGTAGTTAGAAAGATTATTAGATAGACGAACGAGTAAACTAATTACAAAAATGTATTATTTTGAATGCTTGAAAATGACTATGATTTAATATTATAAGCACTTTATTGCTTTTGTAATTAATTGAATCGATTAAAAATCTGATAAATTGAAGCAAGAATGTTGTTACGCAATTTTTAATTATAAACGCATTACAGGCGGCGCAAGCGCTATGGATCACAATACTCCGGTTCACTGGTGATCTGCCGGAGCCGAGGTACCACACGATGGACCGGGACAACACGTCAGTCATGTCCAAGGTCACAGCTACCCTCGGCAGGAACTTCATCAGGTCCAAGGAGTTTCAAGAAGCTCAGATGATGGGAGTGGACCCTGACGCGTATCTTAACAAACAGAAGCCGAGGTCCATCAGACACAAGCTGGTGTCTCTGACGCTGAAGAGGAAGAACAAGTTAGGAGAGGATGTGAGAAGAAAGTTACAGGTTGGTTTTGTTCAATAATATTCCCATAGCTACTATATGCTTATAAAGATAAATAATAATAAATATCATGTTGTCTTTTCCAGGATGAGGAGTACACAGCAGACAGCTATCAGTCGTGGCTAGAATCTCGCCCAACATCAAATCTAGAAAAATTACATTTCATTATTGGGCATGGAATTCTACGGGCTGAGTTGAGAGACGAAATATATTGTCAGATCTGTAAACAACTGACAAATAATCCTTCGAAGTCCTCTCATGCTCGAGGATGGATTTTACTTTCGTTGTGTGTTGGATGCTTTGCTCCTAGTGAAAAGTTCGTCAATTACCTACGGGCTTTCATCAGAGAGGGTCCTCCCGGCTACGCTCCATATTGTGAAGACCGTTTGAAACGCACATTTAACAATGGAACCAGAAACCAGCCGCCTTCGTGGTTAGAACTTCAAGCAACGAAGTCGAAAAAGCCTATAATGTTACCCATAACATTCATGGACGGTAACACGAAGACCTTGCTAGCGGACTCGGCAACAACTGCGAGAGAACTGTGTAATCAATTATCTGATAAAATTGGTCTGAGAGACCAATTCGGTTTCTCGCTATACATTGCTCTGTTCGACAAGGTCAGTTCACTCGGCAGTGGAGGTGACCACGTTATGGATGCGATATCACAGTGCGAACAATATGCTAAAGAACAAGGTGCTCAAGAAAGAAACGCGCCATGGAGGTTATTCTTCAGGAAAGAAATATTCGCTCCATGGCACGATCCTACAGAGGATCAAGTGGCTACTAATCTTATTTACCAACAAGTGGTCAGAGGTGTTAAGTTTGGTGAATATAGATGTGATAAAGAAGAAGACTTAGCTATGATAGCCGCTCAACAGTATTACATCGAGTACGGTCAAGACATGAACACTGAACGACTGTATACGTTACTGCCAAATTACATACCAGATTATTGTCTAACTGGTGTTGAAAAAGCAGTTGATCGGTGGGGTGCTCTTGTGGTGCAAGCATATAAAAAGAGTTATTATGTAAAAGAAAAAGTTCCTGCTTATAGAGTGAAAGAAGACGTAGTGAGTTATGCAAAGTTCAAGTGGCCTCTTTTATTTTCAAGGTTCTACGAAGCTTATAGAAACTCTGGACCAAACTTACCTAAAAACGATGTTATTATAGCAGTGAATTGGACCGGTGTGTATGTCGTCGACGATCAAGAACAAGTTTTATTAGAATTATCATTTCCTGAAATAACTACTGTTTCGAGTCAAAAAACTAACAAAGTGTTTACACAAACCTTCAGTCTCTCAACTGTTCGAGGTGAGGAGTTCACATTCCAAAGTCCTAACGCTGAAGATATTCGAGATCTAGTGGTATACTTCCTGGAAGGTCTGAAGAAGAGATCTAAGTTTGTAATAGCACTACAAGATTACAAAGCACCTGGCGAGGGCTCTAGTTTCTTAACATTCAACAAAGGAGATCTGATCATTTTAGAAGAAGACAGTACTGGAGAATCTGTTTTGAATAATGGTTGGTGCATCGGTCGCTGTGAGAGGACAATGGAAAGGGGTGACTTCCCCTCGGAAACCGTCTATGTGTTGCCAGCACTGACTAAACCACCTCCAGACATATTGACTCTGTTCTGTCAAGAAGGTGCATCCCATGGTCGAAAAGCACCAACTGCCACATACAATGGAACAGAAATTAAAGACAAGCCTCATACTTTGTTGGAATACGCTATGGATCATTTCCGGTTGCCACCGAAACGCACTGTGTCCAAGGCACTAACACTTTCCACCGCTAAGAGGGGCGCATCTGAGGAACTGTGGCGGCACTCTAGAGAGCCAGTAAAACAACCCCTGTTGAAGAAACTTCAAGCTAAAGAAGAGTTAGCTGAAGAGGCATGTTTCGCGTTCACATCCATTCTCAAGTACATGGGTGACCTGCCTTCAAAGCGTCCTCGCATTGGCAATGAGTATACAGACCACATCTTTGACGGTCCACTAAAACACGAGATCCTTCGGGACGAGATATATTGCCAAGTAATGAGACAGCTGACTGACAACCGAAACAGAATCTCGGAAGAAAGAGGCTGGGAGTTAATGTGGCTGGCCACGGGATTGTTTGCATGTAGTCAAGGGTTGCTTAGAGAATTAACACTGTTCTTGAGGACTAGGAGATATCCAATAGCCCAAGATTCACTCCAAAGACTTCAAAAGACTTTAAGGAATGGGCAGAGGAAGTATCCGCCCCATCAGGTGGAAGTCGAAGCTATTCAACATAAGACTACTCAGATATTCCATAAGGTGTACTTCCCTGACGACACAGACGAAGCATTTGAAGTAGATTCATCTACCAGAGCAAAGGACTTCTGTCAAAATATAGCTCAGAGACTGAATCTCAGATCTAGTGAAGGCTTTAGTTTATTCGTTAAGATAGCTGATAAGGTGATATCCGTTCCTGAGGGTGACTTTTTCTTCGACTTCGTGCGGCACCTAACGGACTGGATCAAGAAGGCGCGGCCTACGCGTGATGGCATCACTCCACAGTTCACCTACCAGGTAAGTCCCTGCAGGATTCTCTACCAGCAACATCCATATAGTCAGCCGTTTTTTTTATTTGATTGAAATTACTAAACCCCCCTTTGTGTTAAAGATGCAACAATTACCAATCCTTAAGACCATGTTTATGAAACTTGATGATTTATCACAGGGTTATGAGTACCTACTGAGTAACATAAAATCACGCCTGTAATCCCCGAAACCGGAGGGTTAGGCAGATGTGTATCTACTGAATAAATACTGAAAACTACGGCAAAAGTAAACTAAACGAATTAGAGTTTGGGACCAACGATACCTACATATCTGGGGGCACGGCAGTGCCCCCGCCAAGTCGAGCAAAAAGTGGCATGGCCGTACCATCCTTTTCTCGAAGCAGTTCAGGCCATTTTCGACCCCCTATAACTTCGTTGTGGATAAAACTAGAAGCCTGAATTTTCAGTAACAAGGTCCCTTAAGTAGGGACTGAATAAATTAACCGACTTGGTATTACATGCTGCCCCCGATAGGAAAAAAAGGCGCATCTAACATTTTTTCCAGATTTGAGTTATGTATATTGCCGAAATCAGAAAAAAAAGGCGCATCTGCCTGTATTTTTTATATTTTTCTAACTTCCTCCAGTGCGGTTTTAGCACAACAAAATAGGGCACTTCTGTTCATTTTTTACACCCGATTGAAGATGAAAAGACGAATTTATGTGAAACTTAATTAAAAAGTCGCATTTATGTAGATAATGTCATTATACTTTATAGTTTTTTTTTTTAGTTCAGTAATATAAAAGTCGCATATTTGTTCCTATTTCTAAGAGGAAGTTAATAAGACGTAAATAGGTATTTGCGACTAACGCGCTAAAAAAACTGTTTTCACATTAAGAAAAAAAGACCACATCTGACCACTTGCGCCCTATTTACTTCGTAAAATTGTTTTAGCATAGGCGCATTTGCCATAATCGTCTTAATACTTTACGTTGAATAAAAAATTGTGTTTTTTTACAAATAATAAATTAGGCTATGACTTATATGATAACCACGAACCTCCTGTACTATTTTTGATATACTACTATATACCTTAGATAAAAGGATTATTAAATAATTTTATAAACATTTTACCTAAGCCAAGGGCTATCTACATACTTTCTAATTCTTAAGAAAAAAGGCGGAAATACCTATATGCGCCCATTTATGTTAAACTCATTTATTAGGTAGATAAACTAAATACTTAGAAAAAAAGTACAGCAAAAAGCGTTTGAAATTTAAAGGACGCATCTAGCGGTTTACGTCTATTCAATTAAGTATTTAATATTTTCCTTAATTTTTTATGCTAAGATGAAACTGTTTTTTTTTCATTATTTTTATTATAATAATTTAATAAATTCATATTATTATTAAACCAGGTTAAAGCCTATTATTAGAGGGTATTATTTTCAACTTTAAGTATGTAAAATATTAATTTGTAACTCGAAGACAGCAAACGATTTCCCGTTTTATTCATTAAAACATTTATTTCTCCGTTTTTACTTTTTGTTAGATAAGTCTTTTTAACTATCGGGGGCAGCATGGATCTCACAACTTTTTACGGTAAATGAACTGAGTTGCGAGACTTTGCTTTTTTTACAAGTTATGTTTTTGATGGCATTGTAATTTTGAATTAAGAAATAAACGATTATTATTATTTTATTATTAATATCCCTTACCTCTATTTCTCAGGTGTTCTTCATGAAGAAGCTGTGGACGAACACAGTCCCTGGTAAGGATCGGGCGGCTGACGTGATCTTCCACTTCCACCAGGAGTTGCCCAAGCTGCTGCGAGGGTACCACCGCTGTGGTCGGGATGAGGCGGCGCGGCTGGCGGCGCTGGCCTACCGAGCGCGGTTCGGGGATAACAAGCAAGAGCTACAGGCGATACCGTACGTATTTCTGTAACAATTTCAATAAAGCGAATGGATAGTCGGTAGAATGAATGGTCTCAACGTTACATTAAAGGTGAACAAGATCCTTGAAATTGCATTATTTTAATTCGTGATAAAGAAAATTTTCCGGCGTTCCTCAAGGTTCATTCCTAGGCCCATATAAAATCCTTATTTCTACATATCTATTTAAACGCGTACGCGCGCGCGTGTGTTAAGTTCAACATTATCTCCAATATAAAACCGATCTGCGATAACGATCATGTACATACAAAACGATTAGAAACAAAGTGACAACGATTAGATCGATGCCTTTTTCTTTGAACACGTTAATGTTCAACATTAATTACATAAAGAATTAAGTGAAATGTGCGAAATCACGGTTACCTGCTTTTTTCAGGCAAATGCTTCGCGAGCTGATTCCAGCAGACCTTATAAAGCTGCAGAGTTCTGCTGACTGGAAGCGAGCCATCGTGGCTTCATACAACACGGACGCTGGAATGACGCCCGAAGACGCCAAGATCACGTTCCTGAAGGTCATCTACCGCTGGCCGACGTTTGGGTCCGCCTTCTTTGAGGTCAAGCAGACCACAGAACCAAATTATCCTGAGCTGTTGCTGATCGCTATCAATAAACATGGAGTTAGTTTGATACATCCTCAGTCGAAGGTGAGAATTTCCTTAATCAAATTTTTACACAACTCAGATCTATCCCGGGTAGGTATAGCTGCATCTATAACAAAAACAGCCAGCTTTGAAATCTATGGTTGCTTCGTTACGAACTTAAAAATCACCATTCCTGGCACCGAGTTGTCTATTGTGCTAATTATCGACTTACCATTTACTGTTTAATTTTTCAGGACATCCTAGTAACGCACCCATTCACGAGAATATCAAACTGGTCGTCTGGCAACACTTACTTCCACATGACGATCGGTAACCTCGTGAGGGGGTCCAAGTTGCTGTGTGAGACCTCCTTGGGGTACAAGATGGATGACCTTCTGACATCATACATCTCTCTCATGCTCACGAACATGAACAAGCAGCGCTCCGTTCGCGTCAAGTAACCCGACGTGGTAACAAGACGTGATATCATCGTAGTCAAACATTTCGAATATAGACACAATTAATTTTATCCGCTTATCGTTAAGTTCGCACGTTAGTTGTTAAGTTAAATATACCGCTGGGAACAGCGGTATATTTAACTTAACATAGGATTTAGCATGCAGTCAGAACGAATGATTATTATTAGTGTTTTACGTACAGTGTGCCTGGAATATCTTGGTCTTTAATGGCACTGCTTGCAAGACAAATAGTAACAATATAAAATTGAGTTGTATTTAAATTTAGTTCCTTATTTTGTCACCTGGCAAGATATACTAAGCACACTGTGTCTCCATAACTAATGCGCTGTATCATTGACTCATTGTAGATAAATCTGATGCACAATTTTTGGGTCGCATTATTTTTGTTACATTCACGTCAAACAAAATCTACTATAGATTAAAATGTATCCGTCCATAAAATAAGATCGAAATAAATAATATCTAGATATTAAACTATGTTACTGATATTCCAAATCCATTCTGTTATAGTTAATAAGTACAACGACCTAAGTATAGGTATTTGTCCTTCTATGTTCTCTCCAGTGGAAATGGCTATCTGAAATACGTATCTTCTAAAATCTAGGAATAGGATATATTTATATTTATTAAAATTTTCATTTCACACTACATTGGAAAATATTTTAATTTTTTTTATGTCATATTTATTGGTTTAAAATTTTTAATATTAAATACCTAACGGTTGTCGTAAAGATCTGTTACAATTTATAATTAGGTGTTCGGTAACGTGTAACATGGTATGAAATTATCTAGCATTGCTAATTATTGCCTTAATAAGTGCCTAGATTTCAGCGGTATTCGCAGAAAAAAAAAGGAATTTATATTCAAAGTTCAGGAACTAGATACAGTATGTTAACTAACAGAGGGCGTTCCCGTTAACCCGCAATAGTATAGCATCTATACATGCTAAAAATATATTACCATTCGAAAATAAAATGTTTTTATTTTTTTTTTATATTAAAATATTCACTAAAAATCGTAAATTGATACGTTAAAGAAACACTCTGTACACGCGTACTTGAAGGACAGCAATGTCGGAATTTATTTAATTAAATAAATTAGAATTAATTAAATAAATAGAGTATCAATTTACGATTTTTAGTGAATATTTTAATATAAAAAAAATAAAAACATTTTATTTTCGAATGGTAATATTTTTTTTAGCATGTATGGATGCTATACTATTGCGGGTTAACGGGAACGCCCTCTGTTAGTTAACATACTGTATATTTACTCGTGAATTAGTTTTAGCACTGTTTATATTACCGGAATATAATAAAAGAATTAACATGCTTTGATGTAAATCAGAGCACTGGACACGTGCAGTTTTGTTCGACTTCTATCGATAAAAAAAAACGATGTTATCTTTTTCATCAATAAACATGGGATTGAATCCCATCAATAAAATTAAATATCGATAAAAATCGAGCAATACACAGATGTCGTATTGAAAGTAGATGTTTATATATTTATAAAAGTAACCGTTTAGCATAACATCTATATAAAATACATAGGTAACATCAATCATCAATGTATTTATTTAATAGGTAAAGGAATTTATTCTAAGTATTGTGTAAAATTGATTGTCAGTTTTATGCCATGAGTCTGGTGACAATTAAATTATGTTTGTTTTATTAATATCGCTTTAAAGTAAAAAGTTGCATTTGTGAGTGGTTGTAAACAAGAGTCACAATGATATTTTGAGTGTTTTATTTTTATTCAAATCCTAACCCTAAAAGTCCTATCTAATTCTATTAATGAAGCGATCTTAAAATGTTTGCTATCTATAAGCACTTACGTTACGTTCATACCCACAATTTATCGCTAGTTCTTTATGGCACATTCTGACTGGATGTGTCTTCGATCATGGTGTGTGTATCCTGAATAACAATTATAATATTTGCCAATTAAAATTAATTAGCTTATTACTGTTTAGAAATAATTTCTCAATAGTTTAGAAAACACAAACAACAGTGAGATTGGTCTGTAAGATGTTGTTTCATGAGGTGGTTTCCCTTATTGAGAGTGAAAATCTGATCTCCGATTACCTATTCGTATGTAGAGAACGACACGTTCACACAATGTTGTACACACAATTACTAATATTAGTGAAAAAGAACACAAGAGAAGAAGGTATGCTCCACGGCTTTCCTTGATTTAGGATAGGCTTTTGATAAAGTATGGCATGATGGCCTCATAGAAAAACTAAAACCGATGTTGCCTCAACAATTTTCAGACATCATGGAGTCGTATAGGTATATCAAGTAGATTGTTTAGGATGAGACAACAAAAACGCCTATAAAAGGATAAAAACTGGACTCAGGATAAAAGCTGGAATACCACAATGGAGTGTACTTGTTCCGGTCCTGTATCTACTATACAACTGCGATATTCCTGAGCTATAAAATAATTTCATTTCCTTGGCATACCTACAGCTATAATGCTAAGTAAATCGGCATTGTCTTGGATGCAAAACTGCGCTGAAAAGAGAATGCCAAAAATAAAAGAGCCGAATTACCTAGATATCGATACAAAAAAATACTACTACTCTACTCGCTACTCGGTAGAAAGTTTTCACAGTCGCCTTAATTTCTCAGTTCCAGAGTTTGGAAGCTGGCAGTTCGATACCCCTGGGCCTTGAAATTGTTGTAAAGCTCGTAAAGCCGAACGGCTTTACGTCCTGCGCCTGATTTCTCTCCATTCGTATCGGCTTGCTAAGCCATCGGACTATGAGAGTGAGGGAAGAGAGAGGGCAGCTGTGTTGCGCACACCCTGGTGCACTATTACCTATATCCCCCGCGTTGATGGCTAGTCTCCGTTGAGATTGACCGCCATGGCCGAAATAGTGGATTTCTAAGCTGAATGATGATGATAACGAATAACTACATTATCTCTGAAACTTCTTAAAATGGACTCAATTTAATCACTTTTCTAAAGCCGTCTTCATGCTTGGGGTGACGTTTGAAATATCGTCCTAGGATCATCTGAATATTTTTTTTAAACTTTAAAATCTCTACTAGTACCACGATTTACATACACGAGACGAGATGCGGCACTAATTGAGGACCTTGCAGCAAAAGGGAGGCAGATCAAAATTTTTAACGACATCGTAACCGTAAAAAATCGTCGTCAAAAATTATTTATTTCCCTTAAAAACTTTAGCAAAATATGTAGGTAAATATGTTTAAGTATATTATATTATACCATATAACTCTTAGACATTAGAGTAACCAATCATTTTTAAAAACCTTTTTTCTTGATAAGTACCTGACATTTCTTGTTGTACTTGCCTCCCTTTTGCTGCAAGGTCCTCAATTATATCTGTAAAGATAAAACCTCGTTTTCTTACTTGGTTTTGTACAACACTCTGCTGGGCTTCAACGCTACATTTATCCCAAAAAAAAAAAAACGTTTTTTGCTAAACAATGTTGGCAATGTGCTCAATTAGGTACCTAATTACTCAAGTCTAGTGATTAAAAGTTTTATCAACCGAACATGCATCCTATGTTCAGTCCCTAGGTTCGATATTGAATTTCTGGTAAGGAATTTCTCAGAAGCAGCCTTTGCTGCTTCTGAGAAATCGCTGTTCAGTAACTTTTAGTGTTAAATGACTGATTTATTATAATGGTCTTCTAAGGAGCCTTGTTTTTAGCAAGGCCATTTGGAAGAGTTCAATGAAACTTAAGTTCAATCAATATTGATTAAATCTGCAATTCAAAAAAGTGGTTTATATGTTACATAATAAAACAAAGTATTACTTAAATATTTGTTAGTTTTATTTATCCAGTAATTAAACGAATAATAACTGTTTATTTGTTAGAGTGGCCTTCCATGGTACACCCACCTTAATATGTTTCCTAAAACACCCTAATTTCATTTCAAACGTCTTGAAAAAATCGTAATAGTTTTTGTACTCATAAGTAGCCAACGTAAGTCAAAAAAGTGAAAACTAAGACTGATAAGGAAAATTAAACATAAAAAACAACTAAACATTACCAAACAAAAAGAGATCTAAATAATATTTCTCAAATCGAATTGTGACTGTGATGAGTTGCTCATTGATTCACCATTAAGTACAAACTTGCATATTTATTAATTGAAACTATAGCCTATGACGTGGTAATTGACTGAAAGCTTCCCCATGCTAATGGGAAGATTATTTTCAATTTACATAAAGATGGGGAACGGAAAGCGAAACACACACAAGCGAACGACGAGCCAATAACGAAGTGCGTTTATAAAAAGTTAATGCCAGTCTTTAATCTTTTTCTTCATCATGTATTTAAAATGTAGAGGAACATTCAGCAAAATGTCCAATCGTGTCGCAAGCAATTTTGATAATCACGCAATTAGGTGCCTACACTGTAATTCAGAAAAGTTGGTAATTTTACCAAAAAACAGTTAAAAATACGGTTCTGAATGAACAAGAACAATTAAAGTAAAAGCAGACTATTAGAAAAACTGTTAATTAGAACAAACAAAAAATATATATCCGCAATAAACTCGTGAGAGTCTCCCACGGCAGCGCGGCCTATTCACGGAGCCCGAGGAATAATGATGCTTCTATTGTGGCACCAGCAGGAAGTCATTTATCTAACATCAAGAATATGAGTGTTTAGAGCAATTTCGTGTCTGATTTCTCATCCTAAAGTGTGCAATTTTGGTGACCCGCCAGTAGGTAGGTAGATACGACGTGAATGTCAAACAACTCAACCGATGACTAAGTATTCTTTGATTACTTGTTCTGTACGTTTCTAGAGCTTTATAAATGTTATGTTTTGTAATACACAATTTGGTGTGGTTAGTTTCACAAAACGAGTAGGTAAAAATGTCGCAAGATCGAGTCATCCACTTCTAGAAAAATCACAGTTTAGATGGACAAAGAACCCAATGTGATGACTCTATCACCATTATTATTGGGTACCCTACCTGATTCTGGGTCTAATGGGAATTGATGGAATGGAACGGTCTCTTCAGTTAAATTTGCTTTTAGCTCTTTGTTTACCATTGAAGATAAGTAGGAAAGTTCAAAGAGAGCATGAGAACACCATAAACATTCATTAAGAATGATTACAAAGTAACTATGATTTCCAAGCGGAGAAAAATAAGAGGGTTCATTCTGAAAGTCTCAAATAGCTGTCTAATATTTTGTTGTTTTTTTTATCTATATCGTGTCCCACTGTTGGACAAAGGCCTACCCTTTTCCTTCCATGCTTTTCGTTATTTTGTGCGATCACTGGACATGTTGGCACTCTGCGTTGGGGCTCTGCCTCGCATAGGGTCGTAGCATTATGCTAAGCTATGGCAGTTTTGCGTGGATGTTAGTGAATAGTCCCGGGAAATCCCGGAACCGAAAGTACCGGGAAATCCCGGAAATTTGCGTTGTTTTAGGAACCGGAATTTCCAAAACCAAATCTCGGTTCTTTCGATACTTTCGGCAAAAGATACTTCGCGTTTAGAATTTTCTAATTTTATTGCCTAGTATAGCATAATAATTTTATTTTAGGTGCATCGTCTTCACATATTATGATTATATAAAATGTATGCAAAATATTGAAAGAATTTTAAAAGAGTAACGGTGGAGTTTCTTGCCCGTTCTTCTCCATACGAAAACTACCTTTTGGAATGGGCGACTAGAATCAATTCTATTTGTTGTAATTTTTGACGTTCAAAAGTGCCTTTTATGTGTCTATTTGAAATAAATGCTTTGACTTTGAAGATTGTGATTCGAAGTACGATATTACAATATTTATTACAATCACATTATTTTGTAAACTAAAAAGCTGGAAATAAAAAAAAGTATTTAAAAAAAATAAAAAACCCGACTGCGTAAAAAACTTAAGTTAATAAAAAAAACAGAAAAGCTAAAAACAAGCCCATTTTAAATTAAATTAAAGTTGGAAGCAAGCGGGACCCATACCATTTTTATTATATTTTCAAATTCAAATGGGTCCCGCCCGCCTGCTACCAACTTTAATTTAATTTAAAATGGGCTTGTTTTTAGGTTTTCTGTTTTTTTTACTAACTTAAGGTTTTTACTCAGTCGGGTTTTTTATTTTTTTAAATTACTTTTTTCTGTAGATGTTACGTAAGTTTTAAATTATAATTTGGTTATGCAGAATTGCAATAAGAGTCATGTTAATTTGTTTGGTAAAGTAAAGATGTTTAATAAATGTTTCTGTTATATATTATGTAGGATTAGGTATAAAAATCATTTAATGTTAAAAAATGTTGCTGGCATAATATGCGTAATTACCAGTAAAATTATACTAAATAAGACTTGATTTGATTTAGTGTCTTTAAAACAAGAAATAAAACGTTTTATTTGATTTGATTAAAATGTTTTTACTTTGCCCTGTCATTTAGTATTTTTTTTACTTTCTCCGTTTCAACACTTTCAACTCTCTTACAAAGACTTATTAAAGTATCAAAAGTATCGATAGTACCGGGAATCCCGGTTCTTAAGCCAGAAGGTCCCAAAAATCCCGGTTCTTTAAAACAGCACCGGTTCTGCATTCCCTAGTGGATGTGACGCATATTTTCCCCCCAACTTCTTCTTTTTGTGTTTTTTATCTGCGTCATATTTGCCGCAAATAAACGTATTTTTTTCCTTTTCTCGCATTCTACAAGTATGTATTATAAAAAGTTTTATAACTACCTACATTAACGTTACAAATTTATTACCTTTCTTTAATGATCAGAACAATAGAAGCAAACATAGGTACCTACCTGTAATCAAAGAAATTCCGTCAGATAATTTAATAAGGTAGTTTCAAATTACAACCCGAGTTTTCTATTTTGTGTGGAAATGTTCTGTTTTCCACTTGCTAGGTCTAACAAAGGGATTTAAAAAAAAAAAAAACCAGGAAATTTAGTCGATGTAGCAACCGTGGATTCGTGGATTCTGAAGTAGGACTTCAGTTATAGAGGAGGACAACCAATGACCACAAAAAAAGAACGATCAATCGTAATACATATATTGGCGTGATTGCCGTGATTAGATACTACGCTTGGGGCACAGATTGCCTTACGGAAAAAACAACAGGATGCTTCTGCTCATCTAGTGAAAGAAGATAAAAGTAGTGGCTCCTCCAGCTGACTACGTTGAATTGATCCTTCAGAAAACCTCCCTCAATCAATCAACTCAACCTACCCGCAGTCCACTACCGGAGTCTCTCCCAGGCTGCGCCACTGCCAGCCACCAACTACCATAAACCGACTACGAAGCCAGGTGGGCCACTGCAGGCACTCTATTAGTCATATGGGGGTAGTCCAATGAGCCACAATGCGATAAAAAAACTCATATAATTGCGAATCATCGACACGACGAAGAAAAAGAATAATCTTACTAACACTTTGATGAATGGATAAATAAAGAAAAGTGAAAAGAAAACTATTGTTTCCGAGTTAGCTTCTTTCCCCTTCCTGTTTCGATTAGTTTAGCTAACTTTTTCTTAATGTGTATTTAAACACTGACACCGATTTGGTTAAAATATACAGCAAACTACAAAAAGAAAAAAAACTAAAATACCTACCTAATGCAAATAAAACATAGTCAAAGCATTTATTTCAAATAGGCACATAAAAGGCACTTTTGAACGTCAAAAATTACAACAAAATAGAATTGATTCTAGTCGCCCAATCCAACAGGTAATCTTCGTATGGAGATGAATGGGCAAGAAACTCTACCGTTACTCTTTTAAAATGTTTTACAATATTTTGCATAATTTAATTATAAAATATACGTACGCAAAATACGCGCATTGACGTGGAGTTGCGGACACCAGCCCGTATTACCTATTTACATTAATTATATAATAATAATATGTGAAGACGATGCACCTAAAATAAAATTTCTATATCACAATAGGTTTTTACCTATTGTGGTATAGTAATTTGGTTTCATTTTTAATTCTACCAAACCCATGATAATATATAAATTAATTATCTGATAGATACATGGTGCTCACATATTTACAAACATGGTAAAAGTAAACGATTTTCATTTAAATAAAAAAAAATTACAAGTAACAGGTAAGTCAGGGTGTGAGTTAAACACAACAACAAAATGTAAATCAATGTCAAAAAAAAGAATAAATTATAATTACACTTAAATTAGCAACCAGTTTGATTTTGTCTAGACTCTAGATTGTCCTATGGAGCATATGTCATAGGTAGACACACACACAAAGGTTTCAATATAAAGCAAAAGGTTCAAATATAAAGCAGTCATTTCCGTAAGCCATGCATCATGTTTGCGTCACATAGAACATAATTGCAGCCGCAGATGAAATGATCTCTCATTCAACGCGAAGGAAACTGCCTTAATCATCGCTCAGGATTCTAATCTCTTGACGTTAGAATCACTTCGTCGCTGTAGGAAGGAATAGGTACGTAGATGCCGAAGAAATGGAAATACTACCTTCCACTTCCTCATCATTCTCTTGTCCTTGTTCTAATTTATTTGGGGGCAACATGTCTTTTTCTCTTCCATACTTCTCTATAAATCGTCATCTCGCGCCACACTATGCAGGTACCACTATGTTGAAACTCAGATGTGTCTTCTCGACATCCGTGTGTCACTAACGGGATGCAGCAGAATACCAGCGTCAGGTATTGTACCTGGCATATGCTGAGCTGGACTCCCATTTGGTGCAACCATAAGACACACACCGCCCAGTAGTGATCGACGTTATAGATGTTTATGAGCTAGGTGTCTATGGTTCAATTTATCTTTTTAATCTTTGTTATTTTTTATTTTTTTTTACCATTTTTGATGTTTTTAATACCTGTATTGTGTCTTTTGTTGCACTAAATAAACGTTTTATCTATCTATCTCGGTAGTCGCCCCTTCTAGCCATATTATCTTTCACAGTGTCCATCCGTCGTTTCTTTGGTTTTGTACCAGTCCAACCAGTCTCGTACACGCCTCAACGGCTGAATGATTTGGATGAAATTTGGTAGTAGGTTCCTACCTACGTTCCCGTAAGATAATTCTCGATTTCCATGCGGGCGAAGCCGCTGGCAAAAGCTAGTTCTCTATAAGTCTATACCAAAGATACCTGGAAATACGCATAGGTAGGTAGGTACAGACGCCAGCACATCAAGCTACTACAATCTGTCAAATTTCTTTAATAGATTTTCAACTTTATCGCTAAAGCATAAGGTTCAAGGTTGATTGGGAAAATTTTACAGTTTCGGGTAGCTTGATGTGCTGGCGTCTGTATATTTCAGAAAATAATTTTCCGTCGCCGCCGTATGTTGCAACTTGCCAGCAATAATTATATAGGTACCTTTCTATTACTTCCACGTCTTCTATGTCATGATAATGATCACAAAATATACCTATTTAAGTAGGTACCGAATACCGAGTCCCATTTCATTCCTATTATAGTTATGTTATAAGAAAAATAGATGACTACCTACTTAAAATGTACTACTATGGTTAAGCAACAATTATTTCTATTCAGTAGGTACCTAACGGTTGTCTGGGGTTGAATCACACTGTCGTAGTGTCGTTAATACTGTCCTTACATGTCGGATTGACAAACTATTGACAGTTCACTTGTTTTCGTGGTCAGATTTAACAATTGCAATTACCTGATACTGATACCTGTCGTACAGGTATTAATTAGGTAATTGCAATACCTAATGAGGGTTTTTCATATATGAAGAACCACTTAACACATTGAAGGACACTGTACGAGACACAATAGAAGTTTTATTGTTATTACGTCGAGGGGCGTTCAGTGTCCTTCAATGTGTTAAAGGCCCTATATAATTGGCATGTTGTAGATACTGGGTATCCTGTTCGAACTTTCAGAGGTAGCAATAAGGTTAGCCGAACCATAGGAAAGTTATGAGGGGATAACTAAAAATATTTTCACTTCAGTAGCTCAAACAAGTAGGTTTTGCTGCGTGAAATCAGTGAGCAAAATGCGATTTTGCTCACTGAGTGAGACAAAGTAACTTTTTAATTTATTTTTCAGAAAGCCGCGAATATTTTATTCAGCCTTGGGTTAATCATACAATTCGAAACATTCACACTCTATCTCTTTCCCGCCATTAGAAAGAGAGAGAGACAAAGACCAGCCCTTTCGAAGTTCGGATTTTGAATTCGACCTCAAAGACAAACACGTTCGGAATTTCGTACTAACTAAAGAAATGCAAAATGAAAATTATGTCTTTTAAAGTAATTTATTGAATTTTTAACTTTGTTGTATTTAAACGAAAATAAGTATTTACTGCAATTAATAAAACTGATATTTAACTTGTAAATATTTATTTCTAGTTTCAATAAATGTTAGGTACTTACGTAATATATTTTGAATAATAAAATATCATGGGTGCTATTTCCGAACACGCCTTAATTTAAATTAAAGAGCGGGAATAAAATTTCGTGATTGGCGTACAGAGTTGAATAAGTTAAAAAATATTAAAATAATCGTAAAATATGAGTGAAACTAGCGACGAGAACAGTATTTTAACACCGCAAGAGTTAAAACAACAAGTTATTAATTGCAGAATTAAGTTTCCTACAGCTGAGAAGTCTCGCGAGAAATATCTGAAAGCATACCATGTCTTCAATGAATGGAGACTTATAAAGGGCGCAAGCAGTTTTTCGGAGACGGTGTTGCTATCTTATTTTTTAGATTTTATAGAATTGGTATCTACCTACAATGTTAATTATTTTGATTCACAATAAACAGTTATTTCAATCTATTTCTGTTTATTATTTTATCTCCTAAAGTGTTCTCGCTGCTGAAGTGAAAAGTTATGTGTGTTACACGAGAGCAAATTTTTTTTGCATCTCGTGCCTTTGAATCCCTCGCCACACTCAGGATTCAACTTTAGAATCACTCGCTACGCTCGTGATTCAATCGTTGAATCCTTCGCTTGCTCGGGATTCAACATCAGCACTCGCAGCAAAAAACTACTTTGCTCTCTTGTTGCACAAATAACTATTTCGCCCACTTGGAGAACGAACGGTAAAAATAGTAAGAGAACAGTAGATAAATACTTTAATAAATAGTGATATTCAGCCAAATAAGATTATTTCAAGAAGATTCTTGAAAGCCGCCTTATTTGGCACAGCTTCAGTATCTACGGCGAAGCATAGACGTCACGGCATAATACTTTTTGTGCGCGAAACAATGGGCGTTTTCGTCCAACTAAATGCTCCACCCACATCTCTGAATGGCCAACGCGGAAAAAACACACGAATTATAGAAAATTACAGCAAGAAAACCGGTACCACGTTAATGGTTACCAGAAATATTTAAGTGCGAGTTCAATTTACACTAAAGTTCATGAAAATAAGAGTTTTAATGATAAAAATCTTGTTTTTGTCATACCTATTTTAAGTTAATTGCCAGAAGACGGCATTTGAAGCACTCCTTAGAGCTCGTTTAAAATATTCTGAACAATTAAAAATAAATTTTAATTGCTACTCTGTAAAAATTCGTGTGTTTCCTGGCCACAGTTCCCACGAACGGAGATGACATGTTGGAAAACATTGGAGCACCGGTGCCGTTCAACATTTCCCACACTCTGCATATCTTGGCACCATAGATCAACCTGGCAGAATGTAAAAACGCAGACAATGATTCAATTGTGTGCACACAGATTTCTCACAGTCCCGCATAGATATAATCGTCATAGGGTTAATTGGTGCAGGTAAATGACCAACCGATGTTCCGGTTCGACGTTTGCCCAAAAAGGATGTTGATAAGGGAAAACCTGTTGTGTAGTTTCCACTGATTAGCTAGCAGGATGTTCTAAGCCCTGATTTCTTTCAACACAATGACATTTTTTGCAAGCATGAATGAATGGTTACGTGCATGTGCTGTATAACGTCATAATTTCTTATGCACGTCACCGATTGGGAAATAATGTCTGCAGTCACGCGAGCGACACACTGGCTGTGCCAACGGCGCGAAGAAATTTTATAGTTTGTATGCGTAAAGGTAAACTGGAGATATTTGCTTTCCCATGCGTGACGAAAAATGTTATTAGCGATTTACATTGAACAGAGTCTAATTGTGATCTGGTTTTCGTTGGATTACATTTTAACTTTTAGATTTTCGTTAGTCAAATGCTGCTGAATTTTTAGCAATCAAATGATTACACATTTTTTTTTTAAGCTTAGGTAGGTACCCTGCATCCTCAGCAAAAGTATAGGTTACCTTTAGGTCCCTAATATGAATTTTAAATTAATTGGTAGTTGTTAGCTAAGTACCAACACCTACTAACTAAAAACTAACAATTAAATTGATATAGAACAAAGGAATAATTAATTGAATTACTGAGATCCTGCAGTAATTCAAGTTATGATTAAGATAATTTGCTGGTGATAAAAGTTAACATGTGAAACGAACAGGACATACAATACAACATGGGTAAACCCAGTGATTATTGAAACAGTATCCATCATTAAGCTTAGGTATATCATCAATTTTTTCATGATTTTCCACGTTTACGAGCGATCTGCGAGATGACAATCAAGTAAACGATCACCTGTTACGTGTCGCCGGCGTCACTCATTGCATCAATGTAATTGCGAATACTTGGAAGTGAATTCTCACCATCACCATGTCAATCAGTGACGCCTAGTTCCATAACGAGAATAGAACTCTACGACGCGGCCGCTGCTCAGTCAGACAGGCCCTACAGATCAAAGATCAATTGACTCAATTACCTTTCAATTTATGCCGTGACAATCGAACTTTCCGACGTGAACACATGTCATAAATATTAGCGAGTTTATTACTCTGAATCTCGGCAGCGAACAATGGCGGAATGGGTATAAACTTGTGATAATTATCTGAGGTCAAACGCAGCGTTGCGGAACGGTATGTAGGGGAAAACTCTTGTTATTATCATGTGAAGAGTTTTTGAAGACGTTCCCACAGACGAGGCACTGATTCCTCGATTAACACTGATTCATAAGTAGATAATTACACTTGACCCCTCGCTTTTTAATTAAAACAATGAGAATTAAGCCAATGAGATCCGCTTTGCGCAAAACAATTCGACTGTGAGAAATGTAATTTTAATGATCCAAGATTGTTGGGTGTGAATCCTAATCTCGTAGGGTGGAGTTTTAATAAAAAACGTTGTTATTTAAATTCGATTTTATTAAAAAATATTTACTCATATTTCAGAATCACTGCTCCGAATATCATTAACGCGTTTTACACTCGGTTCACAATATCATTCCCGAGCAGTCACCACCTAAATATGACCATTTCCAAATATAGAAATACCAAATGTAAAATGATAAAAAGGAGTAAACAGTTTTTTAAATGACAAAACATCTTTTACTTATAGTTTTACAAAATTGACGACATTTTTACTGTCTATTCATCGCGTTTAATACTAATTTCCTTGTAATACTGTAACTTTACCAATTCCATAAGATTATATCGTAATTCAACGTTTTGCTACAAAAATATTGATATTTTTTGTACTTCTTATTACACTTTCCATATGGAATGTTCGAAATCACACGTTTTATTAAAAATACACATCAAATCCGTTTTCAAAACAATACAGTTTCAAAAGAAATTATATTGGCATAAAATAAATAGAATTTTAAGATTTATAATTTCAGTTTTTATCATTTAATTATTAGGAGGTCTGCACATCGAGCGCGATGTTCGCAAAATATTGCGCGCGACGCGTTTTTTGAGACATGTAATAAAATCTGATGTCTTCGAACAAAGTCGTACGGTCGCGTCGCATCGCATCGCGTTCGGTGTGCAGAGCTCATACTGTTCTATGGACTAACTCTAGCTACTAAACTACATGTATTGTTCGTTTAAAATCTCCGTAAATAGATATACGTACAGTGACAGCGCTACGTGTCATTAATTGGGTTTATTATCGTCAACAAAATGTGTGATTAGATAAATTGTGCATACACATTGAGACCGATTGACTTGCAGTCACAGAAGCAAATAAAGTAATAGGTAAATAAACACTAAAATAATGTATAAGAGAAAAATACTACATCAAGTAGTCTGAGATAAAAAGGACTTATTTTTGGCTCTTCTCTAACTCGATTGTAATAAACTAATCTTCTAGGATATCTACTTAATTTATACAAACCAATTACAATAAAATCACTCTTAAAAACCAATCTCGTAGAGTTCATTTTCCTTTACCCAAACGTATTAAACTTAACTTTAATTAGAATAGTATTATAGTATAAACGCAATGACTTGTCATGGATATTACATCTATTTGGCCCCAAAGAAACAAATCTAAGAGCAGAGAGATCTCTTTTTATGACGATGACAATGAACGAACTATTTTAATATTGGTGTATAGTAAATGCCGGAGTTAGGAACTACCCCCTGTATACCTATATCAGTGTTCAAACGAATCTTTGAAAAACTACATTTGTATGAGCTGATGAGCTCTGTTGGCAATTACTGCATAAACTTTAAACGTATATACAATGTGCATTTATAAGCGCTTTTAAAGGCGAATAATTGCTTAAGGAAATGTGTGTAAACATAATTACGGACTAGGAGTCACCTTCGTGGTAGTAAAATAAAGAAATATCGTAGTGTAGATACAAGATCAGCGGGTTGAAGAAAGGGCATAAACCTGGAGCAATTATTTACTTTGAGATTACCTTTCGAGTAGTGTGTATCCGAAAGTAAGGCCATCTTAGTACATTTTAAAATATAATTGAGCGTTAAGTGAATAGTTTCGTTAATCTATACGTAGTTCAGTTCTCCAATAACTTTTACTTACGATTTCTTACACACACAGTACAGTCACGAGCACTAATATGTTAACACTTGGCAACTTTTAATTGCGATTTTTTCGTGAAATAACGAATGCGACGTTGAAATACGACACTACACAAATCTATGGGTTCGAAAATACTTTGTTCGTTAATAACATAAAATTTCATTCAAAACTACAGGAGAAAATCGTCTTTGAATAAAGCCAAGTGTATAAATACTTAAGCTCGTGACTGTACATAAAACTATGGTTAGTACACTTAGTACCATTGCATTTATTGATTTTATAACAACCGACTTATAACCCATTTTCAACCAGCTAACAGTGCGAAAAAGAGAACTAATTTATAGGGTGAAGTAATTTCAAAGGTACAGCTCTACTTGTTGTTTCGTTCTAACAATTAAAGTTTCATTCAATTATATACCTAAAATTAAAATTAATTTCATTTTTCTAGCTGCATTCGACGACATCTTTACCAAACTTACTAGTAGAGCCATATCTTAAGCATTTATCACAAATTCCACTTCCATTATGTTACTGTTGTCACAACTTTCTTTTATTGCTGAATTTAAACCTTAATCATAGTTTTGGTGTCATAATCTCGTAGATATACAAACATATACTTTAAAATATATTTAGGCACACATTGATCGTGCTCACATAGTATCTTGCACCCTGCGGTCTGACCTCCCAATCAAAGCGATCGACTCGCGAAGTGGCACTTTCTTTAATAATAAAGCTTTCTATAAATCTATAGAACCTAACATGATCTTTAAAACGTAACTCTCAATTATTATGATGAGCTAACCAACCAACTAACCAACCAACCAACCAACTAACCAACATTAGGGCTACATCTCCACAAGAGAGATTTGATACATTTGTCTGTTAGAAATCAGTCACAAAAGTAAATTGCTTAATATTGCACAAGCTAATAAGCTACACATTTTCTATTGTATATTACCCCCTGCTGAAGATACCGCCTTAATAAGCGGGTCGTGTCACTGACGCAACACGCATGCGCGAATCAAATATTTACGCCATTTGTAACAGCAAACCTTTCATTTGAACGACTTAAAATACATTTTCAAAAATATTACCTACTCGTCCGTTTAGTCTGTAGCACAAACTCCGCCAGAGATCATGCTATGATGAATAGACATTAGGCACTATCGAAATACAATTACAAATTGTCTTTGAATCACTCACCAAAATCTCTTTCTCGTCAAAAGTCACGAGTAGTCTTAGGAGACGGCTTCGTTCTTTGGAGTCACATTAACACAGTTTTTGAGTTACCACAGAGTAAGTTATAACTGCAGGCTGTCGTCTTCCAGCCTGCAGTCCATTGGCTATTGGAGGGTGTTGTCTGGTAGCCTGTGTGGGTGCGCGTCGTGGTGCCAGCCGGCGGCCGTGTCGGGCCGCATGACGTCATCCACGGGCGCGCAGCCGGGCCGCGGCCCCGGCTCCGGTGTGTACGTGAACGTGAGGCCCGTCGCGTATATTATGCCGTCGTTTCTGACCAGCGACACCGGTACCTGAAGTGGAGGACAACACTAATGAATTGAAGAAAGTAGTTGGCAGTAACTAAAATGTTAGAGGTCGTGGGCACGAGTTTATAAGGCAAAGGCGAAAAGATACCGAGTCGAAAAGGGTGAACCAAGAGGGTACAGAAATTCGTTTAAATAGTATAATCAGCCTATTGAGTTCCCACTTCTGGGACCCAGGCCTCCTCTCTGTGGGCCATAATCCACTACACGGGCCCAGTACGGGTTGGTAGAAGTCACATATATTCAAATGTTTCATATGCTTTCAGACTATTATGATCATCTTCGCACCCTCTCAATGATATATCAGTCAGTCTCAAGCAGAAGATAGCTGATAGTACGTTGTTTGAATGCTGCTGCCTTCTCGACATAAAACATTGCCTTTGTCGCCAAAAAAAAGGGACGGGGTAGTTTATTGAATAACAAAAATTTTAGCACCGCTGGGGCTCTGTCTGCATGGGGTCTTAGCATTATGCTGAGCGATGGCCATTTTGCGTGGATGTGACGTATATTTTCCACCACATTTTTCTTTTTGTGTTGTTTTTACCGCAAATAAACGTTTTTTTTTCTTTTCTTAAAAATCACAGACTATGTACGGTCTCATCAACCGTACATTTACTTTGCAAACGCAGCAACCTACTTTGGTGGCGTGCGTCACAAAATATTACGCTATAATTATAACTTTTCACGCTAAGCAGGGCGAGTCAGACAACAACTGTGGAACTAACCACTTGTCAAGAGAAAGAATCGCTACCACTCTACCTTGTTAACTACCTTTAATATTTAACCGTAAAACTCTACTTGTGGTTCTTTCTGTGTACTCCGCAACTAAACCAACATCAACAAAGTGATAGTGTACGGTGCCTACAACCATTGGCCCCTACAGACTATATGTTGTTCTAATTTTAAACACAAATACATGACTAATCCTTTTTTTAATTACAGCAACAATGAACAAGTTATCCAAGTCTTAGAGCAGGCGATTATAATACACTTGTAATGAAGAGACGCAGTAGCAGCATATTAACGTAGGGGGGATCACGTTGCTGCTTTATTGCTAAAGTATCTATTTCCAGACAGATATAAATTATTCAAGTCTCCTTCAAGCACGTCTGTTATTAAATCGATCTGATCGGAGGGTGCAATTCTACGAAGGAATACCATTGATCGAAATGAAACTAGAATAACTGTGAATATTTTACGAATGTTGCATGCAAATTTGCGTAAATATTTTTTGTATTTATTTATATCACGAATCTAGTTTTAATGCTATGGTTATTTTAAAATTTCCTGGTTGCGATGAAGATGAACACACTAGCAGAGCCCCGCGGTTTCACCCGCATAAATTTTCCGTGGGAATATCGGGATAAAAACTATCAAAATTATGTCCTTTCCCGGGACTCCAAACTATCTCTATACCAAATTTCATATAAATCGGTTTAGCGGTTTAAGCGTGAATAGGCAATAGAAAGACAGAAACACTTTCGCATTTATAATATTAGTATGGATATGGATTCCTCACATGAGCTGAGTAGCAAATTTTCTTGCTAGACTTTATACTTAGAACAAATCGTCTTCGAGGACAATTATAAGTAGTGTAATACCTTTGTTATTGTTTGTATATCATGTCAATTGTTTTCTAATCGCTAGTTGTTAGACACAGGGGCGTCCTTTGGCGACATATCACAGCATAGAATAGAATAGAATACTCTACACAGCATATTTATTTAGTAAATGTGTGCGACTGAGTTCTCACGGCAGAATTTATTTAAAGTGTTCGACTATTAAACGCTGCGTTCGCGATGGTCACTTCCTGACAAAGGAGATTATTTGAATAGGGTGCTGTTAAATTATATGTAATAAAAAGATACACAATTGTTTGAAAGGAGGATGGCAGCTGGTTAGCGGATTTTAATGTTGTACATACATGACAAAGAGTATTCTATCTATCTCATCTGCCTAGCCTTTTACCAACTATGTTTGAGTCGGCTTTCAGTCTAACCGGATGCAGCTGAACACCAGTATTTTACATGGAGCGTCTGCCTATCTGACCTCCACAACCCAGTTACTGGGTTACCAGACTGGTTGTCAGACTTTCGGGCTTCTGATGACCCGTAATTGTTCGACTTTCAAAGATCCAAGAATGACAGCCGGAACCAACGGCTTAACGTGCTTTCCGAGGCACGGAGGGGTCTCGGTGTGTAAAAATGGTTACCCATCCACGGATCGACCGTCGCAAGCGTAGCTTAACCTTATTGATCAAAGATTATTTATCTATTAATCTGCACCAAATCACGACCAGTGCAGAAATGTTATACCTATCCCAAACTTATTCCATTCCTTTAACATTTAACAAAGAAAGTCTATGTTATAAGTTCTAAAGAGGATTTAACCATTGGAAAGGTTATAGTCTACCCACCCTCTTTATAAATATAACTTGTCTTTGTAGTTTTCATGCCACCGAAAAGAGTGCGCGGCGACAAAGGTCAACTTCGGTTACAACTCGAAGATATACGAGTATCAGACTTATCAGACTTCAATCAGCTTCATACATTCCTGGTCTTAAAACGGCCTGTAAAGCCTACGACTAATTTATAAAAAAAAACGCTGTTCCAAATTCAAATTACCTGTGTCGGCTGCCGCACCCAAAGCCACTGTCCTCTAAACTGCGAGATGTCGGGCACGACGCACAGCATAGACTCAGCGCACCGGTACATGGTCTCTGCCTCCACGTCGCCGAACCAGACTTGAAGGGATGGCGTGAAGTTGTCCCCAGCTAGCTCCAGCATGGCCACGTCACCGCCACCGTTAAGGTTTAAAGAGTGAACTAGCGGTACTGGTGTTACGGGAGACCTGGGCAGAAGAAGGTATTTGTTATCATCATAAAGCTTTTTGAACTTATATTTTGTAGAATTGGGCTAGTCTAAGTGTTCAAGGTTTTTAAAGTAAGCAGCGCGGGCCAGTAGCTAAGTAATAAACGTGCCAATTAAACTCTGTATCCCCAAACCAAAATCCCGGGGCCCAGTGGCAAATGATTGAAGAAATACTAAGTGATTTTGGTTTGTAAAAGTCCCACGTAAGCTTACTTTTCCACACATACAAATAAACTTCATGTGTGAAAACAGCACCCTAAACACACTATCAATCACTTGTTTCATGTTCGAAAATTTTGTCTGCTCAACAACGTAAATAACGCAATGAATGTTGTTGAACTGTCAAAATAAAAGCCATTGCTACCGATAGTGTTACACAATTTTTTTTTGACGTGACAACTTCTAATAAATCTATGAAGCTGGTGGCACTCACGAAAAAACATGACTCATGTAGCGTTACCTCGCGGCCTCGCTCTGTAGCGTTACATGGCGACTTGAAGTGCAAGCGAATATTAACAAATGCATTGCAACTATTCCATCAGTATTTTCTTATGACGTTGTCACGTTCAACTATCGTCAGTAAACAGACTTTACAGACAACCGATTTTTTTTAAACCATGCCCCACACTAGGAATTACTCCTGTATCGTGGGTGCGTTTACAAACATTTAATTACACATACACAAACAGCTAGACCTGGAACAACTACCTGTAGGCAATACAATAATTGTATTGCCTACAGGTAGTTGTTCCAAACAATTATTGTTTCGTTCCGTGCGGGAATCGAACCCGCGACACGCAGCGCAGCAGTCGATCGCTCAGCCACTGCGCTAACCGTGTCGTCACGTCAATTACCACGCAGATGCTGGTATAAGCTGGTTGCATATTAAAGTGGATGTGACAAAGTTTATCAAAGCATTATATTGGAAGTCCGTATAAAAGTTTGTCAAAACTTGATAAATATCAGTTTATCAATTTCAAAAATAACGATGTCCGAAAAGTGAAATAATATACGAAGTATAAATAAATCCGTCAAATATCCAATGAATGTGACAAAATGCTATTGAGGGCCCCCATAATTATTCTCGAAATCGGAAACTAAAAATCTACATAGGTTTCAGAGGGCACCGAATTACATCGAGAATCGGAACGAGGGAACAATAGACCTAACATTTAAATATTCGGAAAGCATCAAAAATAAAACTAGGGTGCGACAGAATTTGCAGGGGTGGCAAAAAATCATTAGACGTGAACTCTACATGAGTTACTTGTGACTTGTGAAACTTTTAAAAGGATTTGCTAAAAAAGATATGTTAGTAGCCTTGGACTATATGTCACATAATAATATGGTTAGATAGGCAGACGTCAGATACGTCACATCAATCTATCAATCGCTTATGATCGCAGACAGCTGCTACTTCAGTTCCCAGGGTATCAAACGTTACGTGTTATGATGTGCGTGCGAATTTTCTTTATGTTTACCTTTATATGATGCTATAAATATTGCTACAGTTTTAAGTGTTGGTAATTTAGGAGTGTTTTGACAACACTGGTTAAAATCGGTTCGGTTTATGTTCATCGTGCTAGGTTGTGCGGTGGTTCTCAGGGTTTCAAAAGAAATTCGCACATTCATCATATTACCTACCTGAATTATGATGAACGTGCGACTTTTTTATGTTTTACTTATTTTAGTGATAAATTGACACTTAACGGTCTTTAAAACTATTAGATAAAACTGCTCAAGATTATCGTGAAAGGAGGTACGGCGGTTTTTAGGGTGTTAAACGTCGTTTTATGATGATCGTGCGATTTTGTATTTTGCATAATCAGTATATAATGTTCCTACTGCCGGGACACAGGCCTCTGTAATTTAACAAGCGGGCCCAGTGCGGGTTGGTAGATGTCACATGTCATCGAATTTTTGGTTCTGACATGCCGGTTTCCTCACGATGTTTTCCTTCACCGTTTCGAGAGCAGTGGCGATGAAATTATTTACAAAAAGTTAAGCGCCTGTCTGGATTCGAACCCACGACCTTCAACTCGTAAGTCAGGGCCTGCTCACGATTTTGTATTTGATGCTGAGAAATAACACTAGATAACGTAGCAGGCTGAATACATACAAAATTATGATCATAATAATTGTGTTGAATAGGTATTATGTTTACAGTAGCAATCCTGTGGTTAGTTAGTATCAAAGCTATTAGTTTATCACTGTTTCTACAGAAAGTAAATACTTAATTTGTTTATGGGTCCAAAAGATTACTTGAGCTAACCTCTACCAAATTTATAATATTTTAATTTTTAAATATTATTTTTTTTTTCTCAGATTCAAAAGTAATTGGCGTCACGTAGCAGAAATTCAGGAGCTTATGTAAAAACATTAGTGGACTGGTTTTAATTACGCGACAATATTTGGCCCTTAAGTGCCAACTTGTGATAATCACAGGGGCAGTTAATTGTTGCATTTTTCCATTTACATTTAGCATTAAGTATTATCATAGCACAGAATTGGCACAAAAAAAATGAAGCTACAGGTATACTCCACAAATAACACAATCTCATTTTGTTTTACATTTTCACCTATTACATATATTTCATTTTATTAAAAACTAGCTCACCCGCGAACTTTGCACCGCCTCAGATTATGAATTGTTTTTTTTTCGTAGTTATTCTGCTATTCGAGGTTGACGCAAATCCAACAAATCAAATATCATAAAAATCGGTCCAGCTGTTCTTGGGTTATAAATGGTGTAACTAACCGGACTTTGTTTTATTTATAGTATAGATAGATGTAGCATACCTGACAGGCCCCATTCCTTCATAAAATTGATATTCAGCCTTATCAGTGGATATGATGGTCCAGCAAGCTCCATCATTGATCATCTCTTTATTGGGCTCCTTAGGGCACGGCGTGGCTTGGAACTGTATTATTCGTTCTTGTGACAGGCATAAATACATGCGTTCCGTGTCCTTCATATAGAATGCACACTTGTGAAGCTGGGATACTGGGTCATCTGCTTCTAATAAGGCCATTTGCTTGTCCACCTGTAGGAATAGAGGATTTATTCAAATACTTTACTAGGCAATATATCCTTATCTTATCTTAGGATATCCAGGTAAAAATATGGTGTTTCACTGTAACACCATATTTTTACCTGTGTGTACCACAATAATTAATTTGAATTTGAAAGTAAAGAATTCGAATAACCACACCACAGAACTAGTTTTCAATTTTCATTAATATTAATTAAATTATTGAAAACTAGTTCTGTGGTGTAAACGCAGCTAAGTAATATCTCAGAAGGAATAAAAAATGTTCTAAATTTTTGTAATAACATACTGTTTGCATTTCAGGCAGTTTTTATTGTTATTATGGCACATGCCACGCTTGGCTGGCGGCTTGGTTTGGATTTGTTTTTACAGGATAATAAAAATAAATCCATGTAGAAAACGAACTCCCCTGATTAGTTTTCTACAAGGAATAAACAGGGACTATACATAGAAAGAGAGGGGCATGCAGAATTCTTTTCTGACACTAAACCATCTTTAAAAACACACATTCTTATGGTATGTTTTTAAAGATAGGTTTAGTGTCAGAAAAGATTCTGTGAAACAAAATCATCGGTTCGGAGAAAGTACATATTTAACAATCATCTTTCCTAAAAAAAAACAACTTTTCTAGCTCCCACAGCAATTTGCTCTTTCGCTTCTTAAGAGTTTTAGGGCAGTTAAAAATTAACACGGTCCTTTAGATTAATAACTTGAAGTGTTTTACCAATTGTGTTTTTTTTGATTCAAAAGAACAAAGAATTTGAATCATAAAAAGTATTTTAGTCTCCAATAGGGTCACAAATAAAACCAAATACAATATTGTAGTAAAAAAATGTGTTGGCATTGGTATGATAACATAAACATACACAAATATCTAGTGATAAGAATGATTTTTGTAGTAACAAATACCCAAAGTTATGTTGAGTTTAGCAATGGTGTGAAATTGGTTCTAATCAAATTAACATGACCAAGAGTGGAGAATTTGCTTGGTTATAACATTGGAAATAATAGGTGCATGATGTTCATGATTATTAGTATGTTATGTTCTATACATGACTGGAAGTAGAGCGATCTTACCTTTCTTATTATTAGTCTGGGTAGTGCCATGCCTGTTACTGAGCATACAAGCTTCACTGTGGACCCGTAGTGAACATATCCATCTCTCACAGCAAACTCTTCTGATTCACTCTCATTGTCATCTAAGAGGTGAATAGTAAACGCTCCCCACTGCGTGGAGGAGGCATGGAAGTTACCATTTTCTACATGGAGGTATCTTGTAGACACAGTTTGTGACCTCAACCTGTTGAACAGAGCTACCTTCGTTCCACTTGCAATACACAAGTCTGCATTCTTCAACGATTGCTTCTTTTTGGAGGGCTTTGATATCACTTTAATTCTCTTACTATTGAAAATACCAATGTCATGGCCATTGCCATAGAACATCTTAACTGAGAGCATGAAATGCTTCCTCTTATCAGAGTCAGATATGTACAGAGTCTTGGCGGCACAGTACTGCTTGCCATTGTTGAGGTCCAGCTGCTGCATGTCCTGGTCAGAGTTGCCGATGCCTATGAAGGCACACAGCTGAGCTGCCTGCTCCGTCTCCCCCTCCCGCAGCATACGCTCACGCCGCAGTCGCCAGCCGTCTCCGAATAGATAGATACAGGGTGGCGGGCAGAAGAACCTTTTCTCGTTTCCATAGGACTTTTGTGCGACCTTAGCGTGCAGGATGACCACGACCATATCGGAGCGGTCGCGCAGGTAGCGCTCCATGGCCTCGCGCGTGAGTCGGCGCTCGTCCGGGCGGTAGGCGCCCGCGCCAGGCCCGGCAGCGCCTGCGTAGCGCGGGAACAGCGCCGCGTGCTGCGCCGGCGGCGACGCGCCGCCCGCCAGCGCGCCCGCGCTCGCCCCGCCGAACTGGTGCGGCATGCTCGCCACGGCTGCCTTCACCTTGCTGCCGCCCGCATAGCGCGCACCCGACTTAGGGCCGCGCAGGATGATGTTCTCGTGTCCCTAGCTGGCGTCACTTCTCCGGTGGGTCATCGCCGGCAGTGCAATGAGCGGTGTAAGCGTCCTCCCAGGTCCTTGATTGGAGGACGCGCGCCCACCGGGTAGGTTCAGCCGAGACGCCGTCACCCCCGGGTCCGATTATCTCGCCGATCGATACACTTTTGTATTATTCACGCCCCTCGTCAGTTAATTACGCTGGGAACTGGCACACATTTCGATCGAGACACCTGTTCGACGATGGTATTTTCAGAAGGGACGGGGCGATGTTACGTTGGATGCCACTCGCGACCGGGGGACGATCGTCCTCATCCTCGGCCCGGCAGTTTCCTATTGTATGATTTTATTTTAAGAAAAGTTGACGAAACTTCTGTTTATTCGAGTATAAATACGACAACGCCAGATGCGCGAACTGTCAAAGATTGACCATAGACACGGAGCTGTTTGCAGGCGTGTTGTCGTCTACACGCGCGCGAATCGACAGAATCGAGTCTAGTCGATGAGGGATCGGTCGACCCGCGACGCGCCGACTGACAGACGGCCGGTCATAGGATGTGGGGTTACGCATGGGGCGTGAGAAAATAAAGTGTGGGAAAGAGTGGGCGTTCGCGGCGTAGTAAAACATTTGATATGTTGTAGTGAACCTAACACATATTTACGAACACAGTGCGCCAGTAGCAATCGTTTTTTGTAGATGTGTGCGTAGCCGCAGCGGGGTACATTGAGCTCACGGAGCGAAATAGTTGCGATGTGTGAGGAAGAGACCGACGATTGACCGGAGATCTCGTGGGAAACGACCTTTGTTATGTACACTGATATATAAATTAGTATAAACAAAAAATCTATTCTGGAATTTAATCGCACGCGATGGGAGTCACTGGACTGTGGAGACTAATAGAGCCAGCCGGCAAGCCCGTACCTGTCGAGACGCTGGAAAACAAAGTGCTCGCTGTTGGTAAGATGAAGATCCAGTGTTCAATTAAAACTGCTAAATTGTGCAGTACTTTTTACTTACCAAATTAACACTTTGTTTTCATCTTCATCAGACATATCAATATGGTTGCATCAGATGGTAAAAGGTTACCAAGATGCAAAAGGGGCTCCTCTACCAAATGCACATCTCATGGGACTGTTCCAACGTCTGTGCAAATTGTTGTACTTTCGAATTAAACCAGTCTTTGTGTTTGATGGAGCTTTTCCAGAGTTGAAAAAAGAAACTATTGTAAGTATTGTTTATTTTTACATTTTCAAACAAAAATAACCTCACTTTAATGTTATGAATCATCTATTTCACATTTTCACATTTTAGGCTAAGAGACAGGACAGTAAAGCCAAGTACAATTCAGAGTCTGAAAGAATAAAACGAGAACTAGCTCTCCTGTTGAGTAAGAAAACGGCTATTAATAGTTTCATGGGTAAAGAAATATCACCAAAGAAAAGTGGCCAATCATCTACAGACACTGACGACTTGTTCAAACTCCCAGCATTGCCTGAAAAGGAAGATGAAAGTGAATCGGAGTAAGTCTTAAGTAGAAAAGAACAATATCTTGAAAACATCATTTCAATCTTCTTAGCATTTTGTAGTTGATAAGATCAATCTGCCTTGCATATGGATCAACTTATACCACTATAACTTTAAACTGTAATTTTATTGAAAACAGTTAACTCATTTGGTTTCAGATCTGAAGATGAACAGAACTCCAGTGGCTCCAGCATTGATGTGCATTCGCTTGATATACAATCTGAAAGCTTTAAGAATTTAGGAGTCAAGGAAAAGTATGATGTACTTATAGAATTAAAGGAAACAAGAAAACAGAATTCATGGGGAAGACTTAATGAGCTGCCTAAAAACAGTGACACCTTTTCTGACTTCCAAGTAATTCTATCTTCAACTGTTGTAGCATTGCTGAGTCTGACTTCCACACAAAGCTTATTAAAGATTCTTTGCATTGAAGCACTCTTTTCTCCCCAGCACTTCAATAACTTGAATTGCTTTATTTCAGATGCAAAGGCTACTAAAAAGAAGAAAGGTTCAAGAATGCCTTGAAGAGACAGAAAAAGAAATGGGTGACACAGGAATGTCTTTAAATGATTTAGAATCCTTACTGAATGAAGAAGGCATTGACACCAAAATAGAGACAATGCCCACCCGGCGCATTGCTTCTAATGTTTCCACAAGATTTTTACTTATTAAAGATGTTAAGAAAGCTTTGGCAGATGCCAAAAAGAGAAATGAGTTGCAAAACAACCCAACAACTAGCAAAGATGAAACAATTACTGAAGAGGAAGAGAAACCTACAACAAGTAAAATTGTAGAACTAACAGAATTTAAAGAAGAAACACCTAAAAAAGTAGATGAATTAGAAGATGATTTACAAAAAGCAATTCAAATGTCACTAGAGTGTGTTAATGAATCTAATGAAACAAAACCAAACACAAGTGTGGCATCCAAAACGGATGACTCTTGGATATCATGCATGACAGACACAGATTACTCCAATACGGATTCAGAAGAAGATGATGGCTTCGAACCACCAGATATGACCTGTGCAAAATCTTATATCATGCAGTACAGTGATTTCACTCACAGGGCAATTGATAAAATTGTATCAGACAGAAAAAAAATTAAAAAGAAGCATAAAATACCAAAAGTAGATAAGATAATAGAAGAAATTAACAAAGAGAAGTCAATAATAGTTGATAATGTAGAACTTTCATCTAGTGATGATGGTGATTGTATTCAAGGTGAAGTATTATCTGATAGTAGTGAAGAAAATAATCAAGTTACTGTTGTAGCTGAATCTAACTCAGAAGATCATGAAACAGATAAAAATATACATTCAACTCAAGCCTCAGTAATCTGTGTAGAAAATCCAGTGCTAGATGTGATAGACCTTGATTCTAGCATGGATGAAGTAGCAAATGTAACAGAAAATATATTACCAAGAGTTGAAATAAAGCAAGAAAATTACTCCAGTAATGAATTTGAAGAAGTTTCAAACACTACAACTAAATATGACACTGATTCTAGTGAAAATGAGTTTGAAGAAGTACCCGACGAAGAAATTAAACCTAACAAGCCAGTTGTAGAACTTACATTAAGTATGAGTGATGATGCACCTGACGATGATATATTCGCAGACATCTTTGAAGAAGTAAAAGTAGTTGTTACAGAAAAGGAAGAAGCAATAAAAGATTTAAAGACTGATGAAGCAATAAATGTATTAAAAGAAGTGTCGTTCATAAAGGCTGCTTCTGATGATATTAGACCAGATAAAGCATTTAAAATTCCAGAGATACCTGTACTTAAAAATAGTAGTAGAGTTCTAGTACATTATATTAAGAAACTAGAAAGTGAACAGAATCCTGTACCACCCCAGGAGGTAGTTGATAAAGCTCATGTGGACAAGGTAATGGATATCGTGGAGCAACCAAACCTAGAAGTTACAAACACAAGTGAAAATTCAGATAAAATGGAAGTTGACAATAATTCCTCCAAAGAAGCAGAAACAGTAAAGGATAACAAGCAAGATGAACAACCTCGCGACCTGGTGAAAGCTTCCTATCCACCCAAAGAAGTATTAACAACAGAACAACTAAATACAATGGTTGAAGAAATGCAAAACGAGGAGCAAAATTTAATGCAAGAAAAAGGGCGATTGGATCGTATAGGTCGTAACATCACTGAGCAAATGACAAAAGAAGCTCAGGAGCTGCTACAAATCTTCGGTATTCCGTACATTGTCGCCCCTATGGAGGCTGAAGCGCAATGCGCGTTCCTTGAAAGTGTGAATTTAACTGATGGTACAATAACAGATGATAGTGATATCTGGCTATTTGGCGGAAGGACCGTGTATAAGAATTTCTTCAACCAAAAGAAGCATGTGTTGCAGTTTTTAGCCGATAGAATTGAGACGTCTTTTAGTAAGTATAGTTTGACTATTTCTTATTTTCATCCATAACCAGGTTATAATGTCCCTAAGAATTTGTCTGTGGTTAGCAATTACGAGTTGAAAATTTAATATTGTTTTCAAATTGCAGTATCTTTTTTGCACAAAATCTAACTATAAATATAATTTCCAGATTTAAATAGGGAGCAGCTTGTACTGCTGGCTCTGCTAGTTGGTAGTGATTATACAACTGGAGTGAGTGGTGTAGGGCCTGTTACGGCTTTGGAGATTCTAGCCTCATTCCCATTCAGTAGAAGGCAGCTCCTTAGCGAAAGTACTAAGCAAGCACGTCATGCGCAAATAGTGAAGGGTTTGCAAGAGTTCAAACAGTGGGTTAGAGCAGGAAAGAGGACAGATAACACTAGTCTTAAGAAAAAGCTGAAGAATGTTGCACTCACAGAAGACTTTCCTAGTGTGAGGGTAAGTAAGTCAATCGGTTTTGCAATTCATTTCTTAAATGGTCCTTGCTTTTTAAGTGGTAATAAATAAACTTTTCAATTCTTAGGTGGTTCAAGCATACTTGGAACCGAACATAGAAAAAAGTGAAGACAAATTCACTTGGGGTGAATTAGACGTCACATTATTAAGAGATTATACTAAAGCCAAGTTTGGTTGGTCTCAAAACAAATTAGATGAAATTTTAAAACCGGTTTTAAAACGAATGCAAGATCGCAAAACTCAGAGATCTGTGCAAGACTTTTTCAAAAGAAAGGTTGAATTCCAATCCCTGGAAGAACAAATGAGTAAAAGAGTCAAAGCAGCAGTGCAAAGAATGGGTCCCGAAGGAGCTTGCGCTGGAGGATCTGAGAAGACTGAAGAAATTAATGAGCCGGCAGCTACTAAAAGAAAGGCTTCGAAAAATAATAGTTCTAAAAGTACAAACAAAGCAGGCCCATCCGCTACCAAAAAGCTTAAGAATGATGAAGAAAGCGTACTTATAAATCAAGGCGTAAAAGTAGTATCACAAATGAAAGATGGTAAATCAGAACTTGAAATTAAAATACCAAAATCAGATCGTTTCCAAGAAATTATTCCACAACGAGAGATGGACAAAAAGAGTTTATTGGAAAACAAAATGAAAGCAATAGAATTATTTAGAAAAACCAAACTGGATCAAAAACGGAAACACATTAAACGAAAAGCATTACAGCCAAAAGAAAAGGCAGATCTTTCGGAAAGTGATAGCGATTAATTTATTCTATAATTACGTAAGTACAATAAAATACGAAAGGCATTTTTAAAATAGTTTTTTTTTTATTATTTACATTTAACTGTTTCAATTAACTAAGCACAGTTTTAAAAATAATGATAAAATAAAGTTACAGTTAAATTAAATTGCATAATATGCACACGATTCATCAATTTTTTTAAACAATAGGTTTTAAAATGATTATAATGTCATCGTATGGAACTTAAGAATACAGGGCCTTTTATGATTAAAATTTCGTAGAATGATTGCTAATCTTTGTGGCTTCGGTATCGAAGCTTGGTGCTAATTTATACGACATTCTAATTCACTATACAGAATTAATGATGGCCCTGAGACGAACATGCAATATTTGTAACAGCAGTTTTATATGAACATATCACCACACAATAAGATGGGAGAAAAAAAAATAGATCAGAAGTATTAATTATCTCTAATAATTTTTATTTAAAAAATGCTAAATCTCACTTATTTTAATTGCAAATGTATGATACATGGATAAAATATCATCGAATCACTTATTCGTACATCACATTATTTTAGCTTTCCTTGATATTTTATAGGGCACATTTAAGTACTATTTTAGTAGTCGATCCATTTAACCTCAGACAATTCACGGCTTTACTAACACTAATTTTCTTGTGCAGGGTGATATATATTAGCTGGTTAAAAACAATAAATAAAATATTTAAGCTTCAATTTCCAGTCACAAAAAAAAAAACTTCACAGCTAGCGACTAAAGGCGCATACACATTGAAGAAACTAACCTCTTTATTTATAAACTTTCTTAGAGTAGTGATTAGCGACTGTTTCACCATACATTTTTGATGTTTAAATGCCTCGTAACTTTAACCTTTTGACTGCCACAGTCATGTATAGATGACAAACCAAAATGTGTCCAGCGCGGCACGGTTCGACTACATGACAAACTTTGACGCCGAGGGCACGTTTTTGATTTTTTGACGTTTATAAATAAACCCCTTAATGTTTTTCGTAGATATGAAAAAATAACTTGCATTGTAGTGACATACTAGAGATTTTAGTCAATATGTATGCGACCTAACATTTAAATTAATATCTAAATAATAAACAAACGATTAAAAGACGTATAGGAGACTATCAATTTAATAGCGTTATAAACTTTTATACAAGTAATCACATTGTGTACAGCAGTCTCACTTGTCACTGCCTCACTACTCAACATAAACCGACGACGCGCGACGCAAGCGCAGATGTGTTGGCACGTGGCTCATCTTTACATCCAATGCATTAAAAGTCATGTTTATTTTAATATTCAAATTGTTACAACTCCTACTTCGTCGTCAGTATAGACCACCACGCATTCAATCCGAGACATTTCAATATAAACAAATGGACTAGGCGGGAGTTTCTCACGCAACAAATTCGCGCATACTTCAGAAAAACAACACTGGGGTGTAACAACTCTTGCTTAATTTTTACCCGACTACGGCAAAGAGGCATGTTCATTGGCTGTGTCATGCCAGTATGTTTGTTACTTCGTACAGCCTAAACTACTGAACCGATTTCACTAGATTTGGGGTCTCTACACTGGTCTTGATCCAGAGGTTGTCCTAGGATACATGACGTCAGAGGAAGTCTGATATCATAATCACTGGACTTATAAATAGGGTACCAGCTAATTTCAGAACTACTAGCTACCACGCCTATGATTTAATATTTATTTGTCTCATTTTTTGCTGTCTAGTTTTTTTTTCCGTAGTCGAGTTTCAGTTTTTTTTTTATTACTCATACATAACAATAGCGCCCCCGACGCACTCGTCAATACCGCTGTACCAACACTCGACACTTAAACTAAGACCGCATTTAGTCTACTTTGACGACACTGTAGATTTTTCTAACGAACCAGAAGCAGGCCATGAATCCTATGGTGCCTGTGAGCAGGAAGAACAAGAAGACCATGATGAATGTGTATCCGAAGTAGAGGAAGGTTGAGGCGGCGTCTTCGATATTAAGTTTGGTGACGAAGTAGTGGCAGCAGTAGATGAACAGGTACCCGGCCGTGGAGCCCGAGCTGAGGAAGGCGCGCCACCACCAGTGGTAGTCCTCGGCACACAGGTGGAAGTAGCACAGCAGGATCGTGGTCTCGGAGCATGTGATCACCAGGATCACGAATACCAGGAACAGGAAACCGAACATGTAGTACATCTGGAATTATAAAATATTCCCTTCAGTTTTGGACTCGCATTTTATCAATGAAGAAATTGATGGTAAGTATACACACAGTACAGTATACACTGGTTATTCTATTATATAAAACTGATTAATAATAATATAAGTAATAGCTGATTGCACTAATCATCATTAAAACGACTTAACTATGAAGCCAGTCATATAAACTCGTGGGCAACACATATTGTGGAAATTAAAAACACCGGTAGCAGGAAATCCCCATTTTTGCTTACAAATTACATTTTTAAAAGTCGATATTAGTCGCTCTCTACAAAAAAGAATTGAAAAACCTTAGTGGAGTCTTAGTAAAAGGGTCCCGTTTTTACCCTAACCTAACCCTAAAAACAACAACATACCTGACTGGACCAAAGCGAGTTGAGAATAAAGAAGAGTTGAATGAAGATGCATCCGAAAGGCAGCACGCCACCCATCACGATACCGGGAACAGGCTGGGTGTACAACGACTGCTCGGGAATCTGCCGCGGGATCTGGTTCGTGCGCACTGGGTGGTCTAAGATCTGGAAAATATTATTGGAATATGATAACTAAGGTTTTGTTTTTCTGAGTTAATTGGCACCATAGCAAATCCTTGTTGAAAATTCATTCGAGAAATTTTTTATAGATTAAAGTTAGGCTTCGTAGAGCATTGTCTCTCTCACTCATACATACTCGTACATGTTTGAGTTGCATTCTAAAGTTCGATAATTAATTATTTGATGTTCGCCTGGACTAGACTAAGCGTGGTTTGCATAGATACAGTCTTAGTCTGCTTTGTTAATAGATAAAAACTCAATCCTGCACACACTTTGAAAGTCTTCATCATCATTTCAACCGAAAGACGTCCACTGCTGGATATAGGCCTCCCCCAAGCACCTCCACTTCGACCGGCTCTGTGCTTCTCGTATCCAACAGGCTCCTGCGGCTTTCACAAGGTCGTCGGTCCACCTTGTGGGAGGCATTCCAACGCTACGTCTTCCGGTACGCGGTCACTACTCCAAAACCTTTCGGCCCCATAGGCATTTTGGAAGTATGAGAAGCAAATAATTTTACCAATTTTTGCGAAATGATATCTCGCTATCTTTGATTTTTAACCATGGACTGCAATTAACTTTAGTCGACATTTCTATCAGCTTACCCTCTTCCTAAATCCAAAGTAAGCGCCGATAAACGTGAGAGGCACGGAGACTCCGAACCAGAGAGCCAGCAGAGCGACCAGGGTCGAGAACGGCACCGACGCGGACGAGCCCTTGCCCCACAGCACCAGGTTCATTATAAAGAACAGACCGAATACCACACTGGAATAGAGAGGTGTTACTTTGATTATAGATCCCCAGCATAAACATTAAAAAAGCAGTCTTTGATATTATGTCACCATTGGAAAATGAACAAACATTGTAAATGCATTTTTGTTAGTGGAGATAAAACGGACATCCGGAAACTATTGTGTAAATAGCTACAAAGTGCGTATTTGTTTGTTGTTGCGGATTACGATGTTTATATGACTCAAAAATGGAGCCACAATTCACACAACTTCAAACTCACCCAGGGCACACCATAGAGGTCAACATTATATTGCTCTTCCACCTCCTCCCGCCGAAGCTCTTGTAGATCCTCGCGCTGACATACCCAGCGGCCGCTCCGAGGAGTACCCATGCGACCAGCGCACACGTCATTAGCGCTCCGCGGTTCGCCGGGGAAAGGAAGCCCAGGCAAGCGAACGCTAGGGTTACCAGCGTCATGCCGAAGACCTGGAACGGCAAATGAATGGTGTGAATGAGTATTTGTGAGCGTGGTTATCAAATGCAAAGACAAGAGACAGACGCCAGCAAATCAAGCTACTACAATCTATCTTTCTTTAATAGATTTTCAACTTTATGGCCAAAGCATTGGGTTCAAGGTTTATTGGGATATTTTGAGTTTCGGGTAGCTTGATGTGCTGGCGTCTGTACATAACATACACACATTATATCACATCTGTATTCACCAAAGGGTTACGTAGAGGTGTACCTATAATACAACCATATTTCGCCAGTATTTTTAAGTACTGTCGTCATATAGTCATATATTAGGGAGCGAGTCTATTGCCATCGACCAGCCTCGGAATCTAACATTACACCAACAATGCAGTCAAGAAGCGACGGTACAGTTCCTAGTTAATATGACAGCGAGTTTAATTAAGGTTCAGCTGTGTGTAGTCGACCATAGAATTGCTTTACAATCCTATGGTTGAATGTCAGTTGCAATGCGATGTGCATTGCATAAAACGACATGAAGGCCAATTCCCGTAATTAAAAACGTTCAAAATCTAGTCGGAATCTCATCTCAGCGACAATGTCAAAAATCTAGGGATTTTGGGGGTATTTTTGACAGATTGAGACAACCAGACGAGAAAATTACGAGAATTGGGCAATTCTCGTAATTTCAAAAACGTTCAGACGGTACTTTGGTCAGTTTGTCTATGTCACAGTTAGATTGTTTCAACATGAGTGAAGTTTCAATTTACTGGCAATTGTTGTCAAAAGTGGTAAATCAATTACGAGGTCACAGTCTTTCTAAAACTTAATATGATATAATTTTATATTCCAGGGAAATGTAAGTACCGCTCTTCTCTATTAAAATGCTAAATAGGACATTAATAGCAGATAGCAGTCGAAATGGGCTTTGGTGGTCTTACCTGGGATCCGGATCCAAGGAATACAGCTAGTAGCATTCCACGGCGCGGGGGACGGAACACGTCACCGTGAACCAACTTCCAACCAAACTCTTCCTGCAATGTAATATGTGATTAAGTACAATTTACATATACAACGCATAGTATGCATTATCGCTACCAAAGCGACGTTAGACTAAGTATTCCTTATTGTGTTTACGGGAAGGCTCACAATCGAACGTAGAATACAATGGTGGTCAAGACACAGTCCAAGGGACCACGAAAGAGTTCTATGATAGAAAACGTCGGCGGAAGAAAACCGTTTTGATAGTTATCCTCCATCAACATCACGATTGTTGTTTACATTTCATAAAAGCTAAATTTAATGCTTGTCATGTGAACATATCTTACCTGTGCATCTTCCCCACACTCCATCTGGTTGTATCTGGCAATATCTTTGTACAAAGTCCTCAGAAGAATCATGGCAACCATTCCACTGAGAAACAGGACAATCACCAAAGAGTTCAGAATAGAGAACCATTGTATGTTGGTCTGTGGCATAGACTCTAGAATGTAATCCCATCGAGAAGACCACTTGATAGTGTTATTCTTTTTAAACGTGACGCTGTATGAGTATGTGATGTTGAAGGTTTTGCCCGATTCAAGTTCCGTTGGTATTTGAAGTTCGTCCCCGCGGGCACTGCACTTGGGATTTCTCGGGTCGGTATGTCGAATGCTGGCTGGTTTGACCTGGCAACAAAATACACATTGCTTATCCTGCTGTATTTAAATATATAAATATATATATCCTTATGTATTTAAAGCATTTTAACACTAATTCGGTAAGATAAGGCCCATTCGCACCACAACTCGCATCACTTAATAAATTTAGCGCAAAACGAATTAAAAACTTTGCTCTATTTTTGTCAATCGTTTGAAGAAGATAGAGACAGAATGTTTTAAATATGTTAAGGGATTTGTGGTGCAAGTGGACCTTAGTCTAGAGATATTAAATCATATTTCATGATTATTCTCCTGAAAACCGGGTTTAATAGTAAGCGCAGAATGACATGCAATTGCCTTTTAAGAAAGTAAAAATATCATGGTCAAGCTATGCAATTGAAGTAGTAACATTAATAAGGTGTTAACACACTACCTTAGCAGATATAATACGGCCACCCTTTTCACCGAAAGCCACTCCCCACTCCTCTGCACCACCACTGTGATATGTGATCTCCAAGTCGACGTGGTTGAAAAGGTAGTAAGCGCCAATACGACTCGAATGGCCATTCACTATCGGTGTGCATGTGTCCTGAAATGAAATGAATTATTTATTTACAATGTCTACAGTACTAAAATAAACAATTTATTTTATGTTTAGAATTCTGAGTGCATTTGGATATAAACAGCTGGGGCTAGAAAGTTTCTAAGTCATTAAAGATTTTATGGCACAAACGACGCAGCTCATGTGCGTAGGCCAATATTTGCGTTTAGCAAAATTAAAAGCAATTGTTCAAATATTGAAACATAATAACAAACAATACAGAAAACGTAGTATGTGTTTGAAGATACCTATTATTTGTGTTATTATTTATTTGCAATCGATATTTTAGGCTTAGGCCTGCCGCACACTGGGCAGCAACGACCGCGACCGTGGTAAGCTTTAGGAGTAAATCTACTGCATAAAAATGTTGCCCATCAGGCCAATAGCCTTTTACTAATAAATTGGGCTTAGTGTCCTAATGTGAGATACAGCCCGATTCAAACTTTATGGTGGCTCTGAAGGGCGATACTCGCTGCGCAGTACCTCACCTCTCTCCACCGCTAATACGTGAGTTTGTTACTACGCAGCGACTTGCCTCATGTTCCGAGCCGCCATAAAATTTGAATCGTGCTGCACTTCATTCAATCCTGGTTTATTGGGACAAACCACGATTTATGTTTTCATATTTGACACGAAATAGTGAGGAAGTTATAGTCAGCTGTCCAATTGATCAAAAAAGAATAGGTTAGCAAAGCCAAATTTTGTAATATATTTTATTTCCCCCGTTTGATAAACATTTCCCCATTCATTTTTTTCCTTTTTTATTTTTTTTCCTTTAACTATTAACGTTACTTACCTACAGTAATTTATGAATTTTATGATTAACGTCCACTTAACCATACTTACATTTTTTGACGTTTAACCGTCTCTTAACTTTAACCGGTTGAATGCCATAATTACAGAAACAATTAAAAAGCCATTGTGTCTCGCGCGGATCCACGTTCATAAATAAACGTTTAAAAATAAAGGGGATGTGTTTCAGTTGATGAATTACGCTGCTAAATTAATTAATTGACTTAAGTATTGAAAAGCGATAGAGACTATGGGATACCAACTTATTTTTGACTAAGATCGGAAATGCTTACAGAATAAAACTGATCATCGAATTCGAATAGGATCACTGCGCGTGTTGTTGTTCTTTCGCAGAAGCCGTCAATGTTCAAGTTACGCGGTAAACGTTTACGGGTTTATGAATGTCCACATGCATCACATAGCTTATCCAAATACTTCAGAAAGGTTAGGTACGTAGTACTCGCATAACTATTAAGGAGACTACATGACCTTTTGCAGTCACTGTCGGACTGCATAGAAAAAAAGAGAAGCGCGATGACAAAAGCTCCTAATTTATTGCAAAATATGAAGCAATTATCTATTTACAAATAATCTATTGTTTGGACAAAAAAATTGAAACACTAGTGCTTTAGTATGTTGCTTGTAGAATCTGACAAAAAATCTGAATGATTGTATGGTTTTTATTGTGAAAAGAAAGTTTTTAGAGCTACCTTCATTATTTTTTTCTATCATATCAAATTAGTTGTATTATGTTTTCAACACACTATCTACCTAGCATTATATCTTGAAGAATATCATATATTTTTCTGATTTTGTTTACTGTAGTCGATCATAATATGTACTTTTATTGTTTCTAAAACTTGCGATTTTTGCGTTTAGGTCCTGTAAGCCCCTTAATGCGAATGTAACTCTTTTTCTCTTTTTACTCCTTAACGGCTGAACGAATTTAGATGTTTGGCAAACATGTAGACCATGCGCCCTAATAGCGTCAACTCACTATCAATTAAAATTTGAATCATTTTGAAAGATATTGCTAATCAATTCCTTATTTGTTCGAAAAATTTGTCTGCTCAACAACGTAATTAACGCAATGAATGTTGTTAAATGAAAGCCATTGCTAAGAAAGAATGAAAAGAAAACATGTTTATTTAGCACAAAGCCACAAGTGCACACAACAAACAATAAAAATTGTAAAAGAAACTAATAAAACTAACTGGAAAAAAAAAGAGTGTGTGCATCTCACGGCTGTTAGTGTTACGCATTACCCCGATGGGTTAGGACATAGGATACTTTTCATCCCGGTAGTAGGTTCCCGTGGTATTATATCCACATCCACACGGGCAAAAAAAACTAGTTATAAGTATCACAGTATAATGGGCCTAATGTAATTAAGTGAATCGTCATCACAATTATTATCTATTATTCCTTTAACATAAGCACATTTAATTACTTCAATTCTGATAATAATACATAACCGAACATTATCAGTTGTACATTACAAAGGCCTTTATGAAAACCAAATTATAGGTGTCGCGCCGGATATTCATATCAACATAATATAGTCCTATTCGCGGATACGGATACTTACTATAGATAATTTTACTAATTCGTTTGATTTAGTTATCTTAGTTTTTATGAATACGAAAGGTTCTTTTAATTCCACTGCAATTGAATAAAGATGTGTTCGGATGAGACATGCTGATGATGGTTGTATAAGGCGAGGCATGTGTCGCGAACTTAACCTACGTGGTGATACCGCGAGGTCTGCGCCGAGTTTGGTCGCTGGCGATTCTGTCTGTACGCAGCTTTAGGCTGTGTGGACGTAAAAGCTCACTGTAAAATCACATGTCCATTTATCACTTTGGAATTCGGATATTCGTCTTGGAGGTATCATCTAAAGTTTGCCCTTCATTTTTGTTTCAATCAAAGGCTACCACACCAAAGATGAACGATGTAACATATTGACCACGATAAGTTTTTCATCGACTGATGATTCATACAGAGTGAAGGCGCAGTGAATAATGTGAAGAAAGAGTCACTTCATTTCCATTTTCAAACCACAGATTAGAACTAGATGAAAATATGTAAACAATGATCATCATCCCGAATAATTTCACTTTGAGTGATTCTCTTTCGATGTGTACGTCAGAAGCGCCTGATCCTGCATAAGCATTCCCGTATATCCTTAAGCGGTGACGTGGTAGATGGCTGATGGAGTGAAATGCTCCAATAGGGTACCGCACGGTGGTGTATTTTTGTCGTGATGCCCAGCTCACTCAGAGTGAAATCGAACATGTCGCATTTGTTTTGTCTTAGTTTGCCTAGATGCTAGATTGCTAGCTATTTGTGGAAAGGCATTTGACAATGAAACTAATGTCTGACGTCTGCACATATTTATGACCGAAGTCTGCACACCCCTTTATGCATTATTCATTTAGATATTATCTAATTGTTTCAATTCAGCAGTTATCTGTATTGCTTAAGTACCTCCTATCAACACATTACAAAATAACAATAAGGAAATTATCAAGAACATCATCCTCAGAATTCGTCGACGAATATTTTGTTAAAAAAAAACTCAAAGTAAACCTACTAGGATTATTTATGGTGAACGGCGAGGGCGATAAAAATAAAATGATAAGTACTAATTGACAAATAATGTTGCTGATAAAATCAACTTCGTTCATTTACTAAATCGCGGTTAAATAAAGAATCTAAACTAAACTAATATTATATAGAGCAAAGATTAGATTTTTTGTTTGTTACGCTTTCACGCTAAAACGGCTGAACGGATATGGATGAAATTTGGCACATGGGTAGACCAAATAGGGGTCGCGAATCATATTTTAATCGACATACAACCTGACACTGATTGCAAATTGCAAAAAACGTAAGAAAATTTGAATTTTGCGGGCTACCTTGTAGCGCGTTCCCCTTAATAAAGACGCACTTTCAAATAAGGCGCAGATCCTTCCTAGGGGACGAATGGTCACTTTGTTATGTCAACCACCGCCAAAGCCACAGGTTTAATTATTATTTTAAATAAGTACCTAATCTGAAAATTAAACCATTTATTACTTACGCATCTCCCAAGCATTGTCTTGACTAACGACTATGAGACTTTCTTTTTTGGCTATGAGTAGTGTGTCGTAATCAACAATTAGAAATGTTAACAAGTAATTGTTTGGGTTCCGTACCTCAAAAGGAAAGAACGGAATCCTTATAGGATCACTCGTGTGTCTGTCTGTCCGTCCGTCTGTCACAGTCAATTTGCTCCAACCTAATGGACCGATTAAGTTGTTTGGTACACATATGAATCTCTGTGACCAAAACACAGACGTGTAACGTAAATAAATGAATTTTTAATATGGGGATCATTTTTGGGGGGCAAATAGAAAAAAAATAAAACTTTCGCAATCTGTACCGTGTGACATATCAAATGAAAGGGCTTACTGTGAGGATGAAATAGCTAGTAATCTTAGCATCTAGGCAAACTACATTTGACCGGTTTTTTAAATCAATGAAAGCTCTACTTTAAGCCAAACAATTGGACATTCACAAGATTCATAACCAAAATCCTATATCCTTAGCAACCATGATGTAAACACATTTTATTGACAAACTTACCTACTTCATTATTAACCTTATGAATGTTAAATCAATAAACACCGCCCTAATTGCGTAACACACTATCGATCTTAATCTGAATAATTTTGAAGGATATTGATGATTCATTGCTTCTTATGTTCGAAAAATTTGTCTGTTAAACAATATAAATAACGTAATGAATGTTGTTGAACTGTAAAAATAAAAGCTATTCCTACTGAGTGTCTTACGCAATAAATCCGCAGGTGCACAAAGTCAAAAAAGCCAATAGTATCGTTGTTTACTATGAGTAATATGCACAGACGCCAGCACATCAACCTACCCGAAACTTTCAAATTTTCGCAATCAACTTTGAACCTTATGCTTTAGTGACAAAGTTGAAAATCTATTAAAGAAATCTGACAGATTGTAGTAACTTGATGTGCTGGCGTCTGTACATACAGGTTGTAAAGTTGTTCTCGATTCTAATCGATTTTGGAAACAGAGGAATGATAATGTTTGCATTAGGTATTTTGTGACATGTAAATAATATTTTTTACTGCAATGTTTCAATTTAGTGATTTTGTTTATTACAGATTTCCAAGTGATCCCATGAAAGGGGATGAAAATTGGTTCCCAACACAATATATTGACAGCTGTTTACAAACGCAATAAGTACCTACTATTGATGTATTGAAGGCGTTAACTAATGATGAAGTCAGTGGATTGACTTTAGGCTCGAATTCACTGGCATCATTCTCTAAAACCTAAAATGCTCTAATGTTTTATACAAATCAGTAGATGTTGTCGATGTCGGAACTCTTATTCGTATTGTTTAGGGGGGGGGGGGGGATTCGATTTAAAAATGTTCATCTACTTAATTGAATCTGTTCCTGGTTTTTTGTTAGAATTTTAGGATTCCCATCACTAAATCGCTCATGTGACGGCACAGTAGGTAGAAAAAAATGGCATGCTTGGTTTCTATACAGACGATGAGACTTGTGTAATCTAGCCAATATAAGTCTGTGGATGTTAGTTTGAATTCAGTCATACATTCTTTTTGGTAGCGTTAATAATTGCAATGGAGATTATTACATAAGTATATTCATAATTACCTGGTAAAGCTGAAATTGAATAATCAACTTAATAAGTGAAAAATAAAATATTTTCTCTTTGGTTACTCTACGTTGGTAAACAGAATTGATCCAGGAAACATTAAAAAATTTACTTACAGCTGATATTTCAATCGTCAGATAACTTTTATCTGAGGAATAAAAATGTTGGTTTGACAGCTTTTGTACAAAAAATATGTCAAACGGCCATTTTTTATTTTTTAGATAAAAGTTATCTGACTATTGTATTCAATCAAACAACACTCTACTTTGGTAAACGGAATGGAGCCACACAGCATTAAAAATTTACTTTAAATTATAACAATTTTTTTTATTGTCAATAAAATATTTTATTTGTTATTTAAAGTAGCTAGCAACAATGGTAATGTCAAAAGAGGTTAGTTAATAAAAGAATGGTGCAAGTGGCAATCACTTTGAAAGTGTTTCGTATTTCTTCAATAACTTTCAACAAGATTGTTAAAAGCTTTTCTGTAGCCACTATGTCAATCAACATTTTTGACTAAAAAAAGTATATAAAAATATAACTTTTTCTAGGATCTCTTGTCAGTTTTTATAGTGATTTTGTCAGTTCCAATTATTTCAATTCAATTCCAATTAGCTACCGGGTCAGATAAGTTTGTTGCACACAGAGATATGATAACATAATCATACAATAATAATAATTTTAACTATTTCAAGTATTGGACCACAAACAATGAACGCTTTATAAATCTTTTTTAGTCTGCCAATTGATTGGCTTTTGATAGTCCAATCAAACAATTACAGCAGATAATCTTTGTTGCAGAGTTTAGCAATACTTTTTTGGCGAAAAGCATTGAAATTCAGTCAACTATTCAATACTTTTCGTTAAAAATCAGTATTATACAGTATGTTTACTAACAGAGGGCGTTCCCGTTAACCTGCAATAGTATAGCATCCATACATGCTAAAAAAAATATTACCATTCGAAAATAAAATGTTTTTATATTTTTTTATATTAAAATATTCACTAAAAATCGTAAATTGATACGTTAAAGAAACACTCTGTACACGCGTACTTGAAGGACAGCAATGTCGGAATTTATTTAATTAAATAAATTAGAATTAATCAAATAAATAGAGTATCAATTTACGATTTTTAGTGAATATTTTAATATAAAAAAAAATAAAAACATTTTATTTTCGAATGGTAATATTTTTTTTAGCATGTATGGATGCTATACTATTGCGGGTTAACGGGAACGCCCTCTGTTAGTTAACATACTGTATATGGATTCATTAGAATAAACTGCTGCTAAAATGCTAATAAGTATTGAAACCAACTAAAATAACACAAATGCCTTATCTAACCCGATAATTAATTAATAAACTAATTTTCCTTTATATACCTAACTATAAATAAGCTAACGGTTAGCAGTTTTCACAATTATATTTATTTTTGTTTCAAATGTATGTTTCTTATGAACAATCGCTGGTTCATTTGACATTTGTCAGGTAAAGAGTGGTTCTGGAAGTAATTAGTAAATAACTTTCACTTTTGTTTTGTTATAATATTGATATTATAACTATTTGACCACTTACATTCTTTACTCATACATGACTAATTGAGTTATCTTATAAGATTAAATAAATAGGGAAAGTTTGTGAAACTCAACAAATGCAAGACATTAATAAAATTGATTTCCGACAGTGGAATAATAAAGATTTTGAATTCTGTGACATTGATTTTGTTTTTATAATAATAATAATATATAAATGTTACTTACCATATCTTTGCGCACTTGACAGCCCATGGGGAACCCAGTGCTGCAGTAGGTCTTCCCTCCCTCGTTAACCAAGTAGCACCAAGTCACAGGCATGTTGTCCAGGATCCAATGGTGCTGGTAAGAGAGTGCCATGCCCATCTTCAGCAGATTCAACCGTTTGATAGAATCTGTGTCCGAACCCCTATACGTCTTTGTACACACAGCTTTACATTCCACATTTTTGAAAAATTCGAGTTTGTAGGGACTCGGTCGTATTCGTTCGCCGAAGACAACTTGACCGAGATTCTCAACTGGTGACTGACTCTCATCAGTAGTACAAAAGTCAAAGTGGTGATATTCAAATGGGATCACTGATTCTTCTGTGTTCAGTCTGTTTACATACAGCGGAATTTCCGTCTGAAAAAACAATTGATTAAATTAACGATCGTTAATTACTGTTTGGATGAACAATTTGAAGACGTTATCGCGTTTTTAAAGGGTTTTCGCTATGTAACTGCTATATCATTAACGGAAGTACTTCACTGAGCTGTTACCATGCTGATGCTGTTGCTGTGCTATTATAACATTTATACCCTATTTACAATCAAATACTATTGGTCGTAAGAATGTAAGAATTTGGTTTCGACGAATTGCATGAGATGTCGGCACATGATAATAATGATTATAAACAGGAGTCCTTCAAGAAATAATGCTTACTCACCTTGCACGATTTGCTAGTGTCATCACTGGCTATACAATAGTTCACAGGAGCTAAACCCGGCAAATAAAACGCACAAATAGGCGTCAAAAGCAGCAATGCGCAAACCACATACAACGACATGACGTGATGTTATTACACGACTTCCGTTGCTAAAGAACTCTGCAAATCCAGTTATTTATTATATTCGTGAAGTGGAAAACTACATAATCATATTTAATATGAACACTTTCTTAATTAGGGTACGTATTTCTAAATATTCCTATTTTATTTCGTTGAATAATTCCCTTGCCTGCGCACTCTCGGAAACGTCACCACTACCAGTGTTACTATGTTAAAAAACATAATAAAAACGCAGGGTTGTCAAAGTTGGATTTAAATCGGTGATATTCTCGCTACCTTACTAATACAAATAAAAATAAATAACTTGTGCTTTCTCTTCTCGATTCTATCTCATCTCTAAAATCTAGTCCATAGACTAAAACTAAAACAACATTACTTGTTGTCGCGACATTCTCGTTAAGTTTCCTGATATTTTTTAACTGAGCTCTGAGGGGTCAGCAGACCACCAAGCCAATCGGCATCAACTATCAGATTTGCAGCTAAATATCATTATAATCATCTACTGTTTATTACTTCATTTGAAGTGCAACTATTTATTTCCATCAAAAATCAAGTATAATAAAGAAGAACCTACTTAAAATGACTATAGAAGCACAGGCGGACTAAGGACGGGCGGCAGAGGCGGTCCGATACGGCCGCCAGGCCTGCGGGGCCCACAAATCTCGAGAAATATTTTTGAATTATATCAGAGGCAGTTTGTAGTTGTTAAATTTAAACGAGTGCTAAAATTTTCGAGCTCGCTCCGCTCTCTCAAACATTTCTGTTTATATCGACACATTATGTACCAATTTACTAACTGATATAGAAACATGTTTATGCAGCTCTTTGTATATGACTCACCTCGCAAACTTATAATATATAGGATGGTTTAATCAAAACCATGAACAGCTTTGGGCATTATTTATTAAAGTTCCATTCCATTCTACAAAACAATACCAATTATAACTAAAAAATAAACGTATAGTAAGGGCTTCGAGTTGACTACTTCAGCGGCAATTGACGTCGTCGCGGCAAGTTTTTTTCTGAATCCACTAAGCTGCCAGTGTCGTCGTTCAGTGGTATGCCTCGGGCAAAGGCCGAGATGAGGCCGAGAGCGGCGGCCGGCTTATCAGCGGGCACCATGTGACCGGCACCGCGAATCATCACCTCCGTCAGATTGGCGGCAACTCGGTAGTATCTGAAAAGTAATGTTAATATGTTAATTTTTTATTTTTTGGTTGGACCACCATCATTTTTAGGAGGTATCCCATTCGAATTTTAAAATATACTGTCATGCTATAGACAAAAGATGTTTTCATGTCTTTTTTCTTAAAATATTGGAAAATAAAGGTTTTCTAAAAAGGTTAAAAGTTTTTTCACTTACCCAGCTAACTTCCCGTCATGATACCAGGGAGATCGCTTCGCCTTTGCAAATTCTGATGATCCGGAGAATGATAACGCGTTGTAGGTGTTGACCGACGGGTGGTAGGCTACTATGATGTCCAAATGTCCGCTGGAAACAATACATCATCAATAAATTAAATAGGCATGGACCTCTAGGCATAAGACTAGGTAATCTTCAGATTAAGACCATACAGCGCAAAATAGCTAAGGTCAGAATAGTTCATTAATAGGCCGGGTTATGATTTGTCGGTTTGCGATATGATTGGTTTTATCACAATTCAGCTTATCTGAATTTGTGTAAAATCTAAATGTGTAACTTTAACTTTCTTATCAATCTACAATATGCTCCAAAAATTCATAAATAAAAATAAATAGCTAGTTTGTTACTAAAATTAATTGACTACCGGAAACTGTAGGTCTTTAATTATTTTTATGGGTCACACTTTTAGATAAATTCAAATTGGACTCTGTGGCAACTTTGGATACTAGTTAGTGATCTGCAATCAGATAGGCTTTTTTAGGTAGAGCGGTTCAGGGTAGAACTGGAAGGGCACTGCTCTATAGTATATGATATGATACATGACCGTGACGGTCATAGGACGCGCGAGTAGAACAGTGAATCGCGTCATCTCGTACCCACGTGTGATGACCGTTGCTGCCACAAACGTAGCGTATAGTGACAGTAAATCACTTACTTGTAAAGCATAACCTTGTAGTTCTCCAGCAGTTCTTCTAGCCACGTTTTAGCGCTTCCCATAAAGTCAGGCACCAGTTTCCTGTACACAACTCCTATGGAAGTAAAGTTGGTGTTGCCAACGTGTAATGCCTTTCGGACCTCGGTCCTCTGAATGTAGTCCATGTAGGCTCCATTGAGATCAATTTCATCTTGAAGGTAGTTGTAGAGATTCGACAGGTGAGATCGAGTTAAGAATAGTTGGAGAAGGTAGTTGTAGTACTGAAAACAGATAGTGTAGAAATTAAGAATTAGATCCAAATGAAAATTAATCAGCAGATTTGTTTCTCAGATGCTTATTTTGATAACTTTGCTAAGGTGATAAGTTAGCAGATAGATGTAGAGACCATCTAGGCCTTAGCCGATTTGATGGTACCTACATAGTGCAGGTTATTATAATATCACCTAGACGAATACTTAAATCAGGATGTCTGGACCAAGAGAGATTGAGGAAGTTTGCGGTACCAAAACTTGATAGTGCTCAAACTTCCAAAACCTCTCTTGGTTTTTGTACCGCAAACTTCCTAAATCTCTCTTGGTAAATTACGGCATTACAGTGTAAAACATTACATTATGTATTATGTCTGCAACATTATAAACCTAATTTTTTTTTTCTACTACAGTATTTATTTTATCCCATGAAGCGACGCGCGCTTTACACGTGGTAGGTAACCAATTGTACAAACTCGCTCTGAATGTGTGTGTGAAGAAAAGTAGCGTCAGCATAATTATAAAACACACTTCCATTGCCGTTGTTTCAGTAGGGTACCGAGCTTCTGCGTTTACACACATATTCACAGCGTTTTTATACACTTGGTAACGATAAGTAAAGCGCGCGTCGCTTCGTCAGTTAAAAATACTATCACAGTAGGTACAATTTTGGAACTTGCACTTACAGCGTAAGCCTTCACCATCTCTCCATTATTGATGAACTGTGTGACTGCAGTCTCCAGATGGTTCATAGAATTGGCCACATTATCGTCTACCAAGCCCACCTCCCGGACGAAGTGACTGTACCTCTGCAGTGATAGGGGATCGATGAAACCGTTGCCGATGGCTAGACCCTGGAAATTGAAACGTGGTTTAGAGATCCTTTTGTTTTTTTATCATCGCTATATTATATGGCGATGACATTATTACCATCACCAGCTGTTTACTAACTGGAAATTCAGCCAGAAGTTCAGTAGCTATCAAGTAGCAACCTGTAGCCGAACAATGGTGCCGATTCTGTTGTTCACAAACTAAACAAAATTTAAGTTCAGTGCATCTTTTGCTTTCCATTTCATTAAGAAAAGGACAGAAGATAAGTTTTAGTTTAGTCCTGTCAAATTAATTAGCGCCTGACGTAAATTGACGTAAGTAGGTAGGTACATAATAATTTTAGTAGGTAGGAAAGTTTTTAATCACGTCTAAACTTGTATGGAGTAGTGTCAAGCGCTGATTATTGTCCCTGCCACCTGTATTTAATAAGAATGAACTAGAACTATTGATAAAAATCCTGATAATTTCGACCTTTTGTCGCTGACTGTACCTACGTAATTACTTCCAAGTTGGGAGCGCTGACGTCACTATGTATAGTCTTACTCACTGAACAGATATCCTTTACAAAATACCTCTTTCATATATTCCGTGGTCTTACCTGCAGGTTGATAGGTTCTTTATCATGCTTGTGCCAAAGGATTTGTACTCCGAGCGAGGGTATGTGTTTTCCAGCGTAAGACTCTCCCGCAATAGTCAGAGGCGCTTTCCGGAGTTCAGGGAAGAGTGTAAGGAACTGCTGTAATGCCTCATACAGGTTCTCTCCGATCTGTAAATATATAAATTGATTATCTTTTCGAATAAAGGGATCTGCAAAATCTTTTATACTGAGATATCCGGATATATAGGTAGCTAATGTTGTCATTCCAGAGACAACACTGAAATGTCTCATGCGGGGTACCTACGTAGGCAGGTTAGTCTAGGCACAGTATAAAGACATACAGTACGAGGTCTTCATACAAACGGACGAAACGCGAGCTATACCTACGCGCCTCGACCACGGCATGAGCTCAGCATGCAGACAGTCGCGACTGTGCTGCAGTGACGAACGGACGGTGTGTTGTTTTTTTTAACAATAACCGCGCGATTTTTGCACTAAAAATAAGTTCAAGTACATATTTAATATGACGAGTAGGCTATATTGTGCTGTTTTTGGTTGCATGAATTCGTCAATAACGCATCCAGAGATAACTTTTTTTAGATTACCTGGAAACTCTGAAAGGTAAGACTATAAAATAATTTTACTTACTTGTAGGTAGGTACATAATGTGTGTATTTTTAATGGATAAGTATTTCATTTTATCTCCCGAAAAAAAGATGTCTGAATTAATAAATGAAGTGAATAGAGTAAAGGAAAGTGATAAACACGAGTGAGGTAGGTAGTTATAGGCGGTTCATGAATCATTAAACGGTAGGTACGCTTGTGTTAAAACCTCGGCGCATGTGTGTTTTGTTAGTTTGTATAATTCAAAGTAAAGACGTGGTTTTTATTATTAATAATAGTTGTGTGGGGAATTCGTGACCGTGTTGGGCGAGTGATACACTGAAGTATGTTGTAAATAGTAACGATTAATTTATTACGATATAGTATTATTCATACACACAGTACAATAAACAACTGTGGGGACTGTGTCTCACGTACCCATCCCTTGCATAGTTTTAAGAATGTAGTATTGTATAGAAGAACTTATTGTAATAATTTTTAGAAAGTTCCATTTTTGTGTTTTTCCCACGTTGAACATCTGCAAGCGATTTAAGTTATAGGTGCTATTGTTAGTTAAGGTTCATTGTTCTGTTATTTTTAGTTGTCTTGTATTGTACCCATTTGCATTTCTCGTGTTTTATTATTGTACTTTTAAAATGTAATCGTTTTGCTGCGTCCTTTGTGTAAAATCGTTGTGCCGCCTCCTTTGTCTAGTGAACGGCAGATTTGGGAGAGTTTTGGTTCGGAGCTTCAGTATGTTTTTAACCAAGATCGTGCGAGGTCCTCTCTGACCCCGATCATATTTTACTCGCTGAAGCTCGCCGTAACCTAGTGTTTCTATTCGTTTTACTCTTCATATAAATTATTTATTTAATTTTACCTTTTCGTGTCAAGTGTAACTACTAGCTTTAGTTACTTGATATCGTAATAAATTAATCGTTACTATTTACAACATACTTCAGTGTATCACTCGCCCAACACGGTCACGAATTCCCCACAGTGGTGACCCCGACGTGATAGTGCGGAAAGAGTTTCGCGAGTGCTAAATCAAAGTACGTGTTAAAATGGCGAGCGATCCAGCGGGAGTCACTAGCGGCGGATGACGCGCATTCCCAGCCAGCCAGCACCCACGGCTTCAACGGGTGTCCTGACCACCAGCATGCAGCGACCGCGCATACCTGGTCATCACCCTCAGCCTCATCAGCAACCTCGGCACAGCACACTGCACTTTCGGCCGGTCAACAAGAAGAGCTCAATTCCTCTCCTGGTCGACGCAGCAGCCAGCCTCAACCCGGCGCTGTACCACATCCGACGCACTGGAGCATAACTCAGCGCCCGCGCCACCCCGACTCACTGGGGACATCTTCGCAGACAGTTCCGACTCACCGTGAACTATGCGGCAACCGGTTCCGACTCCCTGGAACCTAAGTTGGCCTGGCAAGCATATTCCTCGCCGTTCTGGTCGCTGTACCACATCCGACGCACTGGAGCATAACGCAGCGCCCGCGCCACCCCGACTCACTGGGAACATCTTCGCAGACAGTTCCGACTCACCGTGAACTATGCGGCACCGACGCACTGGAGCATAACGCAGCGCCCGCGCCACCCCGACTCACTGGGGACATCTTCACAGATAGTTCCGACTCACCGTGAACTATGCGGCAACCGGTTCCGACTTACTGGAACCTAAGTTGGCCTGGCAAGCATATTCCTCGCTGTTCTGGTAGGCGAGTTGAATTTCCTGATTACTATCAGGCAGGTGTTTCGTGATCTTTATCACTGGTAGGGGGGTACTGTGGGGACTGACATTTTGTTTTTCTTCCTTCTTGCGAAGTTCTTCTTGTTTATAATTTATTTCGGGGAAAACAATTTGTGTACTGTAATCATGTCCAATGATTACGGATTCAACAGTGATGATTCTCCAAATAAAACAAATTCACATCTGCAGTTGCCCAGCCCAATAATTACGCGGCGGAATCGTACAGCATCGACGTCAGAAAGGGCTCTAGGAAATCCAATAGAAAGTGGTAAAATTAAATCATTTTGTAGAGCTAAAGGCCATGGATTTGTTATTCCAGAAAGAGGCGGCGAAGATATATTTGTTCATATCTCCGACATTGAAGGAGAGTATGTTCCACTACCCGGCGATGAAGTAATATACCGACTCTGTCCAATCCCTCCGAAGTTTGAAAAGAACCAAGCTGTCCATGTCCGCATTGTCCACCTGACACCTGAGAAGCACCTCAAGTGGGACGAGACGCCACTGTGTTGATCTCTCTGCCATCTCCACTCACTCTCTTATATATCATTTGCAAGGTTCCCTTGCTCCCCAAATCTCTCTTTAATGTCATATCTTACCTGTCTTTCATCATATGAATGTGTGTAAAGCCAGTTGTATTTACTTTCTAGGATTGTATTACTACTTATACATGTTTATAGGTATTGTGCCGTATTAACTGTCAAACAGAATCGAATGCAACTTTGTCAATTGTACAAGTCTATAGGGTAAAACCGGGATAGATGCCGCAGTGGGATAGATGCCTCATTCTCAAAAAATCTAACTTCCCAAACTCGCAACTAAGAATTAATAGTACAAGTAGGAGCCGCAATCACCCCGCACCTCAATTGTCCCCGGACTGTCGTATGGTGAGGATGCGTTTCGCTCGTGTATGTAATCATCTCCGCGGCGAACTTCACAAACACGTCAAAGATTTAAAAGTTAGTATTTGCTGTTGTATAACTTTATAAGTAGTTATAAATTTCATTAAATTTTTTATTCCATCAATGTACTGGTTCATCAAGTGTTCATCTGGGTGTTAATAGTAGCTCTTTTGTTTTTAATTTATTTAAAAAATATTTGGGCATCTATCCCTATCGTAAAGGATAGTTGCCCTGATTTTTCGAGGTATAGGTGCCCCAAGGGGCATCTATCCGATTGGATTCAGTGTGTCAAAACTGAACATGAAACCTGTACACTTTTCAGAAATTATTACTCAAGATGTGGAAAACTGAAAGCATTGTCCGGATCAACCTCATTTGAGTAGTATTAAGAGATGATCTCTATATTATGTTGTTTTATTTTTTTTTTAAAGTTCGATTATGCATGTTACACTTAATAATTATATTTTATAATAACAATTAAGAATTAATACTTTTGTTGAACAAAAGTATTAATTAACTAGTATTAATTAGTTTTAACTTTTAAAATTTTATTATGTTTTTTTGTGTCATATTACAATTACCTTATAACGATAACAAATAAAAGATTTAAAAAAATAAAAAACGTTTTTCATATAATACGACCCATGTATTTTGGAGACGATTGCTGTTTCAAGAGTAGAACGACCTCATATTTGGTGGGATTTTTCGTTTACACATTATAAAAGGCATCTATCCTGCACTGCAGGCATCTATCCTTCTTAGTATTTTCATGGTGGGGCAACTATCCATACAGGTAGGCAACTATCCTCAAAAAAAGGGTTCCACAAAAAGCTAAATTCTGCAAAATTTGTAATTGATAGGTAAATAAAAAATAGCTGTGATTCAACATAAATGATTAAGCTAACTACATTCATAGAAATTATTCATATAAAATTAATATTTTTTAAATAAGGAGGCTATTTCAAAAAGTGGTGCATCTATCCCGGTTTTACCCTATCACAATCAATGTATTGGACTCAATGGAAAAAACCCACAGTGGTGACCCCGACGTGATAGTGCGAAAAGAGTTTCGCGAGTGCTAAATCAAAGTACGTGTTAAAATGGCGAGCGATCCAGCGGGAGTCACTAGCGGCGGATGACGCGGCAAATCCACATCTGCCTTTTAAAAGTATAATAAAACACGAGAAATGCAAATGGGTACAATACAAGACAACTAAAAATAACAGAACAATGAACCTTAACTAACAATAGCACCTATAACTTAAATCGCTTGCAGATGTTCAACGTGGGAAAAACACAAAAATGGAACTTTCTAAAAATTATTACAATAAGTTCTTCTATACAATACTACATTCTTAAAACTATGCAAGGGATGGGTACGTGAGACACAGTCCCCACAGTTGTTTATTGTACTGTGTGTATGAATAATACTACAAAAAAATTGGTTGTCTGTAAAGTCGATTTACGGACGATAGTTTAACGTGACAACATCATAACAAAACATTAATGAAATGATTGCATACTTTTATGAATAAAATTAATTATTTTTATTGAATAACTGTTACTGTAATAAGAATAACTGTTTCATGAAATCATCATTCTTTGGACTTACATGGTCTTAGAGAGTTGTGTTGATGACTTTAATGATTATAATTCTGTAATAGTACATTACGATATTAGTGCGTTAAGATGTTATAACCAATACGCACGTATATCGTACGACGTTTTTTAACACATTTGCGAGGAAACAGAAAAAAAAAAACATTTCACAATACAAGTACAAAGAAAAGAAAATTTGAGAAAAATGGCGCGAGGATTATTTTCTGCCGTGGCTGCGTGAAAATGTTGGCAAAGACACTAGAGCATGCAGCCAAGTTTTTAAATTACCGAATAAACTGTTTTTTTAATTTTAAATAAAATCAATCTGTGAATGCACACTTGCTTTCCCGCCATTTTAACAGCGCGCTAGCGCTGCCTACTGACTGGCGCCGCGCGGCGATTAGTTCGAAATTTGAATAGCAACAGCGCGCTGCTGCTCACTAGCTGGAGTCGTGCGGCGGCGATCAAAACAACACGCATTTTTATTAAACACTTCCTATTCAATTCACAAAGTATTTTATTTGTTTATATAAAATTATTTATGTACACACAGTAAAATACAATAACAAAACTAAATGGAAACACAAAGTAGGCAAATGTAATTAAAATACTGGAGGCGGGCAGCCCTATCGCATGTTTACGTACCGCGCGGCTGTAGGCATTTACATCAAGGTTACGGCCGAGTAACAATACTGTAATTCTTTATTCTGTGGTCTAGGCATCGAAAAAGCGAACGTCGTCGTGAGAATATGCGATCGCCGCGTCTATATGTCATCTTTAGTTCGGTGTACCTGAACGCGTGGTCGCACCGACAGAGGGCGCTTTCCGATATTCCGAACAAAACGTCACAACCAAGCATGCCATTTTTGACTACCTACTATGACGTCACAAGCTCGCGCTCTCGTTCACGCTTACCCAGCCAGCAGCCAGTCGATTCTGTAAAAATCTCACCGTGAAAACTTAGGTGAAGTGAGTTTGTTTTTGCTAGGAATTGACACTATTGACAGCTCACTCCAAGCTCACTTCACCTAAGTTTTCACGGTGAGATTATTACAGAATAGCACCGCTGTACACAAGACTGAGAGCGAAAGTGGCTGCTTACGATTTTTGAACGTAAGCTGGTGCGATTTTGGGCACACGAAGTAGTTGCTTTTGCGTTATCTAGGCGTAGGTCACAACGATCGCGTATTTCTATTTTGGCGACACGCGACGACGACAAAATGTTGAAAACGTAAGCATAGTTACCGTGGTTTGATTGGTGGCGTATCCTCTATCATCATCAGTGAAGCTAAACCCAGTTCCTACAGGGTTGTCGATGAACAACAACGAGTGGTTCTTACCCCAAGAGTGCTGGATTTCTGAAGCAAAAAATATTTTTAAAGCATGCAATTAATTTTAGTTTTCTCATTTTTTCCTACTTAATTGTTCATCTAATTTATAAGATGCTCACTGCTTATGACTGCTCGACATACATAGGTCTGCACCTAGCATCGCCACAATGATACTGGCCACAGACCTTTACTGCCTGCATATAGCGGCTTCTCGCGCCCTTCACTAAATCCGCAGAATACAAAAAAAAACCCTTCCCAAAGAAAGCTTTATAACTACTGGGTGATGTTGTCCTCACGTGGTCGTTACCTTCTAAATTATTATCCGTACTGACGAAGAAAGGTCCAATCTCAGTAAAGAGTCCGTACAGCGAAGAGGCACCAGGTCCTCCTTGAAGCCAGATGATCCAGGGAGTATTCTCCACTGATTTACCTGATACCGGGAAGTACCAGAACCATAGGTTTGCATTGTACTCTTTGTTTACCTGGGGAAGAAATATGTCGAATGTATAATTATGGTTATAAATGATTTTGTAGGTTTTCTTTAGGTGCTACGTGGCTTTCACTTCTACTATTTTTTTTGCAAGAATAAAACTCAGTAATAGCAGGAGCTAGGGAATTTTCAACAATACTCGCGACGGAAACTTACAGACAGACAGAGTTACTTTCTAATTTATGATATTAGTATGGATGTGAATGTTTGTGAAGATGTTTGGATGTTTGTTACTCAATCACGCGTAAACCGTTGAACAGATTTGGATGAAAATTGGCACATAGATAGACCATTTCCTGGATTACAACATACGATACTTTTTATCCCAATATTCCCGCGGTATCGAAACTTGCGCGGGTGAAACCCCGGGGGGCTGCTATTAGTTAATATAATTCCGAAATCACCAACCCGTCTTGTCTTGAGCAAGTGGTGATAAATGCTCTTCCCTTCACCTGTTTGTTAAGAGGCCTTTGCTCTGTAGTGGGACAGTAATACGCTGATAGCATTTTTTATTTATTATAACACTAGCAGCATCCCGCGGTTTCACCCGCATAAGTGTCGATCCCGTGGGAATATCTGCATAAAAACTATCCTATGTCCTTTTCCGGGTCTCAAACTACCAAATTTAATATGCCAAATTTAATCTAAATCGGTTCGGCGGTTTAAGCGTGAAGAGGTAACAGACAGATAGACACACTTTCGCATTTATAATAATATTAAGTATGGCTAAAATGTGGACAACACGCCTGTATATTTCCCGAAGAGTAAGGTAGAAAACATAGGTACATATTTCGCTAGTTACGTTTAAAGGCTCCTACAAACAGGCGCGACACGCGATATAATCGCGCGCGACACAAAGGCACCGCTCGTTGCGCGACTTGCGGTGCCTTTGTATCGCGTGTCGTGTCGTGCCTGTTTGAAGGAGCCTTAAGTACCATGTAATAGAGGGCGAGCCTATTGCCGATCTGATTTATGTTTCTAACATAGAATAATCTCACGCAGTAATATTCCCCGATGGGGTAGGCAATACGTACATGTGTTAATAGTACAGACGCCAGCACATCAACCTACTACAATCTGTCAAATTTCTTTAATAGATTGTCAACTAAAGCATAAGGTTGAAAGTAGATTTGGAAAATTTGACAGTTTCGAGTAGCTTGATGTGCTGGCGTTTGTACCAGGTTTCGCCAGTTAAATTTTGGGAAACGGGATAGAAGAGCTAATTAACTGATACTGATGCATTTTGTGATTTACGAATGGAACGGTAAACACGGTAGGTACCTAAGCTCTAAAGCAAAAAAAAAATAATAAATTGTGATTACGAAGACAGCAGTTAAAATATTTGATTTCCTACATTATATTACTATTCGTAGACGTCTGACAGATTCTGTATGGCAGAACTGTCAAAAATTCAAAATTGTTCGTCGTATAAAATTATCTGGCGTTGGAAAAATCAGCCCTTAGGCGTTAAAAAAAACATACGGCGACTCCATAGATAGAGCAACACTGACCACCAGCGGACCGGTCCGCCGCCGGTGGCCGGTGTTGCCATGTTCATGACCGTGTGATTGTGCCGACTCTGTTAATTTTTTTGAAGTGAAAACTTCTTTATCGGCGTTGTACACTTTTTTTGTAATGGGTAAACAATGTTAAACTCGCGTCAGGACACTTGACCAGCAGTGCGATTCTGTAACCATCTCACCGTGAAAACTTAGGTGAAGTGAGCGTGGAGTGAACTGTCAGTGTCATCTTACCAGATACTAGGGATTGACCAAGCATACATTTACAATCATAATCGAGATTTTAATAATATTTTTTAATGCTAATCCTATTGATATTTTTATATAATTCAAAGCTAGTATTTTATTTAGTGGTCAAAACAGTAATATTTTGTGGGGTTTTACTTACAATAAAATAGCAAAACAGAAGCGCAGTCAGAATCTCAACCTTGTTTTTTTTTTCTTTTTTCCCTAGACTAGTAAGTCCTTATATAGCCAGACAGCGCCAGCGCCTAACGCGCTTGCGCGGCGTGAAATATGGCTCATTCCGAATTAAGTCATCATCGCTCACATGAATAATTTGCTTTCCGATTTAGATAAATCACCACTATGGCAGCTGAGAGTCAGTAATATACCTATTCACTTGAATAGTTACTCATGGTTGGATTATAGTATTTATTTGTGTATACACCACGAATTTCTTCTTCTTTGGTAAGGTGGCGACTGTAGCCAGAAGCACAATTTCGAAAATGCCACGTTAGTTTAAAGATCGGTGATAATTATTAATTTAGGCCCTAAATGAAAAACCGACCATGCCCTAAATTTTAGGGCATGGTCGGTAGTCGGCGTTATCGCAAGATGGCACATGCCATGACTTCATATATGTCGATTCACGGGACATCGTTATCGCGTTCACGTTAATTCAGAAAAGGGCCTTAATTCACTATGACCACTTAATGATTCGTTACTTCGAAACCACGTCAATTCCTTAATAACCTAATCACTACATCTGCTATTAACGTATTCTCTATGACACAATGACCGAAACCGGTTTGAACTGTCAAAATACCACGCTTGACAAACGTACGGCGTGGTAAGATTATGCGGGGAATAATAGATAAATACCATACAGCAGAATTGGGGTCAAGGTGTAAGCACGCTGTAGTCGATTACAGTGCAATTCGGAATGTACCATATATCACTCCACTCGAATCTCGTAACCATGGCAACACCACCTCGGCGTCAACAACACCTCCACCAGCCGCGTTTTGATTGACGAATACCTCGTCTTTTTCTACTTTAGAGTTAACTAATTTTAATTGAATATTGTGACTAATTCTAATTTATGATTATTTATTTATGCATTGACTGTAGAAATGATTCCATATTGTTGATTGTATTTAATTAGCATGCAACCATATTTGTACGCCTCTTGGCATAACATAGCGACCTATGAATTTTAATTTAAGAACTGTATTTACTACCTATGTTAGACAAATAAAAAATGATTATGATTATTATGATTACACATTTTGAAAATCGCTCAACGAAAACTTTGCTTAATCTGCCCCTTGGCAGACTCTAAGGCAGGGTCGCCATGGTGTATTATATTAATTATTAATATTATTACCATAATTTCCTAATGTTCTTATAGGTACATGACGCCTTACAAGTTAAATATGTAAAAACAAATCTCTAATGTGATGAGTGACTAACGCGCAAGCGCGGCGTGATCTTATCACTTCACCTTCACTCCACCCGATTCACGACATTAAATGTCGTGAATCGGGTGAAGGGAAGGTGAAGTGATCACGCAATCTGCAATGTGATACTGACAGTGATTAACGCGCAAGCGCGGCGTGATCTTATCACTTCACCTTCACTTCACCCGATTTACGACATTTAGTGTCGTGAATCGGGTGAAGTGATCACGCCACACAAACTACGTGGGAATCAAAAAATCTCTTTTATGATTGTAAATGTTTGCTTGGTCAATCCCTAGCATCAGTAGGATGACACTGACAGCTCACTCCACGCAAGTATTCACGGTGAGATTTTTACAGAATCGACATGCTGATCGAAAATTCGTAAGACGGATGGCCGTAGCCGGTACCGCGCGTGTTTTATTTATAAGACGATTCACAAAATACACACGTAATTGTTCAAGTTTTCACTTTTTACTCTTAGCAAACGATTTCGGATAGTAAGTAATGTATATATTAACTTCAGTTCATGTTAAGTAGAGCCCTAGTTCTAAAGTCCTTTAGCAGTTACTTATTTCACCTCTGAAAGCAACCGTATACTTAGTTCTAACGAGAATAAAGATCACTGGTGAACTGTGATGCAAAATGAGAGGTAAATTAATTGTTAAAGTATACGGTCTTATTCATAATAAGTTATGGAACATCTAAAGGCTTGCTAAAGTCTCGTTGTCAAAAATTGGTATTCATAAACGCATTTTAGCACTAAAACCTCTGCTGAACACCCCTTCAAAATTATTTAATCTAATAAGAAGCATTAGTATTGCCATTTAACGTGGCAATGCTGCCAGTCTTTTGGGCACGCTTTCGGTTAACAGCGATGCGGACGACTACTTCGATCGCCTAAATGTCCTTTTGTTTTTATTTGTTAGTTAGTCATTTAAGTTTAGTTACCTAGTGTAAATACTAAGTTATATTCATCACAAGGAACACACCCTCCGAATTTCATGTCTCTAGGACCAGCGGTTTAGACTGTGCGTTGTATATCAGTCAGTCACGACTTTGAATTTTATTTATATAGATGTACTTACTTACAAAATCTGTAGAAACACTACTTACAGTCAAATATCCAGCATAGCTGTCCATATCAGGCAACAGGTACTCGGGATCAACATAGGCTGCTTTTCGAGCCTCTTCTAATTTCTTCTCCTCAATATACGGGGTCAGCAAGAGTGGTGACCCTGCATCAAAGGTGGCTCTCGCCCGGCCTGTCTTATAGGTTCTTTCCATGAAGGTCAGGATAGGTTCTGGAGCCTCTCCTGGTGGTAGATCCGGTAAGGGAGACCGGTCCGCGTTGCTTGTTCCTGATACTGCTTGATGAGCGCATCTGTATGGAGAGGGTTTTTAGTATGCGCTGTTTTACGTAATGATTAGTTGGCTGTTAAGAATGGAGAGGTATCCTTTCTAAGATGCCTTGAGCGTGGGAATTTTAGAATCGAGAACATAAATATGAACGTCTGTGTATAGGACATCTAGATGTGGCTATCTTTACTAATATTATAAATTCGCTGTCTGTCTCTCTGTCTGTATGTTACCTTTTCACGCCTAAAGCACTGAACGGATTTCGATAAAATTTGGCAGAGAGATAGAATGCGTCCCGGGGAAGGACATAGGATAGTTTTTATCGACATACCTTGCGGGCGAAGCCGCGGGCGGAAGCTAGTCTAAAATATACCTAAATGCAGCTTTTAGAGAATCCTACAAATGTGTATTTTAGTGGGATGAGAGTATTGACCAGATACTAAATAGAATGACTTCTACTAAGTTATCTAAAATTTAAGAAGTGCCTGCCTAATTCATGAATTATTTATAAGAGAAGTAGGCTGGACTCTCAATGCTTGCAAAGCTCTGTAGTGCCTAGGTATTTAGGTATGACTAAAGCTTTAATAGGTGACTCATAGGTTTTGTAGTGCAGCTCGTCACAAATATAACAGATGCAACGATTCCTTTACTTTGGTAAAATAATCATCCTTCATTAGTTATGCGTCAAGTGTGCGGCAAATACAAAATTACGTCTTGAAAGTATCGTCATCATTTCATCAAACTGTAAAAACCACAAGGAAAAGTAAGCAAAGTCAATACGTTATGATTAAGATTTGATTTTCCTCATTTGCTTGTTGTGGTTGGATACAATAGTTTCTGGATTGACGACATTATAATACTATGTGGGACCTATAGGTTCGTCATCAATGAAGGAAGTTATGAATAAATTAGTGCTAAGTTAATTAAGTCGATCAAGTATGGAACTCTTTACACCGACTTAATCAAGTTAATTAAATTAACTTATGGGCAAATGAAGAAAAAGTTAAGGAAATGTTTTTAGGGAACGATCAACGAATGTTCCGAATTCAATAAAAAGAAAAGAAAAAATCCTACACCATAGACCATTCCCGCCAAAAACCCGAATTAGGAGAAAAACTTACGTCAACAACACAAATGTCAAAAGCACGTCCATTTTGTTCGGTCACTATCAGGCGAGGGTGCTTCGCGTGTCGTCTTCCACGACGGAATGGGCCCGCGTCCTAGCCTCGGGAACTTTGTATAGTCAGCCAGTTTTCAACGTGCACTTGCGTCTTGAACTTGGATTTATCTCGATCTTGTATACAGGGTGCTCCGTTTTGTTTGTTTACGGATGATTGAGTTTTTTTTTAAAATTGAAATTGATATATTTCAAAAATACAACTCAAACCAACGACCGATTCCAATTAGGTACAACTGAATTTTATAACGAACATTCATATTCACATTAGTTAGCGATTCCTGCTGACTAAATTCAATTACACCTATTTAATAAAACTCTGTCGTAGTGAAGTAGGTAAGGAAAATTCATTTTTAATCATTACCAACTCGTATACGTCACAATTAGGTACGTATAGTGTCGTTAATTAATTAATAAGGTAAAATAAATGGCATTAAGAAAGAACTCATTTTGTTTATCCGAATACAAAATATAGGTAGGTATAAAAGGAGAAATCATGGGACGTCTACACTATAATTATGGATTTATCTGTAATTATTAATCAGCCTGATTTTTCAATAGTCAGATATCTTTTAACTGAGGAATAAATATGGCAGTTTGACAGCTTTTGTATAGAAAATATTATCTCAAACTGTCATAATTATTCTTCAGATAAAAGTTTTCTGACTATTGAAAAATCAGCGCTGAAAATATTTTTTTTTTGTTCTGTTGCTATAACTAGAAACTATGATATAAAACAATGACATTAAAGAAAAAAATATGTACAGACGCCAGCACATCAATCTACCCGAAACTGTCAAATTTTTCCAATCAACTTTGAACATTATGCTTTAGCGATAAAGTTGAAAATCTATTAAAGAAATTTGACAGAATGTAGTAGCTTGATGTGATGGCCGTCTGTACAAAAGAAAAATTAAATATTGATGTTATTGTTTCGCTTGTTTTTCAAAACCCCCTGTATACCGCGAGGTAAGGCGCGGGGTACCAATGACCTGCTTAGCATAAACGCGCTCCCACGCTCAGATATTCGCGATAGATTCTTGCACGCTCTTAAAAGTGATTTGCTCTATATTTAGGATGTTCGTAGTAAAACAAACATCGATGCGATACATTTAAATACGTGAATGTAATACATAATGGCATATTACGATGTGCGTGATTCGACTTAACAGATAACTGATTTTCCCACGCTCGTAAAGCCGGACAGTGAGTTCAGTTTTACGGGGTTTTTTTCCAAACTATTAATTTTGAACGCGATTTCTTTGTAAAAAACACATTAAGTTTATTAAGCCTATGTTAATGTGGTTGATAGTTTATGGGGCAGGCTTCTCCGTGAGATTCTGGTTGAGTCATCGACATTTCTGTTCGGATTTGTAAGGACGCGATCTGCGGCTACGGTCAAGAACAAATGGTGGCCTTGTCATTAACATTATCGATGTTGTGCAATGTTTTCAATGGTGGATCGAAAAAACCAAAGTTACTTTAACTAATTTATTTTAAGGGAAATTATTACAATTAAAATTGGTGAAACCTATTCGATGCTGGAATATGGAATGACCAAAATATACCTACATATTAAAATAAAAGCTAAGTAATGTGGAATTTTGCCGCCTCGGCGGGCGGCGGCTCGTGGCCGGGTGGATGTCATGGATGCAGTCGCAGTTTCTATGCGCTCGACGTAAACTGAAGGAATTGCAAGGTCGGCGATATCCATTAGGGATCCGTAGGTACGCTTTGACGAATGCATAGGGTACATACCTAAAAATATATACATAATAAAATTTAAAAAAAATCTCGCATGTAGCCGTTTTTTGTGGTCATGGTTGTTACCTTCTTCTTCGTCGTGTCGATGATTCCGTTTAAATATTATTAGGAAGTGAAATAGTTTATTCAGATATCCGCTCCGATGTCGCGAAATCTCTTAAAGATCGGTAAAAATAGAAAAAGTAATTATTATTTAAAAAAAATTAGCCGCCCGCGACTTAATTCGTCCGCGTGAAACTTGTTCCCCCGATTCACCGCGTCGCATCGCATCGCCTGACCGCACTATTGCTTCGTTTTAACATAGCATTCTTTCTGACTGTTTGCTAGACTCCTAAGGGACCTGGCGTGATGCTTGCAGTCAAAGTGACCTCTGCGCTGCCACCGGCAACGCCGTAGAAGTAAGAAAAAAAGAAGAGAAAAAGAGAGAGAGAGAGGGGGGAGAGTAGTTTGAGAAAATAAGATATAAAATACAGTCGTGCCAGCGACACGAAGAAGAAGAAGCGTGATGTTAAATAGCTTAATAGCCTTCCTCAAGAATTGGGCTATCAAAAGCAAAAAGATTTTTACAAATCCGATCGGTAGTTCCAGAGATTAAAGTAGCGTCGTTCAAACAAACAAACTCTTCACTTCGCTTTATCACACTAATATTATAAAGGCGAAAGTTTGTGAGTGTGTGTGTGTGTGTTTATATGTTTTTTAATTCTTCACGCTCAAACAGCTGGACCAATTTTGATAAAATTTTGTATGGAGGTAGCTGACACCCTGGATTAACATTAAGCTACATTTTATCCCGATATTCCGCAGCTAGTTATGAGTATAAATGAAGAAGATGAGAAAGATGAAGATTGAATTAATGAATTTTTGAAAGATGAAGTCGACATTTCCTATCTGCTACCCCTGTGAAGAAATTAATTAGACTTCAGTTGATTGCATCGGTAATAATGGTTGTTACCTATGCCTATGACCATAGAATTAATTACGATGCGCTATAAAAACTACCTAGCTACCACATAATAGAACGCGGTCAATCTATCGTACCATCCGAAGCAGATGATGTCTTATCGTTTTGGTCTGTAGATAAAATTTGCCGATAATTCTCTAGCGAGGATAGACTTTACATGCATCACAGAATCAGCCTATAATGTTCCCACAGCTGGGAAATAGGCCTCCTCTCTTCGAGGGAGTGGGCCGTAATCTACCACGAGGGCCCAGTGGGTTGGTAGATGTCACATATCTACGAGTTTTTGGTTCTAGGACATGCTGGTTTCCTCACGATGTTTTCCTTCACCGTTTTGAGAGCAGTGGTGATGAAATTATTGACATAAAGTAAAGCGTCTGCCTGGGTTCGAACCCGCGGCCTACAACTCGTAAGTCGGTGCAGTTACCATGTTGGGCCAACACTGCTCGCTACTTTGCTTGATATGATGCAATAAGCAGTGAAGTAGGAATTTCACATTAGATCATTCATTTGCGGTTTGAAAACCGGAAAATTGCACTTAGTAATTCGCTGTTTTAGTACGAGTCTTCCCTTTCGATTATCGAGACTGCAGAAGTATCCAAGGAGAATTGGAGATCGAAACGAGAAAACTAGAGCCTTATTTGTTAAAAGAAGCGAGAAGAGCCATAAAGTCGATACTTTCCAGCGTCTGAAATCGTGTTGTCTATTTCTGAAACACAGACCATAAAAAAAACTGAAAGTTGTGAGATTCGGTCGCGTCGGCCGGTGATATTAGTAAATCTTTTTACCATGAAATCAAAAGTCATTCATTCAAATTAGGCTCAGAATCAGCACTTTTTGAACGTCAAAATTGAGTACAGACAGTCCCCCAGAACGCCGAAGGCATCATCATCTGCCTAGCCTTTTCCCAACTATGTTGAGCCTGATACCAGTCAAACCTGAGATGCAGCTGAATACTAGTAGTTACTTTACATGGAGCAACTGAAGCCAAAGAAAGAAAAACATTAAACATATCGAGAGCCTTATCTTTCTTTACAAGGTGAAAAAATCAAGGAAGCACAACGAAGGGAAATCGCTGTTAGAAACCTACGCAGTAAATTGACATTCCACTCGTCATCGACCTCATTTTTTGATGTAGGTAAGTATCGTGTCTTCATCTGCCTTGTATGGGTAGAGAATGTTGTTTGTGTTTACAGCTTCGTTTAACAAGAGCTGCCGTTCAGGGGTCCAACAAATGCTCGATTCCTATAAACAGAAACGAATCGTTTTGCTTACCAATCGTAGCATTTTTTATTGCCAAACTGGGCATATAAATAAACAAGTACGTAAGCTAATTTTACCTGTGATGACTACTACCATATGCGAGGGTCTACTATGCAAACCTATGAGGTCTTTGCTTCATTATTGGTGAACATACAAGAGTCTTAATTTTAACCATTAACAGTCCGTAAATTATAGGAATCGGCCATAAGTTTAAGTCTGTTGATACATTCACAGTTGCAAGTGTCGAACCTACTTACAATAATTCTATACACCCAAATTATGATAAGGAATTTTATAATCTAACTTTCATCGCACTAAGGCTATATTTTCGAAACAGCGGTGCTATTCTGTAAAAATCTCACCGTGAAAAATTAGGTGAAATGAGCGTGGAGTGAGCTGTCAATAGTGTCAATTCCTAGTAAAAACAAACTCACTTCACCTAAGTTTTCACGGTGAGATTTTTACAGAATCGACCGGCTGCACCCTAATTGCGTTACACACTATCATACTCAATCTGAATAATTTTGAAAGATATTGCTAATCCATTGCTTCGTATGTTCGAAAAATGTGTCTGCTGAACAACGTAAATAACGCAATGAATGTTGTTGAACTGTCAAAACGAAACCCATTGCTACTGATAGTGTGTTACGCAATTACCCAGCAGGTACAGACGCCAGCACATCAAGCTACTAAAATCTGTCAAATTTCTTTAATAGATTTTCAACTTTAACGCTAAAGCATAAGGTTCAAAGTTGATTGGGAAAATTTGACATTTTCGGGTAGCTTGACGTGCTGGCGTCTGTACATATGTCTGTAGGCAGAGCTGTAAGTATTTGGGAGTCAGAAAACAACCACTGTTGACAATCAATGTTCCCATTCGGATCCCAAATAACTATGTAATTTTACTCAAATATGTATATTAAAATTTGACCTTTAGAGAACCTTTGACCTTTTTGTATTTTTTTTTCGTTTTGGCCTTTTTTCCTTTAATTAGACATCTATATACCGGTCATTGATTTACATAATTGATTAGAAGATTTATTTTCTTAGAAGGCAAGGCAAAGTTAAGCTATGGCTGCCGGTTCAGCGGGATTGTCCGAAAGGGTTACCGCTGGCCCGGAAAATAAAGGGCTAAGGAAGGAACACGGGTGGGTTTTAGTCAGTAAGAGTCTGACACTCCCTTCCGCTCCACCCAGAGCGGGAGGTGTCATTAGATGATTTCCCAACCTGAAAAAATAAAATAAAAAAATATGTTAAGCTATGGCAAGCAGCTGCATCTACCTAAGCAAGTTTGCCCAAGTGAGCTCTACCTGATACCTACCTATGTGCCAGTACCTAATGTAGATATACCTAAAAGGAAATAAATGAAAAGGAAAATCATTTCTCTTTATAGGTACCTAAGAATGAATTTGAATCATATCTATTCCTCATATTCGTCATCAATTTTCTACGCATTTTTGCTATATGTAAGTATGGTGCAGACATAATGATGTAGTACTAGCACAAATCGAGACTGGTTAGCATCGGAGCCGGTCATGGAGCGAGCAATTCTAATTATGTTTGTGGTGTTACTTGCAGAGCTGAGGTAAGTGCTTGCAGATTTATAAGTAGGTACATCAACTTAAGTGGAAAGTTAGTTCTAAGTATTTAGCTACCTTGTGTTTACACAAACGTTTATATCTGTGGATTATTTAGTTTTATTTAATTTCAAAGACTTTGTTCTTCCGTAAAATTAATAATAGTATGAAATAATATGTGATCGTTCAATTTATTTTCTTAATTAATATCATAACTATGAATGATTTTCAAATATTTTTAGTAAATAATTTGTAATCCTCGGCTAGATTTGTACGCCTCCTGGCACAACATAACGCTCTGTTCATCAAACATACAGATCTGTATTACTATGCTTAAGTTAACAAATAAATAAATTATTATTATTAAAAAAAAATTGAGAAAAAAAAATTAAGTCTGGTATAGATCGTAGAACCTTCCTTGGCTTCAGGAAATAATTATAAATTAAGATATGTCAACAAATAAGCGTAAAAAAGAAACACTCCTGATTTTCAGTCGATGTGTGCTTTACACATCAATCAAGCCAGCCTGTGTTGTCACATCCTATTATATTCCACAAAATTAATTCTTTGGCTAGTACCGGTCAGTTCTTTAGGTAGGAGTCCAGTGCGCCCCATGCACCATCTTCGCCTTGGCCTGCCGCGTCGTCGAACCCACTCAATAGCCCTACGCCTAGTATAACATTTTCTTATTTATTTTCAGCGGTGTCTACGGCAATACCACATTGTCGGAAGAGAATATAGACTGCGGCGACTGCCTAATCTTAACGCCTCACATACAAAATGGAAACGCAACTATAGCAAGAGAGCTATCGGAAGTAAATTCATCAAATTTCCTCGGACTTAAGAGCTATTCCGGCTTTATAACAGTAAAAGAAGAATATAATTCAAATCTGTTCTTCTGGTTCTTCCCCGCTGCTACCAACTTGTCGGAAACACCGCTGATAATATGGCTGCAAGGAGGTCCTGGGTTCTCGTCTATGAAAGGACTCTTTGATATTGTTGGACCTATCAAAGTGGAGGATGGAAAAGGTAATTCATTTTTAACTGACTTTAAAAAATCCGACAGTGACCGCGGTTTAAGGTCATGTAAGCCCCTTACATGACCTAAACCGCGGTCACTGTCGGATTGCATAGAAAAGAAAGAGAAGCGCTATGACACAACGCTGGTAATTTATTGCAAATGAAGCAATTATCTATTTACAAAAAAATCTATTGTTTGGACTAGAAAATTAAAACACTAGTGCTTTAGTATGTTGCTTGTAGAATAATCTGACAAAAAATCAGAATGATTGTATGTATATTAGTATTGTTTTTATTGTAAAAAGAAAGTTTTTAGAGATATCTTCATGATATTTTTCTATCGTATCAAATTAGTTGTATTATGTTTTCAACACACTGTCTACCCAGCATATATCCTGAAGAATATCATATATATTTTTCTGATTTGGTTTACTGTAGTCGATCATATACTTTTATTGTTTCTAAAACTTGCGTTTTTTGCGTTTAGGTCCTGTAAGCACCTTAAAGTGAGCTGTCATTAGTGTCAATCCCTAGTATTAGATGGAATGACAGCTCACTTCACGTAACTTCTCACGGTGAGATTCTAACAGAATCGACCGGCTGATCCACACCTACATGATGTTCATCGGAATAGGTAGCGCAATAAAATGGAACTGCTTTCCGCCTGAGCAAGCATGGCACAGCAAGGTTGACTCATAATAATAAATCAATCGAACTGGCTTTGGCCTGCGATTTTGTTCGCATAAAAACTTGAACATCTCGACTAAAGTTGAGGTTTTCAGTAAACGAGTGCACCGCTGAAATTCTCTGCTTAGTTTTTAGGGATCTGTACCTCAAAGGCTACCCACGCTGTCCGTCCTTCCGTCTGTCTGTCAGCGGTCTATAACTCATGAACCATAGGTATAGGTAGACAATTGAAATTTGCACAGAGTGTGTATTTCTATTATTACAATACATACATATATTTAGGGCCTAAAATTCTTTTATGACATTGGAACTCATACTTGATATTTTAAAATTCATTATTGTCTATCATAAATGCTATTTTAGGCTCAGCATCTGAGGGAAAGAGCCTCCCGTCCCAGCCGCCGCGGGAGACGCTCCGGGCGGCCACTGTAGGCGCGCGCCTGCGGACGAAGAGTAATGGGTAGCTCACCGTCCGATCAGGATCAGGCCCGTGCCAATCGAAGGGGCCCGTTAGGGCCGATGCCTGCCGGGTCAGCTGGTTTGTCCGAAAGGGTTACCGCTGCCCCGGAACATAAAAGGAAGGAACATGGGTGGATTTTAGTCAGTAAGAGTCTGACACTCCCTTCCGCTCCACCCAGAGCAGGAGGGGTCATTTGATGATTTCCCATCCTCTAAAAAAAAAAGGCTCAGCATCTCCCATAATGTTCAAACTGAATTGTCACTCGTTACCTTTATTAATTACAGGATCATATTTTTACTATTAGGTACACCTAATGCAAGTATGAATGTCGCGCGTAGATAATGTTCGTCGCTAATTGATTAAACGCAACTTTTATTTTATCGTTGTAATGCGCACTAAAATTCGCACTGTGACACGGCCAACTATATTATTGCTTACATCATCAATCATGTACTTACGATTTAATACCTAACAGTTATTTTAAATATCGATTTTTTTTGTGTGAGTCGCCCCCATCTATAGGCCGACCGCTTAACTGAGACGTTGCCTGAGGTAGAATAGAATAGAATAGAATACTCTTTATTATGTACACCAAATAAATTACAGACATAAATATAGAAACTGTACAAAGGGAAACGGGAGGGGGTACGGGAGGTAGCTGCGCGGTGCGGGAGGGGTATGGTGACGTGGTGCGAGAGTTCAGTTATTTGTCAACTTGTGACAACTATCACCCCTCCCGCACCGCGCAGCTACCTTTTTTTTTTTTTTTTTGATCCGGGGTGGAAAATCCTCATGGATGTCCGCCGCCCTGGGGCGGGCGGCGGGGTCTGTCAGACTCTTACTGACTAAAAACCACCCCGGGTGTTCCATCTCACACCTACGCCGGGGGTCGTGGGAACGTACGATCCTTCCGCAACCCCCGTCTGGTCAGGGGGGGGAGTGAGGTGTTTGACTCCCCCCGCGACGTCTAAGAGGGGCGCGCGTGGAACACATCGCTGCATCGCGCGCCGCCACCTCGGGTCCTGATGTGTGGGGGGCGACGGACGTCCCCGAGTCCGTCGCCCCTGGACCCGTTTAACCGCGCAGCTACCTCAGGCAACGTCTCAGTTAAGGGGTCGGCCTATAGATGAACTGACGACCTTAAAGACGTGGACAGATTGGATGTGGAAAGCGGAGATCAGAATGTTGAAGTGGCGCGCCTGGGAGAGGCCTATGTTCAACAGTGGACTGCGATAGGCTGAATTGATAAAATATGGAGTAGTAGAAAATATTCACTTCTACCTTTTGACCGCGGCTATGCCCTCGTGGAAGCCGGAAATTTGCCCACGTGTCCTAGCCCTGGTCATGATCTACCTTTGTGCCAAATTGTTACTTTCGCATTTGTGGTATTATTATGAAAGTATGAATTGGCACTCTTAGGATACGGAACCCTAAAAATCAAAGTGCTGTCCGATCTGCACAAGGGGATTTCCTTTTGCTCCTAAGCAACGCGCGAACTCGCGAGTTGCGCAAGCGCAATGTTTTATGTTCCTGTTGTTCAATGATTTATGCATCTAGTTTTTACTGACTGTCTGCATTCGAACAATAGATCGTTTTTTTAACATCGTGCTAAGTACGTTAATGCCCTGAGAGTCGTTAAACGGACCTCGCTCAAATGGAAAGGGTTTAGTCGGGATTTCCCACATTAAAACTAAAGCCTATTCATACTTGTTTCACATTAATAATATCAACTTTATTTTAACGGTAATTAAGTTGATTTCAGAGTGACTAGCACTATTGAAAAAGTTGTAAAAATGTTTGAAGTTGTAGCGTAGACTGAACTTTATTGTGTAGGATTTTAAGTTATTTTTCCATAAACTCATATTTGTTTACATTTTTGGCAAATAAATCGCGAATGCAGATAAGCATGATATTGTTTACTAGCTTCTGCCAGCGGTTTCACCCGCGTGGATGTTCCTAATTTGAAATTATCCCTCGGGAACGTGCTACTGGGACACACAGTAGCTTATGTTATGTCTTTATAACATCAGCTATTTGCCAGTGAAAGTCCGGTCCAGCCGTTTCGGAGATTAGTCGTAATAAACAGACAGAGACAAACAAACATTTTAAAAATTGTTTTTTTTTTTTTGTAATAAGTACCGCTTATAATTACGCATTTAGTAAAAATCTGTTATTTTGACATTAAAACAGACACTTCAATTTTATTTATTTGTATTGTACAGAAGATGTAGAATGTGTTGAAAGACGTAGCGAACGTGTTTTTGTCATAACACCTTGTAACAAATACAAGTTAACCACAACTAACAAAATTTTTCAGTGGTACCAAGAAACGTGTCTTGGGCGGATCACTCGATGCTGTTCCTCGACAACCCTGTCGGAGCTGGTTTCAGCTTCACCGATGACGAGCGGGGATACCCGGACAATGAAGATGATGTAAGTATACATTAAAGATGACCATTTTAGAATGCGTGGTTGTCAGTCGCAGTTTAGACTAAACTGCGGAAGTTAAAATGGGAAAAATCTTTGGACTACGTGGCATCCCATGTAAGTAATCTGCATTCGCGATTTATTTGCCAAACATAATAACAAATATGAGTTTATGGAAAAAGAATTTTAATTCCTACACAATAAAGTTCAGTTTACGCTACAACTTCAAACATTTTTATAACTTTTTCAATTGTGCTAGTCACACTGAAATCAACTGAATTACCATTAAAATAAAGTTGATATTTGTTTCTATTCTATTCTAACTTGAAATAACACCATTTTGAAACATACATTTTAATAGATTTTATGTTTAACTTGTTTGAGGCAAAATAATTGAATTAAAGTTTATTGGCGGATAGAGCAGTGGTGGCCAAGTGGTAACGGCCCCGAGCTACGAGTTGTAGGTCGTGGGTTCGAACCCCGGCAAGCGCTTTACTTTGTGTAATGTATGTAATAATAATGTAATCACCACTGCTCTCAAAACGGTGAAGGAAAACATCGTGAGGAAACCGGCATGTCCTAGAACCAAAAATTCAAAGACATGTTGACATTTACCAACTCGACTTGGGCCGGCGTGGTAGATCCTCTCCCTCGCGAAGAGAGTAGGCCTGTGTGATGTGTCCCAGCATTTGGAACATTATAGGCTGATTATGTATTAGCGGGTATCGCACACATCCCTCGCTCCGCATCCTCGCACATCCCTGGTGGAAATGCACCCTTATTTTTGGTAGTACGAGAGTACAGTACCCGGCGATAAATATTGCACATCGACCTTTACCTTTTTTTGTATTTTATACAAAGAATAAAAATAATTATCAAAAGAAGCAAATCATAATTGTTTTAACAGCTCCCTAATAGATACCGGACTGTTTGTATTTCGTGCGACAGAGATAACGCTCTACGAAGCCGAGTGCAATATTTATCGCCGGGTACTGTAATAAGTACCTACTTTTACTTTCCCGTACGCAAAATACGCGCATTGACGTGGAGTTGCGGACACCAGACCGTATAGACCGTATTACCTATTACCTTAAGTACTTTCGTTTGTCAAGTGTCGGAACCAGGTGAAATATATTAGTGTATATCTGTATACTTACACGTCTTTGTCTTTCATTGCAATTAAAATTACCATCTTTGCTTCATTAGATACCCATGTCATGCGAGATGAATAAGTAGGTACCTATATATAGGTTACCAATAGATACATAGTCACCTCTCAGCTTAGAGTACCTAAGATTCTACATTGTAGTTCAATATGACTAAAGATAATGACAATATATTCAGCCATAACTTCTGGCAATTTGTTTTAATAAGTAGAAGCCGTTTATGAATAGCTGTTAAATGTGGCGTTAAGATTATTTCTATGCAAATACTTCACAAACTCTAAGTTCATCAGAATCTTTATGGACCAATGGAAATGCAAATAAAACCAGTTGAAGAAGCGTCGTCTATAAGTAAAAATATAATTTTACTGGTTGAATGGCTTGCGTTTGGCTGGAAAGGTCAAGGCGCAACGTCCTGTTTACTGGAGAAAGAATCAGCTTTTGCTGTTTGCAAGTTGTGAATTTTAATCGCGATATTAGATATTTTATCCGTATGTTATTAAACGATATAGATATCTAATTAATACACTAAGATTCTAGGACTGGATTTTAACTAGTGAAAATATCCTTTAGTTAAAATCCAGTTAGATCAAACCTAAACAACTAAAGTAATCGTAATCAGCCTATGATGATCCCACTGCTGGGACACAAGCCTCCTCTCGGTGAGAGGGAGTGGGCCATAATCCACAATGCGGGCCCAGTGCGGGTTGGAGATGTCACATGTCTTTGATTTTTTGGTTCTTGGACATGCCGGTTTCCTCACGATGTTTTCCTTCACCGTTTTGAGAGCAATGGACCTGGTGATGACAAAAATTACTCAAAGTAAAGCGCCTATCTGGGATCAGCCACCATTGCTCTTTAAAGTAATACTTGCGGAAAACCAGGTCTTACAAAGGGATACCTATCGTGTTACCCGGTGACTGGGTTGGGAAGGTCAGACAGGCAGTCGCTCCATTTAAAATACTCGTAGCTGCACCCGGTTAGACTGCAAGCTGACCCCAAAATTACATATGTTGGGATAGGCTTCTAGTTGGGAAAAGGCTAGACAGATGATGATTCAAGTCTGATAAACGTGCAATTGTAAATTCTTCTAATATTCTTTTCTCGTGGGAGAATAAATTATACAAGAGTGATGTAAAGATAAGCCTGGCAGAAGATTGGAACTGATGTGCGGCTGACTGCACCAGGCTCTTTTGTGACACCCCACTGCCACTGCTTAGTAGATATATTTATTATTTTATTCCTTTATTTCATATAAATACTTATAAATGACATTTAAAAATATTTTTATAAAAAAAAACATTTAAAAATATAAACAATAGTAGCCCACAGGTATCAGGAACAGGGTCCAAGCTACCGGCGCCATCGGTCAGGGCTCCCGGGAGAGGAACCTCCTAACAATGCGAGCCGTGTCCAGAAGTACCGCTTTCTGAATCAAGCCCTTGGTCCAGCTGCCCAACGAGAGCGTCCTCAGGTGTTGGTCGAGGCTCTTGGCTATTAAAAGCCACTATTTTACTAATTATTATAATCGATTTCAGGTCGGCGAGCAAATGCTGGAGTTCCTCGAGCAGTTCTTGGAGATGTTCCCAGAACTGCGATCCGCACCTCTGTTCGTAGCTGGAGAGTCTTACGCGGGGAAATACGTGCCTGCGCTGGCCATCCAGATCCACAGGCATAACAAGGATAAAACACAGGAACCTATCAACATGAAGGTACATTTGCTTATTCTTACATTAGGCAGAAGCCTTAAACGGACGGCGCCACGCTGTATTCGTGCCACATTACATGGGCTTAACCGTGCACCATATTCCATGAGCAATACCATTCGACTGACCGTCGAGACACGAGATGCAGACTCGGCTGAGTGCAGCCGAGTCTGCATCTCGTGTCTCGACGGTGTAGTGACATTATCCACAATAGCTTTCCATTCATAGCATATTGCTTCAACACCAGGGATAGGTTTAGGACAGCCCTACCCCTGACCACTGTCTTACTGTGTAGAAACGGACCTCCCGATAAAACACAGGAACCTATCAACATGAAGGTACATTTGCTTATTCTTTTGTGTAAGCCATTTGCTTTCAGAAACAAAAGCCAAGCGGGAGGGGTCATTAAAATTGGAGGATTTCCCATCCAGAAAAAAAAAACAAAGGAGCTAGTGGCTAAGTAATAACAGTATTGCCTATAGTCGTTAGTATAGTTGTAAGTATCCCCCCCCCGTCTCCAGATACCGTTAGCCTATAATAATCTTCATTAATCCTTCAGGGTATCGCAATTGGCAACGGTCTCGTGGAGCTCCGAGACATGATGCACTACAGCACCCTGTGTGAAGTGCTGGGCATCCTCGAGGGTGCTCAGGTAGACCACGTGGCATTGCTTGAGAAACAGGTCGTCAAGCTTATTGATGGCAAGAGGATGGTTGATGCTGCTAATGTAAGTTTAAGGATCTTTTTTAAATTATACTCGTATAACCTAATAGGTATTTAATAACCTCATCGGTAATTATATTTTCGAGCCGTTTGGCTGTGGGTTTCGAGCGCTCATGCTTTGTTCAAAGAAATCTTCAAACGGCTGGTTGACACTTCCTGTGACCCAAGGGCTGGTTTTTCCTTGGCTAGAGGCTTAGCCAATGCTTAGCCTCTGGCATAGGTCAGCCCTAGTCAACGTGGCCTAGCCCCCAGTGTCTAGGGTACACTATCAGTCAACAGCGATGTGGAGGAGTTTTTCTTCGTTTTTTATTTCGTTCAAATTCTGTTCAATATGTTCATTCCTTTGTTGTAGCAATTCTCGTAATTTAAGGACGTTAACAGTCTGATCTTAGTCTCAATCTGTCAAAAATACCTCTAATGTCCCTAAATTTTTGTAAATTTTTTGACATTGGTTGTCGCTGATGAGATTGCGCGTAGATTTTGAACGAACATTGTACGGGAATTGGCTTTCTGGTGGTCACTGTGGTGGTGGTGGGCGTATAGTATAATGATGAATGATAAATATCGAGAAGGCTTATCCTGGGGCTGTACAATAAGCCCTCATTTAAAAATTCTATGTTTCCAGAAATTCAACGAAACGATAGAATACATTAAGAAGCAAAGCGGCGTCAGCATATATAACTTCGTGGAGGACTCTTCAGCAGGAGCGCCGGAGTTTGAAGAGTTCATCAACAGGAGTGACGTCAGAGACCAGATCCACGTGGGGAACGTCACCTTTAACTATAACAATCAACTGGTCTATGAGAAGATGTTGCCAGACTTTGCCAACACGACGAAGCCTTTCATTGAGGAGTTATTGGAGCATTATGGGGTTTTAAGCTACAGGTAAGATGACGTGAAGAACTGAGGACTAACTAATCTTGCCTTACCATAAGAGCTTTAGGAAACGTAGTTTTAAACTAGGTATGAAGGTTTGCGGAACTTTAAGAATCAATAATTATCTCCTAGGCTCCAACGTGGCAATGTCGCCAGTCTCTTGGGTACATTATATCAGTCGAAAGCGATGCGGGGGAATATTTCGACGCCATATTTTAGTTTTAGTTCAGTTAGGATATTCTACCTCCTTTAAGTTAATCCGTCCAGGGAACCATACTTATTGGCCCTTGAAGTTGCTGGGTTTTACGAAGCATGATTTTATCACACTTCATACTAATAGTTTCTTCCGTATAGAAATACTTTCGGCCATCATTAGCGCCTTGATTCTTTGAACAGATTATACGCTTTCTAAGGAATTTTTGACTTCACTACTCCTAGGTCCCTAATTACAGTTTTGCTCATTTGCAGTGGTCAGCTCGACGTGATCCTGGCGTACAGTTTGTCGAAGCACATGTACGGAACACTGAAATGGTCGCGCCGAGAGTCCTACATACAAGCCCCTAGGAGGCGCTTGCGCAGATTCGTTAACGGATCCGTTGTTGGGTAAATAATAAAATTTATATTTTGCGTACACAACACTTAACCTGCATTATTGTTAAAACTTGGCTGGCAATATCCAGTCAGAAATTCATTACTTTCTGTCGCAATATAATTCCAGAATCTCCTATGTTCCAATTCCTCTTGAACGATCAGCTGTATAACATATATCTATAACACTTATTTTCTCTAAATTCATGTCTAACTATTTCAGGTACAAGAAGGCAGGTGGAAATTTCGTCGAAATACTAATTCGTGGAGCCGGACACATGGTGCCACTGGACCAGCCAGAGGTAGCGAAATTCATGATAGACAGCTTCATACAGGAATTTAAATAAATGTTAATTTATCTAAAAAATAATATGTTTTATTTTCTATTCCTTACAATAATTACACGATATTTACAACAGTAAGTATTAAAACTAAAAGGCACTGAGGGATATGTAGGCCTTGGCAGAAATATAGACTAGTTCATCATACTTATACAAAAAGTTAACTTGGCATCACATTGCCGTTTATTAAATTAAGATTCTAATTGATGTCATGTTCTGTACTTTGATTTGGTATACAAAAAAGATTTTTCTTCACACATACAATTCAATACATGCTTGAGATCTAGTAAAACTTGTTTTTTTTTTTATTTGAAATGGGTTTGCTCTAGTCTAGGTCAGAGGTGACAGAGACAAAGTCTACGATGGAGTGAGCTTACCCAGAAGAAGCCTGTAAATAGTTAATAAAAAAACAAGTTTTAGTTTTTTTTTACCAACCGGTTCCCAATAAATAAAAAAATCATCTTTATTAAGTTTCCCGATTGTATTATACAGGCATTATACGTAGCAGGGACATCGACGCGCCGCCGGTTAACGTGGATTATGGGTAATTTTCTTAGTAGCAAGTTTTCTTCGGTTACTAAGAACAAAAAAAAATGCTGTTCCGTACATTTTGAGCGCGTAGGTATCGCACTTTTCTATGAAACAGTTGATTAATTTTTTGATAAGTGATGAAAAATTTCTACTAAGAAAAAGGTCTAGAATCATGTGCTAAATTCATGATTACAGTTTGCTCGTCGTTGTCCCTGCCACCTTGAAGCTTAATTTCAACTTCAATGACTTCTCTAGCAAAAATTTAACCTGTCATTTCTACAGACGGAGCTGGGAGTCTCCTATGCTACACTATGAGGACTACGCTTCATGCAATATGGTAATAGTAAAAACAACCCAAGCATATGCTTGTCGATAAGTTAGAGGAACCGGACGTTTATCAACGTTCAAAAATGCTACGCACAACCGCTCAACGATTTCTGGCACAACCTGAGTACGAGTAACAACAGTTCTGAACACATTCAATACTTAAAACATAGTAGAAGTAATACTGGTCTCTTCAACGTTATTGTATAAATAGGCATCGGTCCGTCTCTTCCACCTCAGACCATAGACCACGCCACAGACTAGAGCGAGAAGCAGCAGTACATTCAGGATAATGCTTACAACCATCACACTTTGAGTCCCAGAAGGTGATTCCCCAGGAATTTGCAGTATAGTCTTCGAAATGCCTTCAGTGTCATCATCAATGTATGCAGCTGTATCTTGAGCCATAATGTTGTAGTTAGGTGGTAATGGCATGTCTAAACCCCTGATGAAGAAGGAGATCAGCTCCAAGGTTTCTGCTGGCTTGTCCATTGGGACTAGATGGCCTGCACCTCGGACTAAGACTTCGGTCAGACTGCCGCCGCTTTTTACATATCTGAAAATATAAAGAAAGTGTTTAATAATCGTGTTATTCTATAATGATTCAATGGTAAGCTTGTAGACCTTAGGCTCCTTTTTGTTAGGACTTTAACTATTATGGTCATCAGTATCAAGTTTCCGAGTTCATGGTAATCTATTGATTGCCATAAACTCGGTAATTTAGATATAGAGTAGCATTCGTAAAAGCTCGTCGAAAATGGATGCTCTTTTGGACAAATATAATTAATGTAACGATCGATTTTATCCGGCATGTGATATGAACTATCTCGTCATATCTTATCGCGCTCAGGCACTATTTCTATTGTCAGGATAATGTTTGATTGTGATAACTCACCCAGCGACCCTGTTTTCAAACCACCACGGTGCGCGCGACGCGTTCAGGAACTGGTCACGCTTGTTCCAGTGCCAGTGCTTCCTGCGAGCCTTAGCGTTGGGCACACACGGAGCTGTCAGGTCCATTTGCCCGCTAGAGAGAAACAATTTAATTAATTTTGTACTTGATAAGAAATTAACGTATCTCCTTGCAACTGCTTGCTAGACCGAATCCAGTGCGGATTACCAATTCTTCGCCAACAGTATGATGGCCGTTTAATGGCTTTTTTGTATTATGTCGATAACTTATAAAACCTCAGACTATTCAAGGTACAAAATTTAAGAAATATAGGCACATAGGATAACATACCACACTATACCAAAAAATAGCATCGAATGTAATTACTAAAGGCTCCTACAAACAGGGGCGACACGCGATATAATCGCGCGCGACACAAAGGCACCGCTCGTTGCGCGACATGCGGTGCCTTTGTGTCGCGTGTCGTGTCGCATCTGTTTGAAGGAGCCTTAATGCGAGCTTGTATTACACACAGGTGACACAGGTGAGTATTTTATTTTCACCGCACGGCGAATATACTTAGACTGTCTAAATGGTAATTCGGCAACGTCGCAGGAGACTAAAATCGCAAGTTCCAAAGTAGAGTTGATTTCGATTTTTGTCGTGCGGCGACAGGTCGCATGCGGCGGGTGACTAAAATCGACCGTGAAAATGCTCAGTCGCAAGCGATCGCCCGCCGCTGAGGTCTATAATTTTGATGCAAAATGAACTAGTTACCTGCGATTTTTATCGACCTGTGTAACTGGGGTGGCGATTTGACTTGTGAGACGATTTGGTAAGTGACCAGCCGCAAGACGGAAATCAACACAGTATAAATCCCCCATTGACAATAGTTAAAACCAAAAACGAACACTGAAAATAATCAGTTTCTTACCAATAAATAAGTATTCGGTAATGATTTAGCAGCATCTCAATCTTCGACCGAACTTCACTCAAGAAGTCAGGAGTAAGCTTTTTATGAGCGGTTCCGTTGTGAAAGGCGAACTGTATGCTGCCAACGTGCAGTGCCTCGGACACTTCAGGTTTTCGGATGTAACTGACGAAGTCATCCAGGTGGGTTATGGTGTCAACTAGGATATTGAAGGTTTGCTGCTGCATCGAGATGTCATCTAGCCTGTTTAGTAGTTCTTCGCGCAGCTGGAATTATAAAAATAACAGATTAAGAAAAACAGACAGACAGTTATCTTTTTTAAATAAGATATTTCGAAAATGTTCTCTACTAACTTTTTAGACCTTTGTATCCTGCTTATGCGTATGAAGTTTCATTAAAATCGGTTCATTAATTTCGAAAAATAAGGGCTTGAAAGTTTGTATGAAATGCCGTACGGCGTAAACTCTCTTAAGTTCGAAAAATACGCTTGATTTAAACCATAATTGTTTTGAGTCATCGTTTTCTCACCTTCCCCAACCACCTCCACTTCGACCGGTTCTGTGCTTTCCACACCCAGCGAATTCCTGCGGCCTTCACAAGGTTTATTTTGAGTAATATAGTTAATTTTATTTATGTTTTTTACTCACTAATGTCGCAGATTCCGAGTCCTCGCTAAGAATGGCCTTGTTGTAGGCGTCCTGGAGCGGTTTGACAGCCTGCAGGCCCTGGCTGTCGATCAGGCCCCACTGGTAGTAGATCGAGCTGTAGTCTGCTATGCTGTCGCGACTCAGCACTGGGTTGCCCATTATTATACCCTGGAAATTAGAAATAAAAGCGTCAGTTATAGTGGTCATTATGAAATTTCGGATCTATGGTCGCCGCCTCGCATGCACGAGGTTGTGGGTTGGTGAGTTATCAATTTATATGTAACTAGCAGCGCTCCACGGTTTTACCCGCATGAGTGTCGATCCCGTTGGAATATCGGGATAAAAACTATCCTATGTTCCTTCCCGGGACTCAAACTATCTCAATACCAAATTTCATCTAAATCGGTTCAGCGGTTCAAGCGTGAAGTGGTAAGAGACAGACAGACACATTTATAATATTAGTATGGATTTACGGTACTTAATGGAACAAAAAAACTACTTTAAAACAATTTCTGTCTGTCAGTCCGTTTGTTCCGGCTAATCTCCAAAACGCCTGGACCGATATTAACTTAGGCTAGTTTTATTTTAGAAAAATAATTAGTAAAGAGACATATGATTATTTTCCGACATCCACGCGAACGAAGTCGCGGCTACAGCTAGTTATTAATAAACTATATCATTTTTCACACACACAAGTAGTCAGTTTCACGGTTCAGGGAGACAGTGCACCTGAAGTATCAATCATTATTGAGAATCTAATTATTATGTAAGTTAACATGTCATGGGCAAAAGTAATAAATAAACGCATACAAAAAATAATGTCAACATTAATGAAGGCAATCAGTACACCAGCTGCTATTACGACATATTTTGTTTGAGTGAGCACTCTATGGAACCATTTATTACATACTAGCTGCGCCCCGCGCTTTCACCCGCATATGTGTCCATCCCGAGGGAATATCGGGATAAAATGTATCCTATGTCCTTTCCCGGGACTCAAACTATCTCTATGTCAAATTTCATCTAAATCGGTTCTGCAGTTTAAGCGTGAAGAGGTAACAGACAGACAGACACACTTTCGCATTTATAATACTAGCAGCGCCTCGCAGATTCACCCGCGTAAGTGTCGATCCCGTGGGAATACCGGGATAAAAAGTATCCCATGTCCTTTCCCGGGACTCAAACTATCTTTATACCAAATTTCATCTAAATCGGTTCAGCGCTTTAAGCGTGAAGAGGTAACAGACAGACAGACACAATTTCGCATTTATAATATTAGTATGGATTGATTTTTACTATAACATAAATAAATAAATACGTCATGTGCGTATATCCGGTGTTCCGATGTATGAAGGCTATGGCAGCTGATCAATAGCGGAAAGTGCGTTTCCTGTTTACTGAATACCCTTATTTATATCTACTTCCAAAATAAATTACAATTTTATTAATATTTTTCATTGAAATATTGGTAATTTTTGTCGGACTCATAAACGAATGGTTTCTGAATCCGACTCGCACTTGGCCGATTTTTTATACACGTAATCAAATTATTTTAAAACTACTAGGTATTAACTTATTATTTATGATTATTTGAATCAGTTTTAATTCTAACGGTTATCTAGAAGTAATTAACATTTCATTATCTAAAATATTATTATGTAATCAATGAAAGACGTACCTACTTATCGATATTTTAAAAGCGAATTATTATACAAATTAATGTCTATATTAACCAGTGTAACAGGTTTAAATGATTTTTCGTTTTCAACTTTTTAGATTCAATAGTTTACAAGTATTTTGGTCATTGATAGACGAGTAAAAGGCATGAAGATGAATACAGACGTAAGCGCAGTGGTAGACCGTAAAATTCAAATTTTCTTTAGTTTTTTTGAAATTTGCAGGTCAGTGTCAGGTTTTATCTTTGTCAATAAATAATTCGCAACTATAACAGATAAGTATTTACAGAATTATATTCATTAGAATCGTTAATATATCTCTATAGATTTGTTCCACAAACACTTTTCCACAAGAGATTTGTTCTCATGGCACAAATCTAACTCAGGAAGATGTATTAATGATTCTAATGATTATAATTCCGTAAATACGTACCTGTTATAGTCGCGAATTATATTTTGATCAAGATACAACAACCTGACACTGACTTGAAAATTGCTAAAAACTTAAGGAAAATAGAATTTCGCGGGCTACAACTGCGCATTCACCTTAAGTAAATTAAAGTAAAAGGCAAGAAGATAATAAAGATGAATAAAGTCGTACCTAATCTTAAGGGCCTTACTCTCGTTTAGTACCGTAACTCGGTCACTTTATGAAGCTTATAACTCATTAACGGTTTGGTTAGAAGGTCTGTAAAAAATATATGTTTGCTATAGATTCATGTACAGCATTTTTGAAACAGGGTTTTTTCATAAGGCTAATACTTTTGCCTTAAAAAAATATTTACCAAAACGCTATTTTCGCTAACATTTGCTTATAACTTCTAAACGGCTTTGATGTTTGGAAATATTTTTACACTGAAAAATTGGTGGTTAGAGGTACTACATATTTGAAATAGCGTTTTTAAATCAATCAATAGTTGCAAAGACAATGCCCCATTTTGAGATATAGGTTCAGAGGTGCTCTGCGCGGGCGCGGGCGGCAGTCGTGCGTTAGCACTGAGACGGGGTGGCTGTGTCGCTCGCTGCTCCGCCCGGCTATCGATCGACTACGCGCGTTTGGCTGTGTTAGTGCAAATATTTATGAACGAATTGTATCAGTATGCGTTTATAGATTAGCTCGCTGCAGAGGGCCCATTTCTATTGTCCGCATGGACGCTTTATTAGTGGTGCCATTTCTAAATACTGTTTTTTTTTATATTGTTTATTTTGTAAATTCATATGTATAAGATAATTTGTAAATAAATAAAAATGCCAAAGCAAAGCAAGTCAAGAAAAATACGTTTTCTCTACGACGACGCACCGTTTTATAGATATTAGCGAAAAACTCAAAAGTGGGAATTTTTATACCCCCCACTCCGGCTCACCTCCTAGACGCGGGGACTTTTAGTATGTTTACTCCCTAAGCACTCTGAGCAACTTTCTGAAGAAATCGCTCAGGGCCCAGCTCACGCACTCTACACCTCTTTTTGGTTTATTCGTTGAGTGGACTAATAAGTATCTATCTATCTTAGATACTTAATCTTATAAATAAAAATCTTTAAAACTTTATCTAATAAATAAAATTGGAGTGTCTGTTTGTAATATTAAAACAACCGCTTCAGGCCATTTTATTTTGACTGTTTAGAAAATAACTACTTATTCACAATAAAAAAAAAATGTTTTCAAATACCTTAATTTATAAAAAATGAGCATTCTTAGTTGTCAATCTACGAGTAGGTATTTGCATTACTGAGTTTATTGATTACTACCTTCTCATATTCTTGTGCGGATTTATTTCTGTGACTGGGACTTTCACTAGCAGATAGGTGAATAAGGAGTAACTTAGGCTACTTTTATTTTAGAAAAAAAAAAGAAAATAGGTTCCCACGAAAAAAAATTAAAACCTATGAAATGAAATATTGAATAATATCCGATTCAAATAGGGAGGAGGCTACGTGTGAGGTACTTAACCAAATGTAAATAAATCATAATAAAGAAACGGAGTATAGTTTTTTTATTTTTTATAAGTGGATCCTATACGTGAAGATTCCTTAATCTCCAATGAAATTGATTGGATAAATAATAAAATAATATAGTGTTTTTGTTTTAGCCCAAGGAAATCGTTCACCAAATATTGTATATAAAAATGCTAATACGAAAAACTAAAAATAAATAATAATTAAACTAAAATGCAAAAACGATCAAAAAGAACTAAATGGAGAAATATTAGAAGAATTTCAATAAAATTAGCATAGGTATTTCTTTACGTGGCGGTGAATAGACCACTTTTATGTATTTGAGGGGGTGAAGCAGATGAAGTGGGATACGAATAGTGCCCGCCTTGGGCGGGGTGCACCGCGCGGATTTCGTCGATGAGCGACTTCCATTATATTTAGAAGCGTAATTTCGCGACTCGAATAAGATGCACGATTGCCTCCGCGCTCTACTGTCCGGATTCTCACTGCGTAATCACCAGGTTCGAATCTCAGTGGACGGCATATCTTTAGTTTTGTTATTTTTTAATTATAATGTACAAGTTATCTTTTGTTTTGTTATTTTTTAATTATAATGCGCATATTTTTATTTTCTTATTTTTAAAATAATTCAATAAGTAATTGTTATTTTCATAAAAACAATCATTTTTATTCCTATAGTTATTTTTCTTCAGAATCTAGAGTAATATAATAAAAATAAAATAAAAACGTCCACCAAGCTTGATTCGGAAAAAAATTATATACCTACAGTGTTTTACAAAAGAGTGTAAGCAATAATAATATAGTCTGAAAATTTTCAAACAAGAAAATCGGCAAAAAGTAAAATAATAATTAAAAAAACATATCAAATAAGAAAATAAAAAAAAAACAAATATGGAAAAGTTTGTATTTGAAGCCGGGCGTTAGTGACTAAACTATGGTGACGTGACGCACGAGACCACTAGACCAATCGAGCTGTTGTAGTGTATGTCGAAATTACGCGTCATAATCTGTACAAACAAAATATGGTGTGTACAAAAAAGTAGGTACTTACTTTACAATTTGTTTCGTCGAATAAGATCTCTTTATTGCCTTCCGTTTATTTTCTTGTTGACCATTTTTTATATACTGCATGTCGATTCTGTAAAAATCTCACCGTGAATACTTGCGTGGAGTGAGCTGTCAGTGTCATCCTACTGATGCTAGGGATTGACCAAGCAAACATTTACAATCATGATCGATTTTAATAATATTTTTTAATGCTAATCCTATTGATATTTTTATATAATTCAAAGCTAGTATTTAAGTGGTCAAAACATTAATATTTTGTGGGGTTTTACTGACAATAAAATTGCAAAACAGAAGCGCAGTCAGAATCTCAACCTTGTTTTTTTTTTTCTTTTTTCCCTAGACTAGTAAGTCCTTATATAGCCAGACAGCGCCAGCGCCTAACGCGCTTGCGCGGCGTGAAATATGGCTCATTCCGAATTAAGTCATCATCGCACACAGCGCTCACATAAATAATTTGCGAAAACGTATTCTCTATGACACAATGACCGAAACCGGTTTGAACTGTCAAAATACCACGCTTGACAACCGTACGGCGTGGTAAGATTATGCGGGGAATAATAGATAAATACCATACAGCAGAATAATTGGGGTCAAGGTGTAAGCACGCTGTAGTCGATTACAGTGCAATTCGGAATGTACCATATATCACTCCACTCGAATCTCGTAACCATGGCAACACCACCTCGGCGTCAACAACACCTCCACCAGCCGCGTTTTGATTGACGAATACCTCGTCTTTTTCTACTTTAGAGTTACACATTTTGAAAATCGCTCAACGAAAACTTTGCTTAATCTGCCCCTTGGCAGACTCTAAGGCAGGGTCGCCATGGTGTATTATATTAATTATTAATATTATTACCATAATTTCCTAATGTTCTTATACATGACGCCTTACAAGTTAAATATGTAAAAACAAATCTCTAATGTGATGAGTGACTAACGCGCAAGCGCGGCGTGATCTTATCACTTCACCTTCACTCCACCCGATTCACGACATTAAATGTCGTGAATCGGGTGAAGGGAAGGTGAAGTGATCACGCAATCTGCAATGTGATAACGACAGTGATTAACGCGCAAGCGCGGCGTGATCTTATCACTTCACCTTCACTTCACCCGATTTACGACAATTAGTGTCGTGAATCGGGTGAAGTGATCACGCCACACAAACTACGTGGGATTACATTCTATGGTCCGTCAACTAGGCATCCGTTAGCACTCGATGACTTGACACACTCGGTTATCTCTTCTAATTCAATAGTTTTGGGTTAATAACAACGCTGAACATCGTCGCAGTCTTTACTAGACTCGATCTACAATTGCTCATTGACGCACATTCGTGTAATTTACATGCGGGGCCGCAGTCTGTGCGACATGCACTAAGTAAAACCCCACAAAATATTAATGTTTTGACCACTAAAATACTAGCTTTGAATTATATAAAAATATCAATAGGATTAGGCTAAAAAAATATTATTAAAATCTCTTTTATGATTGTAAATGTATGCTTGGTCAATCCCTAGTATCTGGTAAGATGACACTGACAGTTCACTCCACGCTCACTTCACCTAAGTTTTCACGGTGAGATGGTTACAGAATCGCACTGCAGATAGTACAAACATTTACACCAACAACATAACTTAGAAAAAACTAATCAAAAAATAAAATATAATAAACAGCTTTCATCAACAAACAGATACCAAAGTACGTACCTACACTAGGTACCGACTCGAAATAATTGCAAGACTTCAAAGTATTTTATACGGCTACTCGCTCAACTACATAGGTACCCAACGCGTCAGTTTTCGCAAATGCGATCATTCTCCTTATCAATTAGAGTCTACGGAACAATTTCGTATGAAAGTATTTTTACTTTAATGGTTTGTGAAAATATTAATTGTAAACGCGATTATGCTCCTTATTCATAGAAGGTAACGGGTCAATTTCCTATGCAAGTATTTTTACTTCCAACTAAGATTGAAAATAATAATTGTAAAACAAAAGAATCTTCGTTTATTTGTAGAATATTTAACATAATTATTGGTTAGCAACTCGGCATTCTTATTTCACGTGTATACTTAAAATAGTACATTACTTCAGAGGGAAGAAAGTGACAGTTCCATACCGAGATTATGGCATTTGCGCCACGAGCTTGCGAGGGGCGCAAACCATTTGAGGTATGGAACTGTACTTTATCCTGAGGGATGTATAGTGCTTTTTATTACACCTACGAGGAAAATTATGGACATATAAGTATTGTTGTATCTGCATTTAGATTTTTCCGGCAACAGATTATCAACAATTTCTTGGGCCGTCTCTAATAGTTCTGGCGGTGTGTTAGGGATAACATCATCACTGTCGCTCGAAGTATCCATATTTTTCAAAAAACACAAAGATAAATGTGTTTTTGCGAAAATGCGCGGGCTTTTCCATTTTTTATTCGCCCGTTTCTGGAGTAGGCTAAGATCATAAGGTCATGCAGCCACTTCTTCCGTGATTCCACGCGTTTTATATACAAAAATAATTTCGTTTTTAATTTTCTGTATGCACCAAGGAGGTTGGTAACTGGTAAAAAAAAAACTGTATGTGGCCAGTAACAATTTACTTGAAATTTAATTAGTAGACAGTAAAAATCTCTTGGCAGTATGACTGCTGACAAATTAAAAAAAAGAAAAACCGGGTATGTAATGGAATTTCATACATTTTTCCCACCCTTGGGTCGAAAGGATTTTCATACAAACTTCCATACCTTGGGATGAAAGGATTTGAAGGGCGGGATAAAGGCGTTTCTTCCCTCTAATTGGTATAATTAGTATGTATTTTCAGAGCAGGTGTGATAAAAAATATTTTTCATGTTTGATGTGAGACTCGAACCCGAACGTTCGCCATGCGAGGAACAGTGCTAGCCACTTTGGCCACCGTAACGCTTGCAAAACTTATTGAAATTTGTAATAACAATCATGTGGCCAATTTGTAGTGTTGTCAAACATTCTTATAGTACTAATATTGCTATGCCATAGTTTTGTGAGATTGCTAGTCGACTTCTGACTGTTTTTGTAATATACCAAAATATTTTTTTTTACAATTTTTGTCTGTCTGTCCGTCTGTCTGTCTGTTTGTTCCCGCTAATCTCTGAAACGGCTGGACCGGTTAAGACGGGACTTTCACTAGCAGATAGGTGAATAAGGAGTAACTTAGGCTACTTTTATTTTAGAAAAAAAAAGAAAATAGGTTCCTACGAAAAAAAATTAAAACCAATGAAATGAAATATTGAATAATATCCGATTCAAATAGGGAGGTTGTATTATACTCCGTTTAATTAGGTACTTCCAAATGTAAACAAATCATAATAAAGAAACGGAGTATAGTTATGTTTATAAGTGGATCCTATAGCTACGTGAAGATTCCTTAATCTCCATAGAAATTGATTGAATAAATAATAATATAATAATATAAGTAGTGTTTTTGTTTTAGCCCAAGAAAATCGTACACCAAATATTGTATATATAAAAAGGCTAATACGAAAAACTAAAAATAAATAATAATTAAACTAAAACTGCAAAAACGATCAAAAAGAACTAAATGGAGAAATATTAGAAGAATTTCATTAAACATGCATAGGTATTTCTTTACGCGGAATACAGAATTAATAAGTTATCGTAAACTCTGCGAACTCAACAATAACTTTTTTCTTAAATTCCACGCGGACGAAGTCGCGGGTAACAGCTAACTACAAAATATATCAGTCTTGCATCCGCCATTCCCTTCTGGAATCGTAGGCAAAAATGGCGACCTACGTGCGGCATGTCTGCGCTTCTGCATATTCTTTGAATTTCGTTTTAGTGTACCGCGCCACCGCACGCGTTTTACGTAGGACGCTTAGCTCCGCCCACATGCACAAGGTCAGTGAGCCATCTATACACCTTAAGTAAATGTCAGTTATATAAGCTATATTATTTTTTATTATATCCATCTACTGTCGCAGTCTCAAGTGCATAGTAGAGTAATAATTACCACCAAGATTAGAGAGCTGTAGATTCAATGACATAACACTACTATTTAAAAATTATAAGTATGTGCTATGTAGGATGTACTTTCCTAGCATCGCTACTGGGAAAAACAGCAAAATTCACAATACATATTTTTTGTATAAACTTAACAATGTGTTGTGAAGTCATTCACGGTACGGTCAGCATAAAAAGTTTCGTAATGAAGAGAGACTTACGATTATTATTATGTATTATTTTTTACTACATTTCGCGGAGATTTAGGATTTTCAATTGAATCTTCTGTGTTTCTAAATTGCTGAACGTATTCTTATTTCTTAAAATATACTGGCAGATCATATTGATTTTTAACACGTTTATAAAAAAAAATACAACAAGCTACATTAATGCAACGGTGAACCCGGCCAGTGGTGGTTGATGAACATTGTATGGCTTTAGTCAACAAGTCTGACAAACCCCTCCGCCCGCTGCAGGCCGGAGAAAATCCATGAATATTTTCATAGGCAAGAACAAGAACAAAAGGTACAGAACACTCCTTTAAAATCATAAATATCTTATAATGTTCCTCACTGCTGGGACACAGGCCTCCTCTCTTCGTGAGCGAGTGGGCTATAATCTACCACGCTGATCCAATGCGCGGCTGTCCCATTTCAAAACCTAGTAAGGGACACTTTTTACAAAAAGTCGTTTTATTGCATAATCTTGCTAACCTAGAAGGTCTCTACCAAATACAAAAACACCAGCGTTTTAAACATACATAAAAGGAGATATATTTAAGCATCGATACCTAGTAAGTGCACCTTTCACTCCCGAGTGACCATTTTAAAACCTAGTAAGTCACTTTAACCTATTCAAAAAATACTTTCCATAGGCTGACCAATATGTATTACGTTTATGCGCTCTCCTATAAAATTTCATTTTAAGTCCTTACTAGGTTTTGAAATAGGGCAGCCGTGCGGGTCGGTAAGTAGATGACACGTCTTCGAATTTTTGGTTCCAAGACTTGACCGGTTTCGGTTTTGAAACACGGGTTGGAGGTAAATTCGAAAAGCAAAGCTGCCTAACTTAATTAGTCCATTTTACATTATTATTAAATTCATCGAATTTGAATGCCGCCGTGAACGCTGACCATATCTCAAAACATTTTTGCTCTGAATCAAGGACGATTAGGTACACGGATGCTAGCCTCAAAATGATTGTTAACATGAGGACATGACCTTGTCAATTAGTTGTTATATTAATAATTTCGAATCATTTGCGTCAATTGACTTTTGATGAGATTGCCTTGCTGTTTAGTTTCCGTTATTTAAAGTGAGGTGTCAGTTTATTTAACCTCCATTTAATGGGATTTTAAAATGTATATACACAGACTAATTTAGTACTATTATAGTTTATATTGGACATACATTTAATAATAGAGTTGAGTATTGACTGACACACAACGTCACGCTTGTGTTTCTCGAAGGGCTAGGCATGGCTGTGTGTGTAGCTCTTTCCGCCAGTTACAAATGTTTTAATTCCCATGTTATATGAAGGGGAGCTTCTTGCAATAACCGTGCACAAATCCTCATTCCGGGTTGCTTGGAAAGCTCTGATGGAATTTAAACATGGCCGACTTGAGGTTCTAAACCAACAAAATGTGTTACGCAATTAGGGTGCAGGAACACCTAAAATCAAATATAACGAGCCGAATGTATGTACTTACAAGTTTATAAACCGGGAGAATTCGTTTAAATAAATTCGATTGTATGATTTAAATGATTCTCCCCATTTAACTTTAAGTAGCAGTTTAGGCTGTGCGAGAGTCTTACGAACATACCGAATTCTTTTAAATATTATTATTAGCGACCCGTCCAAGCTATTTACTAAATGGAAAGTTAAGGGCAATACGCCTTTATGGTTATTAACAACTAACCCCATAAAAACAGCCAGCAAGTCGATCTGTGAAGTTTCTTGCCAGCTCCTCTCCGCAGGAGAAGACCGATTGAAACCGTGCACCTAGCTTCTGGCGTTTTTTTTTTTTTTCTGATGTATGGTAGGTTTATGTGAAATAAAATATTTTGATTTAGAATTCAAGTTCACTTCACTCTGTTTTGACTGTGAGATTTATAGAAACTAATAGACCGGCTACGGATGGAAACTTCACCTCACGCTCAGCAGACGTGCTTGACCAACGCTTGCTTGCAGTCTCATAAGTACAGTCAACCGAATACTCTGGTAACACTTGCACTGCGAAAATCACTCTTAACGCGACGACATAAAGGCGCTGTCAAGCTTACCACTTATGTGCGAACCGACTGTACCTACCAATTAAAATTTTTAAGTTCATAAATTAAATTAAACTTTGTACCTGTAAATTGACATCCAGGACACCGATGCTACGGTCCTGCTCCAGTATTTTCACGCCGAGAGCTGGTAGGTAGCGGCCTGCATATGATTCTCCAGCTATGTAGAGGGGGGCTTTGCTGACCTCTGGAAAGACTAGCCGGAACTGCCTCAGCGCACTGTATAGGTGCCTTGAACACTGAAACATTAAACATTTTGGTTTATGAGAAAACAGCTTTAGAGCTTGCATTCCTAGCTCCCAAATTCAATAATCATCATCAATACAGCCGAAAGACGTCCACTGCTGGACATGAGGACATGACACAAGCCTCACCCAAAAAAAATATTGTAGCATAAAATGGCTCCGGCCACCGTCGCGAGCCTGCGGGCGGAGAGTAATGGGTAGCTCACCGTCCGATCAGGATCACGCCCGTGCCGGACGGCGCGTACGTGTTTTCCACGCGCGCCTCAAAGAGATGTCAGCATCAACCGAAGGGGCCCGTCAGGGTCGAAGCCTGCCGGGTCAGCGGGATTGTCCGAAAGGGTTACCGCTGGCCCGGAACATAAAGGGCTAAGAAAGGAACACGGGTGGGTTTTCGTTAGTAAGAGTCTGACACTCCCTTCCGCTCCACTCAGAGCGGGAGGGGTCATTTGATGATTTCCCATCCTCAAAAAAAAAAAAGCATCGCCACTGCGACCGGTTCTGATGAGCTTCTCGCATCCAGCGGATTCCTGCGGCCTTCTCAAGGTTATCTATCCACCTTGTGCGAAGCCTTCCAACGCTACGTTTTCCGGTTTGTGGTCGCCACAAGGTACAGAAATAAAATAAAATATTAATGAATCCATACTAATATTATAAATGCGAATATTATAAATGCGAAAGTGTGTTACCTCTTCACGCTTAAGCCGCTGAACCGATTTAGATGAAATTTGGTATAGAGATAGTTTGAGTCACGGGAAAGGACATAGGATACTTTTTATTCCAATATTCTCACGGGATCGACACTTATGCGGGTGAAACCGCGGGGCGCTGCTAGTAAATAATAAAATAATAATACCCAAATAATAAAATAATAATACCCAAATCACGCATGTATTTCCCAAGGAGATAGTCAGCGGTGTATAGCGTACAGTACCCGGCGATAAATATTGCACATCGACCTTTGGAAAGAGACAATCGACTAATTTCGACTTCGTAGAGCGTTATCTCTGTCGCACGAAATACAAACAGTCCGGTATCTATTAGGAGCTGTTAAAACAAATTATGATTTGCTTCTTTTGATAATTATTTTTATTCTTTGTATAAAATCGATAGAATCGAATAGGTCGATGTGCAATATTTATCGCCGGATACTGCACCTTGTCATCAACTGGGCACAAATCTAGAATTTGTGCTGGCCGCTACCGAGATATCTCTGATGGAATACCCAAATAGAACTTCGTAAAAGTTTGCAGAAATTGAATCATGAAGTCATGATGTTATTTTTAATAAACATAGAATTTGCCTTTTTTTATAACTCTCCGCTAAGCACACGTGCTTACAAAATATTTCAAGGTAGACAGATTAGGTATACTTAGTTAGATATATTTGTGTCGAGAATTCGTGATCCCACTGTAGGAAACTAGCTGTTTTTGCATAAATCTCGAGTTCTTGATACTTATTAATTACTTATTGTTGCTACTGTGAAGTTTTTAAAGGAGATAAGCATTATTTCTCATATGAATGACAATTTAACAAGTACGAAAATTATTTCATTTCTCAGTGTCTATTTAAAGTGGTAAAGTAAGGTACTTAGGCTAATGTTAAAATAGGGTAAAAATATGATACGAATATAGAAAAAACTATAAAAAAATTAAAGAGTTGAGAAGAAGCACAAAGCGTTATAGCATTTGTACTACTTTTTAGGCCAGCTGTTTTGACAAGTTTGTGCTCTAGGCATTATTTGTGACGAATAGAAGGTACCTTTATTCAAACTTGTCTCAAATTAATATTATTTCAAGTTAAAAACCAACTTTATTTTAATGGGAATTAAGTTGATTTCAGAGTGACTAGTACTATTGAAAAAATTATAAAATGTTTTAAGTTGTAGCGTAAACTGAACTTTATTGTGTAGGATTTAAAGTTATTTTTCCATAAACTCATATTTGTTTACATTTTTGGCAAATAAATCGCGAATGCAGATTAGTTAATTGTAATTACCTACTTCATCAACTTTTTTAGCTGTCGATACAAACAAACAACACACTTCCTATACCCACATTGACACACCTACATTTTATAAGAATCTATCGTTCTTCAAGCGTAACCGCTGATATAGACGTCTTGTACAATAATTTATACTAATTAAAAACAACATTATCAACATTTTCTGAGTGGCAAAAACCATCAATATTGAAGTAAGTAGTTTCAGATACAGTAGCTTAGTTGAACAACAATACAAACTTTACTACATACGCGGAAGTTTTGTAACACGCTTCATTGAACTCCTGGCAAATACGAGAGTGTACGGACAGCAACGAAAGTTGATTAGCATTAACTTTACAATTAGGTATATGCTACAATAATCTTTTCACGCTCGAATGACGCTTTGAACTTTTGGTAAACATTTGTGCAATTGTTTTGTGAAATGTATTGAAAAAACAAAATGGTGGCGGTAGTTCCGCTTGTGGCCACGCGCCAAAGATCGACCGCCACACGTCAAAAAATTAAAAACATGCCCTCGACGTCAAATGTTATGTAGTCGAACCGTGGCGTGCTGTTTGTCATCTATACATGACTGTGGCAGTCAAAAGGTTAAAGGTTAACATAAGTTCTTACCCCAAGGAAAATGGGCAGGAAGAAAAACAATATTAGGTATCTTCAGCTTTCAACATTTTATGTAATACTTATACCTATATACTTTTTTTATATATTCACAAAGATACAACAATTTCAATTTACAAGCTATCACTAATATATATATATAGTATACAGTATGTTAACTAACAGAGGGCGTTCCCGTTAACCCGCAATAGTATAAGCATCCATACATGCTAAAAAAAATATTATCATTCGAAAATAAAATGTTTTTATTTTTTTTTATATTAAAATATTCACTAAAAATCGTAAATTGATACTCTATTTATTTAATTAATTCTAATTTATTTAATTAAATAAATTCCGACATTGCTGTCCTTCAAGTACGCGTGTACAGAGTGTTTGTTTAACGTATCAATTTACGATTTTTAGTGAATATTTTAATATAAAAAAAAACATTTTATTTTCGAATGGTAATATTTTTTTTAGCATGTATGGATGCTATACTATTGCGGGTTAACGGGAACGCCCTCTGTTAGTTAACATACTGTATATATATATATTATATATAAAATATACAAGTATGTAATTAAAAATTAAGAAAAAGGCTGAAGCTCATTGGCCATCAAAAAAATTCGTCCGCATCGCTGTCAATGGATAAACGAGTAGTGTCCAAAAGGCTGGCAGCATTACGACGTTGGATGGCAATGCTGATTCTACTTTGTATAAGTAATTATTTTTCATGTGAAGTTCTGAGATTTGTTAGTTACAAATCTCAGAACTTCACAATTAAAAATATTTTTTGAACATTTCTGTGATTTATAAAACCGAAATTAACTGAGTATTGTTGCTGACTGTACGAGACCAGTAATAAAGGATACCTAATACTTTTAAGCGATCGTCACGACACATTTGAAAACAATAAGCCCTGGTCATAAATTACAGACATTAAAATGTTAATAATATATTATTAATTATCACGCAGTTTAATATTGATAGATTGATCGACACTCGACGGAACTTATTTAGATTGGTCGAATCGTTTCTATTACAATTGCAACTACCAATTAGATTAGGTACTTTAAACCTGAATTTGTAAATTACAAATTGAATTGCATAAAGCTAAAACAGAAACCCTACGTAAAACGGGTTTTCTAGTTAGTAGGTACTAACAATATAGTTATAATAATTCATTCCCTCATAATGTAGGTACTTACCTACATTATGAAGGAATATACCTACCTAGGTACAGTCACCAAAAGAGATAAGTAACCAGGATCGTCGGATATAGTTGAAGTTTAATAAGAAACCATTAGATGTTTTCGAATTAAATTAAATTTGCTAAATTTTATTCGAAAATACCCATCGGTTTCTTACTAAACTTCAACTATATCCGACGACCCTGGCTATTTATCCCGTTTGGTGACCGTATCTACATTGTCTTTTATATTCCGACATTATCGTTAAACGTAACTTTTATGAGTTAATTTTTCCCATATAAAATTACTTATGCATAAAATTATATCTTAGGCCACATATTTTTACGACCGATTGACATAAATATAGAAATTGTCTCTGTTGCCCTTGTAAGGTATAGTGTATTAAGGTCCTTACCGTAGCCATGTCTTGTATGAAGCCTTTAGGACTATCTGTGAAGCTGAAACCAGCGCCCACAGGGTTGTCGATGAAAAGCAGTGAATAGTCCTTTGCCCATGATGATTTGCGCACTGAAATTAGAATTTATTGGTTTAATAATTAACGAAAAAATAAATAATCTACTATATCATATAATAATAAATATCAATAGTAGGTACCTTTGTACTCAAATTATAATCATGTCATATCCCTATGTATTTTACTGTGTGTACAGCGCCAGCACATCAAACTACCCGAAACTGTCATATTTTCCCATTCAACTTTGAACCTTATGCTTTAGCGATAAAGTTGAAAATACATTAAATAAATTTGAAATATTGTAGTAACTTGATGTGCTGGCGTCTGTCCATAAATTATAAAATAAAATAAAATAAATAAATTATTATAAAAATTAAAAACACGCCTGACTTGTCAAAACAGCGAATTAAAAATTTTAACAAAAAAATTAAAAACTAGTTAAATAATTTTAGTGTTGAATGGGCACAAGGTAAGTACTAAATACTCGTATATTATAATATTTTCTGTGCAATTAAACCGCCATTGTGCCCAAAAGTGGAAAACTGAAAACCAATCTTTTCGGCGAAGTCGGGGGACCTCTAAAGAACTGTGCCAAGGAACCATCCCCCGACTGCAATGAAAATATTAGTTTTAATAGTTTTATCTGTCTGTCTGTTCATGGATGGGTGGGTGATCTGATCATCCATTACATATCGAGACCCCTCCTTATCGTGAAAGTACGTTAAGCCGTCGTTGGTGGCTGCCATTCATAGATCTTTGACAGTCGTGAAGTAGGTAGTCAGAAGCCCAATCTGAGAATCTCACCAAGGGGTACCGTGTTACCCAGTAACTGGGTTGTTTAGGTCAGGTAGGCAATTGCTCCATATAAAATACAGGTATTGAGTTGCATCCGGTTAGATTGGAAGGCGAACTCAAAATAGTTGGAAAAAGGCCAGGCAGATCGAACTTGTTTGCCTGCCAGAAGGTACGACAACTGATCAATCGTGTGACTACTGACAAATCGATATAGACAATGGAAATTATAATATACCTTTCTACCAACCAAAGCTTTGCTTTCTACCTACTATCATCTATAATAATAATAATATATTTATTTGCATAAAAACACGGTATAAAAAGATGGTAAAAGTACAGTGTAGAACAAAACATGTTTTGCTAATACATATAATATGTCGCTGTGTAGCTTACTTTTGTACAGTCAGCAACAAAAGTCTATTAACACTTCAGTTTTTTAAATCTCAGGTATTGAGCAAAATATTTGTTCAAAATTGCATTTTACTTCTGCTGCAATTTTGAACAAATATTTTACTCAATAACTGGGATTTAAAAAAATTAAGTGCTAATCGACTTTTGTTGCTGACCGTACCTGTCTATATTATTGACTTATTGATGGACTGTGTTCGATATGAGTCTAATAGAAATGATTTGTTTGGGACTTTGTGGTCTTGAGTTTGAACCGACTTGATATGCCCAGACTTTCCATAAAATTCTGTCTCAATCGATGATGATGCAAAGAGTCTATTCAGGTTTATGGCCCAGATATAATCGAGTTATTCCGGTCTGATCCCATGAACCCCCGCCCCGATTCCCCGCCTAGTTGTTCTTCTCTGTCTTATCCACTATAAGCTTTCTCATCCGTAGCAATTTGTATTTAGAATACGAAGCGACTGTCCACGATGGTGGGTCAGTGGGTAACGGCCCCGACTTACGAGTTAGGCCGTGAGTTCGAACCTAGACAGGTGCTTTACTTTGTGTAATTTATTTCATCACCATTGCTCTCAAAAACGGCGAAGGAAAACATTGTGAGGTAACCGGCATGTCTTGGGACCACAAAATTCGAAGACATGTGACATCTACAAACCTGCGCTAGGCCCAGTGAATTACGGCCTTTTTGCTGGCATATCTATCTAGGTGTTGCCTGTTGTCTGGCCACCAATATTAAGTCAGTCAGCTTTTCTTACATCGATCAATCAGCTGACCCCGTCTCAAATTGGCAGGCCACTGTCTGCAGCATTCCGCACAATATCCTTCATAACAATACCCACTCCGTGATATTTAAACAAAACCGGTTCCATACCGAAACATTGACTTCACTCATTAGTTTATAATCTGGCCCTCGGAAACCGGTAATAAGTCCAAAATTTACCTTGAATAGTTGCCATGTGTACCAACTGAGAAGAGAAATAGAAAACGTTTAAAAAAATATGGATAGCGGACGGAGTCTCATGAGTCATCTTGCAGGAAAATTGATAACTTTCACAAGGTAAAACAATGTTAGCTAGTTTGCAAGGTTAGCTTAGTTTCTACGGGAACGTACCTACCCGAATTAAACGTATCCTATGTGTTAATCCATAAACGATCAGTGTGACAAACAAACACATCCGTTCAGCCAATCCGAAACATACATTCAAACAAACAGACAAAAGGACAAAAATTCTATAAATAAAAATTTCGGCATTACTCATTCCCGCACCTAGGTACCTAGTACTTAGCAATTACTGTTTCAAAAATATGTAATGTAAAAAATATGTATGCATTTGAATGTACAGTTTTGAATTCGTTACTATTTTTATACCTATGTATTTATAGATATTATAAATATATATGTATATACTTAGATATATTATGGTAGAATACGGTGTCCAGATTTCTCCTTTGTCGCCGTCTTTGAGGCATATTTACACTACTATTTGGCGACATTGCGATTAGCGTTTAAGTTCGGCGGGTATGTGTATTTTTATATACTTTACCATTAAAATTTTGCCGGTCACGCTCTTGTCGTACATATTGTATGTATATATATATATATTATATATAATATATATTATTATATGTATTCCTGCTCTATTTAAGTAGGATGAGATTATCACTAGATAGGTAACTGTTTATAATACGTACTTTCCAGTCACTAAACATTATTTAAATGAGCAGTCTGGCTACACATACTTAAGTGCACTATAATTTAACAAACATTCACTATACAATGAAGTACAATCACAATACTGAAGTAGGTATATTGTGAGCTATTGACTCATGGTTACCGTTTTTTTATCTTGAATTCAGGTATTCCCCCGTTACAGTTCCTACGTATACCTACCGATTGGTGCATGTCTCATTTTCAAAAAACACGGAAAACCTTGATTTTTCCATCTGGAATTTCCAACGTTATTTTTTTAACGTAAGTACATGTAGAGGCTTTCCGTGTAGCCCCACCTTTAGCAGTACAGGCTGGTTATAATTGTCGGTGTGTGCCATTCGAACGTTCAAGCAATTGTCAAATATTCTAATATGGTTTGGGTATGGTTTTGGTTTGATTTTGGTATGGGTACCCCCCACAGTACGTTACGTTGTGCATTAGAAAGAAAGAAAATACGTTTATTTGCGGCAAACATGACGCATAAAAATAAAAAAAAACACAAACAACAGAAAAACAAAGTAACAATTTGGGAGAAAGTATGCGTCACATCTACGCAAAACGGCCAACGCTCAGCATAATGCTAAGACCCTATACGAGACAGAGCCCCAGCGCTGGTTTTCAGCGACAGCCGGTGATTGATTATGAAGGTATAGTTAATACGGTGTTTCACCGTGCTTTGCTAGTTATGGTTCAAGCAGCTGCTCTGTGTCCGGCTAGTCACTTTGCACTAGAGAAATTGAAAAGTGAACATAAAACTGCATGAATTAATCTGACAAAAATTGCGTCGTCGCTCAGACGCTCACAATGGGCATCATTTTAAAAGGCTGAAAGTTACCCAAAGGGTAGGAGAGGGCTATGCTTGGAGTTTCCCTACGTGATCGTCGTGATCAAGTCAAAAGTGAAGAGATCTGCAGGAGAACCAAGGTAACCGACATAGCCCGAAGAATTGCCAAACTTAAGTGGCAGTGGGAAGGACACATTGTTCGCAGAACAGATGGCCGATGGGGCCGAAAGGTTCTGGAGTGGCGACCGCGTACCGGAAGTGTAGCGTTGGAAGGCCTCCATCAAGGTGGACCAATGACATGGTGGCTGCAGGAAGCCGCTGGATGCGGAAACATGGATCCAGTCAAAGTGGTGGTGCATGGCCAGCAGTGGACGTCTTTCGGCTGAAATGAAGATGATGATGATGTTAACTCTTATCTCCAAATGGTATCAGTTTTCGTTACCATTTCCAGATACGAGTAGGTTATATTTAGCCCAGATTTACCTATAGGTACATAAAATATAATACCTTAGTTAGGTAATATTCTAACAAAAAATCAAAAAGACCTAAATCTGATAAAACCAACAAATATAAGTAGGTAGGTATATATAGTTAGTGAGGACTCAATCAATCAACTCAAAGTATCGCAGTCCACTGCTAGATACAGGCCTCTCCCAGGCTCTCACAACACCCTGTCCTCCGCCTTCCGCATCCAGTCTGTCCCAGCCATCTTCTCAAGGTCATCGGCCCATCTATGTAGCTGGGGGGCGTTACACGCTACGCTATAGTGAGGACTGAGTAGCATCAATGATGAATTAGTTAAGCAAACCCTTTGTCTGATTTCAATTCAATCAACACTGAAAGTTACACAGCACAGGTCAAAAAGCGGTCAAATGTTATTCTTGTAATAGACCAGTGAATGAAAAACAAGGAAAATTTCTCGACTGACCAGATTCAGGAAGTAGGAAACTCATACAAATGAATCAGTTTTGTATAAAATAGAACTTGATAATGAGCCTCATTATCTGAAGGTACAGTGCGTGCCACGTAAGAAGAGACTTGACACACCACGTGGTTTGACATGCGCAGAACACGATTTTAGGTATCTTTAGCGGTATGAGGTCTGAGTGCGGGACGGGACCGGGAGTCATCGGGGCGGCGGAAAGAGGCGGGGGAGGCGGGGTCAAGTCTCTTCTTACGTGGCACGCACTGTACGTAGTCTGTAGTTGTGGCGTGGGGTCCTGGGTTTGTTTCCCAAGTCGTGCTAGTATTATTGGGTATTTCCATTAGAAATTTCTTAGTAACAGAGTTTGGAAGTTGATGATGTGATACCCCCGTGCCTCGGAAAGCACGTTAAGCCATTGGTCCTAGCTCACCGTCCGACCAGGACCAGGCCCGTGCCGGACGGCGCGTATGTGTTCCACGCGCGCCTCAAAGAGATGTCAGCATCAAGGGAAGGGGCCCGTCAGGGCCGAAGCCTGCCGGGTCAACGGGATTGTCCGAAAGGGTTACCGCTGGCCCGGAACATAAAGGGTTAGCCCTTTATGGAAGGAACACGGGTGGGTTTTAGTCAGTAATTTTCCCTTCCGCTTTATCCAGAGCGGGAGGAGTCATTTGATGATTTCCCATCCTGAAAAAAAAAAAGCCATTGGTCCTGCGCCTGATCGCTCTCCAGTCGTGTCGGATTGCCGTCCCATTGGACTATGAGAGTGAAGGAAGAGTGCACCAGTGTCTTGTGCACTTTATTAATTTGAATAATAATAATAAAATAAGTAGAATAAAATTTTAAAACAAAAAAAAAATATATAAAAAAATGTATAAAAATTAATTAATTATTTTTAATTTTTATATATTTTTTTAATATATATTTTTTTTGTTTTTGACTGAATTGAATTGAATAAGTATATCCCGCGCTGAAGGCTAGTCTGTTGACATTGGCCGCCATAGCCGAAATACGGTCTGTAAGTCTATTACTACTCGCATAAACGAAACAAAAGGAGTATGTAAGCATCATAGCAGGTGGCCTTCTGTAGTCTCTGCCTACCCATGGGAAATATTTAGCACAAGTAAGCAAAGTCATTTGTATGACACGAGACTACGAGGGGCCTAAAATTATAACAAACGTGTCCAAACCGGAACTGACGTCATTGCGTTTGAGATTAACGTCTGGGTGAATGGGGTCAACCAAAATTCGTCACAATGGGAAAACCCGTGCAAAACAGAACTCAGTCAAATGTAGAAGATTTTTTATAGGTAGTCGAAATGATTCTAATGTATCTCCATACATACACCCCTCCGGGTGCAGACCAAAGTGGAACTTGAAAATAACTTTAACTTCGTTCAATTTAAAAAATATAAATTATATAATATATTATAAACATCCGAATTGAGAACCTCCTCCTTTTTTGAAGTCGGTTAAAAATATTTAAATATAAATGAAAAGTACACTTCTTAGTTTTTACTCCGTCCTTTACTAGCTTCTGCCCGCGACTTCGTCCACGTCAAATTTCTTGTTCCTCCGACCCACCCCGTCGCATCGCATCGCCCGTCCGCGCTATTAGTTCGTATTCGCTTTGCGGTCTTTCCGACTTTCGTGCTGGGCTCGTAAGGGTCCTAGCGTGCTGTTAAATATCGTATAAAGGCTCCTTCAAACAGGCGCGACGCGCGACGTGAATCGCGCGCGACTAAATGGCACCGCAAGTCGCGCAACGAGCGGTGCCTTTATGTCGCGCGCGATTCACGTCGCGCGTCGCGCCTGTTTGCAGGAGCCTTAATACGTTTCTCAAGAATTGAGCTATCAAATGCAAAAAGATTTAGGTATTCAAATCCGACTGTTAGTTCCAGAGATTAGCGCGTTCATTCATAGTTACACAAAGCTTTGTCTTCTTCTTTCAAAAGTCAAATTACTGACGACTGAACGAGAGAAATCGGTGTGTAACTATTCATCTGACATACTTAATACGTATTCAAAGCAAAATTCTCTGACGAATAGGCCTCGCGGGTGAAAGGATCATGACCGTTGATGTATGGAAATCCGTCTTAAGTTGAAACACAATAAATCTTTATTTATTATAGACTACGGTTTATATACTATTCAAGAAAAGTGTTTATTTTCACACAAGTATCCGAGTTTTAAAGTAATTAAAAAAATTCGGAGATAACCTAAAAACGTCCTGGCGTAATAATACACAATTAAATATGAAAACGTCCTATCGTTAGTTACATGAAACACGCTAAGTTGTTTAAAACTAACACACCAACGAATTTCCGTAAGTATTACTATTTAAGTGGAGAGATTAATCGCGGTGACTATTCTCAATCGACATTCGACACATACTTAAACAATAATAAACAGTAATGGCGGCTTCCGCAGGCGCCGGCGCTTAGGGATGGCGATCGATTTTTTAATCGATTTTAGAAACTTGAAAACGAGTTCCAATGTTTTTCCTGCGGATTGCAACTTTTAAGTTTTGATACGCAGTTTCTTTGTTCTGTTTTTTGTAACCAACAATATTATTTAATCTATTTTGTATTCGATTATTCATTACATTTGACTAATTATGCTGGTAAAGCTGTCGATGTAGAATAATAGCGGGAACAGATCTATCAGAACTCAATTTATTGCTGAATCGATTCTTTCCTGCGATTCGGATAGATTTAAAAATCGATCTTGTTTAGGAATAATCATCATCCCTACCGGTACGTCTGTCATCTGCCTTGACAGTTGCATCTGCGTGAGACGAAACACAAAAATAAATATTTTCACAACGGAATTATGAAATACATATACAGTACCTACGTTATAATAATGATATTACTAATTATTTAGCTATTTATGAGTTTAATATCATTTTTGTGATGTTTTTATGTAAAGGCTCATACTTACGTAACTCGTACAAATGAAGAGAACGAAACGTCCATCATTCATCACTATACGGAAATGTACCTAGCAATCGTTAATTTACTGTTTATCTTAAAATCATAATTCCGGATACGAAAACAAAATTCCTGAAGTGAAAAGCTTGTAAAAAATAAGCAAATAATTTGTATATTAATTTGGTTTTCATACGTGCAACTTTCCTAGACTGGTTTTGAACAATCTCCTTTAAAAACATTTATTTACATCATATTTTGATCGACGTACAACTTAATACTGACCAGCAAATTGCAAAAAACGTAAGAAAATTTGAATTTCGCGGGCTACCTTAGCGCTTCCCCCTTAACACTTTGCGGCTCGACGTAATAACAATAAAACTTCTATTGTGTCTCGTTCAGTGTCCTTCAATGTGTTAAATATGAGACATGCCTCCTCAATCCATACGGACACTAAGAGCGTGCATGGTGAGCTTGCCAAACAACAATCTCAACGAAAGTTATCACATGAAAATAAATTCTAGACTCGTTTGTTCGGAGGATCGCAAGCGCATGATCTGCCGGTCGAGGGGTCAACTTCCCAGGCGAGTAATAATGGCCGGTGATTGCGTTATTGTTTTAGGAAGTCACAGTTGTCATTCAGAGTTAGATTCTCCCCTATCCAGTGTGGTCAGCTGTTGTCGTTGGCAATTTGTGGGCATTGTAAACTCTGGAGGAAGCCTCTGTCCCAGCAGTTAGAACTTTGGAAGCTAATTATGAAATTGCGAGACCACACGCACGATTATGATCTTTTCGAGTTTCCTGATTTTGTCTCTAAATAACAATATTTGGCTTATCATTCTGTAAGAAGATTGTGAACCTTTGCTTGAATCTATGAACGTTAAGAAAGGACTTTCTTGAATATAATTACATGCAGATATAACACAACTAGCAGAGCCCCGCGGTTTCACACGCATAAAGGCCGCTGCATACGTGACGGGTTTTTTCACGGACGGGACGGAACGAGAAATATCGTTTCATACAAAAGTATACGTTCCCGTCCCGTCCGAGTCTCCGTGACATATGCGCTTCCATATACATTTTGTATGAAACGATATTTCCAAAATTTCCTGATCCGTCCCGTCCGTGAAAAAACCCGTCACGTATGCAGCGGCCTTTAGTCTCGATCCCGTGGGAATATCGGGATGAAAAACATCCTATGTGTTAATCCTGGTTATAACTATATGTGTGCCAAATTTCATAAAAATCCGTTCAGTTCAGTAGATTTTGCGAGAGTAACAAATATCCATCTTCTCACAATCTTTCGCGTTTATAATATTAGTAGGTTAAAATATAATATAAGGTAGGAAAAGAACAGTGGGTTCCTACTGAATTATATCTATAGTTATGCTATGTCTAATTTATACACAGTTTTAACGTGCAACGGAAGGAAACACTGCATTATTGATTTGCTGCTTCTAGGCTGTGTCGCGTACCTATATTAATAGGGCTACTTAACTAACACTAGAAAAGTAAAAACTATACACACCAAAACGTTTAATGAACACCAGTTCCTTATGTGATTTATTAAAATGTCAAGAAGATTAGTTGTTATTTGAATTTACCTACGCAGGTAATGATCTTCGATTTTATTCATGTCTTTATCTATGTATGAATTCAAAATCCGGTCAAGAATTCCTATTTATTTGTCTGTAACGTCGTTTTTTGTGAATGACATAAATAAATACGAATAAATATCATCATCATATGAATTAATTAAAGACACAAGTTATACTTACATTTTAGCTCGTCATTTGTGTATTCAAAGGGTCCTATCTCGTCGAAAAGTCCAGCGAGGCTAGTAGCTCCCGGACCTCCTTGCAGCCACAGTATCCATGGAGTACCAGGCTTATAGTTTTCCGCGGGAAAATACCAGAAGAAAAGGTTTGAATTGAGCTTCTCATCGACTGTGAAGAAGCCGGAGTAACTGGTTCTGTTCAAAAATAGTTTTGGATCTACTAGCGAAAGATTCCTCGCTTGTTCTACAAAGTTCTTCTTTATTAACCGAGTGAGAATCAAAGCTGGTGTCTTTGCCAAAGTTGATGATAAGCTGGAAAAAAACAAATGATTTTCGTAAATTACCGATTTCACGCAAGCTTTTATTAAAAATTAAAATTAAAAAAAAGTTTTTAGAAACAAGCTTTTATTTAAATAAAAACGTAACCTTAAAAAGAAAGAATAACGCGAACTAAAAAGAACAAAATAAATTTAAGTGACATTTCAAAATATACATTATATAAATTTTATAAGCTTGAGGTACTGATGTACGGTACCCGTTATACAGGTGTACCTACTGCACAATAACAGTGCCTCAATCGGCGGCCATATTTAAATTATTACAATATTCAGTATCGCACATTGTATTGTTACCAGAAGTAAACGTGTATGCCAAATTTCAGCTCAATCGGATACCAACAAATGGTCGAAAAATGGTTTGAAAATTTTGAACGGACAACTTACATACATACATACATACTTACATAGGAACAGTGCAAGCTCAATAAAAGCTTGTAAAAAACGAATAACATTGGAATCACCATTAATTAACACGAGTCTTCCTATATTCAATCATATTTATTTTTATTGGCATAATTATTTATTTATAAATAAAGTAATCTGCGTATTTAATTCAGTTTGGTCGTGATATTCAACCGGTTTTTTTTTGACGGCCCTGAGCTTAGGGTCAGCCTCATTCTTTAATAGTTCTCGTTTTAAGTACAAATACACCTACTTCCTTAGCACGCATGGTGAAAAGATAAATAAAGCGTGCCCTGATTACTAAGTGGGTAAAATGTACCTACTTACAATTCTTAAGTAGAGTTGACATCACAAGTAGGAAAGTGTTGAGGCTCAAAAGACAAAAAGTTTTCCCGAATTCTCGCCAAGATCGAAAAAATAATACTCTGAAGACTTTAAGGGTTTATTTATAAACGTTGCGTAAAATAAAGTGTGATTAGCATCTGTTTAACCATACATTTTTGACGTTTAAACGTCACTTACCTAACTTTAATCATCGCTTTTAAATAACGTCTCTTAACTTTAAAAAACGTTAATAAATAAAGGGGTAGGTAATTTAATTTATAATCATTGAATTAACTGCACGCCTAATTATTATTCACTATTAAAACAACGTAAATTATTTCAAACATTTGAAATATTCTATCTACGACGGGTACGTAGTGGCAGGCAAACACATTTTGGAAAACTATATACCTACTTAGATTATCTTTCATTTGCATTTCTTAAAATATCAAGTAGGTACGTAACTATGATTACGCGCATGTTACGCGCCAATTAACAATACAATTTCACGTACTGCTAATTGATGAAATGGTTGTGAAAGATTACAAAAAATCGCAATGTGTGGCTAATAACTAACTGATAAGGTAGGTTACCCATAAACAATAAACATATTTTCATATCACTAAGTTACACATTGCGCGGGAAACGATCGTAAATATCCTGAACAGATTAATAATAGATCTAGATTTGCTCAGTGTGAGAATAAACTCTCTTTTAATACCCATATTGGCAACAACAATAATAATAATAACCCCACCGCCGTATCTCTACGTTGACGTCGTGGTAGGGCTTGCGCGCTCAGAACTGTAGGCCTGCGCCGCCCGGAAGGGTTTGCTTTACCGGAATAGGTCAGTAAGGTAAGTTAGGAGCCAGACCAAGAGAGATACAAAAACCCGCAGGGCAGCATGTGGCTAGCTGTTGGGCAGTAGCGACCCCTCGGACTCTATCTCCCGGGAGAAGTCTTGTTCCTCACCTCTGGCTTGCCTTTATTGGCCGGCTGGAGTGAACAATGACGAGGAACAGAGCTCCCACCTCATTCTTGCCTTTATTGGCCGGTTTGAGTGGAGATTCGCAAGAGCAAACATGCTCGGAGGAAGGAAGTATTACAGTAATATGCTGGTAGGGATCTTGACCGTACTTCCGGGATTGTCCTGATAGCCGTGGAATACCTCTCCACTCCTCATAAGCACCTCAGGACAAGTTGCCCCCTTGTCGCTACGACACTATATGCTAGCGACCGTTTTCGGGGGCCCATTATTGAGTGTGCAAGTTACCCACTGCCATTTTATCTGTGTAATTCATATAGAACATCGGTCAGGCAGGGGCTATAGTTTTTGTTTTTCCATAGTCCTAGACAACCAGTTCACTTTAACCACCAAAACCCATAAAAAAATATTTATGTTTCCATGTTTTGCAATAGTCCTACACCAACCGGGGGTTGTCCTTGCATAGTGCGAACAGGGATAATCGTCGGTCGGTGCCTCATTTCATTGAAAACGTCTAACGGGCCTCTGCGAGTTGGCTTCGGCCCCTCGTACGCCTTCGAAAGGACCGGGACCCTATGGTCCCGAGATATGTTAAAACATAAAAATAAATAATAATAAAATATTTATTTTCCGATTTAACAATTTACATTTTCCACTTGATTTATCATACCCATATAAAGTCTTATAAATTGTAGGTTTATACCGAGTTATAAACCTCTGACACCCAAGCTAAGATTGAACTTGTGTTATGGGTGTCAGGGCTCTCAAGTTAATACCAGGAAGACAAATTAATATAAGTTCGGAATTTCATAGAGTGGGATCTATAGACCGAAAAATAAAAATATAATTTAAACTTATTTATACAAAAACAAAATAACTAATCAAAGAGAAAAACCATCTGTATAGTGTTATTTTATGTATTGTGTCGTATAGTGTTGTGTTGAGTTGAGTAGTGTAGTGCTGTGATGTGAATGAATGAATCAATTTAAATTATTTGCAAGTGCAACGACACCGAATCATTGTGCCTTGCGAGATGTGGGGCCCTATTGTATCTGAATCAAATTCTATAAGCTTACAGATAATATTGCAAACCATTCTTCACCAGCTTCTTGTATACCATGTTTTATGCAAATAAAATAATAAATAAATAAATAAAACATAATTAAAAACTAAAATAAAAATAATAAACAAGTTCTCTTACCTCGCTAATATAAATAATCCAACACACACTTTCATTTTGCACAAAAAAAACTTTTATGCCAACACTTAATTTTACACCAATGTCATAGGTTATTTGTTTATTTGAAGGGAACAGCGACCGCGCGCGTCTACCTCGAGTTCCCTAACCGGACTGACCAGGCGGGGTCGACTCATTGGGACCCAATGAGTCGACCCCGCCTGGTCAGTCCGGTTAAGTTCCAAAGTTTACCCAATGATTGGGTAAACTTTGGAATACCTACGGGGGCTAGACCTGTGTTGCCAAGTTTTCCTCTATTATGTAAGACCTAAAAGTTTCGGTCTCTAATAATGACGTTTTCAAAGATGGCAACACTAGTAAAACTAAAAAGTTGCTTAGGTGTTAAAAAGCTACCATCTGGTAGTTTTAGCGACATTTTTGTTTAAATTATTAATCAACTAATTAGCCGACATAATATTTCGCATATTTATTCAACCTTAATTTTATTAGAATACAATAAATATAACTATAATTCATGCCGAATATAATAGATATACGCTCGTATAGCATAGGTTTTAACTTTAAATAAACAAAAGGGTTACCAATCAAGTCAATACATAAATAATAAATTTAATTTACTGCAACGCAACGGGCAGAGGCTACTTTCTTTCTAAAATTATTAATTTTACAAGATTAGGTGGGTACGATTTTGTTTAATGTACATGGCAGCCCCACAAATACCACTTCACATGAAAAATGTCTGCCGGCGTAAGCGCATATTGATTGATGTTATTTCTTGTGAATTCTCTTTTTGCAACGTTAAGTGTTATCCTCGCTATTAACGACGTTGAGTAGAGCCTACGTTCCACCGTCTGTGTGCCGAATCACCTGAGTGTTGTGTACGAGATAGTGATTCTAGTTTGTGTTTATGTTGTTTGTTGATAGGTATAAATTCAGTTGCCCATTTTGATAGCTCCTATGTATGCAATACCAATTGTGTAATTTATAATAAAGTACTTTTGACATAAAAGACACACTACTGGTTTTATTGTAATAATACTAGTAAAAACATTTGACAAAAAATTGTGATTTATGTCAAAACTCAAACTTTTTTACTAGAAGAATTATGTTCTATCCACCTTTTAAGTTAATTTAAACAATAAGGCTGCTTGACCACCAAAGCGGAGCTGGAAAATTGTAACCAGTAAAATAGCACAATTAAACATCGGTTACAGTTTCTCAGTTCTGCTTTCGTGGACCATCTCAAAGAAACATCTCAAAGAAAACATCTCAAAGAAATCGATTTTGAATATCCCGCTTTCACAAGTTTTTGGGGGCACCCACTAGGTGGCGCCAAAAACCGTACCATTTTATTTGTTCGTAGTTGACGTTCTTCTCCTAGAGTAAATATGTTCCTTGGGACTGACTCTGACTCGACCGACAAGCAGCAACCAGCACCCTAATTGCGTAAAATAAGTACTATCAATCTCAATCCGAATCAGTTTGAAGGATATTGGTAATCCATTGCTTCATATGTTCGAAAAATGTGTTTTAAAGATGATGTGTGAAAAGATTATGTCAAATGAATTATGTTATTTTATGTCAAACTAGCTGCGCCCCAGGGTTTTACCAGCACATAAGTCTCGATCCCGTAGGAACATCGGGATAAAAAGTATCCTATGTCCTAATCCTAATCCAGGTCATGTGCACTCATGTGCTAAATTTAATCCAAATCTGTTCAGCAGTTTTAGCGTGAAAGCGTAACAAACAAACACATCTTATTTTTTCTGTTTACCTACAATATTAGTTTAATTAAAGACATTCGTTCACTAAGTAAGTATGTACTAGGGCTTTCAAATACCGGATCTTTTCAATACCGGTATCAATACCGGTATTGGAAAAGTCAATACCGTGATCCCGGTATCAATACCGGTTGTCCGGTATTGAACGCAAGTTCAATTAGGACATTAATAAAACCAATAAAATACGCCTTTTGTATTTTCAAATCAGTATTGTTCTTATTATTTTATTGAAAATACTAAAATAAATACGTTATACATAGCTTTCTTAATTCTTTTATAATATTTTGGTATTGGTTGATTATTTAGGTAGGACTAGGAATTAGGAATATAATGAAAACTTAAACTGAATCTACTCTTTTTGCAGGAAGGCATCTCACATAGACTTTGTTTGCACAATATAAAAAAAAAGTCTTATTATTACCTAAATGTCTCAATGTGTCAATGTCTCATGTAAAAATCAATATAGGTATCATTATTTGTAGAAATGTAAGTAAGTAAAGTATACCATAACTAGCTAGTAGCAATCATTTGGTAATCATTTTAGTAACATTCTTAATAATTAAGTTATAAAAAAACAATCAAAAAATTTAAAACTAAACAAGTAAGAAAATAAATCAAGAATCAACATAGGTATCATTATTTGTAGAAATGCAAGTAAGTTAAGTATAGCTTAACTAGTTAAGTAGCTAGCAATCATTTTAGTAAAATTATTAATAGTTATTTTATAAAAAAACAATCAAAATCTAAAACTAAACAAGTAACAAAATAATTCAAGCGTTAATAACAATTTCTGAAAAACAGTAAAAAAAATGTTAAAGTAATTATAGACGCGTTATCCCGTCGCCTTTGCGAAACTGACTGACAATAGTGACAATAACAAAAACGACACATAAATACAGCTCGATTTTAGGCATTGTCTCAGGCGGGGTGCGGGAGGGTGAGCTTAAAATAACAGCGGGACGCTTGCGCTGAATAAAACAAGTGGGAGAATAAGATCACATAATTATCAGATCTAATGTTTGTAATAACGTAATCACGGTATTGGGGCGTCAATACCGGTATTGTAAAAGGCCAAAATAAAATCCGTGATCACGGTATTACGGGATCCCGGAATACCGGTATTGAAAGCCCTAGTATGTACCTGATTTTGCATTTATTGAAAAACATGACATAACATCACATCCTGTATTCGCCGAAGGCTTAGACATGTGTAACTGGTACATAGTACCTAGACCAATTTAAATGTTACCTTTTTTTTTTTGAGCCCCTCCCGCTCTCGGTGGAGCGGAAGGAAGTAGTCAGACTTTTACTGACTAAAACCCACCCGTGTTCCTTCCTTAGCCCTTTATGTTCCGGGCCAGCGGTAACCCTTTTGGACAATCCCGCTGACCCGGCAGGCTTCGGCCCTGACGGGCCCCTTCAATTGATGCTGACATCTCTTTGAGGCGCGCGTGGTCTCCCGCGGCGGCTGGGACAGGAGGCTCTCTCCCTCAGCCATCCTGCCGCCTCCTTCGCTAGCATGACTGCTTCGGAGAAGGAAGCGACTGCCTCCCACTCCCTTAAATGTTACCTTCAGTTGTACAAAAACACCAAAACGAAAACCACCAAAATTTGCCTGTTATGTTTAATTCGCATGGAATAGGAGGCGAGCCTACAGCCAACTGCTACTGAGAAATTCCAGATGGAAAAACTCAATAACACTGTTTTTTTTAATATTTTGCTTAAAAAGTTTAAATGTTGTCATTTGATGAATAATTGACACCTTTTATTAGCTTAAATTAATATATTTTCTTAGAGAACAATGAATCGTCATCATTTAAGCCGAAAGACGTCCACTGCTGGATATAGGCCTCCCTCAAGCACCTCCACTTCGACCGGTTTTGCGCTTCCCGCATCCAACGGGTTCTTGCAGCTTTCACAAGGTCGTTGGTCCACCTTGTGGGGAGGCCTTCCAACGCTACGTCTTCCGGTACGCGGTCGCCACTCCATAACCTTTCGACCCCAACGGCCATCGGATCTGTTCTGCAAGTAAGTAGTAGTAGTTTAAGTATGGTCTAAATTGGATTGTTAAAAGGCTATTTGACAGTATGAATAATAAAGTGTTAAATGCTGTTATCCACATTTATTATAAATTTATAAAGGTATTTGCAATCATCCGACTTAAATATAATGGCTATTTTATTTCAAAATCCCTGTTAAAAAGTTATTAATTTCTAAATAATGTCACGTGATACAAAACAGTCAGGATTGGCTGAATCTAAGATGACGTCACAAGACAGTAGTCAGATCTGTCATTGTTGCAGTCTTACGATTTTTGATCTGTTTATATAAGATTATAAAATATTATCGTGAAAATTTGTGGTATTTTACAATCTCCATCGTATATTTTGGTATTTCACTCCATCATGGATGTCAATTTTGTGAAAGCAGACAGCAGAAACTTGCCCAAAGTGGACGCAATCATGGTTGGAATGTTCTTCAAAAATAACCCCGATTTTTATTCTGCAGAGCTGAGAAATGTAAAAACAGCAATGTATTGTACCATAAATATAACACTACGTAAGTAACCTTAATCCTGCGAAGGTGAAATAATAGTCTTTTCACTTCTCATGCTCTGAAAGTGCTTCTTTGTGCAGGGTATAGGCTGCACAAAATCGAATTTTGTGCACAAGGGCATTAACGTATCTACTCATAAATGTATTATATTATGGCAAAGAAAATAAGCCATACAGCCAAATGCAATAAGAAGTTCATAGATAGAATTTGTGGGAACCAGCAATGCACAACACAGCAATGCACGGCACGAGAACGCACGACATTGGAATGAACGTGTTTTGAATTCCAATGACGTACATTGTCATGTCGCGCATTCTCGGCCCGGACCAAGAGTGTCCGGCTTGATAATGTACAGCACGGGAATTGGAATCAAAACAAACAGTGACGTCACAATAAAAAAGTAAAAAGCCATGTGAAACTAGGGATGAGATTTTGATTGATTAAGGATTGATTTTGATTGATTTTGTTTCATTTGACGTGTGGTTGACGTTCAATCAATTATTATTGAAGTAAATCTGTGAACTATTCGTTAAGAGGAAATACGGGCGGAACGACTTTTGAAAATTAGGTATTTGAAGAAACTATCGCTGTCGCTCTGCGAGCCCCCGCCCTCTAATGCGTGCGATAAGGACAACTGCAGATCCGACTGAATAGCCTAAGTAAAAAGTCACATTTTCGAGGTTTGGCTCTCGCCTATTTTCTTCACCAATATTGAACCAATTTAAAAGATATTTCATAAACTGGATAAGAAGGATATGTACTGTGCCGCTACATTATGGTTAACACCCCGACTCAGAGTACCCCGACTCGGATAGGTTAGGTTAGAAGGCTAAGGCGGGAGCGAAGCGTAGCGGAGCTCCCGCCTTAGCCTTCGTGGTTATTTTTTTTTAAACCACCCAGAAGTAGGAGCCCCGCGAAGCGGGGCTCCGTCGACCTATCTTACACTCTGAGTGCTTACCAAAATTTTATTAAACATGAGCAGCTGATTGCAGCTTATATAATTAATATGCTGTACAAAACTCTTTTTATAAAGACTTCTCTGCTTAAAAACTTATCAATCGCGCAATCAATCGTTTTTCGGAACAGCACTATCTAGCTCAATTACCTAGTATCCAAGTCCCAAAATTTCGAGTCACCTGATTGGCCAACCAATCGGCCAATCACGCGATGTCGCCAATTCATGTGTTGTACACTCTCGGGTCGGACCATCAAGGTACACCCCAGGAATTGGAGACATCGCGATGTCGCCAATTCTTGTGTTGTACATTCCTGTGTTGTACAATCCAGTGTCGTGCATTGCTGGTACGTGCATTACAGTGACGTGCATTATAGGACTCGAATTTGTTATTATATAATATTTACTTTAATTTATTTGCCTTATGTGTTTTTTAAGATATAATAGATATTAAAATTTTAATTCAAGTATAAGGTAGGTTAGTTGATTTAAGAAAATTATTATTACAAAATTAATTTAATAGTAGGCTGTATAGGTCTGCAGCCTAATATCAATGTCGTAAGATTTAAAAAAAATGAAGCGGCGGGACAGCTATTGTTCTTTTTTCGTGCATTTATTAATTTCTTCAATTTGCTAAAATTGTTAAAAATGTCCAGTGAAGAAGAGGATTTAGCAGTCTCTCCTAATACGCTTATGGAAATGAATGCACAGAGAGTTGTGCAACAGATATTACCGCCAAAATCTCGGGAAAAATATCTCAAAGTTTACGATAATTTTGTAAATTGGAGAAAAGTAAAACAATTTCCTTCAGTATTCAAAACTGTTCTAATTTTACTTTGAATTTTACTTAATGAAATGTTATGTTATACTACTGTTTTATTTCCTTGCAATCGAAGTGAAAAGCAGAGTTTATAACTCGTCCGTTTGTTTTGTGCACTTGTTGTAAAATCTACTATTCTTTCAGTAAGTAATAGTTTTTTAGGTTATGAAGAATAAATTTTGTTTACAGTAAGTATTTAGTTTCCATTCTCAGGGCTGCACGAGAATCTTATGGTGACGATGCTATTGGGTACGTACAACTACGTCGTGGATCAGGACTTTGTTCCTGCGAGCAAGTTGTAACCACTTTCTACGCATTTTGGCATTCTTCGGCACATGAATAAACAATTTTTCCGGAGTTTTTTTTTGACGTATTGGTGCAGTTTGGCATTGCACACTATTTATAATTCATTTTCTTATTAAACAGTAGAAAAAAAGCAGTACCAAAGCACTTGGGAAAGATTTGACTTATTGAAGTGTGTTTTGTTTACTGTGTTGTGACGTCACATGGAGCTAATGCCGCCATATTGCTCGAACTAACGTTTTGGCGGGATAATTAAACCATTCATTTTTAAGATTGATTTTCTAACGAAAAACATCACAGAATTAAAAATAACTACTTTTTGTGGGTTTCTTATACACTACTAAATAATCTGAGATGGATTGCAAAACCTTGTCAAATACCCTAATGTCAGGTTTGCTGTGTAATAATGTTACGAATTTAAATTCATTTGATGCTGTGTAGCGTCCGAAATTATTATATTTGTACGCCGTTCAGGCAAAACATGACTGTCATAATTATAATTTGATGTAACATCCTGCATGCTATGTGATACTCATGTTTTGGACAAATAAAATTATCTTATCTTATCTTAAGTAATGTGCTCTGAATTCCTCGGACAACACACACACACATACATACATACATAGGTATTTAAAGACGTGCCCGCTGTTCTTACTCTACTTGAAAGCACCTTCAATACTTACCTATGTTTCATAACATGACGCCCCGAAGAAGAAGAGTCAGTGATGCAGTAGGCTAGCCTATGTAGGCCAGTTAAGTTATATATAAGTCACATGAAATACGATCAAAAATAAAAAAGTAGTTTCAAACTTAGATTTCAGTCCTAAAACTGACTTTTCAGTAGCCGATGATTCAATTCTGTTAGTGCCGGCTGTCGTTTGTAGATCTTTGACAGGAAGCCCACAAGTCTGACAATCAGTCTTATCAAAGGGTATCGTGTTACCCAGTAACTAGGTTTTGGAGGTCAGATAGGCAGTCCCTCCATATAAAATACTGGTATTCGCAGCTGCATCCGGTTAGACTGGAAGCCGACCTGCACGAATATAGCTTTCTTTTTAATGTGATAGTTATCATCATGCACTTATCAGTTAACATTATCACTTTATCAGTGATACTATTAATATCCTGATAACCTTTCTGGTTTCCTTAATTTTATGATTTTATCTCAAAGTCTTGTGCAAGTGCAATGGTTTCAAAAATGTTGTAAAAGTAAGTATTTTTATTGTTTTATCTAGAAATCGGAATCTATAGGTACAGACGCCAGCACATCAAGTTACTACAATCTGTCAGATTTCTTTAATAGATTTTCAACTTTATCACTAAAGCATAAGGTTCAAAGTTGATTGCGAAAATTTGACAGTTTCGGGTAGGTTGATGTGCTGCCGTCCGTACAATGACAAATTCAATTAGCTACATGATAAAACAAAAAAAGAAAATTGACTTGATTAAAGATTTATTGATTACCTGAAATATCAGTTCAAAATACAGTTTCTTTTTGGTAAAACTTCATATACATTATCGATACTTATCTAAACAGGACAACACAGAACAAAAAATTTATGTTTCATATATAAAAATAGTTTATTTGCACGAAGTAAAACACAAATGTTTTACAATAAAAATAGGCCTAAGGTAAGTAGAGTTTTATGTTTTCAGCTCATACTTTAAGCATTATACCTACAGGGTGATAGACGATCGCCACGTAACCACGGATGCAGTAGTTACATGTTTCTGGAAAACCCTGGCGTTGAAATCTGTCGTCGGTTATTAGAAAAAAGTCCCATAAATATTGATCGGGTAGGTATTGCACTTTTCTATGAAGCAGCAGATTATTTTTTGACGTGACAACGTCTAAGAAATCGATGAATGCCGGCTGCATGCACGAAAAAGGATGACTCATTGTCCCGTTACGCTTCAGCCGAGCCGAGTACGATCGGAGCGAGAGCGCGGCACGAACGAGCGAAAGGCACGATCGGCTTGAGCGTTCGGCTTGCGCCGCATCTATCTCCCTTCCACTCGATTGGCCTATGCGTCCGAGGAGAAGAAAGACAACGGCAGCACACAACTTACGTGAACCGTTTCGTCGACTGTTTATAAAGTGAAGTAAAAAGTGTAAATGGTTTTTTTTTTTTTTTAGAACGTTGCCCCACACTAGGAATTACTCCTGTATCGTGGGTGCGTTTACAAACATTTAAATTCACATACACAAACAGCCAGACCCGGAACAACTATCTATATGCAATGCATTTGTTCCGTGCGGGAATCGAACCCGCGACACGCAGCGCAGCAGTCGATCGCTCAGCCACTACGCCAACCGTGTCGTTTTCATTGTTTATTACAACAATTGCTGCAATATTCATAAAAGCATGCAATCATTTCATTAATGTTTTGTTATGACGTTGTCACGTTAAACTATCGTCTGTAAACCGACTTTACAGACAACCAATTTTTTTTTTTGATAACAGACGAAAAATTTCTTCGTTGGGGATCTAGAATAACATACTGAATTCATGGTTACGGTTTTCGCGTCGACATCCCTAATCGACGGGTCCCAAGAACAAAGTCGTATCTTCAATATTGTCGTTACGCAAATCAATAAAGTTGCAAAAAAATAAAATTTGTAGAAAATTATGGTGAAAGGTATTTGTTTATTTAGTTTATAACTTTTCTACAAATTTTATGTTTTTGCAACTTTATTGATTTGCGTGACTTTATTGCTTCGCACTATTATATATCAATGTTCGCACTGCAACTAGACAATATTGAAGATACGACTTTGTTCTTGGGACCCGTCGCTATCATCTATACTAGTCTATACTAATATAATAAAGCTGAAGAGTTTGTTTGTTTGTTTGTTTGGTTGAACGCGCTAATCTCAGGAACTACTGGTTCGAATTAAAAAAATATTTTTGTGTTGGATAGTCCATTTATCGAGGAAGGCTATAGGCTATATAACATCACGCTACGACCAATAGGAGCGGAGCATCAATGAAAAATGATGCAAAAACGGGGAAAAAATATTCCTTTTGAGAGCTTTCGTTGCGTATCTTTTAAGGTTTACTCACTATAACCTTTTTTATGGTAATCAAATTTCTTCTAAACTAATGCATTATTTGCGAAGGTTTTTTTTTTATAAACATGTAATTAATCCTTATCAAAATAAATACGTTATTCATCACAAGTATTTAATTTTGAATAAAATTGCCCTTGACATCATTTGATTTTAACCGACTTCGAAAAAGGAGGAGGTTCTCAATTCGGATGTTTCTATTTTTTATTTATATTCGGGCATAACTCCCTCATATATATATTTGCAATTTTTTTTTGTTCGAAATGGGTTTATTCCGGAATGGTCCCATTTAAATTTCATAAAGATCTGATGATGAGTTTCGGAGACAGACAACGGAACTCTTCAATAAATGCCAGCAAATCAACCGCGATTGCTGCTATAGCATATGTATGCATTGTTTACGCAATCACACAACGTAACATTACGCCTGTACCTTTTAAAAGGGTAGGCAGATGTGTTCAATAACTTCCTGTCACTGATATTCACATACCAAGTAGTGTTATATGAATTTGTTTGGAGTAGGCAGGTACAACTAAAAAGTGAAAAATAAAAACTTAAAACAAAAAGAACTGACTTCCAAAAGAATACTACAAAGTGAAAAATAAAGCTGAAGAGTTTGTTTGTTTGTTTGGTTGAACGCGCTAATCTCAGGAACTACTGGTTCGAATCGAAAAATTCTTATTGCGTTGGATAGTCCATTAATCGAGGAAGGCTGTAGAACATCACGCTACGACCAATACGAGCGGAGCATCAATGGAAAATGTTGCAAAAACGGGAAAAATATCTTATAAATGCCATCCCATTTAAGTGTTTTGGATGTTTGTTACTCAATCATGCGTAAACCGTTAAACAGATTTGGATGGAAATTGGCACATAGATAGACCATTTCCTGGATTAACACATAGGATACTTTTTATCCCGATATTCCCACGGTACGAAACTGACGCGGGTGAAACCGCGGGGCGCTCCTAGTCCTGTATACAACAAGCAGCTTTCGTTGACTCCAAAAAATTAATCACCATTTTTTTTTCTATCGTGCGATGCCCATCGTGCCTGGGGAGTTTTGCTAGCTAATTTAACTTAACTCTGTATTATGTTATACAAGTCTTACTCGGTAACCGCCGAGATAAAGCAAATTCCTCATCCGTAATTAAGCAATTCGTAACGTAACGTTGGTAATTTACACGCTACGTTTTTTTTTAATTTATAATAGGTATGTGTTGTTACACGTGTATTTTTTTTTATTTCGGAGGAAGTCATCAAATGTGGGCGGAGCTAGGCTGGCTCTGTTAGCCAGAATCCCCACGCACAACGGACCGAATGGGAGTCTAAGTGCGGAAAAGGGAGTCCCATCATCATCAAGTCATCAAATGTCGTCCGGGCTTTGGGGATATTACCTCCTCTTTAATTTAACTAACGATACCTATCTTGTACAGACGCCAGCACATCAAGCTACCCAAAACTGTAAAAATTTCTCAATCATTTTTGTGTGTGTACGTCTTAATGGATTATGTCGTTGAAGTGCCTTATCAATAAATAGAACCGGGGAGTGTAAAATTTTTCTTCTATGTGCAGATGGTGACCACCCGGTGACCTTTCCACTCACCTTACAATATAATTACAATTTACTTCAATAAGTTTTAATGAAAATTTTTCTATCATCGTTATGGTCATGATTATATTGTAAACAATGTTGACGTGTCAGTTAAACACAATTGCAATATTTATGACACTGTGGTCTGTGGTCTAGATTATAGGTGCACGTGGGAACTAAATATATCGGCACGTGTTATAATCGTGCTTGCCTTAGGCAGAGATTAAAATAATAACTATACCTTAGTACCTACTATATACCAACCTTTGGGCCTTAGCAGACATGCTACTTTTACAGTACCCGGCGATAAATATTGCACATCGACCTATTCGATCCTATCGATTTTATACAAAGAATAAAATAATTGTTTTAACAGCTCCTAATAGATACCGGACTGTTTGTATTTCGTGCGACAGAGATAACGCTCTACGAAGCCGAAATTAGCCGATTGTCTCTTTCCAAAGGTCGATGTGCAATATTTGGGTAGGTACTGTACGCTGCTTTTCGACAAGCGGCAATCGCGTCTGCTTAGCGAGCGTGTTGTGGTGAAGCAAATAATGGGCTACAGCTAATCTGAACATAGGCTCTCCGAACTTTCGCGCGTGTATATTTTGTCACACACACTCGCCTCTTTGTCGATGGCAATCTCAATGGACTCGGAACAGAATTCGGCTACGTGTTCGGCGCCAACTCTTGCGTCCATCAGTTCCAGTAAGGTGCAGCTGACAGGATACGCACGACATGATATTAAGTGTCCCATCGCTTGTGCAACAGCGACACATTTACATATCTGGCATATGCTGAGCTGGACTCCCATTTGGTGCAACCATAAGACACACACCGCCCAGTAGTGATCGACCGTTATAGATGTTTACGAGCTAGGTGTCTATGGTTCAATTGATCTTTTTAATCTTTGGTATTTTTTTTTTCACCTTTTTTGATGTTTATAATAAACGTTTTATCTATATATCTATCTATCTACATGTAAATGTAGCTGTTGCATACATCTACGAATCTCCACCTAAACAGGTTTTCCTTGCTTCAGCCAACCTGGATCCGGAGTCTTTTTAAAAACTTACCCAAGGCAACTCATTTCCAGGTGGGAGATCTTCAGCGGGTGGAACGAATGGTTTGGGTAAGGAAGCACTGTCTCGCCACAGCTTCAGTCTTTCTAGTGACCGTTCGCCAGTGAGTGGGACACACTTTATAAAACTCGCCTCATGTCACCATTTGGTTCCTAAAAATGTTTCTGTCGCTGAATTGATCTTCCGAAAAGCTATTCTTCATTGCTGATAGTCGCTGCAAAAATCAGTACCTTTTTTTTTCGTGTACGTTACCCCAGCAAGAAAGTGTCTCCTAGAGTTATAGGAGTAGAACGTATAATATGTGCCCTATCTGCTGTAAATGTGCCCCCAAATAAAAAATGTGTGCCCCCTGTCGTTTTGGAAAAAAACGGAAAAAACGATTCCTGCTGGGGTAACGTTTTTCTAGCAGGAAAATTCTAAACGAATGATCGGAGAGAGAAAAATTGTGCATGGCCAGAGAGCTTATATGTGTGCCAAAATGTGCCCCCAAAAAAAAAATCTGTGCCCCTTCAGGTTTTCGAGATATTGCATTTCCTGCTGGAGTAACGTTTTGATGAATCGTATATCTCTACAACCATTGCATGTGCCCCTGTAGAGTAAACATACACGAGTAGCTCTTAATGTGTGCCCCTTTGTGCCCCAATTAGTTTTAAGAAAATATTTATAGTTTTCAAGTTATAGCGGTTTTATGAAAACCCGAAAAAACATCGCAGCGCCTAAATTGGACAAGAAACAAGTTCGCTGAAAACTGTATTCGGTCCTTCTTGACGCTAATAATAACCATAGAAAGTTTCAAAACTATTCATGCATGCGTTTTTGCTAAAAGTCAAAACGATGGTGTCCTAACTTTGACGGCAAAATACAAGGAATCGGCTCAATCCGAGATGTGTAGATGTAAACCAAAATCATGTGCCTTTAGTCAAAAATATAAGGTGAAAATATTCAGCTTGGAATGTTTCGCATTAAGTAAATATTAACAAAAAACCAAAATATGTAAACAACGGCTGGTTATCCGACCAAATTTGAATGACTACTAAAAAGCGACGGATTCATACATATCGATGACCTTCTTTATTGGACGTATTATACCTAAGCTGTTGTCCGTACAGTCGCGTTCAAAAGTTTTGGGGGCTAATTAAAAAATATATTAAATGCACCTTGTGACTATAATAAATGAAACCGCTTGTTGATGTGGAAATTATTATTTTTATTCCCTTAATTTTAATTCTTAAAGTAATTATTACTTCAAATCACAGATCAAAGAAATTATTTACACGTTGTGTAGTCATTATTATTTAAATTACAGATCAGTTATTCATCTAAGTCTAACATATAATTAGTAAATTCGCATCACAAAAAATCACAGATCAGTATTAAGTATTAAGTATAATATTGTGTAAAAAAATATTAAATTTTAAATCACAGATAAATAATTTTCTTACGAGTAATTTGCTTATACATAGATTCAGATAAAGTGTGTTAGTATAGTAAACCGCATAAAGATATAACTGTAAACATCGAATTTGCACAAATTATCTGATGGTATTTGGCTATAAATAAACATATTTATCCCATATACGTAACAACATTATCACCTGACTGTGGAATGACACTTATATATCTAAAACGCCACCAAATCAAAATTATGTGACACTACATAATCAGCTTTAATATAATCGTTGGTAGAATAGACAAAATTGTACACGGTTATGATGAATGCTCCAGGGTAGCCCGCGAAATACAAATTTTCTTACGTTTTTTGCAATTTGCAAGCCAGTGCTAGGTTGTATGATGATTAGAATATTATTTTGATGAGAATATTAATGATATTTGATTCTGTGATTTTTGTGATGCGAATTTACTGATTATATGTTAGACTTAGATGAAAAACTGATCTGTGATTTAAATAATAATGACTACACAACGTGCAAATAATTTCTAATATTTATAGGTAGGAACTTTGATCTGTGATTTGATGCAATAATTACATTAAGAATTAAAATTAAGGGAATAAAAATAATAATTTCCACATCAACAAGCTGTTTAATTTATTATAGTCACAAGGTGCATTTAATATTTTTTTTAATTAGCCCCCAAAACTTTTGAACGCGACTGTACGGACCGCTTAGGTATAATACGTCCAATAAAGAAGGTCATCGATATGTATGAATCAGTCGCTTTTTAGTAGTCATTGGAATTTGGTCGAACAACCAGCCGTTGTTTACATATTTTGGTTTTTTGTTTATATTTACTTAATGCGAAACATTCCAAGCTGAATATTTTCACCATATATTTTTGACTAAAGGCACATGATTTTGGTTTACATCTACACATCTCGGATTGAGCCGGTTCCTTGTATTTTGCCGTCAAAGTTAGGACACCATCGTTTTGACTTTTAGCAAAAACGCATGCATGAATAGTTTTGAAACTTTCTATGGTTATTATTAGCGTCAAGAAGGACCGAATACAGTTTTCAGCGAACTTGTTTCTTGTCCAATTTAGGCGCTGCGATGTTTTTTCGGGTTTTCATAAAACCGCTATAACTTGAAAACTATAAATATTTTCTTAAAACTAATTGGGGCACAAAGGGGCACACATTAAGAGCTACTCGTGTATGTTTACTCTACAGGGGCACATGCAATGGTTGTAGAGATATACGATTCATCAAAACGTTACTCCAGCAGGAAATGCAATATCTCGAAAACCTGAAGGGGCACAGATTTTTTTTTTGGGGGCACATTTTGGCACACATATAAGCTCTCTGGCCATGCACAATTTTTCTCTCTCCGATCATTCGTTTAGAATTTTCCTGCTAGAAAAACGTTACCCCAGCAGGAATCGTTTTTTCCGTTTTTTTCCAAAACGACAGGGGGCACACATTTTTTATTTGGGGGCACATTTACAGCAGATAGGGCACATATTATACGTTCTACTCCTATAACTCTAGGAGACACTTTCTTGCTGGGGTAACGTACACTTTTTTTTCTCGGGGGAACCTTCAAAAGGCACCCGACCTCCGGGGAGGGAGGTAGGGGAGTGTGGGATTCCTACCTACGTAGCATGTCTGCTAAAGCCATTATAAATAGGTACCTGTCTAGAATATCTGAAGAGTTACCTGCAAGCGACGTTTCCGATTATTCACTGAGTCGCATGCTGACTACGGTGACCTGCTGACATAAATAAAAGACTCATGTCGGTAGTAGGTAACCGTGAGAACTTTATTATCTCAATTTTATTAAAAAAACTTAAGACATTGTCAAAGTGACACAATAATTGCGTTCGTTCAATCTGATTTCACATTTATCAGAATAATGCCTCTCTGGTTTCGCAAGCTCTACTGCTGACCATGAGGTCCTGGGTTCGATTCCCATGTTGAGCAAAGTTTTATTGGGTTTTTCCATCTGGAATTTCTCAGTAGCAGCCCGAAGGCTGAATTTGTGCCCGGTTGATGGCAATGACCCCAGCACATTAAGCTACCCTAAGCTATAAAATTTTCCCAGTCAACTTTGAACCTTATGCTATAGCGATAAAGTTGAAAATCTATTAAAGAAATTTGACAGATTGTAGTAGCTTAGATTGTATTACTTTTAAACATTTGAACAGAAATGAAGATCGTGGTCAATCAGGGCCGAAGAGAAGATTACTTGTAGCTTAGCTTTAAATATTTCCATTTACCTAGGTATATTTATACAAGGTCAATTTATATTAATTAGCGAAACTCCGTAAACGTGATAGGTATCGACCTCTAAAAAAAATAAAAAGAAAAAATAAATAAAAATTTGATGTCATGAAAATGATGATGAAAAATTTTTGGGTCAACTAGGTACCGCTAATATTTATATACCAAGACAAGATTAGACCTATCATATCTGCGGAGATTCGCAAGCTAATTTAATTTAACTCAGTATAGTGACAGAGCTAGCTTACTTTTAAGTGTCTCACATTAGAGCGCGGAAAGTTCAGTTTTCATTTTTCATTAGGATACTCTATCACAAAAAAATAACAACATTACAGGTAAAAATATTTAATAAACATCATCAGAGGTAGATCATAGTGTTATTACGAATAAACTGCTGTATGAAGGATCCTTCGAGCAGGCCGAATCTTCGGCTGAGGGGCTGGTCATGGGTCCAACGAGCGACCAGGTTCTGCGTGGGGGCCGGCTTGTCCATGGGCACCATGTGACCTGCTCCACGGATCACCACTTCTGTCAGACGACCACCTGTCTTGTGGTACCTAGGTGAAAAGTTACAAGTTGTATACATTTATACAGAGTGGCAGGTGCAGACGCCAACACATCAAGTTACTACAATCTGTCAAATTTGTTTAATAGACTTTCAACTTTAGGTTCAAAGTTGATTGGCAAAATTTGACAGTTTCGAGTAGCTTGATGTGCTGGCGTCTGTACAATGACGCGCAAACTCATCATCTACCTAGCTTTTTCCCAACTATGTTTGGGTCGGCTTCCACTCTAACCGGATGCAGCTGAGTACCAGTATTTTACATGGAACGACTGTCTGTCTGACCTCCAAAATCCGGTTACTGGATAATGCGAAACCCCTTGGTAAGACTGGTTGTCAAGCCTTCGGGCTTCTAACGACCCCTAACGACTGTCAACGATCCACGAATGACAGCCGGGACCAACAGCTTATCGTGCTTTCCGAAGCACGGAGGGGTCTTAGTATGTAAAGATGGTCACCCATCCACGGACCAACCGCGGCAATGACGCAAACTGTTACCATGAATTCAGCACATGACTCTAAGACCCCTAGATCGGAAATTTATCGCAGGTTCTCAAAAAAAAAAATTTGCTGTTTTATAGAAAAGTGCAATACCTACGCGGTTAAAATGTATGGAACAGCAGATTTGGCCGCCATCTTTTTTTTTTGGCCCTAGTAGCATTGCCATAGAACGTGGCAAACTGGCAATGCTGCCAGTCTTTTGGGCACTTTTTACCCGACTGCGCCAGAAGGAGGTTTTTTTTTCTATAGACAGCGATGCGGACGAATTGTTTGATGCCCCTGATTATTTCCCCTCCTTTTATATACCACTAGCTGCGCCCCGCGGTTTCACCCGCATAAGTTTCGATCCCGTGGGAATATCGGGATAAAAAGTAGCCTATATGTTAATCCAGGGTGTCAGCTACCTCCATACCAAATTTTATCAAAATTGGTCCAGCTGTTTGAGCGTAAAGAAGTAACAAACATATAAACACACACACACACTCAAAAACTTTCGCCTTTATGATATTAGTGTGATGACATCCCAACGTCTTAATAATAATATAACCTTATACTAGTGTCACGAAAATAAATTATTGACTATTATAATTTATACCTAAGCTTCCACCTGAAGTTATATTTATTGAAAGTCTGAAATTGCCAACCCGTCTTGAGCAACCTTCGTGATTAATTCTCGTGCCTTTTTTGTAAGAGAATAAGACAAGTCTTTGCTATGCAGTGGGACAATAATATTTCTATATATCCCAATATTCCCACGGGATCGACACTATGCGGGTAAAACCACGGGGCGCAGCTAGTAAAAATATAAATCTCAATGATTTAATCACATACTCACAAGGAGACACGTGCTTATTTATGTTGCTTTTATTTTTTATTTAAAGTTGAATATTAAGTACCTAAAGGTTTTTGTAGAAAATTTTGCTGTTTTTTCCTTTTTGCATTAACAGAATGCCATTCATAGTTCCAATAACAATCAAGGTCTTGAATCAGGTCGACTCGAGTGCGAATAGGTCATGCGAATCGGTCGCCAAGAGGTTGGTGTGTCATATCGTTATGTCCTTTAACTTTAAATTTACCGATTAATTTATACAAATGACGATGCAAAAAGAGATAACTATCAGAAAAACGTCTAAAATATTCTTTCAATTCATCAGAAACAACTAATTAGAACTCTATAGAATAATCGCCTATAATCTTCCCACTTCTGGGACACATGCCTCCTCTCTTTGTGATAGGTAGTGGGCCGTAATCCACCACGTGGGCCCTGTGTGGGTTGGTAGATGTCACATGTCTTCGAATTTTTGGTTCTAGGACATGCCGGTTTCCTCTCGATGTTTTCCTTCACCGTTTTGAGAGCAGCGGTGACACAAATATGCCTGCTGGTTTTACCGTTGGCCCGGAACATAAAGGATTAAGGAAGGAACACGGGTGGGTTTTTGTCAGTAAGAGTCTGACACTCCCTTCCGCTCCACCCAGAGTAGGAGGGTCATTTGATGATATCCCATCCTGAGCGAAAAAAAAAAGGTTTCAAACCTACGACCTACAACTCGTAAGTTGAGGTCTGATAGGGCCCGCTGTGATGTCACGGGCAGTTACAGAAATAAATAAATAATAAGTAAATAATAGAAATAATAAAATAAAAAATAAATAATTTTTCAATCTGCGCCAGACGTAACCTCATTACTTGTCTAACGAATAGGTAAGATAGACATAAACGCGTTTTTATTCCAAAGACAAAGATTACTTACCCAGCGAGCCTGTTGTTGAAGATGTAGGGGAACCGAGTAGCGTTGAGGAACTCCTGTGAGCCGTTCCAGTTCCACGTACGATAGTTCTCTGATGTGAACACGCACGGCAGCATCTGGTCTAGTTGACCGCTAGAAGGACAGTTAGTAAAAGTTTATATGGGTACATAAAAGTTACATATTCGCGCTTTTTAAAATAAATAAAGTCCTCTAGACCGTATTTCGGCCACGGCGGCCAATCTCAACGCTTTCGACGCGGGAGATATTATAGTGCACAAAGGTGTGCGCACACACAGGTACACTGCTTCTTCCCTCACTCTCGTAGTCCGATGGGACGGCGGAGAGAAATCAGGCACCATATATGCAGGTACAGTCAGCAACAAAAGTCGATTAACACTTCAGTTTTTTAAATATTAATTCTTGAGCAAAATATTTGTTCAAATTTGCAGCAGGCTTTTCACATAAATAGCAAAGAGTTTATGTTCAAAAAATTGTACATTTGCTGCAATTTTGAACAAATATTTTGCTCAATACGTAAGATTAAAAAAACTTAAGTATTAATCGACTTTTGTTGCTGACCGTACTCTCGGTGCTCAGCCTCGAAAAGTAAGTAGGGGTGCTAAAGTGAGTGCGTACATCACTCCAACCGACATCGTCCGATGATGACCGATAATTACTCACTTTATAATTATTTTTGGTTCGATCGGCCGAGTTCGGCCGAAGACGTACGAGCATAATTCAGCCGATGACGATTTTGCGATGGGTGTGCATGAGGCAGGCATGAGCTCATATGACAGGATGAAAAGACCCAATTTGCTAAGGCTGGCACCTGACCGAATTGGTCCTTTTTCTTTAGTCTCTGACCCCTCCCTTATTCAGTGGGATTGTCCGAAAGTGTTACCGCTGGCCCGGAACATAAAGGGCTAAGGAAGGACCACAGGTGGGTTTTAGTCAGTAAGAGTCTGACACTCCCTTCCGCTCCACCCAGAGCGGGAGGGGTCATTTGATGATTCCCCATCCTGAAAAAAAAAGTAACCCCTCTCTTATACCCAGTTGCTGCTGGCAGTTCGGTTTGATTGACTGCAAGCTGTATCCAACAACCAAGGGGTATATCTCTATATCTATACTAATAAGCTGAAGAGTTTGTTTGTTTGAACACGCTAATCTCTGGAAATATTAGTCGGATTTGTATATGTTGCAGTCAAAACTCTTAACCAGTCAAAAGTACTATTGACTAACAAAATCAGTCAAAAGTGGTTTTGACTGAAAATTATTGGTTATTAGTACTTTTGACTGCAAATTTGCGGTTAAAAGTACTTTTGACTGACGCTCTTCGTCAAAAGTAGTTTTAACTGCAATAAAGCATCAGTCAAAACTCAAAAGCACTATTAACTCGTTAGATGTGAATAAAAAAGAGGTTCACCCTTGTTTGGTATAACAACTTTTGATGTAGGTAATGTTACTAATTCGAACAACGTTTAGGAAAATAATCAATTTGTATAATATCGATTAACATAATTTTCATTTCATCGAATATTTATTTGCGATAACAACATTTGCGCTGTTGATCAAAAGGTATAATGTTCATTTGATGTAATGTTCCCACCCCGAGGTTCGGTTTTGTTAGGTTACTTTAAACCCTTTTCACAGAAATAGGAGCCCCGCGAAGCGGGGCTCCGTCGACATTGGATGCAAGAGCGAGTGAATGAGAATACAAATACCTTTAGGTACCTCATATCATATTAAACAGGCAAATTAGTGCATTTGAAAATTCGGTCAAATGACATTATTTCAAAGAAATAAATATGCTAAATAATATATGCTAAATAATTTTTAAGAGTTTTGACTGATACAACCAGTCAAAACCACTTTTGACGGAATCACTTAGTCAAAAGTACTTTTAACCAGCTCCATTGGGCAAAAGTACTTTTAACTGTTATTTTAGTCAAAAGTATTATTGACTAAAGCATACGGTCAAAAGTACTTTTGACTGATTTTGCTAGTCAATAGTACTTTTGACTGGTTAAGAGTTTTGACTGCAACATATATATCTTTTGAGGAAGGTTCTAGGCTCTTTACCATCACGCTACGATGCTTGGGAGCCGAGCAAAAAGGAAAAAGTCAGAAAGAACGCTACGCGATATCGACTTATCGAGGTAATCGCGCGGGCGGGCGATGGGATGCGACGCGGCGAGACGGGGGCCGAAATTTCCCGCGAACGAAGCCGCGGGCAGAAGCTAGTTTATTAATAAACGGACGTTTACATCAAAGTTGATGGTTGAACAGTCGATATAATCATTACAACGTTTATGCATAAACCTCTATGAATTAAACTTGGTTATTGTACTGCGAAATTACTCCAAAGAGTAGGTACTAATATTTGAACTGTAGAAAAATAAATCTGAAAGGCTGCTGTTAGCCTTGCAGTGAAGTGCGCTAAACAAAAACATAGGAACAATACGTCTGGTTTGTGAATTGTTATACCTACTGACAAAATTATCTTACATCACTTCCCGGACTCTAGGTCAAATGACAGTTAACAAAAACAATGTCCGTGAACCATTTAAATGCCAAACGGTCAATCTGGAATAAATCACCTAGTTTATCATGGTGATATTTTTTTATTAAACGACGATACTTGGCCGTTTATCTACATATGTATAAGTACAATACAGCTGTAGAGTTTTTTTTTTTTAACACTCTTATCTCTGAAATTACAGTTCGATTTGAACAATTCTTTTTGCATTTTGATAGCCCAATTCTCGAGGAAGGTTTTATACAAGGTGTAACAGAATAAACGCAAGTCGTGAAAGTAGTTTGTTCATACTTGCCTACTGAATCGAGTTCAGTAACTTTTAATATAGGCATTTTTTCAAAAATTATGTATACCAAAGAAAATTAAACGTTATTTCAAGGCGTTAAGACTTAATTTTAAATGCATAAAGTAATGTTAGGGTTAACACAATTTTCGTTATACAATATACGCTACTCTAATTGGGGTGTATGAGGTCTTGCGTTAAATATGTTACATATTGTATATATGCTATTCTACATTATGCTACGTACGATCCTTACGAGCAAAAAGAAAGAGTCAGAAAAAAACGCTAAGATAAAACGAAGTTATAATGCTGGCGGGCGATACGATGCGACGCGGTGGGTCGGGAGCCGAGGAAGTTTTATAAAAATGTGGCTGTTATTTTAGTATAATGTGCATCTTACGACTCAAGCTGTATGGCACATATTATATGTGAGATTTTGAAAAAGTTTGGATTTGTTGGAATAATATTTTATAATGAAAAATATTTCTCGATAGTGATTCTGAATTATTCATTGATATTTATTTATTAAAACTTTTTGCACAAGTAAAAAAATACTGTACAAAGGCGGACTTAATGCCTGAGCATTTTCTACAAGATATTCTCAATGATTTCACAGTTGTTAGAATTCACATGAATCTCTTTCTCTTAGTTTAGAGACTAACTAACTTTTTTGGAAGATCTCAAGATTCTATTGCACATTATAAAGCTAGACTGTATGCAGAGCCCGATCTAGGGGGTGGGAGAGGGGGGGTGGAGTTCAGCTGGGCAAACGCCCAGAGCGGCAAAATTGAGGGCACCCGGTTCCTTCGGCGGTTACACGAAGTCCTTAATTTTCTCACTAGGAGAGAAAAATCTTACACAAAATTACCATGCTTATCAAACCGACAAAGAAGTATTTTTAAAGAAAAAACATTTTCTTTATATCTTTCTCTGTGTGGCATTTGAGAACAAAAAATGTGCATTTCGTTGTATGGGTCCGAGTACCTACTCGGAATTTTGTGGAATTTTTTATTGAGCGTAATAAAGTAACTGATATCTTTAAATTAAGAGATAATTTTGTGTTTATATAATTTACAACGAGCGGTATTCTATCAGTATACAATATCTTACTATTCACAGTGACATTGAACGTCTTCCACAGATGTTTCTTTCATCTTAAAAAATAATAAGATCAAGGGCAAAATTTCGTCCAAATCCGTCCAACCGTATACGTTTTAAGGCTCCTTCAAACAGGCGCGACACAACACGCGACACAAAGGCACCGCAAGTCGCGCAACGAGCGGTGCCTTTGTGTAGCGCGCGATTATATCGCGTGTCGCGCCTGTGTGTAGGAGCCTTTACGAACATTCGAACAAGGTTTATTAGTGAAATATTACTGAGTTAAAGAAGAAGAATAAAACCCTTACCAATACGTCAGCACTTTATAATGCTCCAACAGTGTTTCAAACATTGGCTTCGTAGAGCTCAAGAAGTCAGGAGCCAGCTGCACATTAACGGTCATATTGACCCATCCGAAATTGATGTCCCCGACGTGGATGGCCCTCTTAACTTCCGAAGTCTTCAGGAAGTTGACGTACTTGCCCACCGGAAGCTCGTCCTTGAGGAAGTTGTAGGCATGCTTTTGGTGCGTGATGAAGAGGAGGACGGTGATGAGGCTGTTCCATTTCTGTGAATATCAGATCTCAAAATGTAAAGGTCTTTGGAGCTTTCCTACCTGTCCGTCAAATAGATCTTTTTTTTTTCAAAATGTCGGTATTTTTTTCAAAATAATCAAACGTGTATATAGGGTAGGGTATGCAACAAAATTCACGCAAGTTCAAAAAATGATTTTAATGTTTGCATTGATGTCATTTGTTCAAAAAACAAAATAGCGGACAGGTACGTATGCCAGGCTCCATATAACAATCTTCAATCCCGTTTTATTATGGCATATTGTGCAAACGTTAAGATATACATATACGTAAATCATCACGTACTGTTTCCAATATATGTTATTTCAAGTCAAACAAATATCAACTTTATTTTAGTAGTAATTAAGTTGATTTCAGAGTGACAAGCATTATTTAAAAAGTCTTAAAAATGTTTGAAGTTGTAGCGTAAACTGAACTTTATAGTGTAATAATTAAAGTTATTTTTCCAATAACTCATATTTGTTTACATGTTTGGCAAGGTAATCGCGATCGCAGATTAGGTAGTCGCGGTCAGTAGCATTGACCAACATTGATACATCGAGCAATCAGGTAGAGTAAAGACCATCCCTTTGCTTCCGATTTAAATTATCATGCCTTTGGAACCAAAAATACTTTGCAAAAAAACTTGAAAATTATAATCTATAGGTATCTAATCGCCAACACGAAGTAATTAAGGTAGCGTTATGTTATCAATGATCAAAGCTTCGGCTACGATCCTCGATCTTTACTTTTCAGTGGGTCAGTGACAAGCAATGATTCTCTCTTTCACTATAGGTATTTCTAAATATAGGTAGCATCCACTTAAAAACAAGTCTATGGTAAAAATTGAGGAAGGACTTACGTTTTTAGCTTCAATGCTCCTGTTAGCCTTGATTTCCTGCTGGAACGAGTCGATCAGCGGCTTCACGGTCAAAATCTGCTCCTTCTCCAATAGACCGAAGTAATAGAATGGCCAGGCGATGTTCGATATCATTGCTGGGTCCACGTATGCGTTGCCGATCATCAGACCCTGGATAAATTATAGTAAATGGGTGTGGTTGGAGTGACCTGAACTGGTTTTCAAACCGCACTTTTGCGAAAATCTATAGCGCTAAAGTGCATTTTGGAAATCAAGGGTGATGCCTTTGGCTTTGCCCAGCAGAGGAATATACATAAACACGATAGAAATAAATACCTAAGTAAATACGTACGTTGTAAGTGATTTTGATTTACTTACAAAGAAAAAGAGTGGACCTATGTTCACTACCAAAGAGGCACAGGCTCTAATCAGCCCATTACCGGACAAGAAAAAATTGTGGACTATCCCTAACTTATACGGATTTTTAGGAACACCTCCAAAAGAATTAAATCAAGATTCTCATTCACCTCAAGGTTAATATCAGAACCAGGTATGTCCTTCCTCTTGTGTATCTCCATCGCCATTGCCGGCACGTACTTGCCGGCGTATGACTCGCCCGCCAAGTACAGTGGGGCTGTTCTCAGCTCAGGAAACATTTGCAAGAACTGCTTCAGAGCTATGTAGAGGTGGTTGGCGTACTGGAAGCAAAATGTTCGTGAAATAAAACACGTATAGTTTCAAAAGACCTGTTGGTCTTTAAAGGCGAAATTTAAACATAAAGTTATGAAGCGTCAGAAGCCCAACTGCTAAGGCGTAAACTGGCGAACTAATGTCAGGAGTTCGATCTGTAGGTACTGTAGTTGAATTTTTTTTTCATATGAGCACAAGTACTTGTTGAACAACGCTCCTCCTCCTCAAATCGTACTCCTCATTACTGAGGTTCGTGATCCTCCCTTGAAAACATCTTTTCCCTGACGATGTTTCGCCATCTCTGTCTATCCTTGGCCAGGTGAAGCGCATCATGAAATTTCGTTTCAAGAGAAGAGCTTATCTGGTCGGACCATCGCAAAGGGCTGCGACCTCTTGGTCGTTTACCATCCACAAACGACGAACAACGTTGAACAACCCTAATATAAAAGAAAAAAGTTTAGGGTTATCCTGTATTATGCCTTTCAAGATTACTCTTGTAGCATGTTTGACAAACAAACAGTAAAAACTGGATAACTATGTGGAGGATCTAGGTTATATAATAACGATGTTTAAGAATTTTTAGCTTAGCTAAAGGTAAACAGGAAAATGTACCTAAATAAATGCATCACGTCTTACCGTAGCCATATTGGTGGTGTATCCGTCGACGTGTTCGGTAAAGCTGAATCCTGTTCCTACAGGGTTGTCGATGAACAGCAGGGAGTGGTTGTGCAGCCAGGTGTACGGGTTGCCTGGAATTTACTATGTCATTATCGGTATTATATTGGCGGAACAACAACACAGATAGGTAGGTACACATAAAGGAACATAAATTAAAGGGCTAAGGAAGGAACACGGGTAGGTTTTAGTCAGTAAGAGTCTGACACTCCCTTCCGCTCCACCCAGAGCGGGAGGGGTCATTTGATGATTTCCCATCCTGAAAAAAAAAAGATAGGTAGGTAATCGCAGGCGCACGACAAACGGCGCGAGGCATCGGTGAAATCTACGTGTGGTATAATAGTAAGAGTGAAATAACGACCCAGGCGGAATAAGGTTGTATGGAATATCTCCGTTTGTTATTTTATCAAAATCCGCGGTTTTTGGTTTGAATGACGACAGAATGGTCAGTGAAAGCAAAAATACGGAACTATCAGCTGAAAATCATTTGGCAGCATCAGATGGCAGCTACATTATCACTACAATCCTTCACGTTTCACATAAATCAAGGGGCAATTATAGTTTTTAATGCGCGAGAAGATCCCGTATAGTTAACCATCTGCATACAATGAAAAAACCCACAACAATGTTGAGATTTTCTTTTATTTGTACCAACACGTCACAACCAATGACCTTTAGCAACAATACAAACTATAAGTATTCTATCATTGCTAACTCAGCATACTAATGATACGGTTTTTTTACTTGATTTAAATGCGTTATAATATAACCAAGGGATTCATACAATAAATTGCTTTATATTTTCCTGTATTGTTTTATGTATCTAATTACCTCGTAAATACTAAGATAAGACCAATACGTTCCTCGTGATTATGGTCCTGTAGTCACTAGGTAAGAAAAGAGTAGTTCTTTTTTGCAATTTTTAGTAGGTAATTAGGTATCTATAATAGTGTGCGAATTGCACGTTTTAGTAATTAAAGCCAAGGATGAAGTACAGACGCCAGCACATCAAGCTACTACAATCTGTCAAATTTATTTAATAGATTTTCAACTTTACCGCTAAAGCATAAGGTTCAAAGTTGATTGGGAAAATTTGACAGTTTCGGGTAGCTTGATGTGCTGGCGTCTGTATATATACCTATTTGTATCCATTACAAATACTTTGTCCGACTTCTATTCTTTTCAAGTAGGTATGCTTGCAATCGAATTGAAATTGCCAGAAGTTTGAGGCCACTTTGAGGGTAGACTGGTAGCTTTTAAGATGTTAGATAGCACACAATAGGCGGAATTACTTTTTTGTTGCAAGCTGATTTAATTATTACCTATTATAGAAAGAAAAAGAACGCCTGAAGATGGAACGATGAACCTTACAATAAAACTAAAAACCCGGTCTGAAAGTTCTAATAATTAATTAATCACAAAGAGGTCCAATTATGAGTTTAATGTAACCGACTATCAGATATATAATCGTTCTAACATGACCTCACGAACTGCGATTGCAAGCCAAATTACTCTACTTAGTTAAGGAACATAACATTGAGTTAATTTTAATTGCTCAGTTAGTGATGGAGTATATAATGTATAGCAGGAAGACTGAGATAGTACAGACGCCAGCACATCAAGCTACCCGAAACTGTCACATTTTCCCAATCAATTTTGAACCTTATGCTTTAGCAATAAAGTTGAAAATCTATCAAAGAAATTTGACAGATTGTAGTAGCTTGATGTGCTGGTGTCTGAATACAAACATTGTAACTATAAATTACCAGCTGCGCCCCGCGGTTTCACCCGCATAAGTGTCGATCCCGCGGAAATATCGGGATGAAAAGTATCCTGTGTTATTCTGATGTATAAGCCATATTACTGTAAAGTTTCATCAAAATCCGTTCTGTAGTTTTTACGTGAAAGAGTAACCAACATCCATCCATATATCAATCCTCACAAACTTTCGCGTTTATAAATTAACTGGCAACGCCCTGCGGTTTCACCCGCATAAGTTTCGAACACGTGGGAATATCAGGATAAAAGTATCCTATGTGTTAATCCTGGTTATAAACTATCTGTGTGCCAAATTTCATCTAAATCTGTGCAGTGGTTTTTGCGTCAAAGAGTAACAAACATTCATCCATCCTAACAAACTTTCGCCTTTATAATATTATTAGTGTGATTATCAGTAGGAAGTAGGATAGGATGTAATGATTATTAGCGAGAATAATATCACTGAAAAACATGATACCTAAGACGTGACTTTGGTTCATTGATCATCATAAATAATTTCAGCCAAAAGATTACTGCTGGCCATAAGCCTCCCCAAAACACCTCCACTTCGACCGGTTCTGTACTTCCCGCATCCAGCGGATTCCCGCGGCCTTCACAAGGTCATCGGTCCACCTTGTGGGAGGCCTTCCAACGCTACGTCTTCCGGTACGCGGTCGCCACTCCAGAACCTTTCGGCCCCATATCGGCCATCTGTTTTCACAATCTCTTAAGTTTGGAAATTCTTCGGAGTACATCGGATACCTTGGTTCTCCTGCGGATCTCTTCATTTCTGATTCGATCACGTAGGGAAACTCGCAAGTATATCCCTCTCCATTGCCCTTTGGGTGACATTTAGTCTTCTAATAAGGCCCATTAATTTATGAGCGACAACGTTTCAGTGCCATAGATCATTACTGGCAACACGCACTGGTCAAAGACTTTCGTGTTGAGATACCGCGGTGTTGGAATTCTTCTAAGAAAGACCAAGACACATACCTAAAGACAATGTACTATTTCATGAATAAGTAGATACCTACCTGGGATATATAAATATATAAGGCAGCTAACGTTATGATGATGATAAATACAACAATACTTACGTTTCAAAGTTTCGTTTACAACAGTGAAGGGTCCAATTTCGTCGAAGAGTCCAGTCATACTGGAGGCTCCTGGCCCTCCTTGAAGCCAAATGATCCATGGACTTGCGTTCACAGGCTTATTCATCACAGGGAAGTACCAGAAGAAAAGGTTTGAATTGTAAGTCTCATTCACAGTCAAGAAACCAGAGTAGCTCTTGAAACCCAAGAAATGCTTTGAATCCACTCTAGCAGCCTTTTTCGCGTCTCTTATCCGTCCTTGTTTCAGGTATGGAGTCAATATCAACGCTGTTCCATTGTCAACTTTACGTTCTGGTTCACAAGTTTCATTATTGCTTGTTTCAGTATGATTTGCATCTAACAAATTATCTGATACATCTTTGCGTATGCCGCACGTTTTCTTAGTAATATTATTATTGTTTTCATGAATCAAGTTCTCGTGAACTATGTTATCGCTATCTTCTTTTACTATATTCGTATTGTTTATAATACTTTTTTGGGTTTTAACTGGTTCAACGTCTGCTATTAAATTACTAATATCATCTTGATGCTGCTCAATTTCAGCGACTCTGCCAAATACACTGGAAAACAATGGTGGCGTTGTATTACTAATGAGCTGATTAAAGTGACGCTAATACTATAATTAAAATGGTAGTAGGCAAATAAAGACATCAAGAAACAGTATTTTTGTTGGAAAAAAAAATAACGCAAACATTTTAAAACAATAACGTTATTGTGTCCGAGTGAGAACTGTCCAAGGCTTGTAGGTATATCCATCCGTCAGTTCAGATCCGACTCGAAGGACCAAAATATTTTAAAAGCGAAGAAGATACGTAATAGGAACTGTTTTAAAAAAAATTTGGCTAGTGCTCTTGGCAAGAAGGATCGATGGAAGATGAACCAATGTTTTATTCATGAAATGTCGATGGTCCCTTCACCAGAGAAACGAACAAGGTATACCAACAAGCTGTTGGTCTGAACACATAGTGAGGGTTGTGGACGAATAGATATTTGACTGTCAGGACCAGAAAAATTGTCATAAAGCAAGCAGACCATAACATACTCAGTATTTAATGAATTTTTGCTGGATCGGGCAGTAATTGCGCACTACGAAATACACGCACTTCTTTATAGCGTTAGCAAACGCAAAATATCCCTATACCTAATTGCTATTAGGTACCGATTATGCTTAATCGGTATGTATAGTCGTAGTAGAGTATAGCTTTAGTATTGTAAGGGCTCATTTTATTTTATATAAGACTCTAGTTGTAATTTGATACCACTTTTCTTTAAATCGTGTCACACAGAGGATCCACATTTTTTTTTATTTTACCCTGACTTAAATTTGAACAAAAGTATCCAGTAGGTATAAAAATAAAACTTTAAAGAAAAACTTACCTTATCAAGCACAAAATTAGAATACAAAACACATGCTTCATTATAAATTATTCGATTAGCCCTAATAACTAGAAATGTAGAGCGTTGTATCGATACATGGCTTGCGAACTACTACTACGCGTAAGTATCATTGCGACATCCCTGGGCATACATTATCGTGACTTGAACTGTTTGATCCCGCGACGTTGAACACTGATACGGCTGAAATTCGCTTGTATTTGTGTACGATATACGTCTTAAGGTAGACACTGACTGGGAGCATTAGTCTTTGTTGCGATTGAACCTCAACCAACATCTTGCAACCATAGTCGTGATTCCAACCACTGCACCCCAGATTCTACAATGCCGACCATCCACAGAAGTGCCGCAAAATTAAATTTTGTCGAGTCAAATGCAAAAAGAAATGATAGAACTGTCTTGGAAACCACAACGACATGAATTACAACAGAACATTGGAGAAGTAAAAAATTACGATATAGCATTCACTTCTCTAAATAAAACATAAAGTAGGAAATAGAAAAGGACTAGGCCAAAGGCTGAAATAGACGTGTACCTAATAGCAACTCGGATGATATATTATGTGAGCTGAGCATTGACACGCTAAGGCGCGGCGTGACAGCGACATGGCTCAGCCCGACGACGTCCTCTCCACATTGTATATTTCTTTCTTATTTGCAAAATAGTAGGGCAAACGCCATCCAAAACTATTCTAATTTTCAAGTTGATAGCATTAGTAGTTCTTGAGATATCCAGCTGTGACAGACAGACAGACAAACAGACTGAGTCTCACCATAAGGGTTTCGTTTTATTATTTTTTGGTACGGAACCCTAAAAAGGGGAATACATTTGTATGGAGAATCGCACGCCCTGTTCCCTCTTAATTGTTTATCCGTGAAAGTTTACATTTTTGTTAATAAGAATTAATGAATCATAGCCCCTAAAATAGTTTACTCTTTCATTGCTCCACGTGCTAACCACTCACACATGGATTCCAATAATAGGTATGGACAAAAACGTTTGAATGCCCGTTTTGTCCTAGTTTCTAATGGTACGCATTGTATACAACTCCGGATGTCACCTGCCAACAGTCTAACCGTATCTAATCTAACTGCGTGTAATGTATTTGTCACTAGCAGTGGTTAGATACTGGGGAATGTTAAGGTGGTGTGAAGTTAACTTGAAAAATTAAATGCGCTATACGTACACTGCAACTCATTTTGATAGACAGGAGACAAAAGGCTCTTTCTTGATCTGGCATCACAATATAGGCTTATGTAATTATTAAAGTTAAGTAATATGTAATATTATTATGTTAAATATATTGTTTAATTGAATAATAATAATAACCCCATCGCCGTACCTCTTCGTTGACGTCGTGGTGGGGCGTGTGCGCTCCGATTGCTCCGAACTCTAGGCCTGTGCCGGAAGAGTTTACTTTGCCGGAACAGGTTTAAGGTGAGGAGCCAGACCAAGAGGGATACAAATCCCGCAGGGTACATCTGATTCCGATTCTGTAAAAATTTCTCCTGATGCTAGGGATTGTCAGCTCACTTCACCTATAGTATGTTTCCACTTGAGTTGCCGCGAATAGTGTTTATAGCGAATAGTCGAATACCGATTAATCGCCATTCACTTTGGCGAATAGTCGAATAACTCGACATTACTATTCGACATAAAAAAAAACATTAAACACATTAAAAATATTTCTAATTTCTTCTAAGGTTGTGAGAAAAGAAAACAACAAAGTTAAAGAAATCTGTTTCATGTTATACATACCTACATATATGTAGTAAATTTAATTTTCCATTTTTAAATGCTGGCAACCCTTTTCTTGTACAAGTCATTCTCTTTAGTTTACGGGGAATACCCCGTTTTGTATAACCCAGCGATTATTATTATTACTGAAGAGCAACCCAAGAATGCCACTGCTGAAGAAATCGCCAACTACATCGCATTAGCAAAGGCTGACAGAAAAATAAACCCATATGAATGGTGGGCTTTGAGTACCAATAAGAATAGATTTCCTATTTTAAGTAAGCTTGCTAAACGATACTTAACACACCAGCAAGCTCTGTTTATTCAGAAAGACTATTTTCCGAGGCAGGTTTAATTTACGAGGAAAAACGAAACCGACTTGCTCCAGAACGTGCAGAAAAAAATGTTTTTTTGCACCACAATCTGCCTCTGTTGGATTTTAAATATTAATTAAAAAGCCTTACTAATTTAATTTCATGAATACACATATACAGGCACATATTACAGATAATAATAGATATTGTGTATTGTTTTATTAAGGAAAATAATTTAAAAAATGATTATTTTTAACTCATTAGTTCTTTTGTTCGTTAAAAGTTTATTTTCGACGACTATTCGCCGAATGCCGAATAATACTAGCCATTATTCGGTATTCGACGAATATCAAAAAAATGACGAGTAATGCCGAATACCGAATAATAGCGAGTATTCGCGGCAACTCTAGTTTCCACGGTGTGATTTTTACAGAAGATGAGATAGGTACAGATAGATGGGATGAACTACATATTATCAATTACACTCATCCGCTCCCGGTCAGTTCCCACCTTAAACTTATCAATGAAAATGAAAACGCCCATTGAGAATTTATTCGTAGAATTAAGTGTGACCTTGGGTCAGTTTCGCTTGAGCAAAGTATCTACCTACCGTACCTATATATCGCTGCCCTAGTTCAACAGTAAGATATGTTGAACAAAGTATGTTTTGAGTTATTCATACTTTTATGATTTTAGTGTCATTAATTCACTCGTTGTTAATTGAAATGTGGTTGATTTTTTAAAACTATAGCTTAGTTTAATGAGTTAGGGAGTTATTTATATTTCAATATAAATAAAATATTTTGTATAATGGTTTTAAGGCTTTTAATAGTAAGATAACCTTATATTGAACTCGGACTAAACAAAAAATGTTTTGTGATTTTAATGTTGTCTCCAAAATGGATTATTAAAAATTATATCTATAATGTAACTAAGAGTTATTATTTTTTGTTTTGTTTAAGAAATACTAAAGATTAAGTCAACCAAGCTTTCAAATTTATGATAAATAAACAGAGATCGACATAATTTAAAGATATCTTAGTATTACAGCACATCGATATTTGAAAATGAAAGTTGTCCGACTAAATCCGCGGAAATGTTTGGGAAAGGAATAGGAAAATTAATTTAAAACTGAGAAATTAGTTTGCTTGTAATGTTTTATTTATTACCTTGTATCATAATTGCACAAATCAGTCTCATATTATCAGATATAATCTTATTATTATTATTGCACAAGTCAGTTTAACCATTATAATAATCAGTCAGTGCTATAATGTTATTTATAACACATTTGCTCGTAAAGGGTCTCTTATTTCACCAATTTCAATATCGTAATGTATCTGATTACGTACTTGTGCGGTAATGTAATGTAAATCGCACGGTTTATCAAGATGCTCCGTCAAAACGAACGGTACTTTTTTAAATCTTAGCAAAGAGTTTTTATTTCAGAAAAGTAGTCAACATTTTATGAATAAAATTAACTTTGGGAGATAAAATATAATAAATAAACATTTAATTCTTTAATTTATTTAATTTTGTCAATAAATTACAACCATTAATATCTGTAACAAAAACAAAAATATTAATTTACTTTATTAATAATACTGGTTGTTTTGTGCCTATGCCTGAAAAAAAAGCGCAAACGCGCGCGAAAAGATTTATTCGTTTAAGAAAGTCCGAGCTTTATTTATTTCCTCGCTGTTATAAAACGTCGTATGACATACGTGCGCTTTGATAATTACAGCGTCTGCTTTCTTTTAGCCCTCGCCTACGGCTCGGGCAAGCAATATCGCCTCGGCTGTAATTTTCAACTTACCGCACTTATATCATAATGTACTATTATGTGAATAATGGCACAAATAAGTAAGTCTTATAAAGCAGCCAAAATTTAGTTTTATAATAAAATTTAAATAATACACAATTAATTAATATCAATAGTGAATTCATTGTTTTAATTAATTCTATTATCACACTGACCCTACTCGTTACAGGCATTCATCATCACTATTGCCGCTTTCATTTTCCTGGTTATTAGTAGTTTTAAGACTTTCATAGTAGCTGTGATGACACTGAGGTACCTATCAAATTGAAAACACTGGGATAATTTAAGATGTCTCAACATAGAAATGTTTTTATTGTTTCATATAAGGACATTTGAACATTTGAAGTCTCAGTGTAGAAATAAAAGAAAAGTAAAAATTCTTCCTGACTTTCTAGATATCTTAAGATGTCAGAATCTTGAACTAAAGCTCGGTAAAAATATGCTTAAATGTCTCAGTGAGACATTGAAATTTAGGCACTTTGGTTGCATTTTACAAATATCCGATTTTTGAACCGGACAGAAGAGCAAATTTTTCACATGAAACAAAATAAATCTCAATTTTGATTTTTTTTAAGATATCTTACTGTTGAACTAGGGCAGCGATATATACGAGTACATACAGATTGTCCAAGAAATGTATGCGCTCCGGGAATCGTCGTCTATCTTCGGAATTACGAACTCGCGAGATCTAATATAGAGCTGTTACAACCCCATGGAAGTACTAAATAATTTTGTATTACCGAATTATTTGCCGAAGCGCATAGCTTTTCTGGTTTACTTGTGCATACTTTTTGGTGTAGGTACCTACTGAATAGCAAATTATTATGTTTTTTGTAAGAATTAATACCTACTTATTAACTTCTTGAGCGATAAAATTGGCATGATGTTTAAAAAAAAGTGGCTATTTTTTTAATTCTTTATTTTATCTGCAGTGGCGTGTCAGTCTCATCATAACTTATAATAATCACGCTGGCCATGGTATAGACCTACACCAAATAAAAGGTTCCATCGGCAAAGTTCATCAAACATGATCACTTTCGAACTAGTGCAACTTAATTTGCAAGCAATGACAGCGCCAACAACGAAATCGTGAGGGGGTGAATTAATGCAATAGGGTATTTTGACTGTATATTGTTTATTACATTTCTCGAGATTAAAATTTCTCATACAACGGCGAAGTATATTATTTTTTTTGTGCTGACGCTACTCCTCTTCACACGTGCACATTCACAGCGCGTTTGTACAGACGCGACGCCAGCACATCGAGCTACTACAATCTGTCAAATTTCTTTAATAGATTTTCAACTTTATCGCTACAGCATTTATAGGTTCAAGGTTGATTGGAAAAATTTTACAGTTTCAGGTAGCTTTATGTTTTGGCGCCTGTACATTTGGTACCCAGTGTACCCACAAGTAAAGCGTGCGTCGCTTCGTGAGATAAAAATACTGTAATAAGCGTTTTAAAGTTTAAGACAGAGTAACTTCGCGCAAACGCGTGTAAGTTCTATATTTTCAAATCGTCTATTTTTAGTAAAGACTAAATTATTTCATGTATATTTTTGATTGTAGTCAATTGACTACAAATGGGTAATTACCCAACCCATTGATATCACTAGTTTTGGTCAATCAATTAGGTATATCTTTCACCGTATGATTGTGAACACTGTTACGACCCTGCCGCCGACAGATGGCGCACGGCAGGACTTACTACCGCCGTGCCTGCGGAGCCATGTATACCGCAAGCCCGGCCGCGTCACAATAATCTCGCGAGATTGTAAACTGTCGATAAATTGGGAACTGCTTAGAATATAACGTATTAATTTTCGATAGTTTATAATGTATCTGTCGCAGCCAACTGGTTAAAGTAGCCGCTTAGTTATCCGCGTTAACTAAACGGCTGCCGTTCAACTAACGGCCTAAATGATATTCAATTACAGTTTAGGTTGAAACTGTAACCAATCACGCGCGAGCCAAATTTGGTCGCAGTCAGGACACCCCAACCAAATGGGTTAATTAGGTTAGAATTGTGATCAACCGAGTGCGAGTCGAGAGAGCGAAGCGAGGCGAGCACTACTTCCAAAAGCCAGGCGATTAACTAAACGGCTAATTTACCAGTTGGCTGCGACATATTCATGTCAAACCGTCAAATTGTGAACGAACGTGCTGATCTGTCCGATTTTATCACCCGAAACATTTTGAACCGTCCCTGATTTGTCGGTCTTGGCGGTAGCCGAATTGGTCGCAGTAACTAAGCCAGGGCACCCCGACCAATGAGTCAGATGAAGTTAGAACTGTGAACAAACGCGCGTGAACCGAGCGAGCGAAACGAGCCGAGTAATCATGCATGCATGTTTGATGCCAGTACACAATTTGTTGGTTTGCAATAGACAGATTATAAAGTATCGAAAAATAGTTTGGTGCAGTTCACAATTTTTCTATAGTTTATAATCCCGCGAGATATGTTATAAACTAACGATGTTCATAATTATACGGAAACATATCGATGAAACATTTATGTCGTGTCACAGGTACTGAATACAATACATGAATTTATAATTCAAACAACATTTTAATATCGGAACTGAAGCAAACCTGTAATTTATTGATAGATGTTCTAACAGCATACATACTATATTATAATTAATATTATTCAGTCTATGACTACATACATTATGATAATAAGATAACACATTAAGTACTAACAACTTAAGGGGCTTACAGGACCTAAACGCAAAAATCGCAAGTTTTAGAAACAATAAAAGTATATGATCGACTACAGTAAACAAAATCTAAAAAATATATGATATTCTCCAGTATATATGCTAAGTAGTTAGTGTGTTGAAAACATAATACAACTAATTTGATACAAAAAAAATTATGAAGATATCTCTAAAAACTTTTTTTACAATAAAAATCATACTAATATACATACAATCATTCTAATTTTTTGTCAGATATTCTACAAGCAACATACTAAAATACTAGTGTTTTAATTTTTTAGTCCAAAGAATAGATTTTTTGTAATTAAATAATTGCTTCATATTTTGCAATAAATTACCAGCGTTGTGTCATGGCGCGTCTCTTTCTTTTCTATGCAGTCCGACAGTGACCGCGCTTTAGGTCATGTAAGCCCCTTAATAACCGGATCAACGAGAGCCTCCTCAGGAGTTGGTCGTGGCTCTTGGCTATGCAGCCATTGGCTGGCACGACTATCATTTATTTATTTGTGACAGACATTAATTAGGTAGTAGATAATACGGGCTGGTGTCCGCAACTCCACGTCAATGTAATTATTATGAATAATTTAAAATATCCTACGTATATGTATTTATTTTTACATAACAAATCCATCTTTCTACTCTTATGCCGTTTGTGATTTTCCATTTGTTATCTATAGCAGTGCTCATAATCTCAAATAATTTACATTACATCGCCACATAATCATTAGTCTACTTTAGTGAAATGTATATTCAAAGTTGGTTTTTGAGTGACCACTTGTAACAAAAAGGTCCTTATAGTTTTTGGTTACAATAGAATTTGAACTCTGTTAAGTATGAAATTCTGTTTGTTGTTCCATAACTTGAAAATTATCTCAAGTTTTTAATTCAAATATAGTGGCTTGCCTAATAGGTACTGTTTCTTTGTTCATGGATCAAGTTAACAAAATTAATAACTAGATTTCACAAACGAACAATGAAGTGAACTTAAATAATTTTGCAGCTTATTTGCATAGATCATAATTATTGTACGGTCAACCGCGCGTCTTAGTGAGACTTGAGTTACGAAACTCACCCTTACAACTACGACATAAAGTCGCTGTCAATGCCAAATTGTTATCACAAAAGTGCAGTTGACTGTACGCTACATTTAAAACGTGTAGCTACAATACAACAACAAAAAATCTAATCGCTATTTATATTTAAATAAAATAAAATAAAAAAATATCACATAATTTATTAAGTATTTTAAACTTTAAAAGTAGATAAAAATGTTATTGATAAAAACCTTATTTAAGTTAAACTTATTTGTCGATAATTAGTTACTAAATAATCTTTTATGTCGGCCATGACAGTTGTGAGTCGGGCTATCTCAGTATGTATCATTTCTAATGTGTTTATAATTTTACCAGTACTGAATACTTTCTCTCGCTCTATGGATAGAAAAGCTGACGCCTTGTCCTCGCCATCTGTGGAAAATATAAGCAGATTACATGCCTGGAAACTGAAATGATTACCTACTATTATAAATACTCTTTTCGTCTCAAAGGACCAATAAGGCAAGATTCTTGCAAGCCTCCCACAACTTTGGCCCTTTGGAGAATTGACTGGGACGCGGAAACGGTTTGAGCCTAGCTCGAGATGGTAAAAGAATATCCATACTAATATTATAAATGTGAAATTTTGTCTGTCTGTTACCTCTTCATGCTTAGACCGCTGAACCGATTTAGATGAAATTTGGTTTAGAGATAGTTTGAGTCCGGGGAAAGGACACAGGATAGTTTTTATCCCGGTATTCCTACGGGATCGACACTTATGCGGGTGAAACCGCGGGACGCTGCTAGTGGGAAATATTTGACTGATATTTTAACTTCAAATTACGATGTTTTTTTATTAGTCTACATTCGCACGGACGTAAAAATCTCGTGGCGGGACTTTAATAATAATAAACCATTTATTTTCAGGTTTTAAAGACCCATAGATACATACCTTAACCTAAGTATGTATATATAATAATATAGTTACATTTTTTTTGTATATTTACTTTATCGCGAACTGGATTTTTCACTCTCGGTGTTGATCTGAGCATTGAGAATCCAACTGAGCGCATCCCAGTGCTTCAAAAACACACACTTGAATTTTCAACTGGCGCAGTGCGTTGAAAATACAGTGCGCGAAAAAATAGATAGAAAATTATCTTATATCGTAATAAAATTATCCTGGACCGACCGAAACCGATCGGTCCAGGATAATTTTTATGTCGTCAGGCACCGCTGGGACCGATCAGTCTCAGTGCGGTCGGGCGATTTTACACCTAATTATTACGAAGCCACAGATATCAACAAATTAGTACGACTTTCACTTGAATTCGCTACAATTTCGTGGAAGACGGTCATAAAATCACACATCATATTGAATTTGATAATGTTCTATTTGTTGTTTTGTATAGCACCTAAATATTTTTCAATTTGTAGTTTTTGAGGGCGGTGGTCTTTTTACATCAAAGACCACCGCTCTCAAATACACAAAAAACAAAAACATGTATGTCAAACAAACCTATGACATACATGTTATTGTGTTTAATTTTAAAATCCATTTTATCGATATCGACTATTTTCCCTTAACGAAGTGGAGCAGCCCTAACGATAGGCATACCTACAAGAACTGACTAATTGCAGCCGCGCGCTCTTCCTCTTACCTACAAATTTGTACTGTACGGAGCCCTCGGTGCGCGAGTCCGACTCGCACTTGACCGGTTTTGTTTTGTTCGTTTCCTTTTTTTTCATACATATTTCTTTATTTGGCTGTTCCAAGACAGTCCTTTTGTGGGCATCCTAAAAGGAGTAAAATTTAAAATTACCTGAATCAACACAAGTTCCATTCTTCGTGTCAACTACTTCGGGTTTTCTATCCAACGGACTGCATGATCCGCCCAGTTCCGTGTCAGAGTTGATTGGTGATCGCTGCTTCCTACGCCTTTTGGACGATCTTGTCTCAACTTCTGCAAAAAATATTCGAAAATGAGAGGCCTGTTTCGTAGGGATTGTTAAGTTAACATCGCAAGTGATATAAAACATGCACCAGATGCCTCTTCCTGTATGTCAGACGTCTGGGCGTTCATAACCAACAGGAAGTAGGGCTTACAGCCGATCCTTGGTGCAAGCCTACAGCCACACTGAACTCGTCGGTATAAGGAACATGGTGTAAAGTTCACTCATACTCCATAGTAAAGGGAGGATCCTCGGACCCCAGACGTGTTGTGTTGGTGGGCTATTGCCCATCAGTTGATGTCGGAGCGTCGTATATAACAGGTGTAAAAAGACAACGAAGCCGGGGGTCACTTGTACTCCCCGTCATCATAATCATTTTTTGTACTGGAACATATACATATACATATTGTACTGGACCTTCAATGTCTCCAGGTAACAGGTTCCCAGGGAACCTGTTACCTGGAGACATTGAAGGTCAAAATTCTAACTTTCACTGCCGTTTTTTTTTATGAAAACAAAGTTTATAACACCACATGTATATACCCCCACGACCCATATACCGTTGCATGCACCCATAAGCACAATGTTTTGCGTGCGTTACGTTGCGCACTGCCGTAAACAGCGATTTTTCACAGAAAAAATGAAAGTCGTTACCGAGCAATTATTTTTGCACAAAGTTACTTAGTTTGATGTACACATAGATATCCGTGGATGTACAGAATGCATAGGTGACTATATGATGGGTCTTTTTACACCTTGTATGATAGTCACGCGGTAAACTCTGCTTGCGCGATGCAGGATCTTCAATGACGTCAGTATGATGCGTAATTTGCACACAATTGTGGCGATGCGTATGTCGCTACACCAGCAGCCGACCGGACGTAGGTACGATATTCAGTTTCTGAAATAATAAATTATGGTGCTTACTTGAGCTTTTCTTTCTTCCACTTGTAGTGGTGTCTACTGTCGGTTTTCTTTCAAGTGGGCTACTTGGTCCTGCCTCATCATCATCATGACATGGCTGTCGTCTTTTACGACTCTTTGGCTCCCCATCTTCTGATTCTAAAAAAAAAGAAAAAAGCCATTACAAATATTTAAACTAATTTCAATACTGAACTATTGAGATGAATTCTTAGCTAGATTGAAAACTCACCAAAATACTGATTTATGGGGCTGTCTTCATTGTTGTCTGTATAATTTTGTATAGCTTCATCCAACCCCTAAAATTATGAAAATGAGTAGTTGAAATAACTGTGTAGTGTGTATAAAGACTCGTTAGACCGCAGTCTCACAGGGCAGACAGGGTCAGACATGCAAAAAAAAAACCTTACAAACTAAGCCCTAGTTTGTAAGGTTTTTTTTGCATGATGTGAACTTGATAATAAATAAACTATAAAATTGTAGTAGGCTAGTGTGAGGTGTGTTAAAAAATTACTAATTTATGCAGTTTTTGTTTGGTTTGGTAGGATTTACAAACAGGCAGATTTGGTCAAGCAATACTTTTTTAATACTGGGTTTCTTCATAGTCGCAATGGTTGCTTGCATTAGCAGATTAGAACACAGGCATATTTTGTCAGTTGTGTTGTACAACAACCACATTATGGATCATAGTGGCTTAGACAACTGGCAAATAGAATCTACAATAATAATTTGTTATCACTATTATTACTTACTTCTTCAGACAGCGGATCATTCATAATGACCACATCCTCAACAGCGCTCTGTCCTATAAGTGACAAAATATCTTCTTCCATCGCTGACAACGGCAACATGCCTTCAGGTAGGGGCTTGTCACCATCTTTAGCGGCTTTCAGCTCTAGTGCACGTCTCTTGGCTCGGTACTTCCAGTCACACCAATACTGAAAATTCAAAGAGGTTTTATTCATCTCATTTCATTATCTTAGAAACCGTTCTTATCTTTTTTAGTTTTTATGACTTTGCATGCTATAAGGTAGAATGTAGCGGAAACATTTAGAGATGTACCATCTTATACCTGTACCTATTGTTGGCAGATAAATAAATCTGAATCTTTTTTGTCACTTGGTGGCAAAAAAGCAGGTGGCCCAACTGATGGTAAGTGGTCACCGCTGCCAATGAACATCAGCAATACCTAGGATTGCCAACTTATTGTTATATCAAATAAAGTATTTTCGATGCCTGTCAAAATATAGACTGCCTGCTATACTTATATTTTTTTTAGAAATTTTGTATTTAAGCCTCTACTAGGATACTATAATATTATATGTATTGTATATAGTAGACTTCTCCTGACCAACACCTTTACAAAGAGCTCTGCTACTTCTAAACATAAGATAGTATTCACATAGAAATATTAACTCACCTTCGACCAGCCCTTTCCATCTTTTACGGCACCATCCTTAAGGCCATTCAGCTTCTTAGAGCATAAGTTCCAGGCTTTTACAATGTGAAACTTGCCACGTCTGTGCCTGCCCCTGGTGAGACCCTTTGCCAAGTCTTCATGTTCTTTGAGAAACTCTAGGAGAGCTACCAATTGTTCATAGTTCACTTGTTTTCTCCTGCCTTCTAAAAAAAAAACAATATTTGGGAAGTTCTTTTTTGTTAATGCACTTTATTGATTAACATTATGTTGACTGATTATTTAAACAATATTATGAAATAAAAATACCGCATAGAGATGATAAAGTGAAGACTGAGATTTAGCTTTTTTTTTTAATTTTTGTATTCTTACATAGCAAGTTATTAATGTCTAATTACCTACTTAATTTAATAATAGTAGGTACTTCTAGATCAATTTTGTGAAGGATTTTTGCTCTAGTCGAAAGTCATTTTCGTGATTTTATTGGGTACCTATTCAAGCAAACGAGCAAAAGAAAAATAAATACACTTGCCTCCTTCCATTTTGAAAAGCACTTATTTCGTCTTTGTTAATGCTAATAATATTGAAATTTCCTTAAGACTAACAAACTTTCACACGCTTAGAAAGTAACAAGTTCTTGAGCAGATTTTTAACGTATTTTTACTAATCAAAGTATCGGTTTAGAATCATCTCGTTCAACATAACGGGCTGCAAGATAGTCGACACTTTTCTCATACAGTCCACCACTGTTTTACCGACAAATTATAGAACGGAGAAATGCGCGCGCAGTGTTTGATATATTTTGTATCCTTTAGCGCTTCAATCATGAAATTCTGAGCAAATTATTTGAATAATTTTTGAGAAATCGTAGTTGTTTTTATTTCTATTTGTAAACAAAACAAAAAATGACAACCATTATGTTTTGATGTATTGCCAGTATTGCCACAATAAAAAAACAATGACAGAAAATCAAAATGTTGCATCTACTTTTTCTTCGCAGAATTTTCATTGGGCGCAATAATGTAAATAAATGTTTGTTTGGTTTGAAGAGATCTGGATATCATGTCTACGTGTACTTAAAAGTATAATTTACTTCAACTCAAACAAAGCACATTCAAGATTCTGAAAAAAGCGCTGTATTGCTGAGGCGCTGAGCTTTCAGGCGCTTTACTACAATGCTATCAAAGCAAATATTTACTTCCCGCCCAAATTCATGGTTATCCGAACAAATTGAAAATGTCTCTTGTAAAAGGAATATTGTCTACCTCGCCAGACATTTTTTACTAGGCCGCATAAAAATCTTTCAGCTCGTAAAATTGACGAGTGATACTATATCGACGCAGGTTTCCGGTTTCGCTAATCTCTAGAAAGCTCATTATGTAATAAAATTGTGGTAAAATTTTGATTGATAATAGAATACTATTCAAAATGGTATTTGCGAGTTTAAAATTCCTGCGGAGGGTAAGTTTTCGCTGTAATTTACTTAATTTTTCAGTGCATCTTTTGTATGGAGCCATGTAGATTTGAGGTGGTTGTTTTTCTTTTGTTTATTTTGGTAACAAATTCCTTGTAGAATCATTAAACATTTAAGTATTGTGAATAACGTATTTTGGTAAACAGAAATTCAGGATTATCAAAATCTGTCGCCCCTTATTGCTAAAGTGCTCTCGTTTTATGGGCATTTTATTGATTTCGTGATAAACTGCTAACAAAGGTACCTACATACCGGCCGGGCCCGGAATTAGGTACTTAGGTAGTTCAATTAAGCAAAGTGATTTGATAATTATATTTCTGCTACGCTCGCTACTTACCTCATATCCAATAACAGTGATTATATACATAAATTAGTAATAAGGCGCCTAAGTACAATCTTTAATTACCTATTTTTTATTTTTATACCTTTATAGGTTTGTACTTATACGTAAGTACATTGAATTATTAAAATTTGTTTATCAGTTTGCTAGCAACTGATTTGATCGGATTTTGAATAATTAAACTCAGAGGAACGGAATTGTATCTCCAGCTGCAGCCGCATGATGCACAGGCATTTCCATAGAGCAGGTTCAAATAAAATACCTGGATTCATATTCATGAGTAGGGGTATATGGCCTGCTGGCCCTATTTGCGCAAATGTTATGCTCTACACTTTAAAATAGATGTCAACTTCATTGGAGCTAAATGCTACCTAGATGCTTAGTCACGAAAAAACGATTTTTGTGACCTTTGACCTTGAATAACTAACGACACAGACACAAGATTTTTTAAGACTTTTGAGACAATTTTTAGAACGCCAAAATGTAGCCTACATACAAGTTTAAGCTTATATTCTCTTATTCCGAGGTTGACCCCTTATTTTTTGCTCAAGCGACTGGACCAGCTAAGTATTAACAGCAGCATGGGTCGATCGATCAGGATAAGCTACGCTTGCCGCGGTTGGTCCGTGGATGGGTGACCATCGTTACATACCAAGACCTCTCCGTGCCTCGGAAAGCACGTTAATCCGTTGGTCTTGACTGTCATTTGTTGATCTTTCACAGTCGTTACGAGTGATCGAGGTGCTGAAGTGTCTGTACGAAAACGCCACTATGTCAGTCCGACTCCAGGATCAGACCTCCAAACCTATCCTTCTGCAGCGAGGTGTAAGACAGGGAGACGTTATCTCTCCGGAACTGTTCACCAGTGCACTGGAAGACGTCTTCAAGGTTCTGGGCTGGAAAGGGGCTGGCATTAACATCAAGGGCGAGTACATAACTCACCTTCGGTTTGCCGACGATAGTCGTAGTTCGTAGTCATGGCTGAGACTATGAAGGACCTCAATACAATGCTCGATGACCTCAGTAGAGCCTCCGAAAGAGTGGGTCTTAAAATGAACATGGACAAAACGAAGGTCATGTCAAATGCCCATGTAATACCCACTCTCATAAAGATCGGAGACGCTACACTCGAAGTCGTGAACAATTATGTTTACCTATTAGGTCTAGCTTCGAGAAAGAGGTCAATCGTCGAATCCGACTCGGCTGGGCAGCGTTCGGGAAGCTACGCAATATCTTCTCGTCCCACATACCTCGTGTCTCAAGACGAAAGTCTTTGACCAATGCGTGTTGCCAGTGATGACTTATGGCACTGAAACGTGGTCGCTCACAATGGGCCTTATAAGAAGGCTAAAAGTCACCCAAAGGGCAACGGAAAGGGCTATGCTTGGAGTTTCCCTGCGTGATCGAATCAGGAATGCGGAGATCCGCAGGAGAACCAAGGTACAACATAGCCCGAAGGATTGCCAAACTTAAGTGGCAGTGGGCAGGTCACATTGCTCGCAGAATAGATGGCCGATGGGGCCGAAAGGTTCTAGAGTGGCGACCGCGTACCGGAAGACGTAGCGTTGGAATGCCTCCCACAAGGTGGTCCGACAACCTTGGATGCAAGAAGCACAGAACCGGTAGAAGTGGAGGTGCTTGGGGGAGGCCTATGTCCTGCAGTGGACGTCTTTCGGCTGAAATGATGACGGATCATCAGAAGCCCGAAAGTTGAACGGCCAGTGTACCAAGGGGTATCGTATTACCCATTCACTGGGTTATAGAAATTAGATAGGCAGTCGCGCCATGTAAAATACTGGTATTAATTCAGCTGCATTCAGTTAGACTGGAAGCCGACCCCAACATAGTTGGGAAAAGGCTAGGCAGATTGACTTTTTGTCACATTTGGTACTTGGGAGGTTTTGACTGGCTTCTGCATTCTAATAGAGTAAAATATAGTGGCTAGGATACGTCGTGCCATATAAGTTGTGTCGGTACCTAAACCTTTTAAACAACAATTTTACTCAGGTAAGTTCCTTGGAGTTTCATGTCCCTTTAAGGGCTGATTTTGCAATCGTCCGATAATTTTTATTCTTGGAAATAAAATGGCGTCTGACAGTTTTTGTATGGAAGAACTGTCAAAAATTCAAAATTCTTTCTCCGATATAGTTATCTGGCGTTGGAAAAAACAGCCCTAAGTTAAATTAAGTAAACAAATATATTTATTCTTATCGGCATCCGCACTTCTCGCCATTCGGAGGAATTAACTTAATTTTCCAATAGTCTTAATGGCTGGGATTGAGATTTGCACAGAGTGGTTGTCGTGCTATTGAATAAATGGTTTGTTTTGTAAAGACTTTAAAAACTCTGGAAAAAACAAGGCTATTGAAGTTTTTTTTATTATTTTCAATTACATAATATAACAGCCGGTCTATTTCGTAAAAATCTCACCGTGAAAACTTATGTGAAATTAATTTGAAGTGAGCTGTCATTCCACCTGATGCTAGGAATTGACACTAATGACAGCTCACTTCAAGTTCATTTCACATAAGTTTTCACGATGAATTTTTTACGAAATAGACCGGCTGTTTATGTAATTGAAAATTATTAGCACAGAAAAAAAAATAACTGAAAATTCCTTCACCAATGGGATTTGATACGATTAACTTAACAGTGAACTGTCCATTATGATTCATAATTTTATCCTTTTATGATTCTGCCAAAGTGGCCCTTTTAGGCCCCCTGATAACTTTTTGACACTGCGAGCCATATAAGGCCTCACGGCTGTCCCATTTCAAAAACCTAGTAAGGGACACTTTTTACAAAAATCGTTTTATTGCATAATCACGCTAACCTAGAAGGTCTCTACCAAATACAAAAACACCAGCGTTTTAAACTTACATAAAAGGAGATATATTTAAACATCGATACCTAGTACCTAAGGGCACATTTCACTCCCTAGTGCCCATTGAAAACCTAGTAAGTCACTTTAACCAATTCAAAAAAATACATTCCATAGGCTGACCAATATTACGTTTATGCGCTCTCCTGTAAAATTTCATTTTAAGTCCTTACTAGGTTTTGAAATGGGGCAGCCGCTCGTCTTGGCAACATTTTACATGAAAATGTTTTTGGTGGGATCAATCATAATCTGAATAATTTTGGAGGATATTGCTAATCGTTCGAAAATTTAATCTGCTCAACAGCGTAAATAACGCAATGAATGTTGCTGAACTGTCAAATTGAAAGCTATTGCGCCACTGATAGTGTGTTCCGCAATTACCCTCCAGGTCGCGCTAGGCGTACATAAACCTACCTACGTCGGGCTCAATCCAATAGTTGGCATAGTAGGAGGCGCAGATTGCAAGTCCAGTCCATTCCGATCCCCCTTGGCCCAAACATTGGTTCCAATACAGCATATCGTTATTGTTCCGAACTACAAGCAGGCCAAGTTTATTTGAACAGTCGCTTAAACGCCTCCACTGTGGTCGCGTGTTTCGTTGACCGGAAAATTCCTGCCGATATTTCTTATTTGCGTTGCCGCCATAAATTCAATTTGAGAACGAACGGTTTTTAAAATGTGATCGTTTTATTTGTGAATTACAAATATGGAAATTAAAGTTGACGTGGTGAGTTTATTTTTTAATTTTTTTTTTGTTTAATGCCTTTTTTCAGTTTTATGAGATAGTTACAGAAAATTGCCAGCATATTGTTAAACCATCCAAAGGTTGACATATGCAAATGACGAAGATAAATCAGTAAAAATTAAAAATAATTATGTAATAATTTATATCACTCGGTTGCAAATAAAAACTTTATTTTAGTTTGAGTGTTTTACAGCCTTACAATATACATTAAAAAATAAAGTTTAGGATATTTTCCTACGAAATATCCTACAATTCAATGGATATACATAGGCCTGTACGTTTACATAGGTAAAAGTTTCCGCACCTATTGTTTGTCTAAAGTATCAATCAAATTTTATTAAACTTCCGAATACCTACTAGGTACTTCTCATACGTACTTGCCCATTAACACACTAAAGTACCTAATAGGTATCTAAGGATTTTTTCTCGGTACATAGCGATTAGTAAATATAAGTAGGACCTTCTGAAACCCATTCAATATTTAAAGTAACTTACTTTTCAACTGCTAAATAATTCAAATCTGAAAAAAATATAAAAAATATTTAAGTAATATAATATGATTAATTTACCCTTTCTTTAACTCTTAACATGAATAGACAATGAATAGAAATGAAATATTATAAAATACTAGCATTTCAATTAGTTACAGTAGGAAAACAATTCAGGAAGAAATCTATACAAATAATAAAGCTGAAGAGTCTGTTTCTTTGAACGCGATACACTCAAAAGCTACCGAAAGGATTTTCATACGATTTTCACCAATGGACGGAGTGATTCATGAGGAAGGTTTAGGTGTATAATTCATTAAGTTTTTAAATATATTGGCTGAAATATGACGATGATTGTTGAAGAAATCGGAAAAAATAATCTCGACTGGGATCTTACTGGGTGTGCGCCGCGTAAACAATGGATGAATTTGGCACACTGATAGTTTATACTTAATCTGGATTCACCATAGATATCCGAATTCACTCTACTTAGGTACTTTAAATGGGGCGTACTTTAAATCTCGATAGTTACCTACGCTCCTATTTCTATTTACAGACTCTGGGAATATTATAGGCTGATTATGTAGGTACAGACGCCAGCACATCAAGTTACTACAATCTGTCAAAATTTAATAGATTTTCAACTATATCGCTAAAGCATAAGGTTCAAAGCTGATTGAGAAAATTTGACAGATTCGGGTAGCTTGATGTGCTGGCGTCTGTATGTTCCCGTGGGATAGTTTCCGACAAACACGCAAAATAAAACAACTTCAATTAGATACCTATATTGCTTAACCTTGCTCTTTCTAACAGCATTGTGCACTTGCAATTCCAATTAACGTGTCATTTGTTTTACTACCAACGTACAAACCAGCAACATATGTATATCTAAACACGTATTCCAAGTAACACGACCTATCTACATGTGAATCTACCTACTAATTCCGGTATTACAGATGACTTTGCTAATTCACCGCACCCAGTCTTCAATTACTTTAAATAGCTACTTGCTGTATTTTAGATCAGTAGCAAATACCTACTGTATTTGCCAAAGTGCCGAAAACCGCTCCCTGTTATTCCTAGTAGGTACCTAAGTAATAGGCCTGTCTATCATTAATTTTAATATTAGACTGGTGTATTAGGTAATTTTTAATCCGGAAGTAATATCGTACTTAATGTGATGAAGTAATATCATCATTTGCCTGGCTTTTTTCCCAACTATGTTGGTGTCGGCTTCCAGTCTAACCGGATGCAGCTGAATACCAGTATTTTATATGGAGGGACTGCCTGTCTGACCTCCACAACTCAGTTACTGGATAATAAGATACCCCTTGGTAAGACTGGTTGTTAGACTTTCGGGCTTCTGACTACCCGTAACGACTGTCAAAGATCCACGAACGACAGCCGGGACCATAAAACGAATATATGGCTTTGTTTTGTCTTTGTCTTTGACCAACGGTTAACGTGCTTTCCGAGGACGTGCACGGAGGGGTCTCGGTATGTAAAGATGGTCACCCATCCACCAACACATGCAGGTACAGACCAACCGCGGCAAGCGTATTTTAATCTGATCGATCAATCGCTAAATAATAACAACCATTCAGTCATTATTTAGCCACGGGCCCCTCAGATGGAGTAATATAGCAAAGTTAATTACTTAGTTTGATAAACGCTGTCTAGGTTTTAGCTGTAATCAACAGTGAAGTTCACAATATAGCTAGGGCTTCCAGTCATGAATTTCTCTTAGGTCTTTTAATTTATCGTATCAAATGGTACCTACCAGGTCCTTGGAGCTTTTATTCCACGTAGGACCAGGGGCGGATCTTGAATTTGTGGGGCCCTGGGCTAATACTGCTTAGGGGCCCTACCTAAAAAAGAATACCTACAATCTACATTGTAGAAAAGCTTTTCGGGCCCTACCTAATTACTCAACCAATTGCTATTTTAGTATGATCGGATTTTTTTTAATAGGGAATATGCATGATTTTTTATTATTTAAAAAATTAATCCTCATTCATGTAATAAACAGTTTAGTAAAACTGTTTTTCGGATAACTATGAAATTAAAAAAGATATGAGCCATCGAAGATTTGTTTCTATCTCTTTCTCGCAAAACGAAATTTAACACGGAGTTTATATGGCCGTAGTGACATGTGACGTCACAGTCTATGTCGGATCTCTCTGTCTAATTGGTGTGTAATCAATAGTTTTAAATGCTCATATCGGCCGTGTTTCTTGGCCGATTTTAATTTTAATTTCACTTTTTGTCATCTCTACTACGGTATTTTCATATTTTGTTAATAAATGCCATGAAAAAAATTCATGCATATTCCCTATTCTAGATAGTTTTTATTATTGACAATTTCGTCTATTGTTTTCAGTTCGGTTGGGGGCCCTCTGTATCCACGGGGCCCTGGGCTGCAGCCCAAAAAGCCTTTAAGTAGATCCGCCCCTGCGTAGGACATAGTAGGAAAAGAACGTGTCAGTCTTTCGGTGCCTTTTTGCCGTTGGTCCTGCGTCTGATCTCTCTCTGGTCATGTCGGATTGCTGTCCGGACTATGAGAGTGAGGGAAGAGAGAGTGTACCTGTGTCTGCGCACACATTTTGTGCACTAGATATACCTAATATCTCGCACATAGATGGCTAATGTCCGTTGAGATTGATTGGCCAAAATTCGGTCTAGAGGACTTAATGTTTTTAGAGGAAAATTTTTCGATGTAGGTACCTATGGGTTAAGATATAGCTGGGTAGTTCTTCGAGGTCCCTCAAAACGCAGTCACACGGTCTTAATTCGTAACCTATTAAACATTCAGTCTTAGGACCAAATACAGATTAATCTTTATTTATATGTGTACATAATTTAAACATTAAACATCTAAAATTATTTCTAATGTTTATTTAAAAAAATATCTAATGTCGAAAACGGGAGCAAAATCGGTGTTCTTCGCGCGTCACACTCTGTTCGCGCTCACGGTAAACTTTGATAACTTTTGTTTTCAATTCATAAGCATATAATGTAATAAATCTAATTAATTGTATTTAACTATGCATCATAATTATCAAAGAATATTAATTTTATATCTTAAGTGACAATAGTTAATAAGCTTTATGTCTCTGTCACACGATTTTGTTAGTTTCGAGAGCGCGCAACAAAACTGCACGTATCTTCCAAGAGCGCCAACTTGTCGTTACACATTTTAGCTGCGCGGACGCTCAGTAGCAGGGTCTTTTCACTTAGTACATTTTTATTTTGTATTGACAAAAAGGCTTGAGCTATAGTTCCGTCGTTACTCAACAGATGGCCTATCTGTACCATTTTCATGTATAATAAAATTTTAAAATATTATGAAATATTGTCTGAAGATTTATAAATTTAAACTATTTATAAACTTAGTAGAAAGAAAATTAAATAAAATGATAACAAAATTCAATAAAATATTTCTATAGCAACACTGAGCCATACCCAAAAGAACAACGTTTCATTTCATGAATTAAAGGCAACGCTAAGGAAAGTAACATTGTAATTATTTTAGTTTATTTCCCTCGAACAAAAAAACTGAGCTTTAAATAACATTAGTTTTTCAATCGCAGGTTTACCGTATATGTATTTAATAGTTTGCAAATTACAATTCAAATGAAATATTGGCACTTTAAAAAGTGTCATGTAAAGGAACGACATTGTCAGCCATTCCGGCATTGTTGAAGAAGAAGAAGATTCTTAGTGTTTTGTTTTTTTTCAGTTTTTTTTTGTTTTGTTTTTGTTTTTTGTGTTTTGTTTTGTTTTTTGGTACCAGCACAGATAAAGATGTTGATTCGGCTGACGAAATACAGAATCAGGCTTTAATATATCATAGCAAGAGAAGGAAAATACACAAATTAAGTACTTAATACAAATAATATCGTCTGTATTGTTTCTAGAAACTTAATAAAACTTTGTGACATTTAATTTTGTGTTTCTTTTTAACCAAATATAACAATAAAAGTGAAAAAACAAAAAGGAACTATTTCTTAAAGAGTACACGTGTGTGTGTGTGTGTGTGTGAAAGTGTATAAACGCACATTGCAAGTTGTTTTGTCGTTAGCCACCAGATGGCGCATGACGTAGAGGTCGGCTGAATACTCTATACCCATATATATTAATGTACTCTGTGCTCAGTAGTATCCCGGCGTCAGTGGGCGAGACACTTACGTTCATCGCTTCTAAACAAAAAAAATACGAGGCGAGTTATTCTTTGAATATTTTCAAGTAGCCTTGGTCTAGAAACTTTCATGCGCATATTTTGAAGGATAATGCTTATAATTTTCCAAGTCATTTTGTATTAAGAAATAAGATAGATCTTCGAGATTATTCTCAAGTACTTTGTTTGTTTATTTACCTATAAGTTTAATCGTAATTCTCAAAAATGTGAAATTTTCATAACTTTCGTGGCACAACTTTCGTGGTAATTTGTCCACGAAAGTTAGCTAGGGCACCACGAAAGTTATATATCTCCATTGAATGATAAATTTAGATTACTTGTGACGCTGCAGATGCTATCGTGAAGCTCAAAAAAGGTGTCTTTAATAGCCAATTTTTTAATCACGTCTAAATTGTCTATGGATTATCTTAATTTGACAGGACTAAACTAATATTTATCTTCTGTCCTTTTCATAATGAAATAGAAAGAAAAAGATGCCTGAACTTAAATTTAGTTTAGTTTGTGAACAACAGAATCGGGGCCATTATCTGCCAGCAATAATTAGTAAGTAATAATTATGTTTATGTTGTCTTTCGTAACTTTCATGGGCACAGAAATTTCAAAATAAAATATCTCAGTAGTTTATGCACCGATTTACATAAAATAAAAAAAATACGTATTATTTTTACAGCGTCTTAAATGTGGGTACATTTAAATGTAGATTATTAAAAAAAAATATTCGCCATGAAAGTTACGCGGAGAATACTTTTTGAAGAACTACCCAGCTCGAACTGAAGGTGTTAGGTAGCAACTGAAGATTTAAAGCCTGCACCTAAGCTCTTCCTAGAACTTCACACTTCCCATTTATCCCCCTGGCACTTCACACTTATAGTAGTTAGCAATACGATCAAGCACCTAGCTAATAAAATTAAGAGATGAAGACTCTAGCTTTGTTACCGGGAGCTGACTCCTCATTGTACGAAAAACCTATACAATGCGAAGTCAGCTAAAACTGGAAATGTACCTATGATGTGACGCCGTGTGTACCTATTAAAAAAGAAGGCAACGTTCATTCAGTACATATAATTAATATATTACCTGAACCAAAATGTTTAATCGAATCCATCCAAAATCCAACTATATTGCTGCTCTTAAAATCGAAAAAAAATAACAAAATCAAAGAGCCGCATTATGGAGATCTGGGCCCGATATGGGTGTCAATGAGGCGAGGCCATCGAGCCGCAGCCATTATCCTCCGAACACCTCACTGTGATTTGAATACAAAAAAGCCGTTAAGTGCTTTCTTACTGCGCCAGAAAACAATGAAATATTATGGCCATCCAACCGACACTCCGTAATGAATTGATGAACATATCGATAGCTTTATTGTATAGGAACTGGATCCAGACGTCTTAACGGCGCGAATTTATTTGTTATAGCCTGGCCTTTGTAGTAACGTACAGACGCCAGCACTACAAGCTACTACAATCTGTCAAATTTCCATAATAGATTTTCAACTTTATCGCTAAAGCATAAGGTTCAAATTTGATTGGGAAAATTTGACAGTTTTGGGTTGCTTGATGTGCTGGCGTCTGTACATAATCATAATTTATAAGTAGAGGCAGTCGTAAATAATAATGATGAACTGACAGACTATGAAAATAATAGTAAACGATTTGTACAAATGCAATGACCTGCAGATGTGTTCTGTAAAAAATCACACCGTAAAAACTGAGGTGAAGTGAGCTGGAACTGCTGGAAGTGAGCTGTCAATAGTATCAATCTCTAGCATCAGGTGGAAGTACAGCTCCAGCTCAATCCACCTAAGTTATCACGATTCTTACAGATTAGACGAGCTGGGTCCTTCGGTACGTATCCGTACTAAGAAAATACGTGTCGTGTCGTGTCGTGTCGTATTTCTGGTGCGGATTTCCGCCGATTACGAAAACAAAAGCACTAGAAAAGACAGCTGCAGATTTTATTAATCTAATGTCAAGATGGTCGTCTCATCACACAATGGGTAACGACATTAAAATGACCCCTCACCAAACTTATAGATAACCATTGCCAAGAAAATGACATAAGGAGTGGACGACGTTTATGGCTTATGACTTTTACGACTGCAGTAAAATGGACGTTAAACGCTGCCATAGTCTTCCGTTGTAACCTAACAATCAGAAAATTAGGAGAAATTAATTGTTCTACTGATCCGATCAAACATAACAATGCTTGACCTGGATCTTATCCAATGGTGGCAAATTTTCTATGACGTCAAAGTCAAGTAGGTATAACATAAAACATTACTATTGAAGTGAAGTATAAATGGTGCCAACCGGAAGGTAATATTACTACTATACACGTCGATTGTGTTGACATACGAGGGAAAACTTATGTGTTTTCTACGACAGTGCAGTTGCAATCTATTACGTGCGTAGCCGTTGTTAAACAGAACACATATGAGTTCAACTAACTGGCTTATGACTGGGAAAAAACTAGCTTTTTCCATAATGCGCTTTATCCTGTCTCATCATCTGCCTAGCCTTTTCCTATGTTGGGGTCGGCTTCCAGTCTAACCGGGTGCAGCTGAATACTAGTATTTTACATGAAGCGACTGCCTATCTGACCTCCACAACCCAGTTACTGGGTTTACGATACTCATAGTAGGAATGGTTGTCAGTTTCGGGTTTCTGACGACCCGTAACGACTGCTAAATTTTCACAAATGACAGCCGGGGCCAACTACTTTACGTGTTTTCCTAGGCACCCATATATGTAAAGATGGTCACCCATCTACGGACGAACTGCAAAAAACGTAGCTTAACCTGATCGCGTGCGGCTGTTATTAATTAGCCACAAATCCCTCCCCCCACTTTATCCTTTCTCTAATCAGTAAGTCATCAGATCTCATATTGAAATTAACATGAGACTGGTCTATTCTTTCGACAGAGTTCTGACTCTGAGTCCTCTCCACATTTCTTGTAATACTTAATTTTCAGCGCTCTTTCAAGAAGAGAGTTCTGAAAATATTACTTATATAGATTGAATTTCTTTCCTTACAGCACGCGGTTCACCCGTCGTCAGCCAAACAGGTGGAAAAACCCCCAGTACTAAAAGGAACATGCGGATCTTGGTGCACACCCGACACGACACCGGCGCATAATACGTGAGTACAATGCAAAAGTACTAACTACTGTGACACACCTTCTATGTTTGATAGGAGCTGGTTTGATAATAAAGATGCACAACAATTATTTCAGATTGACTCAAACAAACTCGAATATTGAAACCAAAACCGAGCTTCATGAAAATGTGCATAATCAAGAAAGGTATGAAGACTTTTTTTTCTGCTAGCCTATATTGTCCCACTGCTGGCCAAATTAACGCTGAGCAATCACTTATAAATATATGTACAGTACCCGGCGATAAATATTGCACATCGACCTATTCGATCCTATCGATTTTATACAAAGAATAAAAATAATTATCAAAAGAAGCAAATCATACTTGTTTTAACAGCTCCTAATAGATACCGGACTGTTTGTATTTCGTGCGACAGAGATAACGCTCTACGAAGCCGAAATTAGCCGATTGTCTTTTTCCAAAGGTCGATGTGCAATATTTATCGCCGGGTACTGTAATGATAATATTGGCGGTTACCAAATAATTTAGTGTATCTTTCAGCATCGAAAGTCAGCTGCAAAAAGTTCGTCTCTTCTCACCTAGTCCTCCCCCTGCATATAAATCTGATAATGAGATAACAGAAGTAGACACAGAACTGAAGGAGTTCAAACAGTCAAAATCTGAAGATGATTCACCAGAAGAGTAAGTTGATCCATATGGCATTAGTTGAAAATAAACCAATAAGTCTGGCCTACAAATACTTTAGATGGTTTTTGTTTTCCTTTCTCTAGGCCACCAGTTTCGGAAGAAAAACTTGACGCAATAATTGAAACTCCGCAAAGCCCTGTACCAATTTCTCCTTCGCGTAAACTAAAATGCAAAGGTTTATCACGATTGTCGTCGTTCTGCGACCCTTTTATGCCCATAGATCCCCAAGGTAAGTGATTTATATCGTTGTAGTAGTCTTTTTATATTGCTGTAATAGCCAGTCCCTGTTGGGCGCCAATTAAGTGCCACGACAAATTGTTAAAAAACTATTAGACGAGTTTATTCTCGAACCGTAACCAACCAAAGGGAATTGTTGAGGGGCGTGTCTAAGTAATTGAGTTAAATAAATACTGACCACCACAAACAATATAGACTGTAGATACTTATTGTTTTAAACTGGTCTCTGCCGGCGTTCGTACATCGTAAATAAATGATTGGTTGTTTCGCATCAACAACTTGAAAGTGTTTGGGAGTTCGTGAGATAGACATCCAGCTGAAGGTACACTACGAGCGATCTTTCGTGTTTGGTTTACTACAATTTAATTTTCAGGTCGTCGTTACATAAGCTGGCTTCTCCTTGTAACCTTCTGCTACAGCTACAACGCCTGGTGCGTTGCTCTTCGCGCTACGTTCCCGTACCAGACTCCTGAGAACACGCCATATTGGATGGTTGCCGATTATCTCTGTGATATCGTATACGTCCTAGACGCGGCATTTGTGAAGCCAAGGCTTATGTTCTTGAATGAAGGATTCTGGGTCGATGATAGTAGCGAGACAAGAAAAAACTATATAAAGAAGTCGCAGTTTAAGGTAAGAAAAAATAATCATAGTGTAGGTCATGACTAACTTATTAGTAACTAAACATATGAAACTTATTTATTACAAGCTGCGCCCCGCGGTTTCACTCGCATAAGTATCGAACTCGTGGGAATATCGGGATAAAAAGTAGCCTATACGAGTATGTTAATCCAGGGTGTCAGCTATCTCAAAACATTTTTTTTTTCAAAATTGGTCCAGCCGTTTGAGCGTGAAGAAGTAACAAACATATAAACACACACACACACACACTCACAAACTTTCGTCTTTATAATATTAGTGTGATGTAATTATTTATACAGTTTAGCTAAGTTTATTGACAAAGCTAAACGAGTTACCGTTAGCTTTGTCAATAAAACTAATATTAGTAAGTGATGAAAAATAATTTTAGGGTTATAAGCCCATAATAATTGGGTACATATTTATGACGTCTGTATTTTTTCAGTTTGACATCATATCCTTGCTCCCTCTGGACTTGTTGTACATCTACTTCGGCACCCAGAAAGTGATCCTCCGGATCCCAAGACTGTTGAAACTGCAGACCTTCTGGGAGTTCCACCAGGCTATGGATAGAGTGCTTGCTTCACCGTATGTTGTAAGTATTATTTATGGTGATAATGATTTTCATCATCTATTATTATTGTTTTTTTTTCAATAAACTTTCTTCTGCAGGTGCGTATCGGAAAAACCCTTTTCTACATCTTCTACTTGATCCACCTTAATGCTTGTGCCTACTATGGGATGAGTGACTACATAGGCCTCGGCACCAACGGGTGGGTCTACGACAACCAAGGCTCTGCCTACATCCGCTGCTTCTACTTTGCAACCAAGACTGCGACATCTATCGGCAAGAACCCGAAACCTGAGAATACCATTGAGTACTTGTTTATGACAGCTGCCTGGCTGATGGGAGTGTTTGTATTTGCTTTGCTGATTGGGCAGATTAGGGATATCATTGCGACTGCTACTAGAGCCAGGGTAAGCACGTGTCTTATTTTATTTTTCTTTTGAATTATAGGTTTAACTGTGCGTGATATAGTTTATATTTTTTTTTTAAATAAACAGTACTTGAAATAAAAATAAATAAGAACTATCAAGCGCGTTCTTTACCTTGTAAAAAACCAGTGTAATCCATGGCACTACAATATAAACTAAGTTATCTAAAACACTTGTTAAAAATTCTTTTGAATAAGTACTTCTTTTGTTACAGACGGACTATCGCAAAACGCTGGATGGCAGTAGTCGCTACCTCCGTCGTCTGAACATGCCAGTGCCACTGCAAAGACGAGTCGCGTCGTGGTTCGACTACACTTGGAATACACAACGATGTTTTGGTAAATCAGAATTTTTGTCCAAGAAACTGTTCATCGTGTGTTATTTTATAATATTAAGCTCCAAGTTAGGCACCAAATGATAATCACTGACCCATGTTGGGCGCCAATTTTTTTTAAATCTAACCCAGAATGTACGCCAAAATGTTCGAGCACAATTTTAAAGGTTATGTTTTTGTTTTCAGATGAACACAGAATTTTGAACTCATTGCCTTCCAACATGAAGCGGGATGTAGCGCTTGAAGTCCATATGACAACACTTAGCAAAGTGAGTGCACCAGCTACGATTTTTACTGTCCATTTCTAAATCTGGGAGCGTCCAATCAGATTTAAGCTAATGAATCCAATTGCATTTAAAAAGTGTGTGCGTGTCAACGCTTATTAGATTGCCGCAAAACAAAAGTAAGACAAAAGTGTACATACATGAAATATGAATGGTTGCAGGTACAACTATTCCGCGACTGTTCAGACTCTCTGTTACGCGATTTGGTTCTCCAACTGCGTCCGGTCTGCTTCCTCCCCGGTGACGTGGTCGTACGACGAGGCGATGTCGGCCATCAGATGTATATCATTTCTTCCGGCGAGTGCTGCGTATGTATCTAATTAGAACTTGTCAATTTCGACAGATAAGATCGGCATTTTGGGACAATCCTGATTAAAAAAGATTTTTTCTGGCTTATTTTATTATACACTTATTGGCTGGTTAGTTTATTATGAGATATAGTACATATTTTGAAAATATGTGCTAAAATCATAATTAGTATTGCACCTATTGTGTTTTTAGGTAATGTCACTGGATGAGAAAGAAGTTTTGGCGACGCTACAAGAGGGGTCCGTCTTCGGTGAGATCAGTCTACTGGGCATTGATGGATTACGACGACGAACTGCTACCGTTAGGTAAAGTAATATGCATCGATATTGTAATATTTCTTATTATTATTATTATATAATTCTTGAAGTATTGGCGCCCAGCATGGGACAAACTTTATAATTTATCAGGAGTGAAGGCATTACGTTAATGTTTTTAATAAAAGATTTAAAAATGTTAGTAAATTAATGCAATCTACGTCTATTTCAATAATCATTATCTTTGTTTTGAAAGAGTCCCATGTTGGGCGCCAAAATATACAAAAAGCGTTTACGGTTTTAATTATGCTAAGTTAGATTATATTCGACTAAGTTAGTTATCACTCGTATAAAAGTATCAATCAATTAATCGAGTTTATTTTCCATATCCTTTAGATCCCGCGGCTACGCTAGTCTTTTCGCACTATCCCGGAATGATCTCGAAGCTGCACTGAAACATCACAAGAAAGCCGCTCAAGTTCTACGCATTAGAGCCGACCAAATCATCCGAGAAAACGCTGCACGTCAAGCAAAACAGCGCTTGATAAGACTTGAAGCGAAGAAAAGCGTCAGTATTCATGAAGACGAGACTATTGTGAAGCGAAGGATGTCTAATACTTCCAGCGCCTCGAATTTGACGCTTGAAGGGCGGCGACAGAGGTCGGCTAGTGCGATGTCTAGGAGGAGACTGTCTGCTGTTTCTGAGACTGGCGATCAGGAAGGCACAAAGAAAAAAGAAGAGGTTTGTACAGTTTTCTTCATACTGAGTTCTTAAAGCAGAAGGCACAAAAAATCTCATCTGTAAAATCTTATAGGGGTACGCGTATGATTGATGGCCTTTGTTACTTAACATAACCCATGTAATCTCCGAAGACTTATGCAAGGGGTATCTATAGTAGTTCAGTCCCATGTAACCGGGCTCAAATCCAGACTACGGACATAGAGAAACCCAATAAACCTTTGCCTGACCTGAGAATCCAACCCAGGACCTCATGCAACCAACAATGCAGGCTTTTGTTAATTCACCAAAATTACACAAGATAACTTAAAAACTTTATTACATCATTACTGTGGATTTTTATCTAAAGCAATGGTAATGAAAACTTTCATTAAGAAAACTTTCAATCAATCAATCAAATCAAAAACTTTGTTTACAGGCAGCTACTTTGGCGACGACCTGCGATAGGGCTCGAACCCCTCTACCAACAATTGTACTGACTGGGGATTGAACTAACGACCCTTGAACAACGACAACTGAACGAATTTATTTGGAATCTCCAGATTACAGGCGGTAATGAGAAAAGACTAAGAAGTGTGCATTTTGGAAGAAATTTTTGGATGGAAGAGATTTTTTGTAAGTCAGTCTTGGAAGGGTGGGATGCGAGTGTCTACAAGCTCGATTATTTTATAATATTGTATACGACATAATCCTGTATTAATATAAAGGGTTATTGGTAAAACATTAACAATCTCTTAAGAGGTCATTGTACTCATCATTATGAATAAATTTTACTATGGGACCAAACCTGAAATCGCGAAAAAAAATAAGTTGTTCTCTACATTTCGACGAGTTATACAAACATAATTGTAGGGAACAGTTGTTTTTTTTTCGGGATTTCAGGTTTGGTCCCATAGTTAAAGTTGTTCATAATGATGACTACAATGACCTCTTTTTTTTTTTTTGAGTTGGGAAATCATCAAATGACGCCCCCCGCTCTGGGTGGAGCGGAAGGGAGTGTCAGACTCTTACTGACTAAAACCCACCCGTGTTCCTTCCTTAGCCCTTTATGTTCCGGGCCAGCGGTAACCCTTTCGGACAATCCCGCTGAGTACAATTACCTCTTAAGAGGTTGTCAATGTTCTACCAATAACCCTGTATAAGTAAACGTTGTCTTGAAGAACAAACTCTTAAAATATAGGTACATCGTGAACTTTTTGTAGATCTCTTCATGATTATAATATTTATATATATTTCCCATCTCCAGTGCGGCTGTCTAAGAATGCGTTCTTGACACTTGTTAGTTGTCATACAACCGAATACGTTGTTTGCGAACTTGATCTTTAGGTATTAGTTACCAGAATTGTCGCACTGACAGGTGTAAGCAACGCATTCTCTCCGCGGGCGGACTGTATCTTGATGTGTATATAACTAGGGAGGTACGAAGGAAACGAACGAGTGTATGGTACAAAGGCTAGTTTAATACTGGTTGTACATAAGAAGTTAACTGACAATATTAATTTTTAGATCATGTGGGTAGATACGCATCATTCCTCCACACTTAGTTTTGAAACCTGTTGACAAAATAACATAACATAAAATAACTTAACATAACATAACAATCTTATACTAATCTACTTATAAAATTTAGAATAGTCTACTTCCTTTCTGGGACGCTCAGAACGTGCTCGTGACACAGGTGGGGTAACTGGTTCCTGTATGACGACCGAGGCTTGAGGAGCCCGACCTTCGGATACCTCACTACATGTCGGTCGTGCATGTTCTCTGCTCTCAGTTTCAGTGACAGCACTTTGGTTCCTGTCAGCTTCAACACTAGTTTCTATCGCAGTATCAGTCGGTGCTGCACCATCGTCCTTCACCGGTTCCTCGGTAGCTGCACCGACTACTGTGCTAACTGTATTGGACTCGCTGACATCGTCTGGCATTGGCAATACTGGTGGTCTAATAGGAACTCGTGAAGACATTGGACTGTACACAGGAAGTGAGGCTGCCGGTTCAGGTTCATTAGAATCGACTGATCTGGAAATATTAGAACATTTTCCGTTCTTACAATGTAGTAATTGGTCGACGTGTCTTATGGAAAATCCATTTTGTTCTTCAATAAATATTTTAAACATTCTATTTCCTATGACCTTATTTACTATTCCTAGTTTCCAAGACTCTTTCCTACCACTATACCACCGGACCCATACCTTGTCACCAACTTTAAAATCTCTGATCTTACATTCAGTTGTCCTTAGTTTTGACGTTTCACGCGGCTTCGATTCTATAGGAAGTATTAAATCTAGACGTGATCTCAAATCCCTCCCAAACATTAATTTAGCGGGCGAATATCCGGTAGTACAGTGTATCGTGTTCCTGTACTCAAAAAGATATCCTAATAATTTTTCTTGCAAAACACTTAGAGACAAGCTTTCACTTAAAATAATTTTTAACATTTTTTTACAAGTACGTACTGAATTTTCAGCTTGCCCGTTGCTACATGGATGATAAATTGGAGACGTCATATAATTAATGCCATTATTGGAACAGAAGTTGTTAAAATCCTTAGAATTTATTTTAACGTCATTATCTGATACTAGCGTACTAGGTATACCGAACACGGAAAAAATATGCTTTAATTTCCTAATTAATGATTGGGTAGTAACATCATTATGCATCCAGTCCAGATACACTCTAACCACTTTGAGTATGCATCAATCACGACCAGGTAAGTTTGTTGTCCTATCGACAAGTAATCGATGTGGATCCGTTCCCATGGTGCCGCTGGGCTCGGCCACGGTGCCGGCGTAGCTCGTGGTGGCGCGTGCCGCACGCTTGTGCATTTATCGCATGCGCCGATCCATCGCTCGATATCTTCGTCAATACCGGGCCACCACATCCTACTGCGAGCATTACATTTCATTTTTACAATGCCTAAATGAGTGTTATGAAGTTCACGCAGCATTCTTTCGCGTAATGCCATAGGAATTACCACCTTATGTCCACGCATTAAAATACCCTTTTCATATTGTAAGTCTGTTCTACACAAAAAATATGGTCGAATTGATGCACAAACAATCTTTCGGGGCCAACCGACATTGGTATATTTAACGACAGTTTGTATGGTTTTATCATTCTCAGTGGCATTCTTTATATCCGTAAACAACACGGCCGGCGCGATCGAGTCTAGGAAATTTAATGAGCAGTATGCGTCATAGCCCTTATCTGTTTCGCACACAACATCAGATATAGGCGCACGGGAGAAATAATCGGCGACTAAGTTATTCTCACTCGATATGTACTGAACTGTATAATTATAAGCGGATAATATTATTGCATACCTTTGTAATCGTAATGCTGTAGTTATCGAAATGCCTGTTTTATTATTAAATATTGATACTAACGGCCGGTGATCGGTTTTAAGAATAAATGGCTCGCTCCTACCGTACAGGTACTGATGGAAGTGTTTTACCCCAAAAATGATAGCCGTCGCCTCCTTCTGTATTTGGCTGTAATTACGTTCACTTGTCGAGAGCGACCGTGAGGCGAATGCCAATGGTCGTTCATATCCATCGCTATCCCGCTGGGATAAAACTGCACCAAGTCCGTGCGGCCCCGCGTCAACTGCCAGGACCAGCTGCGCGCTCGGCTCGAAATGCGCTAACACGCGCTCTGAGGCAAGCTCGGCTCTGACGCGGCGCACAGCGCGGCGCTGGCGCGGTCCCCACTCCCACCTAGCGCTGGCGCGCAGTAGCTCGTGGAGCGGGCTCATAATACTCGACGCGTTTGGGATGAAATTCCTGTAGTAATTAACTACTCCGAGAAACCTTTTGACTTCTGTTATATTGGTCGGCTCCGGAGCGTTCAAAATGGCTTTAACTTTGTCGCGGCTAGTACGTAAACCATTTCTATCGATAACGTAACCTAAATAAGTTACGTTTTCCTTAAAGAACTCGCATTTATCTTTTTGAAGGCGCAACCCGGCTTCGTCTAACCTACTCAAAACCTGAGCTAGTCTCGCTAAATGAAGCCTTTTCGTTGGCGCAGTTAAACAAATATCGTCTAACCATATGCTTACTCCATCGATACCCGACAACAATACCTCCATTGCTTTTTGGAATACAGCAGGAGCATTGGCAAGACCATAAACTAAACGTGTATATTTAAATAAACCCTTGGATGTATTTATTGTTGTAAGCTCTTGGGATTCTTCCGAGAGAGAAAATTGGTTATATGCATTCTTTAGGTCTATTTTTGAATAATGTTCGCCCCCACCAAGCTTCGCGAACACTTCCTCAATTCTAGGTAGCGGGTACTTATCGATTATGAGATCCTTGTTAAGTGTGACTGAAAAATCTCCTGCGATCTTAACTGTGCCGTTATCTTTCAATACTGGAACTATAGGAGTTGCGTATTGTGAATTGCTTACTGGCACTAATATACCCAGACCGACTAACCTACTCAATTCAGATTCCACCTTCTCTTTCAATGCAAAAGGTATGGGACGAGCCTTAAAAAATTTAGGCACAGAATTTTCCTTCAGTTGCAAATGAACTTTAAACTTATTAAAATAACCTAGTTCGTCACACCATAAATTAGAATACTGTTCCAATAATGCATTAACTTCATCGTCTTGGCATATTTTATAAATGTTTGTTAAAACTAATCCAAAAGCGGACATAAAATCACGACCGAGTAGGGGCGGGCCATTTGAGTCTACTACATAAAATGTGACCTCTTTCTTAAGATTATTATATTTTACCGTTTCTTCAAAATACCCCAATGGTGAAATTTTATGCCCATTATATAGACACATTTTGATCTTACAGTTATTTAATTTACAATGTGAAAACATCTCCGAATACATTCTTTTAGACATGACAGAAGCGCCAGAACCGGAATCTAACTCCATAGTCACAATTTTATTTCCGATAGTAATTTGTAAACATAACGGTTTATCTGTCACATACCTGATATTAAAATTGTGACACTCCTCACAGCTTGCTTCCGTGTCTGTGTCACTCTTGTTGTCCATTTTATTCACTCGCACACGGGATTTTTGCTTTTTGTCACACACTTTCTTTAAATGACCCTGTACACCACATTTTTGACATTTATAATTTTTGTAACGGCACTTGTCTTTATTATGGTTTTTTAATCCACACACTGAACAACGGAAATCTTCGTAAGATGGCTCACGATCGCGACTCGATGTGGACGCTCGCGCCTCTCGCGCGCTCGCCCGAGCACCGCCATCGCTCCCGGCTCGCTTACCGCTCCCATCGCCCGGCCGCTTGTAACCTTTGCACGATATCCTGTTCACTGCCTCCTCTTTTATGAAGGCTGTGTCAGATATCTCCTTCCTCGCTTCCCTCGAGCATTCAGCACGTTCTGCTATCTCCACTGCTCTCGACAAACTCAACGCTGAGGCATCCTGCTCAAACAATTTGTCGCGCTCGGGCCCAGGTCCCAGGCCAAGAACGAAACGATCAGTAAGGTTCGTGTCTAAGGCAGCTCCGAACTCGCAGTAGCTCGCCAAACCTCGCAATCGCGCCGCCCAATCGCCAATCGATTCGCCTGTGTTCCTTTTCGCCCCGTAAAACTTCGCTTTGTCCGCAAAGGAACATTGCTTTCGTTTGAAATGAGTATCGAGTAACTCCACCAGCTTCTTGAAGTCCAGCTCCTCCAAATCTTGCGGGTATGCCAGATTACGCACCAACCGGTACGAGTCATCTGACAAATGCGTGATCAAAATGGCACTTTTATTGTCTTCTTTAACGTCGTTGATCTTCAAAAATTGCGTCAACCGTCCTCTATAAATTAACCACTCGCATGATTTATAATCAAACGTGGTTAAATTCCCCAAAAAAGTCTTCGCCATTTTCTTTTTTCAACACGCGAGGGTAAGACCGATCTCGTCGCCAATGATGTGTATATAACTAGGGAGGTACGAAGGAAACGAACGAGTGTATGGTACAAAGGCTAGTTTAATACTGGTTGTACATAAGAAGTTAACTGACAATATTAATTTTTAGATCATGTGGGTAGATACGCATCAATCTACCTATACTATTAAATATTACATTTATGTATTCATCGTATCTCTTCCGATATTCTCTTGATGGAACTCTAAAGTATTATACCTAAGTATTTATTAAGAACTGTCTATTTCTATTATCTTCTCTCGACTACTTCTTCCATTATGATCTCCTAACTCATAAAAGCTATTATAGATTAGTAGGTATGTAATCCTTTTAATACCTTTGAATATATTTATACCAAAATATTGATGTTTAATGTATTTAAGCTCAATCTGTACCTTCGTAAAACACATAGGTGTTATTTTTAAAATTAATTTACTATAGAAATAAATAGTATTAGATGTGCATCATATAATATCTACGTGATATCTACCTAAATGTATTGATGTGTCAAAATAAAGATCATAGATTATACAAATGGTTCTATTTTTATTTATCAGTTTTGAACAGTATTTGTTACATAAATTAACCTACCCACCCACTTATCTACTGATTCGAGGAGCTTCAAGGATATGGTCAAGCCCCGCGCGTACTACATGTGGCACGATACATTATAAAATCAATTGTCTCTTTAGCGGAACTTGAGAGGTCATTACATTTATTTCGAAAAAGGATTTATGAATTAATCGATCAAATCAAATCAATCTACCTAGACTTTTGCCAACTACTTACATATGTTGGGGTCGGCTTCCAGTCTAACCGGACGCGGCGGACAACTTGCCTATAGTTGTCCACGACCCCCCATAATGTTCAATGCAAAAGTCTATAGTACCTACATAGACTTTTTCCTTCGTCCATCATTGCTACTCGCTTTGAAGACAATGCCTAAGACAATTCTTCATTTTGGGTACCTACTAAAAATAATGCGCCTTGTCAAACTCTAACTCAAAGTATTACATTTGAATTGTCAAGGAATCAGTCACTCAAAAAATATGACGTTAGTTGCCCATTCCAAACCGTAAAGCGTGTATTTGTCAACCCCAAGTTGACACAAGATTTCTATGACAACCTTAACAAAAATTAAATCCACATTTACAGTGTAAACGTCACTACTATAATTACTCATGAGCAAACCATAAAGTCACCGTACCCAGTATTTATCACTTGTTTTTGAACCAATCATTAACTTAAGTTAACACACCAATCTTCGCGACACTGATTAACCTCAAATACCCTATTTGCGCGGCCTTGCGTGCATCAAACGCGGTGACAAGAAAACTGTTCACCAACCTATAAAGTCACCTTGTGCAATTCACTTTGAACCCAATTCTGTAGCAATAAGATCAGTTTAAAAGCACAGGGAAGTTGGTGGAAAGTTAATAGAATTTACAGTTTTTCAGTATCGCTCGACGTTTTTTATTTCACTTTGGTTAGCAAGGATTTCAATCAACATAAAGGTTCCCGAGTTTGGGTCGGTTCGATGCTTACCCCAATAACGTTTTTTTTTTTGTTAGTCTTAAGCTTCTATGAAAAGGAGTCTTAGTTGCTTTTTAAATAAAACGAGTCAAGTACGAGCCAATTAAGTCTTTGTTATTTTAAATTTTTTTTTCTCACCTTTTTTAATGTTTTTAATACCTGTATTGTGTCTTTTGTTGCACTAAATAAACGTTTTATCTATCTATCTACGAGTTTGACTCGCACACGATGGGTTCTCTACCACAAGGAAAAAAATACTTTTCTTGTGTAGGTTTGTTTTTATAGCGACAACAGAAATAGGTACTCGAAAATTCGAACTGTCTACTTATTACGGTTCATGAGATACATTCCGCTGACAGTCAGGCGGACGGACAGCGGTTGCTTAGCGAAAGGGTTCCGTTGGGCTACGGAACCCTAAAAAGTAGTTAGGTACACTGTAGCTATATATATACCTGCTCAGTTTTTAATTAACTATCTACTGAAATGAAAACATAAAGAAGTTAACTCTATAAAATTTCTTGGCCTCCAGATTGATAAAAACCTTAACTGGAAAGCACATTTTGACATTTGAAATTTGACGCTATGGCCTAATATTTGGGGGTAACTCGACAGAAAAAGAATCAGCACTCAATTCTCAAAAAAGATGTTTACGGGCGATGTTTAAACTTGAGAAGACCGATAGCTGTGTGCCTTATTTTAAAAATTACAAGATATTGATTTACCGTGATTAAAATCATTTGGAGCTACTTATATAATAATGTTGATTTAATCTATAATTTTAATAACCCATTAAAACGACGGTTTGACGGTTGGCACAGTGGTTAAGCGATTGACTGCTGCGTTGCGTGTCGCGGGTTCGATTCCCGCACGGCACAAATATTTGTATGACCTACAAATAGTTGTTCCGGGTCTGGCTGTTTGTGTATGTGCGTTTAAATATTTGTAAACGACCACAATACAGTAGAAATTCCTAGTGTGGGGCAACGTTATTTAACTAAAAAAAAAGAAGAAAAAGAAGAAGAAGAATAATAAGTTTGACAACTTTTAATATTTTTTTAATTGTATAAATCTATTATTTTGTACGTCACGTAGTGACAAATATGTTTGCACTTTATTTACTTTATCATCTTGTATGCACTTTCTATGTCGTATCCAGGTTGAAAATTCTGTTAAAACATCAATTATTATTGCAGTATAATTACTTAAACAATTTAGAAATGAGGCAGGCACTTTTTTCTTTATCACTGGCTATCATATTGTTTAATCGATAAAGCTTCCAGACATAATGTAGATATTTTCTGTTCGCCGTATAATTTTATATGCTCAAATCGAAACTTTTCTCCGTAGCGAACAAATTACAGTCTTCATTATTGACGTTGCGTGCCCTCACTCATTTCTTTATTGAAATAAACACGGACAGGTAACCCGTAATGTAGCAAAAAATAAACAGAGACCTCATTTTGGGTAAACTTCACAAATTACGTTTTCATTTTCAAACGGCGGATTTAAAAGGTTTGGAAAAAGTTATCGGATTATATTTAATAGTGCGGGGCTTTTTAGAAATTGCTACATAGTTACTACCACCAAGTTTTTAAGGAAAGGAAAACAGATTTGCCATGCCGTCCCGTGATACTGTAGAATGACTACTTAGTAGCGTATATAAAATGTGAACTAATCTAGATTTCGTTAATGATAAGAACAACACGAACAATCCCTTTAAAGAAAAAAGAAATGAGGTAGGTTAGGTACCTCCCTCGTTTCCTTTTCTTCTTCATTTATATTTTGTTAAAGTAGGTAATCTATTTTGCATGCAAAGAACTTATCGAACTAATACATAGGTTTCAAGCTTAAACCTTATTATCCTAACTAATATTATAAATGCGAAAGTAAGTTTTTTGTTACCTTTTCACGCCTAAACCACTGAACCGATCATCCTGAAATTTTGCGTTGTCAGGTGTACAGAAACGGACATGGTAGGTACCTGTCATCCCGAAAAAAAGTGCTGTTCCCGAGGAAAACAACAATATCGTTATTATGATAATAGATGGCGCCACGTGTTTTTCGAATCAAAAACAGGCCGTCTCGGGTCAGCTAGTCCATACTTTAATATTATAAATTCGAAAGTAACTGTCTGACTGTATGTTACCTGCTCACGCCTAAACTACTGAACGGATTTCGATAAAATTTGGCAGAGAGATAGACTGCATCTTGGGTTAAGGACATAAAATATATTCCAAAATATATTATATATTCCCAAGGGATCGACACTTATGCGGGTGAAACCGCGGGGCGCTGCTAGTAATATTATTAATGCGAAAGTGAGTTTGTTTGTTACGCTTTCACGCTAGAATAACTGAATGGATCTATATGAATTTTGATCATGATCTGGGTAAGGCCAAGGACTACTTTCTATCCTGGATCGCAAACGAAATCACGGGCAGCCTTTTCAAACGTCGGCGATAAGGGGGACCGTATATTTTTTTTTACATTTTTCATCAAAAGTCGAAAACAATGCGGTCTACAAAAAGAAAAATGTTTTAGAATGTGCAAACTACGCTCTTTCACATGATACCCCACATGCTCTAGTAGCCACACTTCAAATTTTTCAGACCCCCTTTCAGTCCCTGTTACAAAAAATATACATATATTTTTATTTCTTTCTTATTTGCAAAATAGTTAGACAAACGTCATCTAAAACTATTCCAAATTTCAAGTTGATAGCATTAGTAGTTCTTGAGATATCCAGCTGTGACAAACAGAGTCTCACCATAAGGGTTCCGTTTTATCATTTTGGTACGGAACCCTAAAAATGAAATAAAAATACCAAATACCAAATCGTAATATCGTGAGCCCTGCAGTATCGTGCAGTGTAAACAACCCTTTCATTAGGGGTAAGTCGAACCCGATCAACTAGTGGCTCAGTCTGCACCCTGCTGTGACTCACTGTGGTTCATCCTGTTCGGTATCTATTAATAAACCTAGTTGTTAAATCCGTTAAAAATCTATTAATAAACCTAGTTGTTAAATTCGTTAAAAAGTTCATTGTGGAATTTAAAGTTAATTAATATTAATTAATCAAGTTGGAGTGTGTGAATGATTTGCGAGTGACTATAGGAAGAATTCAAGGTAAAACCAAGGCCCTTAATCGTTAAAAGACACACATGATCTGACCAAGATTATGTCTGGATTTAAAAAGAGACTGTGACCTCGGAGTTTTTTTTCGGCCTTTAACTTCTCAGAGTAGTCAGATAGGAAACGCCGACCTCATATATATAACTAATCACTCATATATATATATATATAACTCATATATATAACTATCATCTAATAGCCTTTGTTTGTACAAACCTATTTACAGAAATAAAATAATTTATCACACATCCTCCGAAGCCGCTCGGAGTCTGTTTTACCTTAAGGGTTACGCAGAGGTGAAATTGTTTTTTTTTTATCAGTGAACACTGAAACCAGTAATCCAACCAGCAACCACCATCCATCCAGTAATTCAACTTAAAAAAAAATGAGTTCATTCATGAGCGCGTAGGCATAAACCACCTTTCTATTCATAATATCATTTTATTTCACAAAATAAATCTGTAATTCATTTTTGTCTAGGCCGAACCAAAACAGCCTGATTGATGATCGAGATAACCTTCCAAAACCTTCTACGATATATTATAGACCAAAACAAATGACAGTGCTCATCACATCGCTATCAATTCAAATCAAAACGACATTCCGCCTGTATTTCAGTAGTAAATAATGCCGTATCTTCAAAGATATCTAGTTCGATTCGGTTGAGTTTGCCCACAGACGTCGTGAGCCAGTTTACAGGGTAAATAATGGTTAATTTCATGATTTTTGTGGTCGTAAAAGAGCCGTATCGTGGGCTCGCGTGTTTCACGATCCTAGATATCATTTAACTACGATAACGCATGGTGGAATACCTGGTAAGCGCTGCTAATGTTAATCTTTGAGCTGATGAGATACTTCCGAAAAGTGTAAGCTTGAAATCAGTTCTACAAATGAAATAGCGTTCAATTCCATATTCGACATCAGAAACAAAAATAATGTGACAGAACATTTCAACGGTGATTCGACTATGGCTTTACAAAAGGCCTGTGTAACTGTCACCGCGCCTGTTCAATTTAATAAAAGACTCAGAAAAGTTTGGCGGAGAAAAACCACCAAAAGCAGATATTACATCAAGCAAAGCTGAGCTGATCTGGGACTGTGTCTGGCATAAGGTTGCATTTATGCATTATGCTGAGCGATGGCAGTTTTGCGTGAATGTGACACAAATTTTCCCCAAATTGTAATTTTTTGTGTTTTTTTTTTTCTGCATCATGTTTGCTGCAAATGAACGTGTTTTAATTCTTTCTTTTTTCTTAAGCTTTATAATTCATCAGCTTAAAACTAATACCTACTCAATCTAAACCTAATTAAAAAGCTATTAACATGATAGTACAACCTACGATTGCACAGGCTTCCCTGCATTATGATATGGCATGCCGTGTACCGAGTAGCTGCCAACCTTGCATGAATAATATCCATGATAATGAACAACAACCGATGCCAAAGTTATGAGGTATGGCCTGCCTGATAGTACCTACACAATAATTTATAACTCCGTTGCATAATCGTGAAGTCGTTATTAGTCAATCAGGTTATTCGGGAAATTGAAGATGTTTTTGCAGCCCAAGTAGTTGCCTAACGAGATTCATTAGCAACTAGCAGATAAAAGAAACTGCAATATCGCCATCTTTTGTTTGGAATTACATTAAGGCAATACCTAAAAACTTGCAAGGAGGTTACTATGAAAAGAAGAGAAAAATTTTAAGAGACTCTGAGTTTGTTTCGGTCTTTCTTCACAGATTAATCGGTTAGGAAACTCCGAACTCATCTGGTTTTAAAAATAATATTAATATTAGGTACGAAGAGTTTTTTGAACCAATTTACATAAATATTCCCTTTGTCCCCTTTAACGGGGACATGGATTACGGGGACAACGGGAATACACGATAAATACGTATCATTTATCATCAAACATGTTGCCAATATCATTAAACATGTTGCTTAGCAATATTATTTAGTAGGTAATGCGGTCTGAAACCATCAGTCCAATCCTAATGATGCGGAAAATCAAGGGGACATAATATGTATTATTTTGTTTGTAAACAAAAATAAAAGTTCAAAACATAAAGTATAATAAATGTCAGTTAAGCCACGCAAACGAAGCTACCAGCAAAGTTTAAAAGACCGGGTAGCCAACGGAATGCAAGTAGAATAAAGCAATAGATTAGATATTAAGTTTTGCAAAAAACGTTCATAATGCTACCTTTGGAAGCGGCGTAATTTTCCCTTGACGGGTAAAGTGGGAGATGTCACGCCAATTTGCTTTTAAAAAGCTAACGTTTAACGGAATACCGAAAAACTACGCCATAGTTTTGTTTGTTTTTTTGGGATTTGCACTTTTATGAACGCTTTAAAGCTTAACTTTATGCCTTTTATTTTCAGAGTTATTGCATTAACGTAACTCTACAACGCATGTATCAAAAAGTACTCTGTGGCTATTAGGAAACGGGCTTTTCCAAGTAAGGTGAACAAATCTGAGCCCACATTTTGATTTCAATAAACACCCAATGTATCAGCAAATAAGAGAAACATTTTCCGTCTTCTTTATAAAAAAAAACCCACATTATGTCAACCCAAATAAAAAAGTAATGTAATGAATGCACCCTTCCACCAATGAGGTACCGACCTCATTGGTGGAAGGGTGCATTCATTACATTACTTTTTTTTAAGACGGAAATGAATCGGCAATGATGACATTGAACGGGAGATGTCCCGATAAGCAGGGAGAGTAATAGGCGACGATCACGGAAGCGATTACGATTCAACGGCAGGTTGGACCGGGGCCAAGAAAATGGCGAAAACCACTTTTGAGCAATCGATTTTATTCATTTGATCTTATATCATCAACTCCGTTAAATCCATGTAACCAAGATCTTGATGTTCTTGTCAGAGCTTTTTCCGGTGCCATGCCGATGCTATTCAGTGGAAAAACGTCTTTTATAGCACAAATAATAATATTTTGTGGATTATGTATAGAAAGAAAGAAAATACATTTATTTAGCACAGACACACAATACACCCGATAGTTAGATATTAATAGTCGTACAATCAGATAAAAACCAAGATAAAAATAAAAAGTGCAAAGACCGATGTAAGAAATTAGCAGGAAAGTGTGCCTCACGGCTGCGCCAAAAAGGCCCAGTTCAGCAAAAATGTCAGACAACTGGTGCCTGACGCTGGTTTTCAACTGGACCTGATGTGTGAGGTGACGGATCTAAATCAATTTTATGGCCCACTCCCTCTCACAGAGAGTACCACTGATGTGCAATCGACGGTCGACTGTACGTTACAGCTAGCTACAAAGCAGCCAACCCCTTCGTCGCCGCTTCCTTCAGCGCCTAAACCCTTAAAACTATCAGATTAGAAATGGAACGAATAAAAGGCAGAAATAGCACGATTTACGACAACATCGTCTGTTGTGGGATCATCCGTCATAGTCCGGGGCACGGTAACTGAGCAAACATTTGCCTAATACATTACAGGAAGGTTGCTTTACGCTAAATATTTACCGAGTACTTTAGGGAGTTTAATATTTTTTTTTTGTAACTGGATCGGCTTGTATTGGCTACTACTGTACATATTTGTTACTTCCATGTCTTTGTGGATAGCGTTAAAGCTGTCTGAGAAATAATTTTGTTATTGTTTAAGGCAACCTAGAGACCGTAAGTTTAAACCCTATTCGTTGCACTATAACCGTTAAGGGGCTTACATGACCTAAAGCGCGGTCACTGTCGGACTACATAGAAAAGAAAGAGAAGCGTGATGACACAACCCTGGTAATTTATTGCAAAATATGAAGCAATTATTTAATTACAAAAAATCAATTGTTTGGACAAAAAAATTAAAACACTAGTATTTTAGTATGTTGCTTGTAGCATAATCTGACAAAAAAAAACAGAATGATTGTATGTATATTAGTATGGTTTTTATTGTAAAAAGAAAGTTTTTAGAGGTATCTTCATGATTTTTTTCTATCGTATTAAATTAATTGTATTATGTTTTCAAAACACTATCTACCTAGCACATATCCTGAAGAATATCATATATTTTTCTGATTTTGTTTACTGTAGTCGATCATATACTTTTATTGTTTCTAAAACTTGCATTTTTTTGCGTTTAGGTACTGTAAGCCCCTTAAGATAATTCAAGAATATCTTGTTAGTTTTATTGGGTGATTTAACAAGCACCCTAATTACGTAACTTACTATAAACACAATCTGAATCAATTTGAAAGATACTGTTGATCCATTGCTTCATATGTACAAAAAAATTGTCTGCTCAACAACGTAAATAACGCAATGAATGTTATTGAACTGTCAAAATTAAAGCCATTGCTACTGTGTGTTACGCAATTACCCCCGCTGGAACGTTGTGTTATAGGTACGGACGCCAGCACATCAAGCTACCCGAAACTGTCAAATTTTCGCAATCAACTTTGAACCTTATACTTTAGTGATAAAGTTGAAAGTCTATTAAAGAAATCTGACAGATTGTAGTAACTTGATGTGCTGGCGTCTGTACATCTCAAATCGCAGAAAGTTTTGTAAATGGCTAAATGTTAGTATATTTTTTACAGTGTGTCCTGACAAGAATTTCTGTAGGTATACACAATGGGCCGAGACAAGGAACCGGAGCTACCCATCACAAACCCTGTGGAGGCGAAGAAACATCGCGATGAGGCTTCAGGCCACATCAAGAACGGCAACTACGATCGAGGACTCAATTCATTAGCCAAGGTACAATAATTATTTAGAAACATAATAATAATATTTTACGAAAGTAGTTTCACGAATTCGCGATTTACTGATATTGTTACGACAACGACGACGACGACGATACACGTTGCAATGCTACGTGCTACAGCATCGGCGTAGCGGTTACATCATATCCGCTACGACGTAGCCCGTGTAGCTATCGGCGTAGCGTAGGGCCTACGCCCTACGCTACGCCGCCGTTAGCTACGCGGGCTACGTCGTAACGGATGATGTAACCGCTACACCAGATAATGTAATTCTCTCGCGTCATAAGCCTGTTTCACGTAATTAGTACGCGTAATAAACGCTTTTGTGACTTTCAATTTTTTTTTTAGCCTGCGTATCGGATATGATGTAACCGCTACGCGCGCCGATTCTGTAGCACGTAGCATTGCAACGTGTATCGTATCAGTCGTACCAGATTTGACCCGATCAATGCCTTTTTTCAAATCTAGATGTTTTTCGGATATTTATTATTATGTCTGTGGCTATTAAATGCATTTTAAAATAATAGTTTTGATTACTCACGTAAAATACATGCCTTGAGTTAATATTTAAGTAAATATTAATCACATGAAGATATCAAGCTTCGCAGCGCAGAGCACGCTTGCGACTACTATTAAGCATTAGATAATTGTCTTATAGGTCAAAGGTATCAGTGTTGCATCATTCCTATGGTTTTTAATCGCGCTTTGTTAATTGTACCTATCTACAATGATAAATAGCGGTTCAATTAAAATAGCTATAATTTGATTTTTTAAATCTAGCGTTATTAAATTTGTCACGGAAACATTTAAGCTTATGTAAATTATACTTGAACGTTTAAATTGATTGCAAGTTCACGTTTTGTTGTTTACGACCAGAAAAAGAAGGCACCTTGAAACCTACATACTTAGAAATGTTGGAAACTTAAAACGACAACAAATTATCAATTTAAAATATTTATTTCAAAATATTATGCAGCTACTACTATTAAAATCCTTATATAACCCGACTTCCTCACCGTACGATGCGATAAGGTAGATCTAAGTAGGTTTAAGCTAATATTTTAGAGCAGACTATTTCCAAATCGGTTTCCTATCTACGTAGATACTTCACTAATGGCCGATTCCTATAACATACGGACAGTTAAAGGTTAAAATTAAGCCTCTTTTATCTTTACCAATAATGAAGCAAAGACCTCAGAGCTTTGCATAGTAGACCCTAGTAGACCCATAACTATGGAAGCAGCTATCACAGGTACGCTAGCGGTGCTAGCTTACGGATCTATTTATATTCCCAGTTTGGCAACAAGAAAATGCTACTATTGGTAAGCAAAACCATCGTTTTTGTTTATAGGAACCGAGCATAAGGAGATGTGATAAATAATTGTAGGTAGGCATTTGTTTATAAATATCTTCTACATCAGAAAACAACAATGTTTACCTAAATCTGTAAGCCATGACATAGCTCTGCGACACAGCCGCCCCTCGGAACGGCCCATACACCACTAGTGTGTCAGAAGTGGGTGCGAAAGCACATTCAGTCACCATGACGACGACAGCCGAGGCGTCGATACTTACGCCTCTCCACACACCTATACATTACGTAACACTCAGTGGAGGACTTAACGTAACATCCCGAATTCCCGATGGACTTCGACAACGCGAAAGCCCAAGCTCGCTCCATCTTTGGAACGACAAAAGACGCAGAATTCTTGCAAAGCTTCGTCCGAGTTGGTATAGGCGATGAGGAAGAGGAAACGCCAGTACAAAAGGCATCGATCAGCAAGAGAGCGCCACAGTCCGCTGAAAAAGGACGCGAGCAGGAGGACGAAGATGAGAAGCTTACTGTTAAAGAGAGGAAGGAGTCAGTTAAGCAGAAGAAACAATGGACGAGGAAGCCGAAGCGTGAGAGAAGGAGGAGGGAAGAGGAGTTGTATACTGATAAAGATCGAGCAGCAGCTGTGGTCATGGGCTCGAAGGATATCAAGCACTCATTAAGCATGAAGGATAAAGCGGAAAGAAGTAATGCGTTGCAGCTACCTGTTGAAGCGGATGCCGGAACATTGCTGGCGCTGGCTCGGGCTGAGATGATGAGGGAGCGATATCGTACTGCTGTCTTGTTCGTCAGTAAGGTACCTATACGTCGGGTTTTTTGTTTGCGTTTTTTCGTTTCGTTAGTCTAAATGAGGTGTTCGTATTTATTTCAGTGTTGTCAGTTTGGTATACAGGGTGATTAATTGAGGTGGGTAGTGTAGAAGTCTGAAACTATAAGAGGTATAAAGATTCTTAGGAACCACGTCACCAATTTTAAAGTTAAGATTTTTTTTTCCGTAATTTACACGATTCTTGTGCGAAAGATCACGGGTGCGAAGCCTTGCGTAAAAGCTAGTTTATAAACCATGATTTATTAACGTCCCATGTCTGATAGGTTACCGATTGGCAGGAGAAGGCAAAAGACAAACAAAATTGCAAAAGTATAAACCATTACCTACCTTCGAAGAATTCTGAAGCCTTCCTTTCTTTCCAGGCCATCGAACTAGCCCCTGACGAGAAAGCAGCATACATCTCTCGCAGCAAATGCTACCTTCTCCTAGGAGAGCCTCATTCAGCACTGACCGACGCCGAGGTAGCCCTAAGACTAGACCCTAAGGACGCGAAGGCCCTGCTTCGGAAGGCCGAAGCCCTGTACTATTGTGGAGAATTCGAGATGAGCCTCGTGCATTACCATCGAGGACTTCGGGCCAGGCCAGATCTGAATGACTTCAGACTTGGAGTGCAGAAAGCGCAGGTAAATAACCATAACATTATTGATTGTAGGTATAAATTGAAACCTAGGACCAAATCCTAAAAGGCCACAACGTCTGTTTATAAAGTCTATCCAAAGGTTGTCTGTAAGAGTTCGCCTCGTGCGATAAGACCACCGATTACACTAAATACTTATTATGTTTGTCCTTACTTTATTATGTGGTGTTTAATAAAGTGTATAAATATGTTACTTTGATGCAACTAAAAGCAAAGTACTTAAAGGCAAATAAAACGATGAGTCATGGCGATGAAATTGAATTTAATTTGAACATTAGTAGAACCTGCAAACAAGTGAGTGAGTATCTACGTAGGTACATATACTAACTCTTGACGAATTTATTTTCAGGAAGCCATAGAAAACACGATCGGTTCCGTCAAGGTTGTAAAGAAAACATCGAAGAAAAGGTCAAAATCTGCTAGACCAGTCCTAGGACAGTTGAATTCGGACAAAATCTACCTTGAAAAGCTGCTGAAGAATCCAGACTTGGCCATTGCAGACAAAAAGAACGATGTAGTCCTAAAACAAGCTGAGGAGGCTATACGGTTTTTGGAAAACCGCGAAGAGTTTTGGAGGCAGCAACAAACTACGACGTAATCTGGCCATCAAGAGCTGGATAATAAAATAAAAAAATAAATAAATAAAAAGTTTATTGCTTCAACTTAAATAACTTATTCTAGTTACAATGGGGAGAATCCATTTAAGCAAATGGTATGCTTGTTTTAGGATGCTCCGCCCTTCCCCAGGTTATGTAATCGAATTTAAGTTGAACCTGATCATGATATTAAATTAATTGTTTTTATTCTACTATTGTAGTTTAAGTTAGGTACATGATAAACCTGGAAAGCAATGTTGGTTTCAGAAGTACTTTCAGTAGATGAAAGTTGGTGAAATAAAAAGTAGGTAAGATATTAATTTTTTTTTTTACCTAGGTAGGTAGTCCGTCTAATCTAGCTAAAATTGCGCGCTCGTCCATTGCATCTACCTTTTATAATTGATATTTCTATCAAGGCACATTAGGACGCCATCGTCGGCATCATCAGTGCTTCGTCCTTCAGTCACCGGCGACACCGCCACGGATTAGCTAGATAATACCTATTCTATGAACGTAGACAGTTGTGAAAATAGTGCAAAAAAATAACACATGTTATGTTCAGCGCTCCCCCTCACACCCCGAGCATTCGCCTGTAATGTAAAAATCTAAAATTCGATTTTGAGCATCACCATCACCATTTCAGCCGAAAGACGTCCATTATTGGACATAGGCCTCCCCCAAGCATGTCCACTTCGACCGGTCCTGTGATTCCCGCATCCAGCGGATTCCTGCAGCTGTAGCCTTCACAAGGTCGGGTAAAAAAATTCGGTCCACCTTGGGGAAACCTTCCAACAGTTCCAACGTTACGTCTTCCGGTACGCGGTCGCCACTCAGAACCGTTCGGCCCCATCGGCCATCTGTTCTGCAAACAATGTGCTCTGCCCACTGTCACTTAAGTTTGGCACTTATTCGGGCTCTGTCGGTTACCTTGGTTCTCCTGGAAACTCCAAGCCTAGCATAGCTGTCTATTCAAATTGATGTTATAGTTGTTATAGTTAGACAAATGTCAACTTTATTATGTTGATTTCAGAGTGACTAGCACTATTGAAAAAGTTATAAAAATGTTTGAAGTGTAGCGTAAACTGAACTTCATTGTGTAGGAATTAAAGTTATTTTTCCATAAACTCATATTTGTTTACATTTTTAGCAAATAAATCACGAATGCAGATTAGGTATATTACCATTACCTCGGTTCTTCTCACTCATACTCATTGATGTAATGCTCGAATCTTAACTGTTACATTACAGGCGAATACTCCCGGACAGAGAGCACCTTTATGTGTTATTTTTTGGACATCTACCAAATATTTAAACTCTTTTTCGCCTGAAAACTCTTGATTTCTATAGGTAAAACATAAACCACTTTATAGAAACAAAAGCAGAAAATATTGATTTATCGTGACTAATCTTACTAATAATATAAATGTGCAAGTTTGTGGATATTTGTTAATCAATCACGCGTAAACCGTTGAACAGATTTGGAAGAAAATTGGCACATAGACTATTTCCTGGATTAACACATAGGATACTTTTTATTCCGATATTCCCACGGGATCGAAAATTACGCTGGTGAAACTGCGGGGTACTGCTAGTACAAAATAAATACTTCAGAGTAATTGCATAATGAAAATTAGGTGTTTATCGATTCTAGATGGTTTTTAGCGTTCAGCGTTTGCGTTTTTTGGTAAGGTTTACCTTCAATTTAGGACCGATTTTTCCAACGCCACATAATTTTTATCCGAGGAATAATTTGAATTATTTGACAGTTCGTCCATACAAAATCTGTCAGACGTCAATTTTATTACACGAATAAAAATTATCTGTCGAGAAATCGGCCCTTATTCTGATTGAATATACCTGGGTTATCTAATATTTCTACATATTATGAATAAATCAGTTTTATTCGTGTTAAGACTCAAGTAAACCAAAATATGTAAAGCTGTCTTCAGTCCAGATGTAAGTAAAAACAATATTTTTAAATAAAATAAAGACGCCATACATTTACTGACGTATGGTACCAAGTGTTTCAAGGCGACGATGAAGATATCCTGCTGCCCCCTACAAAACAGTTTGTGAAACGATTTAGCCCAAAGAGTATAATAATAATACGGGAGCCAGTACGGGTTTAGCCAGTGCCAGAAACAGAGCACTTCTACCGAATTTACCTACGTTAAGTTGCCACCGTCCAGCATGACTAGGTGGTAGTATTTATTGCATTGTAGATCCCCAAGTAAAAGAACAATGAATTAAATGAAAAGACAAAAAATAAGAATTAGAATTAAATGTCTACTCTATCATGTATCCAAGTACGTGGTAGTATTTATTGCATTGTAGATCCCCAAGTAAATGAACAATGAATTTAATGAGAAGACAAAAAATGAGAATTAGAATTAAATGTCTACTCTATCACGTAGGTATCCAAGTAGGTATAACTTACCTTTTTTACCGTAGTAAAATGTAAATTAAAAGTCTGCAATACCGGATTTATTGAACCGATATTTTGCGTCATGTAAGCTCTAGTTTAAAAAAGAAATAAAACAAGACATATTAAAAGAAATAACATTTTATTTGTTCCGACGGCTTCGATCTGATCGCCAATCTAAAGTATGAAATCGTTCGTCAGCGACTCGCGTCAACCGCGACGTCTACCACATAAAAATAAAATCGCTCACTCTATAACCCGAACAGACAATAGTTCTATGTCACTCGTATTTACAACTATTTACACACAACATTGTGAACCACGTAAAAACTATCTCAATATCGGAGATTTTTACTTACATAATTTCATGTCAGCTTACTATATAATTTCACGACAAACTCATGTTTGGTTTTGTTCCGCAACTGCGATTGCGACTATCACTAATTAGTTAATTACATAATCTAATAGTATTCTTGAAAATATACTTCTGCACTGCGAAAGCACTTACAGCAAGCGGAAGCAGTTCAGCAGAAGCTTTATATTCTCTGTTCGCTAGTAGCAAAAAGTTAAAGTGTCAAATAGTAGGAAAATCTCATTGTCTTCATACCTACATTGGTTTATGTAGAATACGTCGTATTGTCATTAGCTAGTACGCCCCGGTTTAATAATGTATCACAATCTTGATCCCGATCTTTGGCTTTGCACAGGTTACTAAAGCCGCGAGATTTTCGCCGTACAGCAAAAATCGACTGTCTTAATGGCAATTGCGCTAGGCCGCAGGCATATAAAAAACAATTAAGAAAGCCAACTCGAGCCCCGAGCGAGTGATAATAGCCTAAACACGTAGTGCTGTCACTTATAGTTTATTCAATCGTCAAAAATGCATAGTCAATCTCTATACAAAACATTTTCCCCTGTAGGGTAAGCATCAGGGATCTTTAATACAAAGTTTATTAAATTATTTTTTCTTTCAACTACTTATATCATTAATCACTACAAAACCGATCACAAAGGACGTATTTTCGTCCGGGCCTGGTTCAAGCCATGGTCCGGGACGAGAGGGAGTGGGGGGCAGTCGCCTCCTTCTGCGAAGCAGTCATGCTAGCGAAGGAGGCGGCGGGACGGCTGAGGGAGAGAGCCTCCCGTCCCAGCCGCCGCGGGAGACGCTCCGGGCGTCGGGAGCCGCGCGACGACTCCCGGCCACCGTAGGCGCGGGCCTGCGGGCGGAGAGTAATGGGTAGCTCACCGTCCGATCAGGACCAGGCCCGTGCCGGACGGCGCATACGTGTTCCACGCGCGCCTCAAAGAGATGTCAGCATCAAACGAAGGGGCCCGCAAGGGCCGAAGCCTGCCGGATCAGCGGGATTGTCCGAAAGGGTTACCGCTGGCCCGGAACATAAAGGGCGAAGGAAGGAACACGGGTGGGTTTTAGTCAGTAAGAGTCTGACACTCCCTTCCGCTCCACCCAGAGCGGGAGGAGTCATTTGAAGATTTCCCATCCTGAAAAAAAAAAAACAAGGACGTATTTTTTGCTTAGAACCAAAACAGTGCAGAAATGTTACGACGCATACGTACGAGCGTGCTCACGTACAAACCGTGTTCGGTGCGCATGTTTGAAGATATTCTACTCATTTGTATTTACTCTGCCGCAGGTGATTGGTGGTTTCAAAGCCTAGTAGGTTTCGACTTTTGCCGTGCGGCGACTGTTCGCGTGCGGCGTCGACATTTTGATGCAATATGAACTAGACACCTGCGATTTTTATCAACTTGTATATGGGGTGGCGATTCGGCTTGTCTGGCGATTTGGTAAGCGACCAGTCGAACGGCGAAAATCGACGTAGTGTAAATGCCCCATAACCAATCAACGACAGTTTTTAAATCTGATTCTATGAGAGGGCGAATCACAAGCAGCCGTCAAAGACCGCGGATAAAGATTTATTGCGATACATAATTAATTTCGGGCGTTAGTAATAAAAATATATCATTTTTGTGTGAGAGCCTGTGTACTTTCTGAGACTAAAATCTGCAAACCGAGTGTATTTTACTTACATATTGCTTTATTACATTCATACATTACCTTAAATTGGATTAAAAAGAACATTTAAAATTATCAGCTACTTTTACAGGGACAATAATTTAGAATTGATCTACAATTCAAAGGATTACCTATTAGGTATATTTATCTAGCAAACGCAAAATGTTCTATAGAATTCAGTCTATCAGTGTAATGAAACATCAGTGAAACAAGCACGTACCGATGTGTAAAGGACCATCTTAATGTCCACAACAATTACACATTTCGTGAAATTTTCAAGTCAACTTTCGGCATCTCTTTAAACTCAAGTTCGTCTCAACAATCAGACAGATAAAACGCAGTGGCATACAACTGTTCATAAAATTTAATATAATCTATTTATAATACTGTGTACTTAAACCGTTGCAGTTCATATTCGAGTTGCGATCGTGTATTAGCGAAACTCCAGAGATCATAGTATAGTATAATCATAAATACTTTCTCTTGTTTCGTGAACATATATTAAAATCATGTCTAAGAACATAGAATCATCTAATTATAATACAGTTTAACGCTAAAGAGGAGTTTCTTAAAACATATGATAGAACTATGGACTTATAACACTATATTATTTACAGTTTAGTTCAGTTGTAATTTTTCCTATACTTTCAATATCCAAAGTCTGCTTCATCAAACAGCATATTTTCTTTTCATTCTCTATCCTTTGTCCCTCATCATTTACAAAATCACTGGAAAACTTAACGATCGTCATAAAAATAAAGCAATCGCATGCAAGTGACATTAGCAAATACAAATAGATTGTGAATTAAATCAAATAGTGGTTTTAATTGAACTATCTTATCATCAGTCCATTGCATGTGGATCTATAAAAATACATTCACTGTCAGTGTACATACTATCAATTGGGTGCACTTTAGAACGCATTGATCAAATTAAATCAGCCAGTGTATCACCGTTTAAGGACATTGTCACTTAGTTTAAACTAGCATGTTGTGTCCGTGGCCTTACGTAATCTGATATTAAACTATCACCTTATGCACGTGATACAGCCGGAGTGAGTGATTGAGTTTTTGCCAGAGGCGTGTCCAGTGCTAGGTTTTAGGCCGTCGAGCGGCCTGTCTGCGCTAGTCAACTTCTTCAGCTGGTCGATTGTATACAGGCCCGAACTTGGCCATGTATTTCTTGACGAACATCTTCGCTTTTGATCGCACTGAGTCGGTTACAACTAGTTCGTCTACTGAGCGACAGTGTTTCAGCTCTTTCAGCATCACGAAATGTGTTAGCTGTGGAGAGAAAAAAGAATACTTTAATCACGAGGCTTTTGGCTACTCTGCATGTGTGTATTTTGTCTTTTTTTTTGTGCCTTTAGTTTGTACAGAATATACAATTTTTCTTTTTTTTCTTTCTTTTTAGTATAAAGAAACAGATGGTTGTGAAACTGTATTTATCAACAGCGACGTTTTGTGTGATGCATATTATTATACTGCGATAGCTGAATTGTTTGCCTTTGACGATCAAAATCAACCCCATCTTTTAGTAGCAAACAAGTAATTTATAAGAAAACTCGAGTGTAAAATTTTATAAATAGTCATTAATTGTTAGAGAATGCCATAAGAACATGGCGCCTAACCACATACAGTTTTTAAAACTGTAAAAAACATTTGAACCCTATAAAAATATACAGTCAAACAACTTTTAAGGCCGATTTTACGATCATTCATACCTCAGCTGAGTTATCTGAAGATAGTACGGATGAAAAATACATATTGCGCTGATTCCAAATAAATTGGGATAAGGGCAAGAGAATGTTGATAAAAGTTATCTGAAGATTGAAAAATCGGCCCGTATGAGGAAATGCGGTCAGAGAGACTTTTTGAAAAGCCTAAGTAAAAAGTCATAATTCGAGGTTTGGCTCTCACCTATTTTCTCCTCCAATATTGGACAAATTTAAAAGATATTTTATAAACAGCATAAGAAGGATATATGCTGTCCCTATGTTTTCCTTTTAGATAATACATTATTTTTATAAGCACTAGAACCCTCAAAATATGCTCAAAATTACCGCTGTCAACACAGGCCTAGTGTACAAATTTGACAACTATTAATGAAAAAAGAAAAACATAGGGACACAGTATATATACTTTTATAATCAGTTTATGAAATATCTTTAAAATTGGTCCAATATTGGAGGAGGAAATAGGAGAGAGCCAAACCTCTAATAATGACTTTTTGCTTAGACTTTTTCAAAAGTCTCTCTGACCGCATTTCCTCTTAGTTCTATAAGTAAACTCACCTTCCTAGCCAAATGCTTAAAATCGGCCGTGCACGTAATCCTAGCCGCAGGTGCATCAGGATGCCTATAAGGATTCAGATGCTGGACCATAACCCTCGCCATGCTGCACCGGAACTGTTCCTTAATCTTCCTTGCTGTCTCCTCAGTACTCATAGCGTTTGTATTATCCACAAGAGGTGGGGATGGTGGTATCACCACCACAGGGGATGGTGACTCTTCCACATCAATGGGCTTTTCAACTGGTTTTTCGACTGGATCTGGCACGGGTGCTGGAGCAGGAGCTAGTTCCTCGATTGAAGAGTCTTCAGAGTCAGTTTCTGAGTCGACTAGCTCCACCATTTGCTGTTGTAAAGATTGTTTGGGTCAGAAATTGTATTATACTACATTTTATAATGGCTGGATTAAATCCATGAGTACAAAGCGGTAAAGGGTAGGCGTTTGGGAAGCTGTTCTAGTCTATATTTACGTAGTCTAATAATTAATTAATTAGCTTTATTAACTACTGTCTAATTAAAATGTGTAACAAAGAAGTCATCATTACAAGTTGCCTTGAGAAAAATTAAATTGGATAGACATCTGGAAGCAGTTTATGTAACACGTTTTTCAAAACAATATGTTTATCATAGATCTGTAGAAGGCGTTTAAGACAAGTCATTTATGAATTAAGGGTTAATGGACGAACGTTATTTTGCAAATTGAGTATCATTGATCTCTAGGTCAATTTTCACACATTCAGGCTGATAATTCTGACAGTAAGGTGTATTGGCAAATATGAGAGTGACTGCCGAAGTCGGCAGGCGGAAAGTATATGACTCTTTTATTTTAAACGCCTGCGACAGATATACCTTTTTCCTTTCAGCTTCTTGTTTATTCTCTAATTCTTTTTTCTTCTCCATCAGTAATGTCTTCGCCATCTCTAGTTTATTTTCCACCTCTATTTGGTTTTCCATCTTTAGTTTCTTTTCCAACTCTATTTTCCTCTCCAACTCTATTTTCTTCTCTAATTCTATTTTCCTTATTAATTCTTTTTCCCTTTCTAACACTTTCTCTTTCTCCTTTTCTAACTCTTTGTCTTTCTCTTTCTCCCTTTCTTTGTCTGCGTCCTTTTTGGTTAGCATTAACAATAAAATATGACGTAGGTAAATCAAGCTCGAAATTTAAATTTAAAAAAAAACACTACTTTTATTCTTCAAGTATGACACGTAAGTAGGCAAATGTTTATGGCTTATTCATTGATTAGCTGGTCATACACGGACTGCTCCAGCAGTAAGCCAGTGATCAACACACACGTGCAGTAAAATTCAAGCACTTGAAGCTGCCATTGATACCTGCCTGCTTGCTGTTGCAGCAGTCGGTGTCAACTGCTCTGCGGTTTTTATTGTCGGCCTTAACACACGCGTCGTGGAATGAAGAGCGCGGGCGGAGATAACTGCGCGAGAGCAGTCGACAGCTCGTGCAGTCAGTGTTTGTCTGGCGACTGCTTGACCGCACGATTAAATTCCACGCTGCCGACCGCTCGAAGCAGTCGCGACTGCTCGAGTGGTTCTGTGATGTGTGTACGTAGAAGACCGTAGTTTGCTATGCAGTTGCAGCTGGAAGCAGTCGATACTGGCTGCTTCAAGCTCTCCGTGTATGGCCGGCCTTACTCTACGTGTAATATCTTACAGAGCTTAAAAAACTAACCCGTACCCTTATTGCGTAAAACACTTTCAATCACAATCTGAATCATTTTGAAGGATATTGCTAATCCATTGCTTTATATGTTCGAAAAAATTGTCTGCTCAACAACGTAAATTACGCAATGAATATTGTTGAACTGTCAAAATGAAAGCCATTGCTACTGATAGTGTGCTACTGAATGAGGGTTTTCGTGAAAATTTCCGACACCAGTTGGCACCACTGTGACAAGAGGTCTTCCAATATAAAATACAGTATGTTAACTAACAGAGGGCGTTCCCATTAACCCGCAATACACGCGTACTTGAAGGACAGCAATGTCGGAATTTATTTAATTAAATAAATTAGAATTAATTAAATAAATAGAGTATCAATTTACGATTTTTAGTGAATATTTTAATATAAAAAAAAATAAAAACATTTTATTTTCGAATGGTAATATTTTTTTTAGCATGTATGGATGCTATACTATTGCGGGTTAACGGGAACGCCCTCTGTTAGAACATACTGTATATGATGACGTTCATCATTCTATTCATTCATTCGTTCATCATTCCGTCATGACTAAAGAAAATATAGAATAGAATAGAATAGAATACTCTAAATATAGGCTCTTTGACAGATGCCTGGACCTGATGTGCCAGTGCTGCCACTTAGCGAACGTTATTTCAGAAAACCCTCATTACCATGTCGTTTAGTAACAAAACACGGAACCTAATATGCCAAGAGTAGTTAGTTTTATCATCCATCTATAGAACTTGTCATAGTGTTAATTTACTCTAAAGGTGCTAAAAACAACCCTTTAAATACAGCTTATGAAAGCAGCGTCACAAAAAAGCTTATCAGCAGTGATCCTGCGGTCCGACCGTCGAGAGAGTGCGTTCCTAACAGCTGTCAGTGCGACAATTCTAGTAACTAATAAGGCCTGCGCAGACGACGGACTTTTCTCCGCGGCGGAGAAAAAAGTACGCTCCGCGAATAAAAATTCCGCCGCGGATTTACCGCAAACTCAACGCACACGGTGTGCAATCATTTGTTGCCCGGAAATGTAGAGAAGTGCACGCTATGGAACACGCACAACACGGACTAAAGTCCGCCATGTGCGTTGCTTCGCCTAGTCACACGAGTTCTTTTTTTTTCGGGGACTCCCCAGTAATTTTGTCCGGTCCGCTCTCTGCATGTCCTCGGTTATTCGGGGGACTTTTTGTACGCGGTACTTTTAAGCCCTCGTTTGCGTTATTCGATACAGTTGTAAGCGATCTATTTTAGCGGACAAAAAAGTCCGCGGGCAAAAAAGTCCGCGGACAAAAGTCCGTCGTCTGCGCAGGCCTATAAAGATCAAATTCGGAAAACACGTATTCGTTATAACGTGAAACTAGGTGTCAAGTACGCATTCTCTCGTCGGCCGGACTGTGGAAAATAAAAATTCGAACCTGGATAGGTAACGCTTACTGGAATTTTGAACCAATCCTTATAAGAACGTTTCCTATGGTTAACACTTTACACAACTCGTCACTCGCATGACTAAAAGTCCTATCTCATTTTTAACATTATTTGGCTAATCTGAGTCAGGTCGACTACGGTCTTCTGTTCGTGATTCTTTACACTTTTCACTAACCTTTATGTTATTAGGATCTCAAAATATAACCATTTTGAAAGGCAACAAAATGTGAAGAATCACGAATAGAGGAGTGTAGCCGTCCCAGCCAAAATCAGCTAAAAAATGAGATAGGACTTTTAGTCATGCGAGCGACGAACTACATAAACACGAAAACAGTCATAAAATATAACGTAACTAACCTTCAAATCCAGCATGCTGCCTTTGAGCCGTCGCTGCGACTTGTTGGCTGCGAGCAGTCGAACTTTCTGCAGTAACTTTTCGCGGCGGCGACGCAACTTCTCTTTAGTTTGTTTGTACCGTTTCACTTCTAGTCTACCGGCAAGCTTGTCTTCTTCAGTTCTCGGCTGCGGGGCGGAAGAAATTGAGTTAGTGGCCCAACCACAGGGACCCAGTGGGGGGGGGGGGCAGTGGTGGTGGTAGTGGTTGGCAATGGGCCTCTTTTGAAAGTAGCTAGGGCTAAATTAGACTATTAGACTTTGAGAATTAGATTAGGTAGCTAAATTAGACTGCATAAGGCTGCCATCAGACGGACTGCATCGCAGCCACCACGCGCAGTCGATATATTCAACTGCATGCAGTTATCTGCAGTCAGATCTGACTTTGTGCAGTAAGTAAGTAACACTTACGCTAATTGGCCTTTCGGAGACAAGTCCAGGTCTTCGTTTCCTCGGCTTTATGCTGACGAGCGCGTGGTCAGGAATCAACCCATTGTGACTGTCTTCTTTTATCACTGCAACCATACACACAAACATGATAGGTAAAAATATTCATATTGAAAACGACAGCACAATGGAATAAAAATCTTATCTATTTGATATTATTGAATTGAAAACTACTATAGGCGCGGTGGGCATTTTTTGAGATGGGAAAAAACTATTGAACTCGCGCCACTGTTACCGTAACCGTCACCGGGATGTGTTCGGCTGTCTTCGGGATGTACTCGGTTTTAATGTGTCCGATACGTCAGTAGTGATGGCAAAGAATTCTGTTTGTGTTTTGTTTTCACTTCTGTCGGCACTCCTGAAGTGTCACTTTTTTTTCATTAAAAATCTAATTTCCTGAACATGCGACAGATCTTCAGGGACAAAAATTTATTGGCTGGCGAAACTTCTCAGACGTGATGAGTATCGGATATCTAAATATGATAAAATAAAAATGTTTTTTTGGGAGGGTCATCGACCGCAGTTAGCTTAGAATGTAGACACTTGAAATTATCAGTTTTTTTTTTTTGTTCAAACATCACAGACGATTATACGATACCTATCATGTCGGTGTAGTTTAGCTAGTTAATTTAATTTGACGATCTATATTACGGAAATAGTATGACACAATAAATTTTTTAACTCTTCTTTCGCCACATACAGGGCGACTTTTCAAACTGAAACTTTACAGCGAACTGTTAATTGTTGATATCGATTTTGAAAAAAACTAAAATTGCATTAATAGTTTTCTCGAAATTAAAATCAAACTCATCACTTTTGTGTCCATTTTTTTCTAAAATCCCAAAATAAGTCAAATGTTTGACATTTGACTTATTTTGGGATTTTAGAAAAAAATGGACACAAAAGTGATGAGTTTGATTTTAAAACACTCAATGTGTATATCCAAAAATTCGGGGTAAATCGATACGTTAATAAATAAACAAAAAAAAAGGAAAGAGAAAAAGATAATAGAAAGACATCCAGTAGCTTTTGTCGTTGTGAACATAAGCACAAACAATATTCTACAAGTACATACAATCAGTGCTCCCACCTTCGTATATGCCATTGACTCCTTCCACCACTTTGCCCTTGGTCTGTCGTCGGACGAGAGGACTGTCCAGTCCTGAGGATGGCGGTTCCTCTTCCTCCTCTGATGAACTCTCTTCTACAGAATAGATAGGCGTGTTAATTATATTTTTGTAAAACATTCCCAGGAAGAATTACGCTATCTATCAGATCAATAGTTAAATTATATTGACATGGCCATGAGCATCATCAATCCTATAACAAGCTAATTGCATAAGTCTTTGATGCACGTCTTTGAGTACTAGACGCGAATTGTTGTCTCATTCCACTAAACTCTTAATTAGAGACAGGACATTAGTCATTGGTCCCTCAAACTGGTATAGTATTTTTATCTTACGAAGTGTCGCGCGCTTTGCTTGTGGTTAAACAACAGCGTTCTCGGTACCGTCCGAGGCAATGGCCAAGTCGGAAGTGTGTGTGTGCAGACGCTACTCGTCTTCACGAACACATTCAGTGTCTTTGTACACTTGGTTAACACAAGTAAAGCGCGCGTGGCTTCGTGAGATAAAAATACTGTGTGTCTTGACTTGAGTGAGACCAAGACCCATACTTAATAATTTATCTAATGTGGAAAATTTCATTTCAGCCGAAAGACGTCCACTGCTGGACATAGGCCTCCCTCCTCATAGGGAAAATTTTATACCATAACGGTCAACAAGCAACATATTATGGGAGTGAGTTTTGGAGTATTTTTAGGCTAATTCTTAAAGAAACCATTTTATAAACATATCTGTAGGTATTTATGTAGGTTACGTACCAGGTTCACTAGGCATGGGCGGCGGTATCCACTGCGGCTGTCTCAACTTGACGTGGTAGTAGTACGTACGGCCGCGCGCGTCGGTAGCGCTGCGCCATAGAGACGGGAGCACTATGTCTTTAGGGTCAACCGTCGATGCTGCGCCCTGGTAGGTAGAAAGATGTGTTGTACTCAAACAAGGTATTTTTTTAATACAGACAAGAAATAAGTGCTTAATTTTTTTTTAATCGCCCATACATGAGGATAATTATAAAAATCAACAGTACACAAAAACTGATGTACAGGAGACTTTGTATTTCGTATTGTTGCGCGCCAAAAATAATGCTTGATACATCGCCATGTATCGCCATTAGTTACCACTAGCGCCATCTTGTATCGGGTAGCAGAACTAGTACCTTGGCCTTGGTACTAGGACATTGACCCTTCCTGTAGGTACTAGTAGTTCCGAGAACTATCGACGTCGAGTCGGTCGGGACCGCTATGTACTCGAACATACTAGATGTTTCTAAAGTAGCTCTGTGGGACTATATAAGGCGGGCGCGAGCCGCGAGACATATAGTTTTGAGTAAGCTATACATGCGATAACATCGAAAGCGATATTCGAGTGCGACTAGAAGTGATCAGTAAGTGACATTGTGTTTCTTTATTTGTGTGTTTGAGCTGTAATTAGTGTTGGTGAGTAAAGTGTCAGTTTTTTGGTTATTAAATCGGTAGTTTTTATTGTCACGAACCCCAAGCTCGTAACAATTGGTGTCAGAAGCGAGGGATAAAAACATGCCGATTTTACCCAAAGACGACATGGAGGGTATCCGTACCCGGAGTCAACGCCAGCAAGAGACGGACCAGAGGCGATTTGGTGGAGCAATGCCACAGGGGTCGGAAGGCCAGCTACCGACCACTGAGGCCGGCCCGTCCACAGCTGCTCCAGCATCATCAGCACCAGATTTTGCTGCTCTGATGATGATGCTGCAGGAGCAGGCTCGCCGACAGGAGGAACAGGCTCGTCGACTGGAAGAACAGCTCCAGCGGGACAAGGAGGAGCAGGTGCGCCGCCAGGAAGAGCAGATGTTCCTCATGAAGGACCTTCATGCAACCTTGGGGAAAGACATGAAGGAGATGAAGGAGAAGGTTGCTCAACACGATAACCGTCTGTCGGAAGCCGAAACCCGAATCGACCACGTGAATAATCGGGTTGACAACGTGATGGCTGACATGAAGAAAACGCTGGACAACCTTAAACTGGGTGATGGAATTGCAGCTCCCGTAGCTATAACACCTTCGCTACGTGGATTCAAAGTGCCACCGTTCGACGGAACTTCTTCCTGGTCGGCCTACAAAATCCAGTTTGAGGCTGTCATGAAGGCGAACGGGTGGAATAAAAGTCAGGCCATGACTGCCCTCACCCTGGGCCTGCGTGACCAGGCCTTAACTGTCCTGGAAGCTCTCGGTAAGGAAGTGACTTACGAGCAGCTCCTTGAGGCATTGGAGGCTCGGTATGGCGACGCTCACCTGGAACACGTGTTCCGTGCGCAGCTCAAGGATCGCGTGCAACGCAGCAATGAAAACCTGCAGCAGTGGGCCCTGGAAGTGGAGAAGCTGGTTCGCAAAGCGTACCAATCCGTACCTGCACTTATTGATGGGAACCTGGTGCAGGCATTCATCGACGGCATCCGCGACCTTGAAGTTAGAGTTGCTGTGAGGCTCGGTCACCACGGAACGCTTAAGGACGCCTTGGCCCATGCATTGGAGGTGGAAGCGGTGCGGCAGGATCATCGTTCCCATCGCGTCAGTACAGTTCGCGACCGCAATAAAGGATACAGCCCTAGGTGCTACGGCTGTGGGGAAAGGGGCCACCTTCGATCCAGTTGCCCGAAGCGAACTGCAGAAAGAGAAGACGGCCGATCTCCAGAGGGCAGTGCGGTTAACAGCACCGCCCAACACCAGCAGCAGGGAAACGAGTAATAGCCAGGACTGCGGGGCGGGTGCTGGCTGATGTTCAAGGAGCCCCAAGGATTTCGATCACACAAACCCATGATGGGAATAGCCTAATCATCAAGGGCGAGGTCAACGGAACGCCGTGTAAGCTGACCATAGATACTGGAGCCTCTCGTACGGTCGTCAGTTCCCAACTTATAAGTCGGTTCCTTGGGGACTCCGCACACAACCGAGAACACATTAATTTGGTGACAGCCACCGGTCAGCGCATACCCGTCCGTGGAGAGAAGAAGGAGTTGAAGCTAGGCAACAGAATCTACCTGCATAATGTCATTGTGGCTGATATAATGGACGATTGCATCCTGGGCCTTGACTTTATGAGGAAGAATTGTTGTGAGATTGACGTCAAGCAAGGTGTTTTGAAATGTGGACAAGAGGAACTTTTCGTGGAAGGGGCGTTACCAGGAAATGTGTACAGCCTTAAGAAGATTGTTCTTCCGCCGAGATCGGAAACGATTGTGCCGGTTACTCTTCCTCGGAATCCTGGGCGAACTCCTCGTTGTGTACTCGTGGAAAGGGTAGACAATGACCTTCCATGGAAAGTGGCACGAACTTTGGTCAGAACCACCGACATCTCAGGGGTACGTGTGATGAACCTTGGTGATCAGGAACACATTATAGAAAAAGGCACACTACTTGGTACTTGCGAGGAAGTGGATTGGTTGCGTCGATGCCAATATCTATCGACTGGGACCCTCAGCAAGGATGCACAAACGAGAGTGACCACCCTTTTAAAAGATTGCCGCAGCGCTCTGTCCCAAAATGAAATGGTCAAGGCAAAGAAGATGTTACTCAAGTACGCCAATGTTTTCTCGGCAAACGATGCTGACATCGGGAGGACTGGCTTAGTTCAACACAAAATAAATACAGGAGAAGAATTGCCTATCCGTCAGCGGCCAAGGAGATTGCCGGTAGCACGTGAAAAAGAAGTGGAAACCATGATAGAGGGAATGATGAAGGATGGTGTTATTGAACCTTCATCTAGTCCATGGTGTTCACCCGTAGTGCTGGTACGAAAGAAGGATGGCAGCATGCGGTTTTGTGTTGACTATCGTCGTCTGAACGATGTTACGAAGAAGGACAGCTATCCTTTGCCAAGAATTGATGACACGCTGGACATGCTTACTGGCGTAAAGTGGTTTAGCACGCTGGACCTGAAAAGTGGCTACTGGCAAGTTGAAATTGATCCCAAGGACAAGGAGAAAACTGCATTCTCGACGGGAAAGGGTCTGTGGCAATTTAAAGTTATGCCGTTTGGATTGTGCAATGCTCCGGCAACGTTTGAAAGGTTGATGGAACTTGTACTTACCGGGCTAATTGGCGATGCCTGCCTGGTCTACTTGGATGACATCATCATCGTAGGCCGCACGTTTGAAGAACATCTTCAAAACCTGGAACGCGTGCTCATGAAGATCCAGAGTGCCAACCTCAAGTTAAGTCCGAAGAAGTGTTCGCTATTCAAACGACAAGTTAGCTTTTTGGGATATGTAGTGTCTGAAGAAGGTATCCGCACGGACCCGGAGAAAATCGCCGCTGTCAAGGACTGGCCAGTTCCAAAGGACAAGACGCAGGTCAGAGCGTTTCTGGGTTTGTGCTCCTATTATCGGCGATTTGTCAAGAACTTTGCAGATATAGCCAAACCCCTGCATAGGCTAACCGAGGAGAAGCGACATTTCTGCTGGGATAATAATTGCGACATCGCATTCCAGGAGCTAAAGGACCGTCTGTGCAATACACCTATTTTGGGATACCCTGATGTGGACAAGGAATTTATAGTTGACACAGACGCAAGTGACATAGGACTTGGCAGTGTGTTGTCCCAACGGAATGGTGATCAAGAGGTTGTGATAGCGTACTTCAGCAAGTCGTTGTCAAAGCCGGAAAGGAATTATTGTGTTACGAGACGGGAACTGCTTGCGGTGGTAAAGTCATTGCAGTATTTTAGCAAATATCTTCTGGGTCGGAAATTCCACTTACGTACTGACTAGGGCATGAATCTCGGAATCTCGGAATATCGCAATATCGGAATCTCGGAGCGCAAGTTCCGATATTACAATTCCGATACTGAGTGATCCAATATCGAAATCGGACAATTTTTTCTAAATTTGGAGTTTTAAACTAAACCTATATTTTAGATCCTTGTGTAGCGCGCTACCATATTCCTGTTGCCAGCTCGCTAAGCATGCGATACAAGAACAATAAATTTGGAATTATTAGAACTGAGCACCAACCCAACACATGGCACCATTTAAACAAAGAAAAAAAAAAAAGAAAGATTGCAAAAGATCACAAGCTTTTTGAGGGTTCTTATTAGATATTACAAGACATGTATGCAAGTCTGCAAACTGATAGCATGTATAGTGGTTGATGCAGCTTATCATGTCATTTAAATAAGATAGAAAATGGAGGGGCCCCAAAACTGACCCTTGAGCCATGCCCTGTGTAACATGAACGGCTTCACTTAGTGAATTACAAATTTTGACAGCTAATTTTCGGTTTTGGAGGTTATTCCCGCACCAGTTGAGCAGAGGGCCACGAATTCCACTATGGTCCAGTTTACAAATTAGTGCCTTGTGATCAAGCGTGTCAAAAGCACGGGAAAAGTCAATGAAAAGTGCGTATGTAATCTTTTTTTGATTAAGGTGCTCGTTGACTTCATTAGCAAACTTGGACAATAGGTCTGATGTACCTTTACCCACTTGGAATCCAAATTGGTTCGGATAAATTGTGTTAAAACGCCTCAAATATAAACAAAACTCAGTAGGGTTTTGTTTATATTTGAGGCGTTTGGAGCGTGTGGCGTGTGGAGTGTGTGGCGTTTTGAGGACGCTGAGACTGCTAGTAAGCAGTCTCACAGAGAGACTCAAGCAACGACAGCTGTTTTATTATCTTTCGATGAAGATGATGAACCACTAGGTACAGCTAGTCTCGCTACAACGAGTGAGCTGACCCTGCAACAAGAATTTGAGAAGGAAATGGAAAAATGCAAAGAAAAGGAGAAGGCAGTGGCTTCCGTCCGACGAATTTGATCTTTTGGGATTTGTAATGACTGCAAAAAGCAATATACGACAATAGAGGTGAAAGAGGAGTTTATTTGACACGGGCATACGTACACTTTCTCACATCAATTTTGCCTACCAGTGTTGAAAGTGAGCGTGTTTTTTCGTCAGCCGGGGATTTTTGCAATAAAATACGAAGCTCACTATCCGACAAAATGCTTGATGCTTTGTTGCTCTTGAGAACGTATTACCACGAAAAACGAGATTTTAAAATATAAACATACCTAGTACTTAGTTTATTTCTGTTGATTTAAATTAGTACAAGTTACTTTTATTGTAATTTAAACTACCGAACTCAGAATCAGCAAAACTTCTTAAAGTTTTGTTCATTCTGATTCTGAGTACCTACGGTAATAATGAGAAATATGATTAACAAATATTTCCAATAATTGTTGTTCCTAATTGTTGATTTTGCTTGCACACTTTAAATTATAACAGTTTTGTTGATCCGAGTTCGGTAGTTTAATTAGTAACAAGTATAGGATATAATAATGAGAAATATGTAAACAAATATTTCTGATACCTAATTATTGTTCCTAATTGTTGATTTAGCTTGCACATTTTAAATTATAAGAAGTTTTGTTGATTTTGAGTCAGGTAGTTTAATTAGTAATAAGTATAGGAAAATAATGAGAAACATGTGATTTAATACTTAAAAAGAAAAACATTTTTATATAGTATTCTTTAATTTGGTTCAACCAAATTAAAGAATACGATTTAAAAATGTTTTTATTGCACTCAATCCAACCTCATACCGAATTTGTGCAAAAAAAAACGTTATGTTAAATAAAAAACGATACTGTTAAAGAAAAAACTAAATTCCGATATTAATATCGGAATTCCGATATTGAGATCTAATATCGGAAATCAGTATCGGAATTGAAAACCTTCCGATATTACATGCCCTAGTACTGACCATGCTGCACTGAAATGGCTATTGCAGTTCAAAAATCCAGAAGGTCAAGTTGCGAGATGGATTGAACTACTGCAGGAATACGACTTCGTGGTCGAACATCGCAGCGGAAAATCTCATGGCAATGCAGATGCATTGTCAAGAAGACCTTGTCCTGAAGACTGCAAGCATTGTACTAGACAAGAGAGTAAGGAAGTGGTACCTGTGAGGATGCTCAAGACAGACCTTAACAACGAGTGGAAGGAAAGCCTACAACGTGCACAGCAGGAAGATTCGGACATCAAGCCGATTCTGGAGTGGATGAAGGCCAGAGCTCCTAAGCCCAGGTGGAGTGACGTCTCAGCGATGAGTTCGGTCACAAAAAGCTATTGGGCCCAATGGGACAGCTTGGTGGTTCAGGATGGAGTCCTGTGCCGTAAATGGGAAAATGCTCGGGGAGACAGCTGTCATTTGCAAATGGTTGTCCCTAAAGCTCAAGTACCGGATGTTCTACAGCTGTACCATAATGGTTGTTCAGGAGGTCATCTGGGAGTAAAACGGACTCTACTGAAGATACGAGAACGGTTTTACTGGGTCCACTGTCGGGACGATGTCGAGGATTGGTGTCGCAAATGTACAAGTTGTGCATCTGTAAAGGGACCTCAGACTCGTAATAGAGGTGCATTAAAATTGTACAATGTTGGTGCACCATGGGAGAGGATAGCCCTTGACGTTGCGGGGCCGTTTCCGGAAAGTGAAAGTGGTAACAAGTATTTCATGGTTGTGATGGATTACTTCACGAAGTGGCCGGAAGTCTTCGCCATTCCAAATCAAGAAGCTTCGACAGTTGCAGATAAATTAGTTCATGAAGTCTTCTGTCGTTTTGGAGTACCTTTGGAGATTCACAGTGACCAAGGAAGGAATTTTGAGTCCCAATTATTCCAGGAGACTTGTCGAGTTATGGGTACTCATAAGACAAGAACGACTTCTTACCACCCACAATCGGATGGAATGGTGGAACGATTTAATCAGACACTGGAGAGGTACCTAGCGAAAGTTGTGGAAAATCGGCAACGAGATTGGGACAAGCACATACAACCGTTTTTGTTGTCATATCGAAGCGCTGTTCACGAGAGTACATCGGTGACACCAGCTCTCGCGAACTTTGGAAGAGAATTACGGCTGCCTGCTGACCTGATCACCGGAATACCACCTGATGCCCCACGAAGTGTAACTGATTATGCGAATGACTTGCGGAACAAGATGAATGACATTTATGAGCACGTCCGACAATCGGGCCAGCAAATGTCTGAAAAGATGAAAACCCGTTATGATCGGAAAATGAACAATAAAGAGTTCGACGAAGGTTCACTCGTGTGGTTGCACAATCCAGTCCGCAGCAAAGGGAAATCTCCTAAGCTTCAAGCTAAATGGGACGGACCGTACCGGATTGTGACAAAGATCAATGATGTAACCTACCGGATACAGAAAGGTGCAAGAGGTACTCCTAAGATCGTCCATGTGGATCGACTGGCGCGTTATTATGGAGCCAATAATGCTCGGGACGAGCATGTCTTAGGAGGGGGCAGTGTTGCGCGCCAAAAATAATGCTTGATACATCGCCATGTATCGGCATTAGTTACCACTAGCGCCATCTTGTATCGGGTAGCAGAACTAGTACCTTGGTCTTGGTACTAGGACATTGACCCTTCCTGTAGGTACTAGTAGTTCCGAGAACTATCGACGTCGAGTCGGTCGGGACCGCTATGTACTCGAACATACTAGATGTTTCTAAAGTAGCTCTGTGGGACTATATAAGGCGGGCGCGAGCCGCGAGACATATAGTTTTGAGTAAGCTATACATGCGATAACATCGAAAGCGATATTCGAGTGCGACTAGAAGTGATCAGTAAGTGACATTGTGTTTCTTTATTTGTGTGTTTGAGCTGTAATTAGTGTTGGTGAGTAAAGTGTCAGTTTTTTGGTTATTAAATCGGTAGTTTTTATTGTCACGAACCCCAAGCTCGTAACAGTATTTTATTGGCTGACTTGTTTCTGCCCGCGGCTTCGTCTGGGTGAATGTCGGAAATTATCCCAGAGGAACGTGTTACCAGTGGCGTGCCTAGGGGTCAAAATTAGGGCAAGCCCACAGATTTTCAACGTATAAAAAAAACGCCCAACTGAGGGATTGGCTGATTTTCAGTTATTAATGTTTGTGTTCAAGTTCATTGATTGGTATTTTTTTAATATATTTATTTATTGATAGGTTTAAGTAAGTTTGTTGTTGTGAATTATGATTTTATTAGGGCAAGCCGGGCTTTTCGGCTTCTATGAAGGTACCGCCCCTGCGTGTTACCGGGACGAAAAGTAGCCTATGTTACTCCTTATACCATCAGCTATCTGCCAGTCAAAATCAGTCCAGCCGTTTCGATGATTAGCCGGAATAAACGTGCAGACTGACAAAAAGATTAAAATTTGTTATAAGTAGTTACTTTCACATGAATTTATTAAAAAGCTGTTATTTTCACATTACAAACAGACACTTCAATGTTATTTATTTGTACAGACAACCAAGCCACAACAAGCAATACTAGAGCAATCACAAATTCACTGACATTCCAGAGAAAAAGTTTAAATTGTCGAGTCCCTATAATGCACGTCACTGTAATGCACGTACCAGCAATGCACGACACTGGATTGTACAACACAGGAATGTACAACACAAGAATTGGCGACATCGCGATGTCTCCAATTCCTGGGGTGTACCTTGATGGTCCGACCCGAGAGTGTACAACACATGAATTGGCGACATCGCGTGATTGGCCGATTGGTTGGCCAATCAGGTGACTCGAAATTTTGGGACTTGGATACTAGGTAATTGAGCTAGATAGTGCTGTTCCGAAAAACGATTGATTGCGCGATTGATAAGTTTTTAAGCAGAGAAGTCTTTATAAAAAGAGTTTTGTACAGCATATTAATTATATAAGCTGCAATCAGCTGCTCATGTTTAATAAAATTTTGGTAAGCACTCAGAGTGTAAGATAGGTCGACGGAGCCCCGCTTCGCGGGGCTCCTACTTCTGGGTGGTTTAAAAAAAAATAACCACGAAGGCTAAGGCGGGAGCTCCGCTACGCTTCGCTCCCGCCTTAGCCTTCTAACCTAACCTATCCGAGTCGGGGTACTCTGAGTCGGGGTGTTAACCATAATGTAGCGGCACAGTACATATCCTTCTTATCCAGTTTATGAAATATCTTTTAAATTGGTTCAATATTGGTGAAGAAAATAGGCGAGAGCCAAACCTCGAAAATGTGACTTTTTACTTAGGCTATTCAGTCGGATCTGCAGTTGTCCTTATCGCACGCATTAGAGGGCGGGGGCTCGCAGAGCGACAGCGATAGTTTCTTCAAATACCTAATTTTCAAAAGTCGTTCCGCCCGTATTTCCTCTTAACGAATAGTTCACAGATTTACTTCAATAATAATTGATTGAACGTCAACCACACGTCAAATGAAACAAAATCAATCAAAATCAATCCTTAATCAATCAAAATCTCATCCCTAGTTTCACATGGCTTTTTACTTTTTTATTGTGACGTCACTGTTTGTTTTGATTCCAATTCCCGTGCTGTACATTATCAAGCCGGACACTCTTGGTCCGGGCCGAGAATGCGCGACATGACAATGTACGTCATTGGAATTCAAAACACGTTCATTCCAATGTCGTGCGTTCTCGTGCCGTGCATTGCTGTGTTGTGCATTGCTGGTTCCCAAATTGTCTCAGGTGCTTGTATGTATGCATCATGCATACCCTTCAAGCCGAACCACAACAATGTTGCTTGGCGATTAAAAAAGGTAAGGGCGTTTGTGCACTACAAGGAATTTTACTGTCCGGCAGTCCAATTTTTTAACTAAGTGCACAAACTAGTATATACATTATGGCTTATGACGTGCCATATGGGACCGTAAAAAATCGGACTGCCGGATAGTAAAATACCTTATAGTGCACAAACGCCCTAAGGGTGGTAGTACTTTTCCGGACGAGCTCCAAGAGATTTAATACAGTATTTTTATCTGACGAAGCGACACGCGCTTTACTTGTGGTAACTAAGTATACAAACACGCTGTGAGTGTGTACGTGAAGAAGAATAGCGTCAGCACATAGCCGCGCACACATTTCCGACCTCACCCGTGTCTCGGACGGTACCGAGAGCTCCTGCACTAACACATACATTCACAGCGTGTTTGTACACTAGATAAACACAAGTAAAGAGCGTTTCACTTTGTGAGATAAAAAAGTACTATGTCTCTAATAAATAAGTATGGTACTCACAGATTGCTGGTCAGGTTGCGACTGTAGCTGCGGGAAGGGAGGCTGCCCGGGCGGGCCCACCTGCTGCCCGAACATGAAGCCGCCCATCGGGAACCCGGGCATGCCCATCATACTGTGGAAACATTAATTATAGTGTTATAGTCAGCCAGTGCCTAGTGAGTTGTATCACTAGGCGTCTGTAGACGTCGCGTCTGTAGTTAGTGTATGTAACATAATTTAAGGCTTTTTTGGAGAATATTACAATCCTTTGAGTACTCACTTAGGCTGCGGCATACAGAAAGGCGGGCAGAAGGGCGAGGGCGGGAAGTCGTGCGGCAACCAGTCCGCGGGCATGTCCGGCACCATGCCCGGCACGCCCAGCACCATGCCGCCCAGCCCGGGCAGGTTGGGCAGGCTGCCCAGCATGTTGGGGCCGCCCGGGACCATGCCGCCGGGGAACATTTGCTGTAGGGAAAAAAGGTTATTTTAAAACGTGATATAAAGTTCATTCTATTTGTGATGGCTAAAATTTAGGCGATTTGACCATTCATTTTGAACGTTTACTGCTGGCAAACAAAAGTACTTGTCCGTCCAGTTCTGGTGAAAACTATCAATGGCGCAGTACGAAGAGCTACCATTACCCAGCACCTCTACGTCACGTCATACTCGCTAATCAGCTACTCTAGCGACATTAATTGGAAGAACGTAGAGAAAAGAAATGGGGGTTCATCAATGTCAAACCTTCTGTACAGTCCTTTCACAGTTATTTTACCTCTGATTTGGCATCACTGTCCAAATCACAGTGATCTTTATTCTCATTCTAATAAGGTTGCTGCAAAATACGCGCATTGACGTGGAGATGCGGACACCAGCCCGTATTACCTATTACCTAGGTTGCTGCTATAGTATAACTATACAAGGTTCCATTGGCGTGTGGCCAAAATCAGAACTAACGCCTTCTTGTTTTTCCAATATATTTCACAAAACAGGAGTAGCGACCGCGTACCGGAAGACGTAGCGTTGGCAGGCCTCCCACAAGGTGGTCCGACGACCTTGTGAAGGCCGCAGGAACCCGTTGGATGCGAGAAGCATAGAACCGGTCGAAGTGCAGGTGCTTGGGGGAGGCCTATGTCCAGCAGTGGACGTCTTTCGGTATATGATTTCACAAAACAATCGTCCAAATTTTCACCAACAGCGCCACCCTGTCAATGTCATTCAGACGCCTAAAGACCCTTATAGCACTCTGTGCTGAATTCATGGTTACGATTAGCGTGTCGATGTTCCTGCTACCCTGTATAGGAATGTAGTTTGCAGTCTTTCTGTACTTCAGTGTAAAATAAGGATTTTTTTCTAAGTATCTGTGTATACCTGTGGGAAGGCATCAGGCTGCGGCCAGTACGTGGGCCAGCTGTGCTGCACGCGCTCGCGCTGACGGCGCGACTCGTCGGCCGCGGCCGCCGCCTCCGCGAAGGCGCGCCGCCGCTCCTCCTTACTCATGGGAGGCACGGCCGCTAGGACTCGGTCGCTGAGCCTGGGACAATACAATAGTAAATTGTACAACTAGTGCATAAACAAAGCCACATCGCTCCAAGACGTTTATATCCACCCGAGCTGCAGTGGATAGTTAAGTCGAGGGGTAAAATGGCTCGTTTATGACCGAGTTAAACACTCTGCTTTTCACTTCGATTGCGGGAAAATAAAACAGGCAGAAAGTATATATGTATGTATCTAGTATTTTCACTGTTCAAAAATATTGCATAATTGAAGAAGAGAATAGCTAATTACCGCCACTAATTATTCTGCGTATTGATGAATGAAATGATAATATGAGAAAAAAATTATGTGAGACGAAATTCTATAAAACTGTTGTCTATAAAACAACGTACAACCTATAAGAAGCCAGCTATCTGCCTAGCCTTTTCCCAACTATGTTGGGGTCGGCTTCCAGAGTAACCGAATGCAGCTACAGTTACCGTATTTTACATGGAGCGACTGCCTATCTGACCTCCACACCCCAGTTACTGGGTAATACGATACCCTTTGGTAAGACTGAAAAATAATGCAAACTGCCCATTACCAACACTGGTCCCACACATGCTATTATTATAAAAGCGAATTTACACAAGAGGAATTTTTCGACATTCATCATACATCTTCTGCCTATATATACAACTAGCGACCCGCCCCGGCTTCGCACGGAAACATTATTATTATTATACATATAAACCTTCCTCTTGAATCCAGAGGCGTCTTTACCTATGGTGCAGGGTGTGCGGCGCACACGGGCGCCGGGTCTAAGGGGGCGCCTGTGCCCTGCGCCCTCTAATGCGACACCTCCAAAGATGCGTCGATGCCGGCGCCACAGTATAAAGACATACAGTACGAGGTCTTCATACAAACGGACGAAACGCGAGCTATACCTACGCGCCTCGACCACGGCATGAGCTCAGCATGCAGACAGTCGCGACTGTGCTGCAGTGACGAACGGACGGTGTGTTGTTTTTTTTAACAATAACCGCGCGATTTTTGCACTAAAAATAAGTTCAAGTACATATTTAATATGACGAGTAGGCTATATTGTGCTGTTTTTGGTTGCATGAATTCGTCAATAACGCATCCAGAGATAACTTTTTTTAGATTACCTGGAAACTCTGAAAGGTAAGACTATAAAATAATTTTACTTACTTGTAGGTAGGTACATAATGTGTGTATTTTTAATGGATAAGTATTTCATTTTATCTCCCGAAAAAAAGATGTCTGGATTAATAAATGAAGTGAATAGAGTAAAGGAAAGTGATAAACACGAGTGAGGTAGGTAGTTATAGGCGGTTCATGAATCATTAAACGGTAGGTACGCTTGTGTTAAAACCTCGGCGCATGTGTGTTTTGTTAGTTTGTATAATTCAAAGTAAAGACGTGGTTTTTATTATTAATAATAGTTGTTTATTGTACTGTGTGTATGAATAATACTACAAAAAAATTGGTTGTCTGTAAAGTCGATTTACGGACGATAGTTTAACGTGACAACATCATAACAAAACATTAATGAAATGATTGCATACTTTTATGAATAAAATTAATTATTTTTATTGAATAACTGTTACTGTAATAAGAATAACTGTTTCATGAAATCATCATTCTTTGGGCTTACATGGTCTTAGAGAGTTGTGTTGATGACTTTAATGATTATAATTCTGTAATAGTACATTACGATATTAGTGCGTTAAGATGTTATAACCAATACGCACGTATATCGTACGACGTTTTTTAACACATTTGCGAGGAAACAGAAAAAAAAACATTTCACAATACAAGTACAAAGAAAAGAAAATTTGAGAAAAATGGCGCGAGGATTATTTTCTGCCGTGGCTGCGTGAAAATGTTGGCAAAGACACTAGAGCATGCAGCCAAGTTTTTAAATTACCGAATAAACTGTTTTTTTAATTTTAAATAAAATCAATCTGTGAATGCACACTTGCTTTCCCGCCATTTTAACAGCGCGCTAGCGCTGCCTACTGACTGGCGCCGCGCGGCGATTAGTTCGAAATTTGAATAGCAACAGCGCGCTGCTGCTCACTAGCTGGAGTCGTGCGGCGGCGATCAAAACAACACGCATTTTTATTAAACACTTCCTATTCAATTCACAAAGTATTTTATTTGTTTATATAAAATTATTTATGTACACACAGTAAAATACAATAACAAAACTAAATGGAAACACAAAGTAGGCAAATGTAATTAAAATACTGGAGGCGGGCAGCCCTATCGCATGTTTACGTACCGCGCGGCTGTAGGCATTTACATCAAGGTTACGGCCGAGTACGAGTACTGTATTTCTTTATTCTGTGCCGGCGCTCTCAAAGACCCTGCGCTCGTGTGCGCCGCACATAGGGTTGCCAACTTTTTTAGAAGAAATAGAGTATATCTGATTTTGAAGGAGGTAAATAAAGAGTACGGACGTACAAAAAAGAGTATCATTTATTTTGTACTTTTAAAAAGGTATTTTTTGTACTTTTTGCAGCACATAACAATTTTTCATTGTTCTTAAAGGAATTGTATGAGTCCAAACATTCCAACTCTAAAGGAGATTGTTCAAAACCAGTCTAGGAAAGTTGCACGTATGAAAACCAAATTAATATACAAATTATTTGCTTATTTTTTACAAGCTTTTCACTTCAGGAATTTGGTTTTCGTATCCGGAATTATGATTTTAAGTTAAACAGTAAATTAACGATTGCTAGGTACATTTCCGTATAGTGATGATGGACGTTTCGTTCTCTTCATTTGTACGAGTTACGTAAGTATGAGCCTTTACATAAAAACATCACAAAAATGATATTAACTCATAAATAGCTAAATAATTAGTAATATCATTATTATAACGTAGGTACTGTATATGTATTTCATAGTTCCGTTGTGAAAATATTTATTTTTGTGTTTCGTCTCACGCAGATGCAACTGTCAAGGCAGATGACAGACGTACCGGTAGGGATGACAATTATTCCTAAACAAGATCGATTTTTAAATCTATCCGAATCGCAATAATGAATCGATTCAGCAATAAATTGAGTTCTGATAGATCTGTTCCCGCTATTATTCTACACAATGTTGCCAACTTAGTGCTTTCGGCACTAGATCTGGTGCATTTTTTGATGTTTTAGCGCTCAAAATTCCATAACAGTGCCTAGTGCCATAACTAGTGCATTTTTAAAGTCTGCAATTTATCACACACGTTGGTTAAAACAAGCTACTAATATCTAATCTGTGTTGGAGAGTGGAACAAGGATGTCCGATCTGAGTATTATTCTCTAGGGGAATTCCCGAATCTGGCTAAACACTCTTTCAACATCGGCATTTGAATGTGGTAATACTAAAACGAGCAAAGCAAAATCAACTAATTCTTGGAATGGGTTATTCATTCCAGCATTCAGAAATGGATTCTTCTCTAGAAAGTTGTGATTTTTTATTCTTATAACCCGGAAGGGGTTATAAGAATAAAAAAATCACAACTTTCCTAAAAACTTTTTGCTTCCCGACATCATTTAAAATTGCACCATTTGCATCCGAATTTCCGTTTGAAAATATAACTGTTAGTATTTCATTTTGACCCCGCTCCTACTAGACTAGAGGGCGCTAAGGTACTGGTTGCACACGGGCGCCACAAGGGCTAGAGACGCCTCTGCTTGAATCACTCTATCTATTAAAAAAAACCGCATCAAAATCCGTTGCGTAGTTTCAAAGATTTAAGCATACAAAGGGACATAGGGACATAGGGACAGAGAAAGCGACTTTGTTTTATACTATGTAGTGATAAATAAATACGCTTTGGTAAGACTGGATGTCAGACTTTCGGGCTTCTGACGACCCGCAACGACTGTCAAAGATCCACGAATGACAGCCGGGACCAACGGCTAACGTGGTTCGGAAACCACGTTAGCCGTTGGCAGAGGCAGAGGGGTCTTGGTATGTAAAGATGCTCACCCATCCACGAATCAACCGCAGCAAGCATAGCTTAACCAGATCGATCGACCCGTGCGGCTGTTATTACTTAGCCACTCATCGTATATCATCATCATCATCATCATAATCAGCCTATAATGTTCCCACTGCTGGGACACAGGCCTCCTCTCTGTGAGAGGGAGTGGGCCGTAATCCACCACGCGGCCCCAGTGCGGGTTGGCAGATGTCACATGTCTTCTAATTTTTGGTATATAAGACGCTTAAAAATATCGAGTGTGGTAAATCGCCTGGCGTTTCTCGCCTAAAAGATTCACATGGACATTGTCGCTTATGGACGCTCGAGAAACTCTCCTCGTGTAAACGCGCCTTAAAAATCTCAAGTTGTACTTAATCACTATTTTTACGAGAAATTAAAAACAATTTATTAATTTAAATATTTTCATCAAAAAAAGAAACAAATATCCAATCTTTATCTTACCTAATACTCCTCCTGGCTCCCTCTGGACTGCTCCTTCTTTTCCTTCTGTCTCGATCATCTCTATCTCTATCCCTGTCACGGTCTCTATCTCGCTCTCTATACCTATCGCGGTCTCTTTCCCCCCGGTCTCTATCACCTCTATCGCGGTCACTTCGGTCTCTATCTCTCTCTCGTTCCCTCTCCCGGTCTCTCTCTTTCTCCCGCTCACGATCCCGTTCCTCCCGTCGGTCGCGTTCTTCTCTGCGTTCGCGGTCACGTTCGCGTGATCCGCTGGAGTCAGCCGCGCGTCTCTCGACGTTCGCTTGTCTTTCGTGCTCTTTCATTTGTTGTATTCTTTCTTTCTTCGGTATTTTAAATACTTCCTGCAATAACAAGAAATTATTTTATTACAGAACTTAGCTTCATCATCTGCCTAGCCTTTTTGCTAACTCAATTGGGGTTGGGTTCCAGTCTAACTGGATGCAGCTGAATATCTAGTATTTTACATGGAGCAAACGCCTATCTAATCATCACACACAATACCCTTGGTAAGACTGGTTGTGAACTGTCGGGCTTCTGACTACCGATATATAATAACGAGCTTTATATAGTATAATTTACTTCAAGGTGCATCAAATGATATTCCTTGAATGACACTACTTGAGTCCATCCGATCATACAGTGCAGACCGGTACTTACCATGCTGAATGGCTACTTTTTCCCATGGCAATAATACCCGTAAAATCGATGATAAAGGTCACATCAAGAAGACAAGTAATAGAGGATATAAAACCTTACCTTCAAACTTGACCACCTCTCCAGCAGTTGGTTACACAGATCCTTGGTTTTCTCTAGAATGCTAGCACTGTCTTTGGCCTTATCTGGGCTTGAGAGATGCTCCTGATTGGTAGGTACGTCTATAGGCAAACCTGTGGAATACAATTTAGTTACTTTACAAGTTTGCGTAAATTGGGAAACTAACACCTGTCTAGTAGATTATAGTTAGCTTTGTCATTATGTCCATAATGACAAAGCTAGCTTTCCATAGATTTTAGACAATGTTTATTAGCTTCACACGAATGTCATTTATTGTGCATCCAGCTGACCTTGGGCAGTATGCTACAACCTTCCTGACCAGCATATATTTTTAATGCGCGCGTGTGAAGAATAATGTCCAACAATGACCTGCCACAAGTAACATGCAAAATGATATAACTGGTTCGATTTCACTTGGCTACACTAAATTATCTGGTACTGAACCAGTCGTTCATATAGTAACAATTGAAGGGTTAAGTGGACAAAGGTGTTATCTGACAAAGTCAAAAAATCCGACTTTTTTGCATGAACATAGGGTTTTAACTGATGATAAATCCATGAATCGATTTATCATCAGTTAAAACCTATGTTCATGTAAAAAAGTCGGATTATTTTACTTTGTCAGATAACACCTTTGTCCACTTAACCCTTCAATGAGGGTTTTCGTGAAAATTTACGACACCAGTTGGCACCACTGTGACAAGAGGTCTTCCAATATAAAATATGTGATGACGTTCATCATTCGATTCATTCATTCGTTCATCATTCAGTCATGACTAAAGAAAATATAGGCTCTTTGACAGATGCCTGGACCTGACGTGTCAGTGCTGCCACCTAGCGAACGTCATTTCAGAAAACCCTCATTGACAGTGCTCTTACCAGTAGCCTCATCAATGAATACAATGTCAGGTGCAGGCTGCGGCGCGTCGGCCGCGCTGAGCCAGCGCTCCACGATGGGGAAGAAACGACTCTCTTGAATCAATGTCTTGTTGGGGATCGGTAGGCGGTCTACTGTTTGAAGCATCTCTAGCCTGTGGAAGTAGAATAATGTTTTTTAAATATACATTTTTCGTTTTGTTGTCGTCGTCTATCTGTAAAAGTATTTAAGAGTTCGAGTATTGTTACAATTCATTACGATTTGAGTAAGGAATTCTGACCCAGAACGGAGCACGGGGGTTATTTTTTTATTTTGCATATGAAATGGCTGTTTCCTTGATCCGAGGAGACATGAACAAATGTCATTTATTTTAGTAATTGAAGTATTACTAGTTTCAAGACAGCACGCCTTGTGACCTTGCCAATGCCACGCTCCTATTTTGCTTCAATTTTGTTCAGATCTCCATCGAAACTATATTCTATGACATATCCACTTACTTGAACTCTAGCGGTGCATCACTACACCACGGCGCTAGCAGCCTGAGGCCCCGGTAGTCCAGGAACAGTCTTCTACAGGGCAGGTCAGCATCCCGCAGTAGTCGCAGTAACGCAGTCTGAGCGCGACGTGTCTTAGCGCGCACTACGGTACGGGAGAGGCGGAGAGTGTGGCTCTGATTCTTCACACCAGTACGGCTAAGGGCTTCCAAGTCTTCCTCGATCTGAATTAATTATTAAATTGGGTAAATACTGAGGACATTATGAACAAACGCCAATATGACGTAGTGTGGAGTAATCATCCAACACAATGTAGAAAAGACACCTTTACAACAGTAATTAAAAAAAGTATTCCACCACCTGTAAATAAGTACTTCAAGCTATGATGGAGTTAGTATTAAATTGTCTAAACAATTATTTACAGTATTGTTTCAGATACTTTAGATATTATAGTACCTATATCAAGTACAAAATAAACCAGAAACAGGAATGAGTCAAGTTTCTAACGCGCTGTTTAGTTATTAAAACTAAAAAACAATTATATGTGATGTAAAGCTCATTCAATCAGAGTATTTCAGATGAAACTATGTCTTTAAAACTACTAATTACAGTCCGTATTTCGGCCATGGAGACAACTCTCAACCGAGCCTAGCCTTCGGCGCGGGAGATATTATTGTACACACGTGTGTGTGAGACACAGTGACACAGGTGCAATTTCCTCCTCTCCCACTAATTAAATAAAAGAGTGACAACTCACATCAGCATCTTGCACCAGGTCGGGTGCTTTCGGCTTGTAAGCGCGATCCTTCTTGGGTCGTCGGACGCGAGGCCGCGGCTGTTCCGTGGGAGTGGCGTGGGATTCCTCTGAAGACTCTGTAGTGCCTGACTTTGAGGTGGAGATTTCTTCCTCCTCCTGAGAGTTGCAAAGTGTTATGTTAATGTTATTTGTCGATTTCCTCTTCATTCACGTTAGAAATTGTTGACAGTATTTTTTATTTGAAACAAATAGCATGCATTATATGAAAGTTACTAAGTACAGTATAATGTTTGGCAAATTAAACATTTGAAAATTAACATTGAACTTAAGGTAAAAAAAAACTATGCAAACTCCTTGTTTAGTCAGTATTATTCAAAATACTGAATTCAAAAGAATGTAACCGTCCTAAACACAAAAATCACAAATAAAGTTTCAAGATACACATACACAAAGTATACCTTCAAAACAGCATTGTATAATCACTCCATCAATTCCACCTGCGAGAAAGCAGTCCCAAATAAATAATATAAACATATATATATACCCGATCAGCGCGTACCTCGTCATCTTCATCGTCCGAGTCGGGCTCGCCACCGATCCAGCCGCGGCAGTTGTCGGCGCCGCAGTAGCAGCGTTGCGCCACCTTTCTGCACGAAACAACATATCTCTGTTACCCACCAGTCACCAATCGCCATTACAGCATTACGGCCTTACACCCACTGGAACCGATAAGTCCGGATTGTCAGATAGGAATGTTTATATTCTTGACGAGTTGTGGACAATCACAGTTATGACTAGGCTAGGGTAAGTTGAAATTGAAGTGAGAGGAGGATGGGCGTGTGGAGGATTCATATTGAGCTGTTATGATAGCTCTTAGTTTCATTTACATGTAACATAGGTACCTAGACCTACATTTTTGGAACAACTTATTATAACATTGTAATTATGGTGTCACAATCGCTCATTAAAAAATCTAGATTTGGTATCTTTTGTTGGGTTTGTTAAGTTGTCATTAAGAAGCTTGGAAGATTTCTTCTATTTATGTCATTTTACCAGCCTGCCATAAATAGTTATTATTTTGTGTGTTATTAATACTCCGAGTGTTATCTTTGATCATATTAAAAAGTAACAAGTGAGTCAGCTTCTTGTTACATGTATGAATCAAATTATTGAGTGCAGAAACAAAGTCAATGTCATTCACGGTGAGCGCCTTAAGACAGATTATTTACATAATTCGAAGGTTACTGTAGGCCCGTCGGTCGATCTTACTGTTATGCTGAACACATTCAGTTAAATTCTGATTTTCTATGGATAGACTTTCTCTGACGAAAACTCTGTAGACAACATCATCTAAGTTTCAATATAGGCGCCAACGCCCTTTATCGTGCGATACGAGCGCTTGTGTGGGGCGTGTCAATTTATTTAAATGGGAAATGGCTGGAACTAAACTTAGATACAAGCCGCAAATGTATCATGTATGTATTGCGATTTAGTCGCATTCTTAAATTCGCGTCCGCGACTTGAAGTGAGCGGGTGCTTAGGCTTTATAACATGCATAGGAGCTGCAAAAACTTAACTTACCCAAACCTCTGGAACTGGTAATCGAATGTCAATTCCTCGCCTGATACAATATCCCGCTTACTGAAGAACCCTATCCTCAGCTCACCATTCACCGTCCACTTCTGAGTTTCAGCATTAGGATCACAGGAGTGATTGATGAACCGGGATATGTTTCCTTTGAGTGTTGCATCGATGACTGTGTCACCTTTCAGAGACATGAAGTAGTGATGCAAGTTGTTCTCGTCGGAGTATGCTTGAGCACGCTTGTAGAATTGTTCATAGTCAAGAACTTCGCCTACATATTCTAGAAGAAATTCGCCCCTGCAATGGAAATGGTTGGTTTATTAGCACGGATTTTTCCGATGGCCTGGTTCAGGCGTCTTGAATTTCGTTGTAAAATAAAGATGTATACATGCAGCAGAGGTTATTGGTATTTTTGAGATAAGGCTAAAGTTTTTTTTTTATTGCTATGAGGGCCTGGTTCGAGGTGGTGCGGGAAGAGTTCCTGGAAGGATTTGGGGGAGGCCTTTGCCCAGCAGTGGGACAGCATAGGCTAGTAAAAAAAAAAAAAATGAAGGCCTGCTTTTGACCTCAATCACACCTGATGGAAAGCAATGGGTGAGGTCTATGATGAATCGAGCATGCTTAGAAGGTGCCTATTCAGACTTGCTTTGAAGGCAGACATGTTAAATGTGGAACGGAGGGAAGAGAGATGTTTGCTAACAATGATTTCTTTAATCTAACAAAACATTGCTGTTCAATTCAATCATTCATAAAACATTTTATCCACTGTCTGCCTTTGATAAGTACAATACAATACCTACAATATTAGTAACTTCCTTGTTCAATTTATGATAACTTGATAATTTAGTCATATGGCTATCGCCTATCACTAATAATATTATAATAAAGTAATGTCTCGCGAATTGAAGATACATATATGTATCTTCAATTCGCGAGACATTACTTTAAAGGAAACAATGTTTTGTCTGCAGTGTTTATTCTAGGTTATGTAAAATTGAACACTGAAGATGATTTATCAAAGAATTATTACCATTGTTACTATGTATTTATGTTATGAGCAGCACAATTTGTGTTGCTAATTTAAATCTCAAAGAGTCATAGCTCTTATTCTTATAGCTCGTTAGGTTATTTTTGAACACTGTAATATTTCATAACTAATACTACTGTATGTAGTAGCATCTACAGCGCCACATGCGAACTACGCATCATATTCTTCATAGCGTGTCGATAGCAATCAAAATGAATTGGGCCCAAGATTCGGCTATTTATTTGGCTCCATCACCAGCGTCCATCAGTTCCTGTAACGTGTAGCTGACAGGACACGCAGGACACGATATTAAGTGTCCCATCGTCTGGGGAACAGCACCATAACGCATCATATTGACGTCACGCAAAATCCTGCATCGCACAAGCAGAGTTTACCGCGCAACTAGCAGTCCGGCAGTTGCCCACCAGACACGACACCCATCTGTTCAGAGGATCCTCCCTTTTCTATAGAGTATGAGTGCACTTTACACCTTGTTACTCATAACCTCTATAATACTTTTAATATTGTTGAACTATCCATAAAAATCTGAGTAAATTAACTAACATTTGTTTTATGATTTTATTTACGCAACAATCAAACACGCCATCAAATATTTTCGCCGATGCATTATAACTAAAAAGTCCACATTTTTATTGGTATTACTTACGTTGGTATATCAACACTAGCCTCCACACCACAGCCTTTCTTATCAGCATAGAAAACCTTGAGAGGAGCCATCTCCTTTGACTGGAACCTTCTGTTAGTACAGCGATCCCCTACTGGACAGCGGGAGTTACTGGAAACAAAATATTACATTTGTTTGACACAAAGCTACTTAAAATATGAAAATTTAAGTAAGGGCTGATTTTCCATCGCCAGACAACTTTTATTCGAGGAATAAAATTGACATTTGACAGTTTTTATATAAAATAACTGTCAAAATGTTCAAAATTATTCCTCGAATAAAGTTATTAGATGATTGAAAAATCAGCCCTAATTTGAACTTGGAATAGAATAAAACATGAATAACTGAAGTATTACCATTCAATCATAAGCAGCCTGTTGAGACAGTCCTCTCCACAAGCCAGCTCCCCTCGCTCCAGCTCTTCTTTGGTCATAAAACAGTCACAAGTCATCTTCTTGGTCTCCTTACTAATCATTCTATCACATAAATACTCATTTTCATCCAAATGTTGGTACTGGTTCAACCTCTCTTCAATTATCCTGTCATAATCCTCTTTGCTGAGAGGAGTAACATGTTGGTCATCTTCAGGGAGGTTAGGACTCTCTGCTACTGGGGGCATTCGCTGAGGCAGACTTGGACTCGCTAAAGGTGAGTTGGCAGGAGAGACAGCTCCCATCTCCAGCTCACTAGACCTGCGCCAACGAGACTTCACTTTCACAGGCATCTCAGAAGGCACAGGAAATGATGGAGAGTTAGGTGTGGTACATGGCAATGATTCACTTGTCTTTTCCTGACTATCAGATCCAATTTCTTCAAGTTTCAGTTTTGTCTGTGTGATCAAAGCCTTTTTCAATGGTGTCTTGACCAACCCATAGCCTTTCGTTTTCTGTTTCAGGTTACTTATTGTCTTAATCCTACTGGACCGCCTCACTCCAGTGGGTGATGATTCGGCTGAATCATTTGAGTTATTTTGTGTTTGTTCAGTTATTCTGGATGAGTTGCTGTCATCTGATAGAATAGAGCTTGGTGTCAGACTGGGATCTGGCCTTGTTAGGGCTTCAGTAAGATTTTCTTTAAATGGTATGTCAAGAGTTAAACAAGGTGGGGTTCTAAGTTCAATAACCTCTGAACAATCCATTGGAGGGTCAGGCTCCACTGTAGATGTAAGATTCAACTTTTCAAAATGTTCCTGGAAGTCACTGTTTTGAGAAATATCCTTACTCTCTTGATTGTCTGTTTCAGATACATGCTCCTGTGGACTATCAATCTTGATGTTATAATAAAGCTCTGGGTGGTCATCCTCCACTATCTGCACAATTGTAATGACTTCATCATCATCTCCAGTAAAATCTAATTGTTGTTCTTCCAAAGGAATATCTTCCATCTGTATTTCCTCTGGTTTTGATTCTTTGGAAGAATCATCAATAATTTGACACTCATCTTCATTTTCAGGCATTTGTTCAGTAATAACATTGAGCTTAAAGTCACTTTCCGTTAAATCAATAGTATTTAACTCTATAGACTTCTCATTCGCTTGTTCTGTATTCGGTAATGGGATTTCACTATTGGATAATAGTTCATTCAGGACAGGTACAGGTGATATGTCTCTAGAATTGCTCTTTGTTATTGTTTTACTGTTCATTTGACTGAAGTTAGCCCCACTGTTGGTATCAGACTGTGTATCTAGTGCAGCATTCGAATCTGACTCTGAGCTTGCACATGGATCAACAACCCTTATTTCTACACTACTATTTGTTTCACTGTCACTACCAATATCATATTTTCTACTAAATGTCTCATCACTATTGAATAGACAGCGATATTTACCAAATTTCTTATGCAGTGCTACGATTGGGACTTGGCATGCTTTAGTAAGAGGAACTGCTGGTGGTTCTGATGCCTGTGGTGCTTGTGGGTCAGGTGCAGTAGAGGCATCAGTAGGCGCAGTCTCAGTGTTTTGCTGATTGGTTTCGGAGGTGGTTGCCTCGACGGAACCAGAGGCTTCGCCGTCGGCGGACGATGCAGCTTCGGCCTGCTGCTTGGCGCGTCGAGTCGTACGACGCGTTGCCGCGGTTTTTGTTGTTGCCTTCTTTCTTTTCGCCATTGTACTATTTTAAAGCAGCAACATACAACCTAAAAATATATGTTTTTTACATCACAGCTAATCAGAAAACGGTTGGGCATAGTGACCTCTTTCAATCGTTGTTGTTTCTCATTGCTGTCAATGCCACATGGTTATAATAAAAAATATAAGGCACAATTCTTAACAGTTAACTTAGCTACAATAACTGTTGTTTTTTAGACACTCGTGACGCTCTGTTTTGAGTCTCGAATGATTTTATGCAATGAAGCCACCGGTTGGTGTTGATGGTAGGTACGGTGCAGCAACAACATTAATTTCATGTTACAATCTGACTACATACCATTACTTTTTGGATGTAATAGTATTTCTTGCATTTACTGAAACACTAAAAATTATGCAAAACTACTATACTCTCTCACAATTTAAATGAAACATTATCAAGCAAAATTACATTTTTCTCTCATTTTAGTTCATTGGATTTTGCTTTTTTTTGTTGAGGACTCTGCCATAGACAATTAAGACAAGATGGACATTTTAGAACCAATGCAGATAAAAATATTTATCTATTTACAATAAAAATATATGTTGTGTATTTGAAATTAATGTTTCTTTTATGCTTGGAATCTAATGAATGACTCCAAGGGCCTAGTTGATACTGTGGTGGCTACTACTGGCTAGATAGATGCATATCCTAGCGAACGAACTGTGGAACAAAAAACGAACATACGAAAACTATGCGAAAACCGATGCAGCTGTTCCACCAGACGGCGAGGGCAAGACGCTTGCGTAGTCAAGCGCAAGTCAAGTCATGAAACTGGAAATTTGGAGAATGAAGATTACTGATAGTTTTTAGTAGATTCACTTGTAAAAAGTTGTTTTAATTAATTTTGGATCATCATAAATGAACGCAACTAAGTGACGTTTCAAAGTTTCACGTCTTACGTCAAATTTTGAAAGTGTCAAAATAATTTAACCAAGCGAGCCGAAAAGATTATTTCTAAGTATTCTATTGTTAATACTTCCTTAATTCTATTTAGAAATATTGTAAAATGGCCGAAACTCCCGAGGTAATTTTGAGCCCTACTTAATACAAGTACACTTACTCAGTCGCTAAAAACTTTAAAACTCTGAGACACGTCACGTTTATGTTTTTCAATTTGTAACGTGCAGTGTTTCTTTGGATACTTTTAGTCCTAGCGGGTTTGGACTTAAGTAAAAACAAGTATTCACTACACGGACCAGTAATTCAGCACATTCCACATGGTAACAGCAGCTTGCAATGTTTATTTCAGACCGTGAAAATCAATAAGTGGGACGGCGCTGCCGCTAAAAATGCTATTGATGATGCTATCAGAGAGGTGAATATTGTTTTGATTTATCTTTCTTTTAAATTATTGTTATTTTTCTACCTGAGACACTTTTCATCATTTCTCCATCATTTCTCCATCATTTTTCATCACTTTTCATCATTTCTCCATCATTTGTCTGCAGGTTCTAACAGGAGATCTAAAATGTAAAGAGAGCTTTGCCCTTATTGATGGACGGCTCTGCCTCTGTGCTTTGGCTGTTGGTGTGGCTCTTTATGCTCTGCTCTGGGATTACCTGTACCCATTCCCCCAGTCAAGGTATGTACAACCTGTTATATTTATGTCTAAATATACATATCGATGCCTTAGAGTGAAAACCTCGTAAGTGTAAAAGAAGTAACTTGTCGGGAGGAAGAAAGATGTTATACTTTATTATAAGCTTTCTGTAGGTTTATACAAACACTTTTACACAATCATATTTTAAAAACTAGATTAGTGGTTAGTGTTTTCTATCTGACTACTAATACTAAGCTCTCTACTATTTAGCATTAACCAGTTGAACGCTGTAAATACAGAAACAATTCAAAATCTATTTTTAAAATGTGTTTTGCATGGCTCAATTTCCTTTTGTATTATCAATAAAGTTTCTCTATAGCTGTCACAGGCAGCCTATGTCTAGCTCTGAACTGGGATACCTTTCACACAAATCATCCTCTGTTTTATTAATTACAGACTGGTCCTCATAATCTGCGTGTCCTCATACTTCATACTGATGGGTATCCTCACACTGTACACCACATTCAAAGAGAAGGGAGTGTTTGTGGTGGCCAAGGAAAAGAATGGAAACAACAACAGGGTGTGGGAAGCCAGTTCCTATGTTAAGAAGTAAGGTTTTCTCAATATTTTTAACAATATAATAATAATAATAATATTCTTTATTTTCGGACAACGGTGATCCAGCGTGTTAGTAAACAATAAATTATAACTACTAAGGTACTACTACTACCACTGGTTCTACTGGTAGGTACTTATAAGTACTATTGTTTTACGTATTCTGTAGGTTGTTTATATTACGTAAGTCATTGGTGTTTTTAGGGTTCAGTTCCTAATAAAAAAGGAACCCTTATAAGATCACTTCATTGTCCGTCGGTCAAGACCCTTTTTCTCAGGAATGCGTGGAGTTACCAAGTTAAAATTAACATCAAATACTCAGGGCTGCAATCTCTTGAAGCAGTGACAAAATCTAACTTCTAAGTCAACACAATCAAAAGATACGGTCAAGTGCGAGTCGGACTCGCGCACTGAGGGTTTCGTACAAATTTGTAGGTATGTAAATATTTTGTCAAACGAAAAAATGGGTAAAAATACCCGAGACACGATTCCCATTATAAAATGGGAATCGTGTCTGGGGTATTTTTACCCATTTTTTCGTTTGACAAAATATGTAGTAATATAATAATAAGTATGTATGTATAAAGGTCATAGCACACATATCAAATCGGAAAGGAATTGTTAACGTATCAACTCTTGCCATTCAGTATTCTTTGTATGAAACTCCCTACTGCAACCACACTAATCGGAATCGTAACGTAATCGCCTCGCCTTTTTTTTTTGTTTCCTGGGTGGAAAATCCTTATGGATGTCCGCCGCCCTGGGGTGGGCGGCGGGGTCTGTCAGACTCTTACTGACTAAAAACCACCCCGGTGTTCCATCTCACACCTACGTCGGGGGTCGCGGGAACGTCCGATCTTTCCGCAAACCCCGACTAGTGCCGGCCCGCCAACCAGCGGTCGGCGAGCCGTAAGCGCGGCGTCGCCTAGCCATAGCCGAGTCGACGTATTGGAGCTTCTGATCCGCTTTGGTTACGTGCTTACGTTAGGTTGACGCCTGTTTGACGCCGAGGCGAAAGGCGACACGTTGACGATCCCTTTTCGAGTTGATATGTGTGCTATGACCTTAACAGTGTAAGCAGTTAACGTAATGTACAGCATTCACCAAAATAATTAGGTAACATTACTGAAGTTCATAAAGTATGAAAGCATTGAATATTGCTCGAACGAATAGATACAACTGGATTGAGAGACAAAATTAACTTTGCCGTAAGTAAACTACTGTCCCCTTATATCGACACTAGGTCGCGGTTAGTTTATAAACTGCAAATAAGTTTGTAATCACCAAAAATTTTTTTTTTTTGTAATGTAACTACAAATTTTACGGTTTTCGGATTTTTTCCTTTACTTGTGCTACATGACATTGCTTCTTGCCAAATTTCATATCGTCTGCTTACGGGTAAAAAGTAATAAGTGCAGTTAGTGTCAATTCGAGTAAATTGCTTTTCAAGGTTTAAGGTTTAATTAGAAATATTTCAAAGTCATTAATTAAAAAACTGTAAAAGCAAAATATTGCACTAACTACCCTTCTTTTCAGATTTACTCTTATATAATATTTTTTATTCATAAAAACTGTGTATAATTAAATTTAGATCGAAAGGGGACCGCATTTAACATGTTTTACCTGTAATTAACAAACGTGATATATCTTCTGAATTCAATTATTTCAAAAGCTCATTTCAGTATAGTATAATGGCTTATTGTATTTTACACCAATTACTTCAACTGAAAAGCTTTTTTTGACAAAATTCGTTAAAATAATGATATTTTTAAGAAATTTAACTTGTTTTACCTGTAGAGTTTTAGTGTAAGTACGTCACTTATTTTTTTTTCAGGATGGGAAATCATCCCGCTCTGGGTGGAGCGGAAGGGAGTGTCAGACTCTTACTGACTAAAACCCACCCGTGTTCCTTCCTTAGCCCTTTATGTTCCGGTCCAGCGGTAACCCTTTCGGACAATCCCGCTATCCCGGCAGGCTTCGGCCCTGACGGGTCCCTTCTTTTGATGCTGAATTGCTGACATCTCTTTGAGGCGCGCGTGGAACACGTACGCGCCGTCCGGCACGGGCCTGGTCCTGATCGGACGGTGAGCTACCCATTACTCTCCGCCCGCAGACCCGCGCCTACGGTGGCCGGGAGTCGTCGAGCGGCTCCCGACGCCGGAAGCGTCTCCCGCGGCGGCTGGGACGGGAGGCTCTCTCCCTCAGCCGTCCCGCCGCCTCCTTCGCTAGCACGACTGCTTCGCAGAAGGAGGCGACTGCCCCCCACTCCCTCTCGCCCCGGACCATGGCTTGAACCAGGCCCGGACGCGAGAGGTCGCCGCCGCTGCCGATCGCCTCAACGAGGACACGGCGGTGCTCCCCCCAAGCGGGCAGACCTCCACCGTGTGCTCCACCGTGTCCTCTAGGCGATCCTGGCAATGGTGACACCCGGGCGTTTCCTCCCGCCTGATTATGTGCAGGAACCTCCCGAAATTTCCGTGTCCGGTGAGGACCTGCGTCAGGCGGTAGGTGAGGGCGCCAAAGAGGGGACTTATCGCCGCTATCGTGGCGTGCCCTGCGCTGGGTTGCGACAGTCGCTCTTTCCATGCCGCCATGACATCGCGCCGGAGGTCCGTCCGCTCCGCCGCAATTTGCTGCGAACGCGGAGTTTCCCTCCGGCGTAGTGCCTCCGCGCGTCACTCATACAGGCGTGCGAGGACTATCGCCTCCAGATCCCATGGCGGCAGTCTGGCAAGGAGGCTTGCCGCCTCGCCCGAGATCGTGCGGTAGCCCCGGATCAGCCTTGTGGCTACCACCTTCTAGGGCGCGTTCAAATAATGGGCGGCTCGGCGCCGCAGTGAACACGCCCACACCGGAGGCCTCGAATATCACATACTTACTTTGAATTTATAAAAAAAAAACAGATATCGTCAAAAACTGATTTTCAAAAATAACGATCCACTTCATCAACACTATTTATAAATATTCGTCTCTCAGACGATCAAAGGTCTATAACTTGCAAATTAGATGTCACTGCGAGTCAAGGTCACTCGTTACACTAACAGTCAAACGTTCTAGGAAGGTACTTAAGAGCTCAGCTTTCTATCTCTTTGACTCGAAACAGTAGAAACAAATTTGTGTTTCGCGCGTTCTGTGAGACGAATGTTAATATTCAGTGTCACACTTGAACTCATCCAGGGATTAGGACGTAATGCATGCCCGAGACGGCAGCCGCACTACTATTCGGTGCTTTGCACTTAATATATGGTGGAAGGAATTGCTGGACTGCAGCGCTTGAGAGTTTGGTGGTGCAGAGCTGGTAAAGTTTACAGAGCTTTATTTTCATGACTGTTCTATTTGTCTTGTCTATTTTATTTTTCAGATTTGAGCACAGTTGAGCGTTTGTTCTGCAGTTGTAGCCCACAGTGGTAAAGGCCGCGATTTGATGAGTTTTCCCTCTTATCCAGAGGAGGCTTCTGTCCCAGTGGGAACATATTAGGCTGATTATGCTTAGGCAAATATAGAGGTATGAGGAACAGGGTGTAAAGTTCACTCATACTCTATAGAGTACCCGTCTGGCCGAAGGGATCTTTCTTCTTTCTTTTCTATAGAAAAGGGAGGATCCTCCGGCCCGACCGGTGGCGAGCAACTGCCCGATGATTCATGTCGGGCCATTGTATCTATGCTCGCTGCGCGGTAAACTCTGCTTGCGAGATGCAGGATTTTGCGTGACGTATGATGCGTTGTTCTCATTGGCGTTGTAGATACCGTTACACAACGTCTGTTCATCACAAGAACCTAGGTAGGAGATCCTTCACTCGTCACATTTATTTTTACTATCGAATTTTCTATACTGTCTGACTTTCAGCAACGATGAAAGAAATAAGGTTTTTATACAATGCCAAAGGCACCTTCAGATCTCTTTCACGGCAAAATACAAAAATTCAATTCCACGCATAACATTCTGCATTGTGACAACTGCGTTCGATCGCTCTCGTTCTTACTAGTAAAAAAGCATAAATGAAATTTATTTCGTTTAAGCTGTAGAGAAATTAGCAAGCCAAGTAGAAGTATTTAACTAGTAAAATGGAATAAATAACTTTAACATATTTATGGTGTTCAAATTATAAGGTTCATATAATAATAAATGCGTTTATGACCTTTTCTCAGAATAATTCTTACCATTTTACTATTTAAATTAGAAAATGTAAAAAGCTTTAACCGTATTTATTGTTTTTTTACTGAATAAACTGAAACGGATTTATGCCATAAGATTATTTATTATGTTATACTAGAATATTTTTTCAAAATGTGAGAAGATATCACTTTTACAAACTCATTATCTCTGCAGCCATTGGACATTGCATCTATTCGGTTTTACCAGTAGATAGCGCGTAAAAAAATACACGTGACTGCATTTTCAACTCGATTTAGTAAAAAAATGCATTTATCTTGTTTTACCAGTAAGCAGACGATATTATTATTTTATATTTCATATTATTAAAAATTGGCGATGAAGTGATGTGTATCACTACATCGCCAATTAAAAGTGAAATTTCGCAACTCATGAAATTAATTGATCTCGGGAATAAGTTATTTTTTTTTTCTAGCCTGCGCTGTCACAGGCAAAGGCCTCTCTCCAGTCCTTCCACCTTCCAGTATTTATCTAAAAAGCGTTATTCATCGCTTTTTAAGCTAAAAATCATTGTTTCTTTGCCGACAACCACATGCATCCACATGCATGATGATGCACCCAAGTAACACAAAATCGATATAATGGAAAAAGTGATGACCAGAAAATTTCTTCTAGCTTCGTTATAGAATTTGAAGGGTTTTAGCAATGTCTTGCTTCTGTATAACAGCATTTTATTAACTTTGTAGTTCCTAAAGCTATATAATCCTCTTTTTCAATCTTTTGTGCAGCTAAAGGTTTTATTTTAGACATAATTTATGTCTCTATACAGCTTCTAATACAGCTGTAAGCATTATACAAAAGTGTAGGCCGTATGTAAGCATTAATTACGGCTTAGGCTATTAAAAAGCATTTTAAAATTCTTTAAAACTGCTCTATGTTTTATAACGACCTTTCGCATGGGTTACAACTGTTTAACTGTGTACATTGGTGCTGTTTTAATGCCAGCTTTTTAAAAGCATTTCATCATAATATTATATAGCCTTTATCTATACAAACGTATAATGACAAGAATTTTAACAAGCAATAAGTCGTATACCGGCCATCCGCATGCCTAAAGTTTTTAATTATGCTTACGCCATTTTGCTTTTTGTATCGATAATATTTAAAATTTAATTTTATGGTAAATAGTCCTTTAGAAAGGACTTCAACCTATGGTATTGACCGGCCGGTACAATACAGGTATCATAATGACTAAAACTAAAGATTTCTTCGTAAGAGCATAATTTTTTTTACAATTCCACATATTTTTATAATATTTTTGTAATAAATAGCTCTTTAATTTGAAGGCGCATGAAATATTTGATTCAAATATATACATACTTTCACAGTAAACTGATACTCGCAACCTTAATTCACTCATAGAGAACAAAAACAAGAGTTTAATTACTTGCCTTGTAGCACTTATATTTTTTTGTTGAAAGTATCCATGTTCTTTTTACACAAGATTTATTAATAATAACAGAAATTAAAAATAATATTTGAAAATGTTTTTATTTTGCCTTTGTAATGGTACAAGCTGTATAAGAGCCGCATTTAACATATGCGCACTGCTTTAACCTGTTTTCACAGCCCATTATAATGCGTTTATCATTCCGGTAGACAACCAATATAATGCTGCTAAAATGCCATTCTTACACTTAAGGCTGTATAATTTGGGGCCCAAATTAGCATTACAAGAGCTGTATAGTGGTTTATAATGCCTATATGTAACTTCTTATAAAGCTATAATAATATGCTAATTCTGTTATCCATCGATTATAAAGCTATTTTGTGCTACTTGGGCATGATGTCGGTGATGGTTAGGTACATGATTTAATGAATGCTCCCACAATATTGAACCAGTACTATTACCAAGTAAATCTGTGAAGTATTATAGGGGGCCTCCTTCTAGCACCTCCACCACCCTCCGACGATATAGTAGCACCCAGCACCATATTCTGTTCTAAAAGAAATTCGCCGATTATAACGAGAGTAAAAAGGCTCTTAACCAAGCCGCAAATTACTTGTTCTTCCCGTTCATCCTAGACCATACTTGGGATCCTTCCTTCTGGTTATTGAGATATTGAACGTTAAAGTGCTTTCGATTTCTGGTCTTTAAATACCTCCACGACCCCTGTGTTGCATGTACCTATAAGCCCAATGTTTTGCGTGCGTTACATTGAGCGCTACTGTAAACAGCTATTTTTCACAATAAAAATAAAAGACCTTTCCCTACAATTATTTATGTACAGACGCCAGCACATCAAGCTACCCGAAACTGTCAAATTTTCCTAATCAACTTTGAACCTTATGCTTTAATGATAAAGTTGAAAATCTATTAAAGAAATTTGACATATTGTAGTAGCTTGATGTGCTGGCGTCTGTACAATGTTACTTAGTTTGATGTACAGAATGCGTAGTCAAATAATAATCAAAACGAACTTCTTTCCAACAGGCACGATGACAAGTACAACCTAGTCCTGGTGATGCGCGACGCCGCCGGCAAGTCCCGCGAAGCCTCCATTACGAAGTCTTTCGCCAACTACATCGACACCAACGGAACCATCGTCCAAACCCTCGTCATCAATGAGATCACCAAACTATACAACTCTCTCTCCTCTGAAAAGAAAGAGAAGTGATCACTGTCTCTCTCGCACAAATATAATAAGGTCTGACATTATTGTAATACTATTACTCTTAATAAACTAATGTCCTATACATTGTTGTTTGATGTTTTATCTGTTTGGTTTCCCCAGGTTGTTTTGAATGTTGGAAATAGGTCCCAGTCTAATCGCAGGCTGTTTTGAGAGTGGGCCTGATAATAGAGTTATTTTAGGATGACCCCATAATGTCATTCAGGTATGTATGTTGTGTCCAGTAGAGTGGTACCCATAGTGGTTTTGTAGAGTAGGTACTTGTTTGTAGTGCTTATAGTCGATGCTAGATGGCGCTATTCCGTGATTTAGAGCATGCTAACATTGAAATGAATAAATCATTTAAAATACTATGAACCAGATGCTAGTTTAACGAATACATTGTTACTTTTAGGTTTGTCTGATAAAATATCGATTATCTATAACGCAGTACTTTCTTGCAAAAAGAAAGCATACTGTAGGTGTGCAAGGAGTTCTACCATCTAACGCCAGATGTCTCTAGCGCGCTAAACGGTGCCAAAATATGTAGAGCATCTAATACTGCGGAATTTCCATGAACTATTTACGCGAACGATATAGAGTTGCATATCAGGCGGTTTTAGCAGTAGCGTCCTCACAGCAGGTACTCTTATTTTAGTCGCATTTTCTGCATTTTAGGCGTGAAGTTGTGTTGTAGGTTTCAATGTCAGGAGAACAATGACTCACGTCTGCCGGCATGAAGCAAAATCGAATGCGCTACGGTCAGTCAGTAAGTCGGTCGGAACCGCTGGTGCGTCGTGGGCGCCAATCACTCATGATTAGCTAATATGTACTAGATATAAGTAACGCATTAGTGCAAATAGTTTTAACTAAAAAGTTGAATTAAATAGTGATGTGAAACTGAAACTATAAGTGCTATTATCGCTCAAATTTTATACTAAAATAAATTCGCAGTATTGTACGCGCCTTGCAAATTATATTCACCTAAAATAGATTACATGTTTTCATTGTAGTTATCCTTGGACTTAAATTATTTGAGGTAAGCTGGACTATTATAACATAAACTATTTCCGTGTATTTAAGCATTGTATGTTATACCTTAATACAGGAAAACGGATAGAAATATTATTCGTGCAGAACTTAGTGTCAAATTAATATACCTAAATATTTTTAAATTCTTTGTTCTTTCGTTCAGACGTGGTGGATCAATATTTTTCGACATCGTCGTTGAAGATTGTGGCTTAAATCTGAGTAGGTACAAATTGTCAGTGTTTATGACATCATCGTAGCGACCTGAACCAATGACTCCCAGATTATAACCATACTACTACGTATATCTATCTAGACATTGTTTTAAATATTGAATGAAACTGTTTCGTCTGTAGTCATTATTTCCGCGTACGATTTATTTATTTTTTGTTGATGGTACTGATTATTTTATTGTAGTTTTTAATAGGTTTTCTTAACTCTGTTGAATGACTTATGTAGGTACATCTTTAGTTACACTGGCGTAATAAAAACATATATTTTTAATTAGATGCAAATAATTCGCTCAGGATCGGAGCTAAATATAGTGTTCTATTATAGTAGCCCCCTTACTAATAAACTTATTATATCAGATGAATAGTTATACACACTGATTTCTCTCTTTTAGTCGTCAGTAATTTAACTTTCGAAAGAAGAAGACAAAGGGTTGTATAACTATACAGACGCTATACAACGTTTATTAGTAAGGGGGTAATTATAAACAGCAGTGAATCTCGTTTAAATATACAATACTAATAATTACCTAACAAATTACACGAATATATTGTCAAGTAGGCAATCTATCTCTTTATTTAAAACACTGCATGTTCTCAGGGAGTGTGAACTATGTGAAGTCACCTGACTGCACGTGTTAACTAGGTATTAACCCATACGAATAAGATTATTTCACAAGGCGATGCTATTTTAGTTCTGGCTACAGTGTCAACGCGTGGTATACATGCCGCCGCACTAAACTATTGTGTGCACACAGTGCACAATACAGTAACACAGATCGTGACTGACCTTGAAATGCCGGCCGAATGTTGCAAAAGCCGTGGGTTCAGCGGTCACTGACCCCAGTCAGCTGGAATTTTCGCTCCCCCATCTATTCGCATTGAGTAGGTGTTACGGAGTGTTACGTATTTCGAATAATAATAGCGTCTCGTTTCTCCCATTTTCACGGTGTTACGTGATAGTGACAGCATGCATACAACGTGAAATGAAACTCGCCGCGTTGACTCAATTAAAATTGGAACTAAATTCGGCGAGTATCGAACCCTTGCCAACATTTTAACAACACCTGTGCTGCAATGATTTGGAGTAAAAATGCGACTGCTTAAAATCTTTATAAATGAAAATGAAATGATGTTTGATGGTACGCGCATCACTTGAGAAAAGCTGGACAGATTTGGCTATTTTTTGTTTTATAATGTTCGTAATGGTCCGAATTAGGCTTTCATGAAAAGAACAATTGGAAAAGATTTCCCGAAAAATTAAAAGTCGGGTAAAAGTGAGCGTCCTTTTTATTTATATTGGATTTTTATCTGGACAGAACAACGTCTGTCGGATCAGCTAGTGTTGAAAAAAATCATTTGGTAATGACTGCGAGTGGATTTAATCCAATTAAAAAGCTAATAAAAAATATAAAGGATATTATTCAAATATGCTATGCTTTATCGGCGATATATGCTATGCTTTATCGGCGATTATGTATACCACATAATATATCGCCGATAAAGCAGAGCAAAAATCTTGAGTGAAAAGTTGTTGAGTTCCAAACAAAGGTATTTTCATTATAAAAAATAACAAGAAAGAATGCCATAGAACCAAAAGGAAGTCTGCGTGGTGATACATTCGATTTACCTGCGTATTTACCATACCGCAAAGATCGATATTCGGTTGCATGACTGTAATTACATTTTCCGCAAGAAATATAGTAGAAATTCTACTATAATATGCACTACTGAATTTTCTTTTCATTATATTACATCGTTGCGCAACTACTATCTAGCGGTGACCCGATGAGATTATTTTCTTATTAACATTTTCACTGGGTAATTTTCTTACACTTACGTACATGAGCCAAATCACCTGGTTTATTTAAGTATTTAAAGATCCAAGGAAAAGAAACAAATGCATGCTGAAACGAACTAAAGCTTGTCAAAGTGCGTGTATTATTTGGTTCTATTAGTTCCATTCTTACCTAGGTAGATAATAGATAATACGGGCAGGTGTCCGCAACTCCACGTCAATGCGCGTATTTTGCGTACGGAATTCTTACGTAATAAATAAAATAGCATAAATTGCAACTAAATAAAAATCCTGGTAAGCTTAGATAGGGTACGATGTCTAGAAATGAAGAAATGAAAATAATCATCTCCAAAAACAGACATCATCGATGTGTTTTGGCTCAAATAGAAGCTGTACTAAATTCTCGCCCTCTGTCTCCTCTTTCCCCCGATCCTCATGACTTTTCCCCGCTCACTCCCGGTCATTTCATCCGGCTCGAAGGACCAAAATGTAGCAGCAGCGGTGAGGTTTGGTGAAAACTCATGTGTTTTATAGATTGTGTTGAGCATTTGAAATTAAAACGATGATCATTAAATTACACAAAAAGACGTACTAAAATTAAATAGGTAAGCAGACATCACTCATCTTCAGTTTCCGTGCTACACTCGTTACTCTATTGTTTTTAATTTCCTGTACGATACATAAACAGTAAACACACAACCTAGATAAACCTATAAAGCAAACACGTGTTTGACCTTGCTAAGCGTTATCACTCGGTGCAGATAGACACGTCGGAAGATAATCAATTTAATTAGAAGCTATCTACTAATAGCAGAACCATCTACCTATTATAAATGTATTAAGTATTTTAATAATGGATTTGTCAACTGATTTACGAGCCAGTAAAATGACAAAGATCAACGAAGCGAAGAATATTTATGGAAAGCTGTTACTTATTGATGCTGGTTGCGGTTGGCAAGAGATTTCAATAACGATTGTACTGAGATATTTATTGAGTAGATTTATTATTAATGCACATTAGTCAGAGTTATTATTAAACAATATATCACTAGAAACAAAAACTAGAAGCAATACTAGAAAATCTGTTAGGAGAAGGGCTTGACTTGATTCGGCCTATCTAATACTCACTGGGAATTAGGTACCTACCTAGAAATCATTTTTATATACCTACTACAGGCCGAGTTAATCAATAATCATCATTCTCCTGGCCCTTATCCCAATGTATTTAGGATCGACGCAACATGTACACGTATTTTTTTCCATACTTCTCTATTAGTCGTCATCTCGGTAGTCACCCCCTTTCCAACCATATCTTCATTCACACAGTCTATCCATGGTTTCTTGAGGCATTAACAGGCCTAGTTAATAAATCAAATCACGAAAAAACTTTTACAAGCATAGATAAAGATTTCGAAGAATTGAATCACGATACGTAACGTTACGATGCTCACATACAATTTATTATTAGCAGTTATCATTTAATCAATATATTATTGTTAAGTCTTATACCGTATTGCATCCTTATAAACTGTATTATCTTTACGATATAGGGTAGTGTCTACCTATAGCTGAAATCTAAATTAGAAATAATCCGTCAATCACTGAAACTATACGGTCTATAAGCCTGCAGTAACAACTGAACGACAATATAATTAATTTAGACTAAATAACAAAACATAAAAGACCCTCGAAACGACCAAGGAGAGAAATCTCGATGTCATGTCAGGGACTAAATTGTTTTATTCACTTTATTATTAAAAAATAAATGTATTATTATTTATTATATGAAAGACATGTTAAAAATGTAATGAAACAGAAACCTTTGGCGCGTCATGCTCTGCGACTGTGGTTTTTGTTATCATAATGTTTGAGGAATAAATAATTTTGGACTAGCTAATGCATTTGTCCGAGTCCAAAAGGTATGATTTGGTAATAAATATTATATTTACTTTAAAAAAATAGCATAGGACTGGGAGTATTCATAAAATACACTAACAACAGTAGGGACGCAATATCTATGGTTTAGAAACCACCACCACCACTTGGTATAAGCTTACTACCGTAGATGGTAGTTAGCGTATACCAAGCGTTTAACAGGAGTTCCCCAAGGATTTACCTAAAGCCCTGTTCTAATTCTGCTTGATTATGTTATATACTTAGGTACTTGGATGAGAAAAAACAGAAAATCTATTAGTGGTAAAACCATAGTGCATTTGGTTTGCTTGTCTAGTTACTAATGTAAAGATAAATGTTGTTATTTTAAACCAAATACTGATTTCTAAGCAATGCGGTTCTTTCCCTGCCTCATCAGATCACTTCAGTTAGCGTAAGGTTTTCCCCAACTAAAAACATTATCCTTTGAAAATCGTCCTGGGCCACAGAAACCAATGCTCTATTTCCAGTATATTAGTACTACGGGGCAAATTACCACATCCTGTCTGTGTCCAGTCCTCCAGGCGTGAACCGTCGTAATTGTGTTGTGCAACGCGTTCGTGATTATATAAGATTGCGTTTATTTTCTTTAAGATCGATTCTTACCGAAATAATGATTTGTCCGTGACCGTAACGTTATCTGTCTTGCGTATGTGTGTTTAACAAGGTGTTTTTTTTTTATCCCATAACTCTAGGGTATGAATAAGACCATATCAAAGAATCAACTGGCATATAATATGAATTAGTTTTCAATTATCATGTTTTTTTTTTGTTTTAATTTTTCATACAAAATAATTCGACAAAGTCACCTTCGAAACTATGGATTTTTGGACCACATATTCTAGGACATTTTGTATTATTTTTACTTATAGAAAAACATTTAATAAAAAACACATACACACATTTAATTTAAACATTTTTTATATACCCCATAATCCTAGAGTTATGGGGTATATAAAAAACACGTTGTCTAAGAAATATGAGGTTTGTTCTTGGTTATGTAGCAGGTAGCTAATAAGCTACAAATATTCGGGAGATAATCACGTGTGTCATTTTTTTATAGGTAAAGAGTTAGTTCGTTTAGAGTTTTAGAGCCTAGTTAAAATTGGTTGTTTTCTTGTATCTAACAGATCAATTTTAACCTTAGTTCAACCACGTTTGGTAAACCGTGGTTGAACTAAGGTTAATATGTAACTGTCCTCTTACCAGTGAGAATGCTCTAAGTGCTCTATCTTTTAGTAGAGCGTTCACATGTAGATACTTCCTTATGATTGACTTAAGACCAAATCTATTTTAAAGGCCTTGTTTGGCAATAACTAGCAAAGGTAAACGAAGAGAACGTGTTTGGACATAGAAGGAACCATAAATAAGTAGGTGTCTATATTATTTATACTTACGTCATAGTAGGCAAATCCTAAAGAAATGCTTTCAGCCAAGGCACAAACATACAGTATTTTTTAAGCACGAGTAACGTGCTAGGATCACTACTTAACACGATTGGCAAATGGTTTATTTTTATATTTTCTAATCAGTCACTAGACTAGTATTTTCACCTATGAACAAGATGATTCTTCCCTGATATTATCTATTCAAAATTAATCAATTTAACTTACATAAATTCTTAAACATACTCGTACAAGTATCGTGGTATGAAATTGTAACAACTTCTTGACAAATTAGAATTTATTCGAACTTCAACAGCGGTCCCAAACTAAACACATCCTTTTGGTGACCCAAAAATTCGGACATAACATTCAAATGTCTAAGTACCTTGTTAGTCAATGTTACTATCTTCATTATCTACAGCTTTTTCCGCATTCGACGTTGCCCTACGTATAAGTTTCCTCCCATTTGCACCATTATTTCTCGTCGCATGCCAACCTTTTTAGGCAATACCTAGTCACTATGTGAACAGAAATTCATAGTCCACATTAGCACTTTTAGATACATTGGATCTAGAGCGCCAAACGCCAATCTAATAAGTAGGTAGGTCTTCATTAAAATTCAGGCCTCGCGTCTGTCCCCATTCAATACTGTTAACTACAAGCTTACCTTTACAATACTATAAATAAACTGCACAAGTCATAAAAGTAGTGTTTTAAAAGAAAAACAATGCTAGAAGCGTTTCAAGACTGTTGACTTTTCAAGTAATAAAGTTGAGTGTTTCAGGAATCGCTGTGATATCGATTTGATATACCTAGGTATCGAGTGGAAACAGTAATAACTGTGAAACCGTCATTCTATTGTTTTTATTGAGAAAACAAACCATGATGTGGCGATAGCTAATATACTTAAGTGTTTTGCCATAGTTGATAGCTTTGACATGCTATAAGTATGATAAAACGTTGATGGAAAACACCGTGAGGAAACCGGCATGTCATAGAACCAAAAATTTAAAGACTTATTTGACATAACACCAATAAGACCATGGATGTGTTGGATCCCTCTCATAGACAAGAGGCCTGTGTGCCAGCAGTGAGAACTTTATAGGCTGAATATTAAGAATGATTATAGGTATAATAATAAAAATGTTAATATTTTTATCAATCAGTTTTTTTTTTAATAAACGTGCCCCACCCTACGAATTTCTCCTGTATTGTGGGTGCGTTTACAAACATTCAAACTCACATACACAAACAGCCAGACCCGGAACAACTACTTATGTAGGTCATAGAAATATTTTTTCCGTGCGGGAATCGAACCCGCGAAACGCAGCGCAGCAGTCAATCGCTTAACCACTGCGCCAACCGTACCGTCATAATGATGTATGTCAGAATGATGGATCGATCCTTTGTAAAATGCTAATTATCATCCAACAGCTTGTTATAGCAGATACTATAATCTCAATCAAGTGTGGTTCAGTCTAGCTAGAACTAGCAGTAGAGTAAAATGATAGCATTTGCTGTGCAGGTCTTTTACAAGCAAAATTGCTCGCTTAGATATTGCATTCAAACGGATAACGACTGCAATCATAGCGCAGCTCGCAGGAAACAGATCCTTTATCTGCACTAGCATAGGTAATGCTATACCTACAGGCTATTTATACAGTATGTTAACTAACAGAGGGCGTTCCCGTTAACCCGCAATAGTATAGCATCCATACATGCTAAAAAAAATATTAGGTACCATTCGAAAATAAAGTGTTTTTATTAGCATGTTATTTTTTTTAGCATGTATGGATGCTATACTATTGCGGGTTAACGGGAACGCCCTCTGTTAGTTAACATACTGTATGTATAATACGATGTGTATATACATATATATATGTATCTATAGTAGGATTGGTTATGTGTGAATGGGTATTATGTATGTATCTTTCTGAGATCACATTTATGTAGTAGGAAGTCAACTATTTGGAGAAAAGTCCAGCTAGGTGACACCTTTTTACAAGCTTTTATTTATTATAACTTGTTTCATTCCTATTAAAATGCACTAACTTATTGTGTCCTACTACTTACCTTGTACAGACGCCAGCACATCAAGCTACCCGAAACTGTCAAATTTTCGCAATCAACTTTGAACCTTATGCTTTAGCGATAAAGTTGAAAATCTATCAAAGAAATTTGACAGATTGTAGTAGGTTGATGTGCTGGCGGCTGTACCTAACGTTTCTGTAATCAATCAGACTTACGTTTTACGTTTTCTTACTTAATCTTCACGCTTATTTTGAAATAAGTAAATCGATATTGTACTGCGTGCATTCCAAGGGTTTGTTCGCAGCCACAGCTGAGTATAGTCCTCTTACCTTTTTGTGCTGTTCTATTCGAGTCTTTGAACTATCTTGTATTACTCTGCCAACATGATTCTATGGCATCATGTTTTACGTGTTTTATGTATGGTTACGTTTTGTTAAGTCATTTGATAAGACATGAATCATGGACAATTGAGAACACATAACAATAGGAACGGTAAGATTACTCTGAACTTTTTATGAACAGTAGGTAACTGAGCGCTAGAGAAAAAAAGATATTCATAGCACCTCTAACCTCTTGAGGTCAAGTCAAGGAGGACTACTAGGAAGGAGGTAGGTAGTCATACATAATAATTATTATAGTCAGCCAGTATCCGTATTAGATTCCATCTTATAAGCCTGCTTCGGCCCATCGTTGAAAAGGAGCCCTGCTCACGCACAACCACATAATCCGGATGCTTGTCGTCCTCCAGGGATCCTCCAGTATCTACCCCTGCACATCTAATATAATTGCTCTATGAAATGTTTCTTAACCATTAGCGATCGAATAATTATGTACTACATAACATGCCTGATTTTAACACATTTGTTTTTCTTCAAGGCCTTCGTGAGACGGTGTGCAAACTCAATGCTAGTTTGCACTTCACGTTGGCGCCCTAACATAATAAGGCTCACGGAAACACCGTCAATCAACTTGTCTATTAATTATCTTTTATTAGGAGACATCATTATCAGATAAGCTTAGTATCACGTATCGGTATTATCACGGCGTGGCGCGAAGCATCATGCACAGACGCTGCGCCTTCCACGCGTGATCGCTCCGTGATAGATTATATCAATATCGTCTAACGCATGTTTGATCGTAACATGGTATCTTAATCTGGAATTAACAGCTTTATCGGAACATACTCTTTTTAATTAGTCAAGATTTTTTTGTTGTACCTATCACTTGATTACAGAAGTTTCTTTACAACTAGGTTTACTATTTTACTTTTGCCTTTGCACTAATTTACCATCAGTGACAGCATAAACTTAGAAATGTCCCATGATCCCAAGATCCCATGGAAGTGTGCTTGGCCACAAGGGTGTTGTTAACATAGGTGCCCTTCCACAACCCACTCAAACATACGTTATCACCGACATCATCGCCACCATTATCATCGACCTAGGTTAAGCTGCAGCTGGGCTCTTTTTCTGCGTTCGTCGATTGGATGTGTGCCGTGTGGTAGAAGTTGTGCAAAAATGAATAAGTACCTAAAAATCGCTTGCAAAATCGTCTGATGTAAAAGATAACGAATTATATCCGTGTGTCTGACTTTGATTACGATAAATGATAACCGATGACTAGGTAAGTAGACGATTTTCCAGACACTACCGATATTTAGTACCTATCAGTTTTGTCTAAATTTGACTCACAGGCCATAAGCCTTAAACAAATATAAAACCTTCTTAGGTACCTACCTACATAAGACTATCCACACAGGGTTATTGGTAAAACATTAACAACCTCTTAAGAGGTCATTGTACTCATCATTATGAACAACTCTTATTATGAGATCAAACCTGAAATCGCGAAAAAAAAATCAGCTGTTTCCTCTACATTTATGTACTTACGTATAAATCGTCAAAATGTAGGGAACAGCAGATTTTTTTTTGTCGCTTGATTTGCTGGCGTCTGTACACTTTCAGGGCTTGTTTCCATATCAATACTACACGAAATCATTATCCAACCTTGAAACGCAGAGGGCGTTTAGGCAACAAATCGCTGCAGTATAAAATAATATCTACATAGCGTGTTGTTATTTTTTAACAACTACAACAGAAGGTCATATTAATTACTATCAAATGATGGTGTTACATAAACACTTCACTATTGTTTTGTCATGTTTATTGAGACACATGCAGCCATGCATAGATCGTATTTCAGTAAAGTAATTTGAGCAATTTTCTTGAAGGTGTTTTCTATTATACAACATACTCCGGAATTAACGCACACTACCAGACACTCCATTATAGTATTATGTTATAACCATAAAACATAAACTGAATATTTGGTATCATGTATAAAACATTGTTTATTTATTAAATTAGTTAAGTATTAACTACAGGACCTAAACGCAAAAAACGCAAGTTTTATAATGCCTAAAAGTATATCATCGACTACAATAAATAAAATCGTCGTTGCGCGTGCAAAAGCCGCTATTATACACATTTTAAAGTTTGAGGTTTGTTTTTGAAATAATAATTTCGTAACCTGTACCTATTTATGAAAATTCACGAAAAGGACTTTTTTGAATAATTTACAAAAAAAAGTTGCGGCATTGGTAACCTGATAACCTGACCTAAACATTATTCAGGGAAAAAAGGCTAAAATAGCAATTGATAAATGCGAACACTTTATCCTATCGTTTCGCGTGACAACACACATAACATAGCAATTATTTTAAAAAAAAGTAGGCAGTTACTCGTTAATATTTTCCTGGATAGGGGAAATCCCATTGACCTCGCCTCTTCTTGGTCGCGTACCTACCTACTTCATTAAACTTTACTGAAGGTCGTGTCCTTGAAAGGCCTTCGTGGCATTCGTGACCTCACCTACATCATTCTAATATTTGTATTTTTTTCTCTCCAGAATAATGTCTCGCAGAAAATTGCTGATCGGCGGCGCGGCGGGCGTCGCGGGCGCAGCCCTGACCGCGTGGGCCGTAGCAGCTGATGACTCACCAGTGGTACGTAGCGAGGAAACCCGGCATTATCTGGTCCCCCAGATAACGCAATACAGCTTTTCCTTTTGCCAATTTTAATATCAGGCATGTGTAGCGACCGACAAATTCCTTATTTGGTGATAAGATACTAGACAGCTATTTTTGGGTGCTTTGATAACGTTTTTGTCCTTGGAGCTAACAAGTTCCTACTGTAAACTAATTTAATTGAAACAAAATCAATTATCAACTCGTTCAAAATCATTCATTACAAGGTACATTCTGGACCTTGAGACCACGAACTGAGTCGCAGGGTCTACTGATTTCCTTGTGCAATAAAATAGTTTTTTCGTCTGAATCTCTAAGGTCGCATTTCACCAAACTATTATACATAGAGTAAGTCTTATACTGAGAATAAATTTAGATTTTTTTACAGTTTTTCCATATTAGAACTGTCAGATGTCAATTTTATTCCACAGATAAAAGTCATATGACTGGTAAAATCAGCCCTAAGAAGTATAATCTGGCAAAATTATTCTTCTTAGGGCTTCTTAGAGAATCTAGCCTTAACATGACCTTAGCCGTATTTCAAAAACTTTAAAAGCAACAGAAAAGAGTAAAATAACATAACTTCACGCCTGCTGTATTTCCCGAAGGGTAAGTCAGAGTGTGTCTATAGTAGAGAGTACACCCACATTTCGAATATCGCCCCATTACGAATTTCTCCTGTAGATACTGTGGGTGCGTTTACAAACATATAAACTCACATACACAAACAGCCAGACCCGGAACAACTACTTGTAGGTCATACAAATATTTGTTCTCGCTTAGGGTAAGGTTAGCCAGAAATTAAAGGGGTTTGAAGATTTTTATAAGGAGCCAGATGGCCCTGTATGGAGATGGATTGACGTTCAAAGTTGATGATTGAGTCACGTGATCAACGGGTTTGGTCTTTTTACGTTTTCTATGTGCATTGATAGGTAATAGGTAATACGGGCTGGTGTCCGCAACTCCACGTCAATGCGCGTATTTTGCTTACGGGTGGGAAAATCGATCATTCGATCCACCCCAGCTCCTCGAGGAAGGCCAGCAACGCCTTGATGTTACTGACCGTCTAATGTAGGGTACCTGGGTTACCGAAGTACTTTGCCCTGTACGTGGCGACCACCGGGCAGTTTAGAAGCACATGTGCCGCTGTCTGTCTAGTCGTCCTCCATGCACGCCCAACACAGCGGACTGTCTGTCACTCCTATGACAAAGAGGTCTTTATTGAATGACCCGTGGCCAGTTAAAGCTGCAGTAACTATACGCAGCTTTTGTTTAGGTAGACGGAGAACCTGTTTCGTGAGGCAGCCGTCCAATGTGCATTGATGTCAGCTATCTATTTATATAGGTCTCATGCGTGGCCGCCATTTTCAAATAAGGCGACAGTAGGTACCTATGTCACGGATATTCAAAGCCCTTTAATATGTACCTTTCTGTCCACAGGAATGGTACAGACCTTCAACGGTAAAAGCCACAACAGCACGTAAGAAGCGGCCTCTGCCGACGCGCGACCATCAGGTGGCTTCCTTACAAGCAGGACACACCTTCGACATCCTCATCGTAGGTGGAGGTGCCACTGGTGTGGGATGCGCACTGGATGCGTGTACAAGAGGTAAGCTACTATGACCTTTATTTACTACTAGATAAGATCGTTAGAAACGACCAAGCTTCACACGTACCTGTAGATTATTCACCTTGCACCCATTTATGACATCCGGGTCGAAGGAGGAGGGTCTCCAATGATTGGGATCAAGGCATCTCTGTGTGCGGTGGATTGGATATAAATGGGCTACCTTCTCTTTTTTCATAAACTGTTTTATGAGTGATACTGCGGAAGTTGGAATGTAGTTTGATTTTAGTTTCGATTTATGGACTTAGGTACTAATAAACGTATTATATCAGATGAATAGTTACACACCGATTTCTTTCTTTCAGCCGTTAGTGATTTGACTTTCGAATGAAGAAGGCAAAGCGTAACTATACAGACGCTATACAACGTTTATTAGTAAGGGGTATTTTTTCTGTGTGGGAAATCATCAAATGACCCCTCCCGCTCTAGGTGGAGCGGAAGGGAGTGTCAGAATCTTACTGACTAAAACCCACCCGATCACAATCAGATTGGATGGACCAATTGATTGCCATATCAAGACATCCACTACGTTTTATGAGATAGGTCGTTAAGCTGAGTATAATATGCCGCAGATGGACAGATAAAGATCTTTGTTATTGTTTACTAAAGTAATAGTCACGTGCACGATAGAGCATAGATAGAGTTAGAGTCTATTCAAACCTGTTTCAAATCAATATTATATCAATAAACAAATATCAACTTTATTTTAATGGCAATTAAGTTGATTTCAGAGTGACTAGCACTATTGAAAAAGTTATAAAAATGTTTGAAGTTGTAGCGTAAACTAAACTTTATTATATAGGATTTAAAGTTATTTTTCCATGAACTCATATTTGTTTACATTTTTGGCAAATAAATCACGAATGCCTAAGTATAAACGTCTTTTTTACGGTAATAGAGTCGAAATCAAACGATTGACAATTAAATTAAAAAAAAACGTTATTAATGTCTGAGTATTCAGAATCATAGTATCCAAACATTTGCTTCTACATTGAAGAGAAACGGGCTCTAGGTTTATTAAGAGAACCAATTAAATTGTACAACCTTACAGCCTATCTAACCATCTTCCACATTTCAGGTCTCCGCACAGCCCTGGTCGAAGCTGATGACTTCGCCAGCGGCACATCAAGTCGTAGCACAAAGCTGATCCACGGAGGAGTGCGGTACCTTCAGAAGGCCATCATGCAACTGGACTATGACCAGTACAAGATGGTGAAGGAGGCTTTGCATGAGCGAGCGAATATGTTGGAGGTTGCGCCACATTTGACACGACCCCTGCCTATATTGTTGCCTGTTTATAAGTGAGTTGGTACTACGCCAGCACATCAAGCTACCCGAAACTGTCAAATTTTTCCAATCAACTTTGAACCTTATGCTTTAGCGATAAAGTTGAAAATCTATTAAAAAAAATTGACAATTTGTAGTAGCTTGATGTGCTGGCTTCTGTACATATTCTAGCAAAAAATGTTTTCTTTATAGTTTACCTATGTTGTCCCACTTCAGGGCAAAGGTCTGCTCCATATTTTTCCAGTTCTCTTTGTCTTCTCCGCTCTCAATCTAATAAGAACGAGTCCAGGTCGTCGATTTCCGCCTTCAGGCACCCTTTGTGCGACGTTCCTGACCCAACTGTCCTCGTGCATCCTATAAATTAATTATTAAATAAAAAATAGTATTAATAGTAGCAAATGGTAAGGCTGAGCGCGGGGCCCCAGTCGACGCGTTAGGAAAAGTGTTACTGGGTTTTTCCATTAGGGTTCTCAGTAACTACCCGACGTTTGAGCCTGGTTAATGACTCGTTTCTATTAATGCTTAACTGTCAATATGTGGGTGTACAAGTATGTATAGTTAAGTAGAGAGAGCTACAGCTGTGACTATTCTTTCGGGTAATATAAGCCCACGAGGTAATTGCGTAAAACATTAACAGTAGGAACTAGGAGTGGCTCTTATTTTGTTAGTTCAATCATAATATACAGGGTGGAAACTTTCAGCGAGGCAGTAAGGGGAAGTACCTTATCCGTTGCAGCTACGCGAAAATGGTCTTAGGAGACTATCCATAATTTTTTATGGAATTTTGATCCCCATTCACAGATTTTTAGAAAAAATTACAGTTAGCAAGAAAATAGCCATTTTACACAAAAACATTTTTTTATGCCAATCGATCCTGTTTCTAATACTGATCAAAAACTTCTATGGGACCAACCATCGTTGGAGTACTCAAAAAGTCACAAATTGCAGAAAACTTTTCCCTTACATTTAAGGTACTTCCCCTTACTGCCCCGCTGAAAGTTTCCACCCTGTATTATGTTCATTGCGTTATTTACGCTGTTGAGCAGACAAATGTTACGAACATTGAAGCAATGGATTATCAATAACCTTCAAAATTATTTTGATTCCAATTGATAGTGTGTTACACAAAATTAGGGTGCCGTTGTTATGGTATAGACGCCAGCAGATCAAGCTGTCAAATTTCTTTAATAGATTTTCAACTTTATCTTTAAAGCATAAGGTTCAAAGTTGATTGTAAAAATTTGACAGTTTCGGGTAGCTTGATGTGCTGGCGTCTGTACCTTTGATATATTTTCAGGCCTGGCCAAGTTGTAAGCCAAAAACGGTGACTTGTGCGTACTAAATGTGCCTGCAACATTATTGTTCCATTCACGATGTTCTCGACAAATCTACTTTCTCATATTGTGTCGATAAAAATACAGACAAGGCTTTTGACCCGACGATGCTATTCGTATAGCGCCACGATATACATGCGTGGATATTATAATGTCGTTTGAATAACTTGGCATTGTATTGTGCATGATTATAGACTCACCTCTGATTCACCGTATTTGTGGTTTGCTTTGTTTACAATCAACACTGGCAGTCATCTGTTTACCATCGTATGAGCCAAAATTCCAATGCATACGTAGGGCTCTCCCATAAAATTTTATAATTTTAAACTTTGTCTCTGTCACCTCTGACCTAGACTAGAGTCAAGAGCAAGCCCGTTTCAAATAAAAAAACTGTTTTGAACCATTTGCATTCCACGTTCGCATCTTTTGAGCAGGATTTACGAAGAAGATGGATAAATCCGCAACGCAGAGAACAGTGTTGCTATAAATTGTTATTACGCCAATTGAGAGCAGTGGTGGCCCAGTGGTAACGTCCGCGACTTACGAGTTGTAAGTCGTAGGTTCATGTAATCATCGGGGTGACATATTCTGTATAGAAAAAACCCTGTAAATAAATAAAGATTAAAAAAAAAAGGTCGTAGGTTCGAACCCAGACAGGCGTTATACTTTGTGTAAATTATTTCATCACCATTGCTCTCAAAACGGTGAAGGAAAACATCGTGAGGAAACCGGCTATGTCTTAGAACCAAAGATTCGAAGACATGTGACATCTACCAACCCGCACTGGGCCCGCGTTGTGGATTACGGCCCACTCCCTCTCACTGAGAGGAGGCCTGTGTCCCAGCAGTGGGAACAATATAGGCTGATGATGATGATGATGAAACGCCAATTAGCAAGTCAATGAACCCCCATTAAGGGTCTAAACAGACAGACTGCATTTGAACTGCATGTCAGCTGCAACATCGCAGTTTGGATGCAGTTGAAATAACTAGGTTTCGAAGCAGTTAAGTCAACTGCATCCGAACTGCGATGTCGCAACTAAAATGCAGTGTCTGTTTAGACCCTAAGTGATGTCCCTAGTTTTTACTCTACTAGTTTTAAATTCTGCTTCTACTTCTTTATCTATCCGAGTCGATGGTCTTAACAAGGCGTACCTATCGTAATACCCAGTAAATAGGTTGTGGATGTCAGATAGGCAGTCGCTCTATGTATAATACTGGTACTCAGCTGGATCCGGTTAGAATGGAAGCCGACCCTAACAAACTTAGTTGGGAAAAGGCTAGGCAGAAGATGATGGTACTTTTTAGATTAGTTTATTAGATCCTTAAATATTTATCCATACAAATATTATAAATGCGAAAGTGTGTCTGTCTGTATGTCTGTTACTTCTTCACGCTTAAACCGCTGCACCGATTTAGATGAAATTTGGTATAAAGATAGTTTGAGTCTCGGGTAAGGACATATGATAGTTTTTATCCCGATATTCCCCCGGGATCAAAAAGTATGCGAGTGAAACCGCGGGGCGCTGCTAGTCTATCTAATAAACGCCATTTCACCTTTCACCTCTGCTATACTGAACCCTCACTCATCTAGAATCTTCCTCAATTCCCAGATGGTGGCAAGTCCCATACTACTGGTTCGGTATCAAGATGTACGACGTGGTGGCGGGCGACAGGAACGTCAAGAGTTCTTACTACTTATCAAAGAAGAACACTCTCGAATTGTTCCCTATGTTGAAGTCCGACAACCTTTGTGGAGGCATCGTGTATTATGATGGTAAGTCTCAGCTCATCGATTATCTAGCTTAGTTTATACAGAAAACCGTGTATTTTTTTTAGTAAAGAATTTCTGTCATCGGACTAGTATTTTCAGAGATTACCATACAAATCCCTCGTTTTGGGATTTATTTATAAACGTTGCTTAAGGGGGAAGCGCTAAGGTAGCCCGCGAACTTCAAATTTTCTTAAATTTTTTGCAATTTGCTGGTCAGTATTAAGTTGTACGTCGATCAAAATATGATTGGCGGCCATAACAATTATGTATTTACAGAATTATAATCATTAAAGTCATCAACACAACTCTCTAAGACCACGGTTACGTGGTCTTAGAGAGTTGTGTTGATGACTTACTGTTAACTGTTTCATGAAATCATCATTCTTTGGAGTTATCCAAAGAATGATGATTTCATGAAACAGTTATTCTTTGTTACGTGGTCTTAGAAATTTGTGTTGGTGACTTTAATGATTATAATTCTGTAAATACATATTTCTTACGGCCGCAATTCATATATTATAAACGTACAGCTTAATACTGACCAGCAATTCCAAAAAACCTAAAAAAATTTGAATTTCGCCGGCTACCCTGGCGCTTTCGCCTTAAAGTTAAGTAATAATTAGCGACTGTTTAACCATACATTTCTGACGTTTAACGTCTCTTAAAGGCTCCTACAAACAGGCGCGACACGCGATATAATCACGCGCGACAAAAAGGCACCGCCCGTTGCGCGACTTACGATGCCTTAGTGTCGCGCGCGATTTTATCGCGTGTCGCGCCTGTTTGAAGGAACCTTAATTTCAAGCAACGTTTATGAATAAAACGGCTTATCGCTTTTTAAGTCCATCGGTACGTTTAAATTTTTCTCGGCAAAGGCTGGAGGGTATTTTTAACTGAAGACAGAAAAACTGAATAATTTAGAAAAGGCGTCCCTTTATTTGTAAAACTTAACCTATTTGAATATTATCTGCCGACTACGGTAGGTACGACTGCCTTCGAGTATTATACCTACTGCTGAGATAAATTATATAACACTAGCTTCCGCCCGCGGCTTTGCACGCGTGGTATGTCGATAAAAACTATCCTATGTCCTTCCCCCGGATGTAATCTATCTCTCTGCCAAATTTTATCGAAATCCGTTCAGTGGTTTAGGCGTGAAAAGGTAGCATACAAACAGATAGAGTTACTTTCGAATTTGTAATATTAGTATGGATAGCCATATAATTAAACTCAGCGGTAGGTACTGTTATAATAAATCAACTAGTTACACAGTAAACAAGGAAGTATATTTATTATAATTATCTTTGCGGCTTGACTTATATATCACGTTGAAGATTAAAACGACTTAAAATAGCTTTAGCAGTTTCAAATGTAAATAGTCTTACGAAGTCAATTAGAATGTTCCATCAAGTGCAAGGCATATATTAGATGATAAATATTAAATTGAAGGTGAATAAATTTTCCAGCTATAATAATTAATTGTTATAATTTAATAATTAAATGATTAATTAGAGGACAACTAGATAATTATAGCTCTTTAAATAATGATCAAAGCCTATCTCTCGAAATTTGTGCTACACTTTAGCGAAGTCTAATATAACGCTACTAATATTATAAACGCGAAAGTAAGTTTGTTTGTTTCCTTTTCACGCATAAACCACCTGCCTTGCACCACATCCACAAATCGCTAATTTAAATAATGTTTATCGTTTAACGTTAAACATATTTAAATTATTGATCCGTTTCTGTCAATCGTTTAAAGATAACAGAGACCGAACGATGTTTTAAATATATTTACCGCTGAGTGCATTTTGTGATGCTTGGTGCAAGTGGGCCTAAGTCAGCGGGTCTGAAATGGTACTTCAATCCAATATTTTTTACCGCCAGGCCAACAAGACGACGCGCGTATGAATCTAGCGATAGCGTTGACCGCAGCCCGCCATGGCGCCACCATCGCCAACCACGTCAGTGTCACCAAGCTGTACAAGACGTCTGGCAAGCTCAGCGGGGCTAGGCTAAAGGTAGCTACTACAATATGGCTATTAATTAGATACATGAAGGGATAAGATAGAAAGGTATAGTTCCTTTTTAAAGCTTATATAACACTGAGCTATAATGAGCACATTTGTAAAACTGCTTGGTCACCGCAATATTTTTGCCATTTAATTCAAACTTAAAGCTGCGTATGCGCAAGCAGTCAATATTTTTCATTATTAGTACAACTTTACGAAATGGAAGAATGCAGAATGAAAAAATAATCACATGAGCACTCGGCTACGCCACCTACATCCTCTATAAACTCGTGGTTTTAACAATACAGACACCTACAAAGCAGAAGAGATTAAGACAGTATTCTAACTTTCAAAATGTCCCCAGGATGAGCTGAGCGGCAAGGAATGGGACATCAAAGCCAAGTGCATCATCAACGCGACCGGTCCATTCACAGACAGCATCCGCAAGATGGATGACTCCACCGTCAAGGACATCTGCTGTCCCTCGTCCGGAGTACATATCGTGTTGCCTGGATATTACAGGTAAGATACCAAATATTATCATCGTTGGTATATCCTGTGTCAATCAACTCCGCCTATCGCAGCCCACAGCTGGGCATAGGCGTCTCCCAAGCTGTGCCAGAACACCCTATCCTCCGCCGTCCGCATCTAGTCTGTCCCAGGCGCCTTTTCAAGGTCGTCGGACCTTATCCTGTGTAGACGTAGATTCATCTTGACTAAATGATTTGTCATTTTGACTTGACTTTGAGCAGATGTTATATTAGCAATATAGCAGGAAAAATTGTTCGAATCTATTTATTAAGAACCCCGAAGTGACATTTTCTACATCTATTATTTTTTTATTTATTATTAAGGTAAGTAAACTAATAGCTTTTATGTATAATTTATCTTAAGTACTATAGATAACAATAGTCTCGATCTTACACAGTCGCCAATTTATAGGTTTACCAGCAATCTCAAGAAATAAGTGATCACATAATAATAACAAAATTAAATACTAGAACTTAAAAATTATCGCAAAATCTTCATAAACTTAAGATTAATAATAAAAAGTAAAATAAAAAGACGAACAACATTGCAATTTTGCCCACTTATAACTAAGACTAAATAATATAAATGAGATCATAATGGAAAGTATAGCTTCTAAAAACAAATGATTTTTTCTTATATTAATGTTATTGCGTTTTCCACGTTTTATAGATATCACTTAAAATATTTTGAGATATAAATATTTCTAGTATTAAAATACGTTACGACACAATACCATAGTCTTATTATGTACACTGCGATAACAAGAGGTGTCTGTAGTTCCGTCGTGTTTGTTACAACACTGAAGGGCGGTAATGAGGTGAACTATTAATAGTCAAGGCTATTTCACGGTAACGATGGACGAGATACTATTTTAAAACTAACATAATAATAGGTTTTTGCGATAATGAAAACGCTTCCCGGAACTGAACCTAGAAAGGAAAGAAAACTTGAAAATACAAGTTTTCCCAAAGACAGATATTTATTTTTACTCAAATCTACATTGTCGATGACTGAGATCCGAAAGATAGTCTTGTTCCTAGATTTCAACTAGCTAGTAATCGTAGATTTTTCTATGTTGCCCCGATAGTTTATCTGCATAGCCCAGCATAGTTATTCACAACAATGCGACGGGTGGTCGTACCGAAAATCAAATTTTCAATTACTGAGTTGCCATGTCCCCCACATCAAATAGCAGTCGGACGGACGAATGGCGGTCGTCTATTTAATTTAAACTGATAACATTTCCGTGTTTTCGATTTGTGAACGGCCCTTTTGATTTTCCATTGATTGATGTTCGATTCGGCACTGAAACGTATCAAATGTTTGTGACTAGCTAGCTATGCTGGACTAAAAAATTCACCATGTGCGTTCAGAAAGTAACACAGCCAAGCAAAATTCCAATTTGTCGTCTTTAGGTAGAAGTACACAGCCAAGCAAAATTCCAATCTGTCGTCTTTAGGTGAAGGCGGTAAAACCTTTCTATGAAGATACCTACTATCGAGCAAGGTAGCTAGCTACACGAAGTATATTGGGGACTGCGAACTGTTCCGGTACTTTGAGAGGCAAGGGAGGAAAAACATACTTTATTACATGGGCTATGGGCGCTAGTAATTAATATACAGGATTATTGGTAAAACATTAACAACCTCTTAAGAGGTCATTGTACTCATCATTATGAACGACTTTTACTATGTTAAAACTACACTGCTGCATTACTTCAGAAACTGGAGGCAATTGGAATTAGAGGCATAGTGCTTCAGTGGATATCGACATACTTAAATAACAGACGACAGCGGGTTACCATTACAAAAGTGGATAGAAATAACGACAAGACACTCATCCGAGCTCAAGTTCAACACATATGGCGTCCCACAAGGAATTGTGCTAGGCCCAATTTTATTCCTTTTATACATACATTCTATAACTAATATAACCAACCAGTATTATTGTAACAACTGATACGAAAAATAATACAATTGACGATCACGAGACTGATATTAATAACACTATTGAAAGACTAATTGAATATCTAAATAGAAATAATTTATCAATAAATCTTAAAAAATTAGTTTATACACATACAATTTAATAAATCTAATAATGCTAAATACAATGTTAAATTGAATATACATAAAATTGATGAAGTGACGCAAACTAAATTTGTAGGCATAACTTTGGATCAAGACATAAAGTGGAAAGCACACATATATAAGTTCGTATATGCACTTAAAACAGTCAGAAATATAACAAACGTAAAATCGGCAATAATGTCCTACCATGCATACGTTGAATCTGTGCTCCGCTATCGCTTGATAATTTGGGGTAATAGCACAGATAAAATATAGCATTTATTGCGCAAAAAAAATGTATAAACGGGCTTCGACCTGATGAATCCTGTACGTCGATATTTAAAAAACTTGGCGTGTTGCCGCTACCGTCTCTCTACAGATATGAAACATGTATGTTTATGAGGAAGCGTAAGGAATTATTTAGCAATGCAGATGATTCATATCCTCGTAACCGACGAGACCCCCACAGGCTCGTATTGGATATCCTTCCGAGACCAGCTAAATATAATAAAAGTTGTATATATCTACATATGTGTGTAGGTATATATAATTAATCGCAAGGCCTTAAATATGAGATTATTCAAAAATAAATTGTATGAATGGGTGTGTAGTCATAGTTTTTATAGTGTCAACGACTTCTTTGACAACAAAATGTTAAATACATATGCTTGTGAAAATTTGTACGCTTATATCTGTTAAGCAAAAACATGTATGCTCTTATTATTTTTTACTTTTACCATCTTTTTATACCAAGTTTTTAAGCAAATAAATAAATATAAAAAAAATCAGTTGTTCCCTATATTTTAAGAAATGGAAAAAGAATGAATAAAAGATGAATAAGAAGTGGAAATAAATAATTATTATTATTTTGACGAGTTATACAAACATAAATGTAGGGAACAGCTGATTTTTTTTTTTCGCGATTTCAGGTTTGTTCCCATAGTAAAAGTTGTTCATAATGATGAGTACGATGACCTCTTAAGAGGTTGTTGGTGTTTTACCAATAACCCTCTATAAGTCAATGTTCTATGACCATACTTTCCAACAACGGTTTACAATCTGTAACATAGATTAAGATTATAATTATATATTTCCAGTCCGGAACACATGGGTCTCCTGGACCCTGCCACATCAGATGGCCGTGTCATCTTCTTCCTACCATGGCTGAAGGGAACCATCGCCGGCACCACCGACCTTCCTTGCAAGGTCACACACAACCCTAAGCCGACAGAAGACGAGATCATATTCATTCTTACCGAGGTTAAGAACTATTTGAACCCGGATGTTGAAGGTTTGTATTGAATACAAATATAGTAACTGATTTAGGTACTTAGATTTGAGTATTTTCAGGAATTTATGTCTGCTCTTAGTGCGTTATGTTACTTTTTTTAAGAAACTCTTACGTAAAACTTTTAAGTATAATTCATATGAAATTTCAGATTTAAATGCTGTCTTCGTTCGAAAGAGTAGTGTTGCTGTAATATCGATATCGATAACATGCCAAAAGTTTCCTTTAAAAAGGCAGAAGAGTTCTACATTAAGGACTAAAGAAAGATAACAATTCAAAATCGGAATATATCAGATCAGAACAAGTTGTCTATAGTCCATTTCGATTTATAAGTTAAACACATTTTCTTTTTTAATTTCTCTATTTGGTAGTAAGACAGAATTAAATGCAACCAGCGTTATCACCTTCATAGAAAGGTAGACAGCTTGTCAAGTCCGAACCTATATTTAAGTAATTTTTGACAAAAAAAAAATAGTTACGTCTTTTCACCGTAAAACGGCAGAACAGTCTATGTATAATATCCTCTTACAAAATTCCAGTACGTCGCGGCGACGTGCTCTCGGCATGGTCAGGCATTCGACCACTAGTGTCAGACCCGAACAAGCCCGACACGCAGTCCCTCGCACGCAACCACATCGTGCACGTGTCGCCCTCCGGCCTCGTCACCATCGCCGGCGGCAAGTGGACCACGTACAGATCCATGGCTGCTGAGACCATTGACGCTTGTATTGAGAGTGAGTAGAACCACACAACAGGACAACCTCCTACGCGGTAATGAGGGTTTTCGTGAAAATTTCCGACACCAGTTGGCACCACTGTGACAAGAGGTCTTCCAATATAAAATATATGATGACGATCATCATTCGATTCATTCATTCGTTCATCATTCCGTCATGACTAAAGAAAATAATTATAGGCTCTTTGACAGATGCCTGGACCTGACGTGTCAGTGCTGCCACCTAGCGAACGTCATTTCAGAAAACCCTCATTGCGTAAGACACAAACAGTAACAATGTGTACGTTACCCCAGCAAGAAAGTGTCTCCTAGAGTTATAGGAGTAGAACGTATAATATGTGCCCTATCTGCTGTAAATGTGCCCCCAAATAAAAAATGTGTGCCCCCTGTCGTTTTGGAAAAAAACGGAAAAAACGATTCCTGCTGGGGTAACGTTTTTCTAGCAGGAAAATTCTAAACGAATGATCGGAGAGAGAAAAATTGTGCATGGCCAGAGAGCTTATATGTGTGCCCTAATGTGCCCCCAAAAAAAAAATCTGTGCCCCTTCAGGTTTTCGAGATATTGCATTTCCTGCTGGAGTAACGTTTTGATGAATCGTATATCTCTACAACCATTGCATGTGCCCCTGTAGAGTAAACATACACGAGTAGCTCTTAATGTGTGCCCCTTAGTGCCCCAATTAGTTTTAAGAAAATATTTATAGTTTTCAAGTTATAGCGGTTTTATGAAAACCCGAAAAAACATCGCAGCGCCTAAATTAGACAAGAAACAAGTTCGCTGAAAACTGTATTCGGTCCTTCTTGACGCTAATAATAACCATACAAAGTTTCAAAACTATTCATGCATGCGTTTTTGCTAAAAGTCAAAACGATGGTGTCCTAACTTTGACGGCAAAATACAAGGAACCGGCTCAATCCGAAATGTGTAGGTGTAAACCAAAATCATGTGCCTTTAGTCAAAAATATATGGTGAAAATATTCAGCTTGGAATGTTTCGCATTAAGTAAATATTAACAAATAACCAAAATATGTAAGCAACGGCTGGTTATCCGACCAAATTTGAATGACTACTAAAAAGCGACGGATTCATACATATCGATGACCTTCTTTATTGGACGTATTATACCTAAGCTGTTGTCCGTACAGTCGCGTTCAAAAGTTTTGGGGGCTAATCAAAAAATATATTAAATGCACCTTGTGACTATAATAAATGAAACCGCTTGTTGATGTGGAAATTATTATTTTTATTCCCTTAATTTTAATTCTTAAAGTAATTATTGCTTCAAATCACAGATCAAAGAAATTATTTGCACGTTGTGTAGTCATTATTATTTAAATCACAGATTAGTTATTCATCTAAGTCTAACATATAATTAGTAAATTCGCATCACAAAAAATCACAGATCAGTATTAAGTATAATATTGTGTAAAAAAATATTAAATTTTAAATCACAGATAATAATTTTCTTACGAGTAATTTGCTTATACATAGATTCAGATAAAGTGTGTTAGTATAGTAAACCGCATAAAGATATAACTGTAAACATCGAATATGCACAAATTATCTGATGGTATTTGGCTATAAATAAAAATATTTATCCCATATACCTACGTAACAACATTATCACCTGACTGTGGAATGACACTTATATATCTAAAACGCCATCAAATCAAAATTATGTGACACTACATAATCAGCTTTAATATAATCGTTAATAATTATAAATTCCTCATAGATATGTGTCGTCTTCCGGTTTTTCATCAAAAACCCAATTTTATGAAAAACCTGCGACATATACACTAAATAAAACTCTCAAAACTGTAGGTACCAAAATTTATTTGGTTAAGGTGAATGCTCCAACCAACCCGCGAAATTCAAATTTTCTTACGTTTTTTGCAATTTGCACGCCAGTGCTAGGTAGTATGTTGATTAAAATATTATTAAGAAGTATAATCATCAAAATCATCAATACAACCCTCCAAGTTCATAAAGGTGTAGTAGGGCTGAATTTTTCTCTTTTTTTTGGTTCCTACACCTTTATGAACTTGGAAGGTTGTATTGATGATTATAATTCTGTAACTACATACGTCTTACAACCGCGAATAATATTTTAATCAACATACAACCTGGCACTGGCCTGCAAATTGCAAAAAACGCAAGAAATTTTGAATTCCGCGGGCTAGTTGGAGCATTCCCCTTAATGATGAAAAACTTACAATGCGTGCCACGAAAGATGAGACTTGACACACCACGTGGTTTGACATGCGCAGTACACGATTTTAGGTATCTTTAGCGATATCTAATCTCTTTCAATAAATATATATGTACCTAATATAAAAAGACAAATACGGGCTTTTTATTTATATACAAAAAAGAGCTACCTCTTTTTAGTAGTATATAAATTACTGGATGTATTTTAATGAAATTTAGAATCGAGAAGATAGCTTACCTTGGAATAGCACTTAGGCTACTATTTATAATGTACTTAATCATGTGTAACGTCATAGAAACAGCTAGTAGAATATAATCCAATAACAACTTTATTTAATTACTTATTACTTTTGTAAGTCAGTGTACTCAGGCACAACACGTGTGAACCGGTTAGTGAGTAAAGTAAAGAAGGTCATCGATATGTATGAATCCGTCGCTTTTTAGTAGTCATTCAAATTTGGTCGGATAACCAGCCGTTGCTTACATATTTTGGTTATTTGTTAATATTTACTTAATGCGAAACATTCCAAGCTGAATATTTTCACCATATATTTTTGACTAAAGGCACATGATTTTGGTTTACACCTACACATTTCGGATTGAGCCGGTTCCTTGTATTTTGCCGTCAAAGTTAGGACACCATCGTTTTGACTTTTAGCAAAAACGCATGCATGAATAGTTTTGAAACTTTGTATGGTTATTATTAGCGTCAAGAAGGACCGAATACAGTTTTCAGCGAATTTGTTTCTTGTCTAATTTAGGCGCTGCGATGTTTTTTCGGGTTTTCATAAAACCGCTATAACTTGAAAACTATAAATATTTTCTTAAAACTAATTGGGGCACTAAGGGGCACACATTAAGAGCTACTCGTGTATGTTTACTCTACAGGGGCACATGCAATGGTTGTAGAGATATACGATTCATCAAAACGTTACTCCAGCAGGAAATGCAATATCTCGAAAACCTGAAGGGGCACAGATTTTTTTTTTGGGGGCACATTAGGGCACACATATAAGCTCTCTGGCCATGCACAATTTTTCTCTCTCCGATCATTCGTTTAGAATTTTCCTGCTAGAAAAACGTTACCCCAGCAGGAATCGTTTTTTCCGTTTTTTTCCAAAACGACAGGGGGCACACATTTTTTATTTGGGGGCACATTTACAGCAGATAGGGCACATATTATACGTTCTACTCCTATAACTCTAGGAGACACTTTCTTGCTGGGGTAACGTACACAGTAACAATGGCTTTCATTTTGACGGTTCAACAACATTCATTGCGTTATTTACGTTGTTATGCACAAATTTTTCGAACATTGGAAGCAATAAATTGGTAATATCTGCAAAATCATTCGGATTGTATTTGAAAATGTGTTACGCCATTAGGGTGCTGGAGCCTTTGTTTAATAGATAATAGAATAGAATTCTCTTTTTTTTTTGTGCTGTATTGTTTAGTAAGTTGGGGGATACCCACCCTATTGAGTTTCTTGTTTTCTACACAGCTGCAGCAGTGCGATTCTGTAACCATCTCACCGTGAAAACTTAGATGAAGTGAGCGTGGAGTGATCTGTCAATAGTGTCAATTTCTAGCAAAAAAAAATCACTTCACCTAAGTTTTCACGGTGAGATTTTTACAGAATCCACCGGCTGCATCTTAACGGTTCCCTTTCATTGGAATTTACGCTTTGGAATGGTAAATTAACTTTTGACTATCTGACAGACTTCTCGACAGTTTACAAGAAAGTGAAATAATTATTATTGTTGGTTTTTGATTGCCCTTTTATGTTACGAATGACAAATTTTTTTTGTCAATCAACGTTTTTCACTGCCAGATCGACATTCCCAGATTTATTAGTCCCAGATTCCCAGTATATAAAGCCTAGATCATCACATTAATATTCTATATCCCACACATTTTAGGCGCGAACCTGAAGCCACTGTTCAAAGACTGTCAGACGGATGGGTTCCTAATAGAGGGCGCGCATGGCTGGACCCCGACCATGTACATTAGATTAGTACAGGACTTCGGGCTGGAGATGGAAGTGAGTACCTATTACTAGTATTATTAGAATGCGAGCTAGCTCCCACAGCATTCTGAGTGTGTTGTGTGATAGGTGGGACAGCCCCATGCTGGCTCACTGGATTCGGCTTCACACGTAGGTGTCAGTCGCTTCAATTTTGTGTTTTTACTAATATTAGGTTAAGATTTTTTACTAACAACATATTATATTATTTTTGTTATTATTGTTTTTATGGATTTTTAATCTGAAATAAATATATTATTATTACTTTAACTTTTTCACCGCCACAGTCATGTATAGATGACAAACCAAAATGTGCCCAGCACGCCACGATTCGACTACATGACAGACTGACGCCGCGGGCATGTTTTTGATTTTTTGACGTCTGGCGGTCAAATGGTTAAAACATACTTATGCTCTAATAGTAAACTATTTAATTCTAAAAAAGGCCCTTAGGACTGTTAGCGATCTTTTTCTAAAAAAATATTGTATAATTGCACTGGCTGTAAAGTAAATTGAAATTACAAAAAATGCTATGATAAAACTTTTTAAGTAGGCATCACATTCAGTTAATATCTAAGCTAATTCAAATCAAAAGTCATTTATTCAAATTAGCCTGCGAATCAGTACTTTTTGAACGTCAAATTACATAAAACAGTCCGCCAATAAGTACACTCGCACTTCACTAGTTCCTAGTGCTTTGACTTTCTTTCAAAAAATTAGTTTTTTTTTAATCATGACCCTTATAAATAATACATTTCAGGTAGCGCAACACTTAGCCAAGTCGTACGGTGACAGAGCGTTCGCCGTAGCCAAGATGGCGGCGATGACTGGCAAGAGATGGCCCATCATAGGCAAGAAGGTCCACCCCGAGTTCCCCTACATTGATGCCGAAATTAGGTTAGCATCTATTAATACTTGTGTGTTCTAATATTACTGATGACTCAATAATGAACACAACTTATTGTGTCTGGTACGGTCAGCAACAAAAGTCGATTAACACTTTAGTTTTTTTAATCTCAGTCAGAGAGCAAAATATTTGTTCAAAATTGCAGCAGAAATACTGAAGTGTAGACGGGGTAAAATAATTTACACGCGGTAGCGATAAGCTGTTTTATATTCAAATTACCACGCCTCTTCTTAAATATGTATTAATACAAATAAATTTAATTAATGGACAAAACACTGTTTAATTTGATACGACACAATACGGACAAAACGAGTAACAATTATGGAATCTAGGTTTCAGCGGGAAAACTAGGTTTGCGAGCGAGGTTTGGTGTACGGTTCAAGGGACTCTCTATAGCGCACTAGATGACTCGGGTTTTTTGAATTGCTACTAAAAATGCCGGTCATGATTGTGTCGCTCCGTTTATCGTTCGCTCACGAAACCTCACACGTATTAACAATATTGTTTTTATTGATATTTTGTATAGTGTAAATAATTGTTAGTATTGTTTATTTATACCATATAATAAATGGGTGTGATGAAAATCTAATTAAAATAACTACATGTATTGTGTGATGTTTTTATTAATATGATTAGTCATAGAATAATGCGTTCCATTTTTGTGTCCATGGTAATTAGCTATGGAACGTAATTGCAAACTGTCATGTGTCAAACGGTAGGCATGGGTAATATCGCTTTTACACTATATCAAATCGTATCTATGTTTCGGTTTAGAATATCGGATATCGTATCTATATATTTCAATATCTATATATTGGCTGAATCAGTGTGGAACTCGGAATCGAAATTGGTACTGTGATATTTAGGTTTCGGTTTTGTTCGATTCATGCATCATTGTATTTTATTTGTAACTGTATATTCGAAATCAGTGAATGTATTGTTGATAATATGGCACTCTGAAATGAAACTAGTACAGCCGTTTCGGTTTTCTAGATTTATATTTTTGATGTGAAACATCTATAGCCGCGCGTAAAACAAATTTCTGGCGTGGCGACGCATGCCGTGGCGACGCGTCGCCACGCTATATGATGGTGTATAATTATATACAGTCACAGTCTTGTGTAGGTACTGTGTGGCGACGCGTCGCCATACGCAATCGACTGCGATTCAAAAAAAAATGGCGAAATCGTAATATTTTATTTTATCATTATGCCATATTTTGTTTATATCGCAATCTGTTCTTTTCAATCATATTACTCTTACAGAATAATGTCGATGTTTCACATCTGCCAGGCGTCCCGTGACGGCTCACTTTTTTTTTATCAATTATTTAAATAGGTCAAGTACCTATTCATCAGTCATGAGTGAATTGAACTTTCCTAATAACTGAAGACTGACCGCATTACTAATAACTGAAACAAATAAAGTTTACTGTTAATCAATAAAGGTAATGCAGGCGTATTTAAAGGCGTATTTAATAGAACACGAAAAGTATCTACGAAAACAGCAAAGTGCAATCAAGGTCAAGGGTCACGTAGGTAAAATGATTTTAAAACAATTTTTGTTGAGAATGTCATAGGTACGATTTAAAACCCTTTGACGTTGTGTTTACAAAATAATGTATTCGGTATTAAACTCTATGCTCCTGTAAATAATGTTTAAAATTAGTATTAGACGTTAGCTTAACGCGCTTTCTCGCTCGTTCATCTCTAGCTACATCACTCCCGCCCGCGCGCATCGCAAGGATACGGTACCTACAACCGTATAACTACTACTGTACCGGAATCAGTTTGAACCGAATATCATAGATCATGTGATACGATATCGTTATAGTGTCTCGTTCTAGGTACGCGGATACCTGATATATAGATACAGTGCCGTCCGATATATAGGTATTGGATATTGTACCGATATATAGATATTGTATCTATATACGATTTGTATCGCCCACTCCTATCAAACGGAGAAATAACAAATTATGTGGTGTTTACTGCAAAGGAATGTTTTCGTGTTTTTACAATACAAAATATGGTTATGGTTTTATTTATGTGATCTAAGGGTGTAGACCGCTACAATACAATGCAATTTTGAACAAATATTTTGCTCAATAACTGAGATTAAAAAAACTGAGGTGTTAATATTATGCTCAATAACTGAGTTTAAAAAAAACTGAAGTGTTAATCGACTTTTAATAAATAATAAATAAATCATTTTATTTCAGGCATTGCACATACAGTTCACCCATAGCATAGCAGATACACAGATTATATTAAAGATTATATTAAATTAAATTGTATTAAATTAAATTGTATTAAATTAAATTATACTTATAAGATCATGGATTTACGGATAAATAACAATGAAGTTATGCATATGCATAACCTCACCATCACTCATCCGCAAATCCATGATAATATTGTAAGATTATGTAACTAATATTAGTTACATAATCTCACAATACCATCATTAATTAAATTAATTCGTCATTATTCTTCGTCATTGTTCGTCATTATTACCATTTCTTGATTACGTCATAGTCAGTGTTGAGATTAAACAGTTCGGTTCTAGTCACGAAGATTGTGCTGAATACAGTAGTTACAATAATATTTTTACAGTTTAACAATCGTGTTCGGAATGAAGCTCTCATCCTTCTTAGAACGGAAAAGAAGTCACCCACTCGGTTTTCAAAGAACATACCAGACGCACTACACCACCAGTGCAGGTTAAACATGGCACGAAATGCATTGTTGTACTGTACACGAAGTGAGTTGTAAGCTCTTTTCGTGTACTGGTACCAGAGTTGGCTGGTGTAGAACGCCCGGCAGTAGGCCTCGAAAAGTGTAATTTTCACTTGCCTGGAACAATGTGCAAATCGTCTTGCAAGCATGTTGCTTCTACACGCGATGCCTCTTCTTTGCCGCTCCAAATCATTGTCATCTGTTAACTTTTCATTTAAAACATGTCCAAGATACTTAAAGGTGCTAACCATCCTTAATGTACAATCATTTAAAGTGATGGGTAATACAGTCTCAGGGCCCTTTCCATACTTAAAAATCATAACTTCAGTTTTCTGAACATTGTACGTCAGCTGATGAGCAGCTGCATATCGCTCACAAATTCCCACGAGTACTCTGAGACCATTGGCCGAGGGGCTGAGCAGCACCATATCGTCTGCATAGCTCAGGTTGTTTACACTTATGCCGCCAACATTGCATCCGACTCTGGAGGAGCTCAGCTCCTCGATCAACTCGTTGACATATAAATTAAACAATATTGTGGACGTTACTCCCCCCTGTCTTACCCCACAAGTAAGTCTGTAGGGTCTAGAATACGCAGTGCCCCATCTAACTTGGTTAACTTGATTGTCGTACCAATATTCCAGTATGTTAACAATATCCCAAGGGACTTTAGTGTTACGCATTTTGTCCCATAATATATCATAATTAATAGAATCGAAGGCTCGACTTATATCCAAAAAACACGCAAACACTGAGGTTTTTCGTGATAAATATTTATGAACAGTATTTTTAAGAGCAAATATGGCTAAGTCAGTTGACAAGCATTTTCTAAAGCCGAACTGTGCATCGCTCAACGGAATGTTAATTTCGTTTAGATGTTGAGATATGAGGCGCTCAAATATTTTTGAAAGTACTGTTGCCAATGAGATTGGCCTATAATTCGCCAGGCTAGATGAGTCTCCAGTTCTATTCTTTATAATAGGTATCACTGTTGTCTTCATAAAATTATGCGGTAAATAATTGTGATCAATACAAACGTTAAAAAATGCTGCAACCTTATCAAATAACAATGGTCCCGCAAACAAAATGTGCTCAACGCTGAGCCCGTCGTGGCCCGGTGACTTGCCACGTTTCATGCCTTTAACACAAGTGAAAACATCATCTGCTGAGACATGCAGTCGACTGGTGTCCCGCGCCTGGAATTGCGAGCAAGACCCGAGACTCGAGCCACCACGGGCCCGACCCGGCCCATTACATGATGCGGGCGGATTAAACTTATTCATAAACAAGTCGGCAATTTCATCATGATCCTGACTACCTTCAACAGATACTGGCATACTAGGTTTAAGTTTTAATTTATTAGTCTCTTTCCAGAATTTAACAAAGTCTTTGTTATGCCGGTGCGTGGCTAGAATGTCCATCTTTATTTTGTTTTCATTTATTTGACACCATTTCAACTTATTTTTAAATTCTTTACGGGTCAATAGCATGTCGTCATACAATTTACCCTGCTTAGGGCACCCATAGAGGTTCCATAACTGAAAACATGCCCTAGCTCTTTCATGAAGACCCCTCACATGATAGTTCCATCCAACCACCTTTTTCTTTTTATGACAACTTTTACCAATATATGTTTTCAGAGCAGCTTGAGAGATACAGTCAATAATTTGCTCGTAGTACATATCTATGTGTCAGGTGGTTTGAACCATCACAAGCATGGCCCTTGCATGGAAAGTGTTGCCAGTCATATCCATCTATATTCCTATCACACAGATCTGCATATTTACGTTTTTGTTCATAACTGCGATTGCCCCAAATAACCTTATTTATTTTACAACAACTTTCTTGCACAGACTTCGGTACAATAAAGTCGATATCGCACTGTATTATCATAGGAAAGTGATCCGACCAAGAAACATCATTTAATATTTTAATATCCTTTATGGTATTAATAGCAGAATGTGTGACAATACAGTGATCCAACCAGCAGCACGTTCCATGCGCATCACTCATATAAGTATAAGTATTTGAGTACATACCGAGTGCTTCAATATCCGCACATATCCACTTTTGATCACGGCAATATGCAAATAACTCATTACCAAATAAACTATTAGACCGTGAACAATTTGCGTTGAAATCACCGACTATCAAGACATTTTCCACATCACTATTCTCAATCACAGCACTAACAACACCCAAGCACTCCGTGAAAAGCGCCAGGTTGTCCGGATCTTCCGTGGGCATGTACACCGACATCACAATAAAACTGCGATCACCTTCAAGTTGGATACATACGGCCGCCACGCGCGTCGAACCCGTGTAGATTGGTATCACATTGGCAAAGGTTGTTTTCCTCCACAATATAGCCACTCCACCATACGGACGGCCTTTAAGGGTGCCGGCAGACATGTCCACCGCTGACAAGCCATGGTATGCAAAGTCCGGATGGATGTTATTGAGGTAATCCAGATCGTCCGGTATTAGCCAGTGCTCCTGCAAGGCAATCACTTCGTTGTCTTTACAAAGATCTCTGATATGATCACAGGAGCGCTTAACCGATCTACAATTGAATGAGGCAATGCTAATCTTCATTTTTTGCTTTCGGTGCGGGTATAGCGATATTGTGAATATCTTTGTTTGAACACGTAACGCCTGTATTCCACACCCAATGGCCAGAAATCTTCACTCAGGAAATGGTTTTCAAAAGCTTGTTGTATTGTAATCTTAAATGAGGAAAAAGAAATCTCCTTGTACGGTTTAAGTTTTTCAACCTTTACGACTGTGTGTCCGCTTTCTTCTATAAAGTCTCTGATATTTTCTTCCGTAGTCTCACATTCAAAACGAGATGCATATATGTATGAAAGTTTTGGAGCTATCTTTATTTTATCAGATGTCAGTGTTGCCTTTCCTAGGTTATTTTTTTTTCTTATTTCTTTAAATTTATTTTTCCGTCCGATTACAGTCGTAAAATTGTCGTCATTAATTATTGTCTCCAGAAAGATATTCGTATTTGTCTCAGCACTACTAATGGGACTGCTGGTCAAACAATAATTATTGGTCTCTCGTGTAGTCGTTGTCGTGTTCGTCGGCGACGCTGACTTGTGTTTATTCAAATCAGCTGTTAGTTTATGAGGTGCCGCGGACTTCTTATCAGTTGAGAACACGTCGGACGGTGTCGAGTGAGCAGGCGTAAGCGGTTGTTGTCGTTGGACCTTGTTTACGTTGCCTACCCGCACTGCCCGATTTTTATTCTTATTCTTGTTTTTGCGCTTACCCCCAGATTTGGGTTGTTGCTTTTCTGTTATATTTTCTTTGTTCACAGAGTCGCTAGAATGTTCTTCACATCCACGATTGGATTCGTTTGAAGTCACTATAAGGTTTTCTAACTTTTCGTTTATTTCAGTAATCGCTGCCTTTTTTACATAGTCAAATTGTATGCGATGAACGTCTTCCTTCAAAATAAGAATGTTTTGTAGCAGGCTGCTTACATCCACGTAGTCGTAGGTTACCGGAGGGAGGTGGTTAAGTTTCTTTGCAACAAAAGTTGGTAGAATGTTAGGCTCTGTTTCTTTCAACGTTTTGATTAAGTCTTTCAGCACACGTTTCTCTTTCCCGTCTCCTCTTCTAGCCGACCTTTGGTTCGTAACTTCAAGAATAACGTCCTTAGCTGCATCAATATCCCGGGCAGAGTAAAACGATTCGCAGATATGCACCAGTGCCTCTTCATCCAATACGTTCACTTTACATTGTAAAAAGCACAACAGCTCACTTATAATCAGGCGGTCGCTCTGATTAGTCATATTTACGTACGGTACAGATTGACACATCCGAGCGCAACGACCTCGAGCGCGAGACTCTACATTTGTTGCTGACTGTACATTATCAATGTCCATTTGATAGTAAAATTACTGTACAAGTAGTACATTATGAAGTGCGAAGGCGACATCCAGTATGTCCAAAGTCATTATTTCACTTATCCTTGCAATAACCATACTCTACTGCTAACCTAATGCGCCTGCCACACACTCGACGAGTGGCATGGGAAGTAACGAGGAAAGGAGGCAGAGACATAGTGTGGCAACATTACTCGTCATGCCACACGTCATGCTCCTCGTCCTACCCACTGCTCCCTATTTTGTCGGTTTTTGCGCGCGAGTCAAAGGACCGGCAATACGAGTGCGAGTGGCCGGCCACATAATCGCGCGGTCGCAGTCTGCATGGAGCGCTCGCGCAAGACGCACGTGTTAGCGGAATAAAGTATAATCTATCTTTAAGTATATATATATTACCCCAATAGTTATTTAATATGTGTAATACCTATGAATATGGTATTTAGGGAAAGTATTCTATAAATAAAGCACAGAAAGACAAGACCAAACATTTATTCAATCAAGGCTTGTCAGTAAATAATCAGAAAGCTAGTCGTCCGTTCCAAATCTAGGTCCTCGTGGAGAAGAAGGACAAGAAACTCCACGGAAACAATATTAAAGTATTCTATCAACAATTCCTTATATTGCCACACATTTCTAATATTAGCAATATTGGCCATATTATAACATATACAGAACACCATAGTTATCAGCAATAATCTATATAATAATGTCAATTAACTTACGTGACATCTGGTCGATCTATTCCACATAATAACGTCACTAATACTAATAGACTGAACATCTATAGACCGGAGCTCCGTCCTGGTCAACGTCTCGAACAAGAATCCTCCCTGCCACTCAGAGCTCCCCCTTTTATAGTCGTGAACAAATAACTTTGACGTTTCCATCTACCGTCATTTAAAATATCAACGACATTGAAGGTGGATATCCGTTGGGAATACTTATGATAATAATAACAATATCTATAATTAGTATAATCTATCACGGCCATACTGACAAGTACTTCGCTCTCGAAGTACATTAGGTACCCTTTTTCTAGAATTGTAATTCACTTTTGTTTTGCCAATTATAAACAATATACAACTAACTGTCGTAGAAGTGTATATAATACACGTTATGTTACAATATACATCCTCAGCATCATCATCACCATTATCATCAATAAATCAACGATAATCAAAATATTATCATACTTTATATTCACAAGTGATAGTTGATCAAATCAGTGTTTGAATAAGTTTGTTATCATTTAGTAAATTCAAGAATTAATTTTAACAATCGAGTATAAAATATGAAACATACATTAATATTATAGGTATATCAAGTATTTATTTTTAATAATTAGACACATAATATAAAAATTAAATTTATATATCACGGCCATACCGACAGCCGACAGGTACTTCGCGAAGTACATCAGATACCCTTTTTCTACAATTTGTAATTTACATTTGTTTTGCCAATTAGACGTGTCAAGTCCCCTCCACCCGCTGCTAGTGGGATAGACTTACACCAAGCAAATGACCGACCAGCGCAGACAAATCATATCGGTTACCTCGTCATGCAAGTCCCATTCACCCGCTGCTGGTGAAAGATAGACAAGCACCAAGTAAACGACCGCCCAGCGGATTTTTACCACTTTTTTTTTTTTCATTGCATTTATAAACAAATCTTATGTAGTGAAACCAGTTTCGTAATTCTTATGTCTTTAATATAGTCATAGCATCTAAATGATTTTGACAAGTTATGACTTTTGTTTTTCTTTTTTTTTTTGGAAACAAAATATCTTAGTCAAATTAGGTACGTACTTCTACATTGAAACCAAGCTTCGTAAATGTAACAGCCATTAGCCAACAAACGATATTCTGATATTATAATTGTATCAAAATAAATTATCTATCACGGCCAGACTTAAAAGTACTTCGTTCTTGAAGTACCTATGAATCTACAGTCTTATAGAAACGACAGTCTCTGACCAATTCAACAGAATGTTTATACATCGTTTCTTATTTTAGGTGCTCAGAGCCAATAATAACCTCTTTTTTATATTTACTAATATATCTAAATATCTTTGCAACTTCTGCTACTGTAATAGAAAAACGCTGGGTAGGTACATAAACAATTTATCAAATAATAAATTGCTTATCGGTATAATTTACAGTTACCGATATAAAATTGGGATAGCAATGATTTGGCAAACCATTCATATTCAACAGCTTTTGTATCTAAGCAATAACCAGTGAACACGAAAATAATTCGATTTTCTCATCGCTCGGTCAACCTGACAATATTATTGAAAACTATAAATATACATATATGATGTATATATATAACTGGAGATGTCAACCCGATATTGGCTAAAAGTATATACCATTTTGATCTGTGTTATCAAGTAATTTGGAGGGTACATACCATATCATTTAGTATATATTTATTTATATTTTAAACTTACACGACATAACATCATTGACGTGTTAAAGTGTGTACAAACTTATTTAAAAAAATTAAATCATTTATCATTATTTATTATAATCGAAATGTCAACCGTACGAACAACGTGTATTTTGACAGTTAAAAAAAACCACGCCATTGTCATCATCATCTGCCTAGCCTTTTCCCAATTATGTTAGGGTCGGCTTCCAGTCTAACTGGATGCAGCTGAATACCAATATTTTACATGTAATCTATCCGAATAACTGTTATTATTTATTATGCTGTGACTATTGTGACTGTGTGTGCCTATTATCATTCCAACTATTCTCGTTCTTACTGTTTTCTGTGTGTGTTGCTCAATATAACTGAGTACTATTAGCAGACTTGACTTTCATTTCTCTGCCTATTACACACTCCTGATAAGTACTATAAATTAATCACAACTTTTATATTATATTATTACATTTAAAATTCACAATACGTTATAACATAGAATTATTATCTAAAATACCATATCGAATCTATGTCAATTTATCGTTTGAACTTTCTGTTAAACTGAACCAAAAGGATCATAGTAATATATTTGAAAAAAATCCATCATGGGTATTCTGAACGTACTTAGCTCTCCAAATAGAAGTCTCAAGACAACAAAAGGAATGTTTATATATTAGTCTCCGATCTAGGCATGTCTGCCCTCTTATTTATTAAACTTTATGCACAAGTAAAAAACTGTGCAAAGGCGGACTTTAATTCCTTGGGCATTTTCTACCAGTCTACCTTAGGGCTGCACATTAGATACACAAACATCATTAAGACCAACTTGGCTAAGTCCTCCCACCTGCCGCACGTGAGATCTAGACCGACACCAGGCCAGTGACCGACCAGCAGTATTATTTTTATTGCCATCAGTTAAATTTTTCCTTTAACGTTTTATTTCTACTTAACTTGGTTCATTTCACGACCAACGAGGACGAAACGAAAAACGAGGTTAACCTACACTACGTCATCTGGAATCACTAAGTTTCATTTTTGTTCATTATACTACTCTTTGCTATTATTGTATTCTTAAATATTATTTTAAAGCAATGTGCTTTGTTCATTTTTTTTTTAATGTTATAATTGAAAAACCATTTCGAGGAATAGCATTACTGATCATTACGGACTAATTAATTATGAAAAATATTCATATTATGTTGATGTTTTTTGATAAAATACGATTGACCTTCTTTGTCCTTCAAATTACGTCGGCTTTGGCCGTACAGTTTTGTATAGTTACCTCAGAAAATAAAAAGTAAGGGGCAAGTATTGTCTACGATCTATCAAATGTCAAATTATTATAAATGGCAAAAATGTAAACATTCTTGTTTACATCTCTTTACATACATTATTTCACCACTCGCCAATATTTAATATATTGGAAGAGTCATGGAATACAGGAAGTGCTTTGTTCCAACTTGCAGCAATAATAGTAATAATGTCGCCGCGTGTGTCATCATGTGTCATCATCATTCTATTTCTAAGTCACCGCGTCGATTGTTCTAGTGACTACAGAGAGTAGTATATAGTCCTTGGAGGACACTTACTCATAAAAAAACCATTTGTAAATAAATACGCTAAGATAGGATTGGAATATTTTTTTTTAAAAAATAACTATTGGGCCAATCATCAAAATATTCAAATTCTCAATTGCTCTAAATTTTCAAAATATAAAATCTAATGGTTAGAAATTTTGGCCAATCCCCATTGGTTCAATGATTATCACGTAGTTAACATAGTCAAAACATCCTAATTATCGTCTTTTAAAAGTCAAGTGTGAACAAAATGTTACATAATAATATCTAGAAGTATTTCAATACGTAACCTATCAATTTAATCATCGTATCTAATGGAATTTCGTTTTGATCTAAAAGAGCCTCTAAAGGACTTACCGATTCCAGCTACTTTTTATTGCCAGGAAAGGTTCTCGAAGTTCTTACAGCAGGTTGAGGTTCCATAGTTCCAAAGCTCACATAGTAATTAGCAGCACCGCAGCTCCGATTTCAGAGGCGTCATCGGCAGCGCGATATTATGATTATGGTGACAGTGAATTGCGACCCGTCGACCAACGGCTTCCAGAAGATCGTCAAAAGCTCCAATATCGATCATGAAAATAGAAAAATAAAATGTATTAGTAAACTGTTTTAAAAGGCTAGAGAACAATCCCACTTCTGATGTTAGCGGAATAAAGTATAATCTATCTTTAAGTATATATATATTACCCCAATAGTTATTTAATATGTGTAATACCTATGAATATGGTATTTAGGGAAAGTATTCTATAAATAAAGCACAGAAAGACAAGACCAAACATTTATTCAATCAAGGCTTGTCAGTAAATAATCAGAAAGCTAGTCGTCCGTTCCAAATCTAGGTCCTCGTGGAGAAGAAGGACAAGAAACTCCACGGAAACAATATTAAAGTATTCTATCAACAATTCCTTATATTGCCACACATTTCTAATATTAGCAATATTGGCCATATTATAACATATACAGAACACCATAGTTATCAGCAATAATCTATATAATAATGTCAATTAACTTACGTGACATCTGGTCGATCTATTCCACATAATAACGTCACTAATACTAATAGACTGAACATCTATAGACCGGAGCTCCGTCCTGGTCAACGTCTCGAACAAGAATCCTCCCTGCCACTCAGAGCTCCCCCTTTTATAGTCGTGAACAAATAACTTTGACGTTTCCATCTACCGTCATTTAAAATATCAACGACATTGAAGGTGGATATCCGTTGGGAATACTTATGATAATAATAACAATATCTATAATTAGTATAATCTATCACACGCGTATGCAAAATTGGAAATTATGTCGTCGCCAAGCGTGGAATGGTCAAATGAAAAGGTGTTAATAATCCACCATCTCCGTTGGCGAGGACGACGACGACGATGTATATTTCTTTTTACTACTTACATTAATATAATTAGCTATACTAAAAATGCATAGCGCGCACGCTGCCACCGTTTCAACGTCCATTGTCTCACCAAGGCAAATGACAAGTGAGGAGCGTCACGATTAATTGCGCGAGTAGAGCAGTGTGTGGGCAGAGAGGGCAACATCGCGGCAAATCACGGCAGCGCGAGGAGCATAGCGATGAGCAGCGCAAGGAGCATAGTCTGGCAGGCGCATAATAGTCTGTAACGACCACAAATCCAATTGTCTAGCTCACATTAACTCCATCAGAGAACCTTATAATCAAATAAAAAAAAATATTCAAGTTTCGATTAATAATACTCATTTATTTATCGATTGTTGCGAGACTCCGGGAGTCCTACTTCGCCACAGTGTTTGATTTCACTCAAAAAATTTCCCTATGCTGTTTATCGCATAAATCGATCAAGAAGTGCATTTTAAATGCAAGAATAGAAAACCCACGTGTGTGTTTCAAATACACTAAGACGGGGTTTTTCGAAATTACGCCTCTAAGAGGGAGAATGGGGGAGGGGGGGAATTTCACGCGGACGAAGTCGCGGGCAGAAGCTAGTTTCTTATAAAATTATTCCAATATATAGCTTGTTTTCTGTTCACGAAGGTATGGTTGCCGCGAGTATGCCCGCACAGCAGTCGATATGATTGCGCGTCGTCTTCGTCTGGCCTTCCTCAACGTGCAGGCCGCGGCTGAAGCTCTGCCCGTCATCGTGGACATCATGGCTGAGGAGCTCAACTGGACCGACGCGGAGAAGAAGGTAACTATCACATCAAATGAGGTATAAAATGTTTTATCAGAGTCGAGTCGTCTTGCTAATGTAAGATGAGAGCTCAGCAAAGTGACTCATACTTTGCCTGACAATCTATTCTGTAAAAACTGTAAACGCTTTGGTGAAGAGAGCTTGAAATGAGAAGTCAATAGTGTCAACCCCTACCATCAAGTGGAATGACAGCTCACGTCAAGCTCACTTCAACTAAATTTTCATTGTGCCGGTGAGATTTTTTACACAATTGAGTGGCTGATCTTTTAAAAACTGTTTCTGTGTTTAGGTCAATCTCATACATGGTACCTATGTCAATGTATTGCAAAATATTATGAAGTCCCAAAAGACTTAGGTATCGATCTATTTATACACTAAGAGGTGATTTTGCTGTTACGCCTGCTGCTGACTGCAAAACGTCGTTAACATTTAACTTGTAAAAATCAGCAGTGCGATTCTGTAACCATCTCACCGTGAAAACTTAGGTGAAGTGAGCGTGGAGTGAACTGTCAGTGTCATCTTACCAGATACTAGGGATTGACCAAGCATACATTTACAATCATAAAAGAGATTTTAATAATATTTTTTTAGCCTAATCCTATTGATATTTTTATATAATTCAAAGCTAGTATTTTAGTGGTCAAAACATTAATATTTTGTGGGGTTTTACTTAGTGCATGTCGCACAGACTGCGGCCCCGCATGTAAATTACACGAATGTGCGTCAATGAGCAATTGTAGATCGAGTCTAGTAAAGACTGCGACGATGTTCAGCGTTGTTATTAACCCAAAACTATTGAATTAGAAGAGTGTGTCAAGTCATCGAGTGCTAACGGATGCCTAGTTGACGGACCATAGAATGTAATCCCACGTAGTTTGTGTGGCGTGATCACTTCACCCGATTCACGACACTAATTGTCGTAAATCGGGTGAAGTGAAGGTGAAGTGATAAGATCACGCCGCGCTTGCGCGTTAATCACTGTCGTTATCACATTGCAGATTGCGTGATCACTTCACCTTCACTCCACCCGATTCACGACATTTAATGTCGTGAATCGGGTGGAGTGAAGGTGAAGTGATAAGATCACGCCGCGCTTGCGCGTTAGTCACTCATCACATTAGAGATTTGTTTTTACATATTTAACTTGTAAGGCGTCATGTATAAGAACATTAGGAAATTATGGTAATAATATTAATATAATACACCATGGCGACCCTGCCTTAGAGTCTGCCAAGGGGCAGATTAAGCAAAGTTTTCGTTGAGCGATTTTCAAAATGTGTAACTCTAAAGTAGAAAAAGACGAGGTATTCGTCAATCAAAACGCGGCTGGTGGAGGTGTTGTTGACGCCGAGGTGGTGTTGCCATGGTTACGAGATTCGAGTGGAGTGATATATGGTACATTCCGAATTGCACTGTAATCGACTACAGCGTGCTTACACCTTGACCCCAATTATTCTGCTGTATGGTATTTATCTATTATTCCCCGCATAATCTTACCACGCCGTACGGTTGTCAAGCGTGGTATTTTGACAGTTCAAACCGGTTTCGGTCATTGTGTCATAGAGAATACGTTTTCGCAAATTATTTATGTGAGCGCTGTGTGCGATGATGACTTAATTCGGAATGAGCCATATTTCACGCCGCGCAAGCGCGTTAGGCGCTGGCGCTGTCTGGCTATATAAGGACTTACTAGTCTAGGGAAAAAAGAAAAAAAAAACAAGGTTGAGATTCTGACTGCGCTTCTGGTTTGCAATTTTATTGTAAGTAAAACCCCACAAAATATTAATGTTTTGACCACTTAAATACTAGCTTTGAATTATATAAAAATATCAATAGGATTAGCATTAAAAAATATTATTAAATTCGATCATGATTGTAAATGTTTGCTTGGTCAATCCCTAGCATCAGTAGGATGACACTGACAGCTCACTCCACGCAAGTATTCACGGTGAGATTTTTACAGAATCGACAAGCTGCTTCATAATTTACATTTTCATCTGATTTTTTTTAATCACCTTACCAGCCAGTAACATGGATCTTTCAATGACCACTACAAAGAACTTAATATAATTAGAAGGCTTGCTAATACGCCTTCTTAAATTTCCAGAAACAAATCAAAGAAGCCGGCGAATTCTTGGCCAACGAGATGGGTCAGATGGTGAACCGCGCCAGTCGCGACAAGATCCCCATCAATCTGAGCAAAGACGAGATCCAGACCTACATCAAACGGTTCCAGATCATCGACAAGGACAGGAAGGGATTCGTGTCTATCAACGATATCAGGAGGAGTCTTAAGGTATGGATGGTGGAATGTGGGTAAGAGTATAAGGGAAATGAGAAAAGATTTATTGAGCATAGACAAAAAAGCAGAGTTAAAAATGAAAGAATATTTATTTGAAGTTTTATTAAAAAAATTGACATCACAGACAATTTTCAGAAAAAAAAAACAGAATCGTCTTCTTCATTTTATCTATGGCTAGAAGTATAATCACTTTAATGTCTCTTCCAAAAACTTAAGACCCGGGGATGAAGCTGACTGAAGTGGACATATTACAAATCCTGAAAACTAAGATCTTGAGGTTCAATTCCCTGATCTCGTAAGTGGTATTATGACCAATGAACATTGAAAACGATCAGCAAACTGTCGCCAAATAGCCTTACCCTCTTAAACCCAATGAGGAAAATCGTGAAGATAAATATTTTAAGACCTGTTCCTAAACTTAATGCCAATTCTAGAGTATGGGGCTGAAACCTAGCGACGCGGAAATAAGCGCCATTTTGTCCGAGATTGACGTCACGTATAACGGGCAGTTGGAATTACAAGACTACCTACAGGTAGAGAGTATATCGGGCTAACTGGGTAGAAGTCATCATGCTGCGTCCACGTCTTTTGGGATATAACTAGGGGGTGTCGCTTCGAAATTATGCAGATATTTTATATGAAAGTCGTCGTAATTACAAGAATAAAATCTACTGTTTCAATAATTAAACACTGGTTTCTTATCCATAAGTCCCATAGCAACTTATTTGATTGGTTCTTGCTATATCGTTAACTATTATAATATGAAGCGGTTTCAGCAGGTTTACTGACCAAAAATACATAGAAGAAACCAGAGTTGAGACAATGTTACGTGTAGACACTTTTGTATTACATAAGTGCATAATTTCAATGTAATTACTTGCACAGAATCTTTGTAATAGTCACGTGCTCTAATAAACTGATCATCCAAATAATAATATTTACATTTATTATCAGTCACAGCTTCGTATGGTTACACACTGTTTTGATAATAATCAGCGAAACACCTTAATTAAATATTTTGTTTGCGGGTCCTTTCATGTGTTCGTTTTAGGATAGCGAAGTAGTTTCGGACCCGTGACCTTCCAGACTTTTGAGCTCAGGAACAACCACTCTTTCAGTCCGTAACTTTTCAGGCAATCTGGAAGCATACCCGTGAGCAAAACCGTGCTCAATGTCTCATAATTTGGTCAGCGGGATTGTCCGAAAGGGTTACCGCAGCTGGCCCGGAACATAAAGGGCTAAGGAAGGAACACGGGTGGGTTTTAGTCAGTAAGAGTCTGACACTCCCTTCCGCTCCACCCAGAGCGGGAGGGGACATTTGATGATTTCCCATCCTGAAAAAAAAATGTCTCATAATTTAAAAATAGGTGTCAATTCTTAGACCACAAGCTAACCTATCCTAAAGATTCAGTGCAACAAATTCACGTGTCGTGTCCACGCTTGTTGATGTCCACATGGTCCACAGAATTACGGCGAGGAGGTGACCGGGGAACAATTGCACGAAATTCTGAAAGAGATCGACACTAACATGAATGGCCAAGTCGAACTCGACGAGTACTTGCAGGTCTCTATCGCGTTTGGTTGTGTACCTTCCGTTTTATTTTTGTTCTTTGGCCTTTTGTTTATGTATGCTAAGACGGCACTACATTTGGCGTTACTTTGCTAATGCAAAATTAACATAATTTTGTAAATTACTAGAGTGTAATTTGTATTGGCAAAATAGTAACAGGAATATTTTGGCGTTAATTTGCTAATGCAAAATTAACTTTATTTTTGTAAATTACTAGAGTGTAATTTGTATTGGCAAAATATTAACAGGAATATTTTGGCGTTAATTTGCTAATGCAAAATTAACTTTATTTTTGTAAATTACTAGAGTGTAATTTGTATTGGCAAAATAGTAACAGGAATATTTTGGCGTTAATTTGCTAATGCAAAATTAACTTTATTTTTGTAAATTACTAGAGTGTAATTTGTATTGGCAAAATATTGGGAATATTTTGGCGAAGATGCCAAGTGTAGTGCCGCCATTTTTCTATTCTGAGTTTTTTCTGCTTGGCTTGACGGAATGTGAATGGTCAGTTTTATGTGTGTTTGTATTTATTTTTAAATTTTGTTACCAGAATAGTCCATAGAAAATAAACTAGGTGTTGAAATTAGAGAAAACAATTCTGCAGTATTATTACATGTTAATTAGATGTTGTTGAGAGTCCTTTTTATCACTGTTTTAAAGCAGTGTTAAGATAATTTTATCTTCCCACTCTATCGACAAGTAGGTCAGAAGAATAGTATCGCTTTGTTGGCAGCGTATCAACAACACTGCCGCCAACTTTCACACAGGCGCCCAGTTCGTCTACCAAGTAAATACGTACCTACAGCAAATAACCATGATTCATTGATTCCCATATTTCAAGCTTTGAAAACATGATCTCAAAAAAGTCATAATATGAAAATTATCTCATTATTAATCGTACGCAAAATCGCGCATTGACGTCGAGTTGCGGACACCAGCCCGTATTACCTATTAATCACAGTGTATTAAATATTTAGAGTACATATATGTTAATAAATTATATGATAGATTTTAAATATATTTATTTTATCAGTTTGCATTTACACACTGCCAGGGTTATTAATTTTATGTTTTCATTAACATTTTCCATGTTTGCTTTTATTAATTAATTTTGCTTTACTAATACATATAATTTAGAATTAGAAAGGGTACAGGTGAGTAAAAGGTAAGTCAGTTATAAATAGATTCTTATTTTATTTATGCAAAATTGGATTCATTTTGCGACACTTTCTGTACTCCATATACCCTAAGTACTAAAAAATGAAGCAATCTATCCTAATAAATAACTTTACTTATATCTATTCAAAATACCCACTAACGTTATCGATATATATCGATATATTTATCTACCTTCTACTAAACATTTTTTATGTCCAACGAATTCTCACCCTTAATATAAACGCACAGATGATGTCAGCCATCAAATCGGGCCACGTAGCGTACTCCCGGTTCGCGCGCATGGCTGAGATGGAGGAAGAACACCACGAACAGGAGATGTTGAAGAAACAGATCTCAGTCGAGAGGAGCGGCGGTGGCTTGTAGACGTCATATACATGGTGAGGAGAGCTTTACGTATTTCTTTATAGTAGAGGAGAGAACGTAGGCTGGAATATTATACATTTTCAGTCCGTACGGATGATTCTGGATGGCCACTATAATGCTTTAGGTCTATTATAGTGAGACATGATTGGTGATAAGAGGTTGGGACCACTTATCATCAATGGGGACTCATACAATGTGTGATTGAAATGACTAAAAGTAACAACCTCTCTGGAAAACTTCAATAATGCCGTTAGTGCTCTGTCTGAACAGCCTATAAAAAATTACAGCAATTTGCATGATCGTTCTTTCCTATATTTTTTTTATTGGCCAAACTCTTGCAAATAAGAGCTGAATTCCTGAAGCTTTCAATGACATGATGATGTAAACATATTAAACTAATTGTCTAATTTGATTATTTGGATATTGTTGTATTGGTGTAGTTACTAAAATCATTTTCTCATTACAGGTACCGAAATCATCGCAACAAAGTAGGCTCTAAGCAAGACAAGTATTATTTCTCAAATCTAGAGTACAATTTATTGCGATATCTATACATACCTACCATCATTGTTACAAATTTTGACACCAATCAATCAATTTATATATAAAATATAAGTACGTCCATAATATAAAGTGAGGGAAATTAATTGTTTATCAAATTGTCTACTAACTTAGATTGTCCATACTCAAATCACAACTGTCATTCTTTGATAGTTGCACGATATGGTTATAAAGGTCATAGCACACGTATCAAATCGGAAAGGGATCGGCACCGTATGGCCTTTCGCCTCGCCGTCAAATAGGCGTCAACCTCGTAACCAAAGCGGATCAGAAGCTCCGATACGTCGACTCGGCCACGGCGAGGTTTCGCCGCGCTTACGGCTCGCCGACCGCTGGTTGATAGTGCAGCAGGCAGGCCGGAGGGGTGAAGGGGCAAGGGTGGACGAAGAGACGTAAGCTCGGGTACGGAGAGACGTAATCGCGGGGACGACGAGCCGTAAGCGCATGGGACGACGAACCGTAACGCACCGCACTGCGGTTCGTGAGCTTGTTCCGAGGCGAGGCAATTACGTTGCGATTTCGATTAGTGTGCGTTGCAGTAGGGAGTTTTATACAAAGAATACTGAACGGCTCGAGTTGATGCGGTGCCGATCCCTTTCCGATTTGATTCGTGTGACCTTTACACGGAAAATTGACGTAGTGTGTCAATTTGATGAACAATTAATTTCTCTGACTGTATTTATTTATTATTGTTTTTTTTTGGAAGATAATTTTTTAAAATCATTATAAATATTGATTTAGTTTAACAAAAAGCATGTAACGACATTTCGATTCTTGTTCCCTAGTTTTAAGATAAATGGATTTGATATGTGATTTTTTTAATTATAAGACGATTTATTTATTCGATTTTTTGTTATGAAACATGTAAGTATTTAAATATTTTAATCATACTGTCGGAATGCGATTTTTATAATTTGTTACAATTTTATTTAATGCTGTTTTTTACGTGTTGAGCTCTAGCGTGGTATTGCAAAGGAAAATCAGACCTAGTCAATTAAAAATTAGGTTTAAATTGGTACAATCAACGAATATAAAATAAAATACGGAGGTTAACTGTATGGTAATTTATATTTTTAAAATATCGCTAGGAGCCTTCACAAGACACGTTACACTTGTTAATTTTGTTTTTGCATTTATGCAAACAATATTTGCGGGTTAAACCCTCAGATACGGAATCTCCGGAGTGTGGGCCAGACATTAGATATTACCTACACTACACTTGTAATGCATAATACTGTTCTCTATCGAACGATAGGTACACTTTAAATGTATTTTAAAGTTCTTGATGTGTTTATTGTGCAATTAAACTGATTTTGAATCACAAAGTATTGTTTTTATTTACTACACCTTGTATTTCCAATAACTTTTAATGTTCTAGAATCAAAAATTCAAAGAAATGTGACATCCGCAAACCCGCACTGGCTTCTATTGGTGGATTACGGTCCACTACCTCTCACAGAGATGAGGCTTATGTCCCAGAAGTGGGAATGATAAAGGCTGATTATGCTATATTCCCACTATTATACAGGGTTATTGGAAAACCACCAACAACCTCTTAAGAGGTCATTGTACTCATCTTTATGAACAACTTTTACTACGGGACCAAACCTGAAATCGCGAAAAAAAAATCAGCTGTTCCCTACATTTATGTTCGTATGACTCTTCAAAATGTAGGGATCAGCTGATTTTTCTTCGCGATTTCAGGTTTCGTCCCATAGTAAAAGTTGTTCATAAAGATGAGTACAATGACCTCTTAAGAGGTTGTTGTGTTTTTCCAATAACCCTGTATACCTAAAAATACTTATAAAAACTCGAAACATAAAAGACTTGCCCCCCTTAAACATGAGACTGAATCGTAAATCCTATACATCCCTGCCTGTGCCTACACATTCGACGAATACTAGCGTTATGTTATGTACCTAAAACAAAACACTACTGGGTCTTACCCACTGACTTCTATCATGCAAGTACGCGTACTTGTACAATACAGGTCAGTGGTCTTACGTCAGCTCTCGCCAGAAACCATTTGTTAAATAAAAACTAAAAGCAAGCAATGTGTTCGCAATACTTATATGCCTTGTCGCTTGTGCAATCTACTCGATAGCGTACATGCAACACTTGCGAAAATCGCCCTTACTTCTACGACATAAAGGTGGTGGAAGGTCAAAATTTGCACTGCGAAAACACCCTTATTGCTACGATATTAAAGTTGTAGAAGGTGTCAATGTCAAATTGTTACCTCTGATCGCCTCTGACGTGCCGTGAACGTACAGACGCCAGCATATCAAGCTACCCGAAACTGTCAAATTTTCCCAAGCAACTTTGAACCTTATGTTTTAGCGATAAAGTTGAAAATCTATTAAATAAATCTGACAGATTGTAGTAGCTTGATCTGCTGGCGTCTGTACAAACGCTTCAATGATCGCTAAAACCCCGGTTCGATTCTCGGGTTGGACAAAGGCAAATTTTTACTTCTCTCTTGAATCATAATTTAATTTCCTATTTTGCAACTATTGGTTGTCTGTGGTTGTCTAAACTATTTTTCGCTTTCTACATAATATAATTTAACAACAAGAAATAATACGAAATATCTAGTTGGTCGATGATACTGACAAACCTTGGAGTCACTATGAAATTATCTCATTCTTTTACAAAAAAATGTTTAATTATAAAATAATCTACTTACGCCCAAAACCAATATCTAATACCAATAGAAAGCTATGTTGCTGATCCTCTATCATTTCAAAACCGTGATGTTCAGAAAACAAACCCGTATCATAGACAATAACCTAGAAGAAACAATTGAATGAACGAATGACAAGCAACTAGCCTAGCACAGACGCCAATTATACATCAAGCTACTACAATCTGTCAAATTTCTTTAATAGATTTTCAACTTTATCCCTAAAGCATTAGGTTCAAAGTTGATTGGGAAAATTTGACAGTTTTGGGTAGCTTGATGTGCTGGCGTCTGTACCCAAGTCAACAAATCGTTCACTTTCTATCAACACAATCATCGTGAACCGTCGCGGTGAACTTGTTTTTCATTGACATGAATATCTACCGACGTCACGGTACTATATCGATCCAAAAATCAATACGCGAGTACTTTTTATAAAACTTCGAGTTGAACTTTTCATTTTATAGGAAAAGTTTAAATTTCAGTCCTGTTTCGAGGATTTTTTGATATTTGCGAAATAATACATTTGGGAATGAAGTAAAATTGTGGGAAAAGAGTTGTTGGAAAGTTGGCGGGAAAAAGTTTCACGGCCTCGGGCGCGGCGTAGGGCGGCGGTTACGCCCCCGCGGCCGATGGCACGGGCGGGCGGTGGGTGGGCGCGTCTCTTCCGCGTTCTTATGAATTTTTAAGTCGGGAACCAAGGGAAACATTAAAAAGGGGTATTTTGCCCTTGAATAAGCTATGATTAACTTAAGAAGGATTCGAAGAAGTATTTTTTAATTGGCTCAGTACTCTAAAATGAATAGGTACTTACTTAAGTTTTTTTTTGTCGGGATTCGGACTTAGTTTTGAATGTTTGTATGGCGAATAAATTACCAATTGTTAAAACTAAGGCAAACTTTTTCTCTTAATCCTTAAGATCTCTTTGTTAAACTTTTGAAATTTAAGCTTCGTTGGCTTTAGGGCTTTAGTGAAGTTCTTGGTAATAGCAATGTAGGTACTCAATGTTCTCTCTAAATACGTGTCGTTAATACCTGTAGATTGTGTATTTTGGATTTATGTACAGTGCGAAAAGAAGTCTGGTTTAATGAGTGAAATAGAAGTGTTTTAGTTATATGTATTTGCAAATGAGTATGACAAGGAACTGTTTATTTCTGAGGAAAATAATTATAAGTCTGTTTTTTTATATTTTATTTGATTATGCAAGTAAATTCATTTTTGTACATACTTCTTACGTAGGTTCCTCTTGGAGAAAACTTTCTACTATTACCTTCGCAATAATCAATACCATACCATTCATCTCTGCATAACTCTCAATTTATGTTATTCATACAAAAATATATTTGGTAACATCGAAATTTTCCTCAATTCAAAGCAACTCATAGACGTTCAAAAACACACGCACCGTGATTAATGGGCCCGTACATTGAACCAGCGTGCAGCGTCGAGTGGGTGGGGAGTGTCGCCCACTCGCGTTTTTGCGCTTACTCTCATAGCATTACTTACGGCTTTACTTTGAAGAAATCACTCAAATATACATGATGTTGATGTGCTAATTAGTGAGATGCAGCATACCTCGTGAGAGCTAGGGCGTGTCTGGTCGCGGGGCGGGTGGCGCGGGCGGTCCGGTCCGCCCACCGTCACTTCCGCTTCCGTATGCCCATAAACCCTACTGTTCCTTGACTGGAGTTAAAGGGATCACCCAACAAGCGTATGAAGCCCTTGCTGCCAACAATCTGAGGCAGGTAACTGTATTTGCATCTTACGCAATAGCAGATGTCAAGTACTTCGATCCTGGTTCGATCTCAATAAAGCGACTTTTATGGAGTCCGTATTAACCTTGATTATATATTTATATTTCTCTATGTACCTACCTAAATACGAAAAATTTATTTCTTCAAAACTCGATGGCGAAAAATCTTTGGAGGTTGTGCTTCAGATTGGAACGAGGGTAAATAAGTTACGTAAGTCATCAACATAACGACAGGTTAAAATATTCAAATAGGACTAGATAATGTTCAATGAAAAAAAACGTGCTACAAAACTTGATAAATAGTACAGCGGAAGTTGCGCTAATAAATGTCTAGATGGTTTAGAAGCGAGTCGAATAGTCGTTAACACGATCTATTAGGTACTGTTTAGTGAATATTGTAGCGACAGTTAAGAGAAATTAATGATGGATTGGTTGAAAGAAAGAAAATACGTTTATTTGCGGCAAACATGACACATAAAAATAAAAGACACAAACAACAGAAAAACAAAAATAATGAAAAGAAAAAATGAAGAAGAAAGAAGAAGAATGTTTAAGAATTTTCAACACAAAAACTCCATCACTAAGGCTAAATATCGAGCATAATAATTCTTAACATGTGGTTCCGGACACCGATGCCGGTGAACAATTGCTCGCTTATGGGACGTGGGTGTCGTAAAAGCTGTCTAGAGAATTCAGTGAAAACGAGGGCATCCTCTTTAGCAGTGAATTTGCAACACAAACAATTTTCTTGAGAAACGTGGTTTTTGCAAATTCGCACCTAATGATCGCTATAGATACTTAGTGAACGGTCTCTACAGATATACCATTCACTATAATAATAATAATAATAATAATACTTTATTTCAGACCTTGCGAAGCGGTCATCGGGAGGATCACCGCAGCCGTTAACGTTTATGAGCTGATGTGATATGGAGAGATTTAGATTATTTTAGCACACTTCTCTCAAAACATAATTTCTGTATTTTTTTATGCTTAATGGCTATTTCAGTAGAAAGAAACTGTTGGGATTGTGCAAATTAGTTACAGAGAAAGTATTTAGTTGGTTTATTGGTGAGGTGTTGTTGGTGAATGATTATTTTACTGTCCACTAGAACTTGCTTTCCTAAGACCTTTTGTGGTCTGTGCTATAAAGTTCTGATTAGGTTCATCTCATTGGATATATCATTTGAAAAAGTAAGGACGTAAGCAATAGTTTAACACCGTTCACAGAAATAACTGACAGTAAATTTATGAAGAAAGCCTTCAATAAGATCCTTAAAGTTTGCGTTTCTCACATCTGCATTTGCATTATATATACGCATATGCTGTTAACACTCCACCTCCATATTATATGCATTTACCCATAGACATGGGCGTAGTCAGGATTTGGGAGGAGGGGGGAGGAGCAAAATATAGAATCAACCTGAACACGAAACACATAAATATCTTGTAAAAGTAACAAGATGATGCTATTTGGCAATAATGTGTTACATTATCAGCGTCCAGCTTATGGTCGTTGAAGATCCAGGGAGACATTAAGATCAATCGTAGCTACTCGTGCGCCAACACATTGAGGTAAGTAGTTTTACTCATTGAGTTGGCGCATGATTACCTACTTGATATAAATTATAAACTCGGGGCTTATTAACAATGAAATGTTTTGAAACAATGATTGTAGCGTCGATCTATACATTGTTATGGACCATACACTCCGAATTCAAAAACAATCTGACGTTCAAATACTAGCTAGGGTCCATTCAATAGCAAATAACTTTATTGAAGTGGTCACAAGTATCCCTAAAATTAAATAATAATTGTAGTACTGACCGACAAAGGAAAGACTGCAGGGCATAGGCGTTGCCATGGAGGGTTGAGGGGCACTAGCTTCCCCTAACGGATGGACCAGAAACGAAATCTAACGTATTAACTCCGAAATAAATTGCTTTCTTTGTTAGCCCTCTTTGATGCTGACATAAGTTGTATGAAATACGGGCTTTGTTTTATGGAGGATTTAGGCTTAAAATTGTGGTATGAATGACTCAGAGTACCTTTATTATTATTATTATTAGCCTGTGATGTCCCACTGCAGGGCAAAGACCTCCCTACTCTCTTTCCACTTCTCCCTGTTCAAAGCTGCTAAGGACCAGTTCATGTTGAAGGAGTCCAGCTCATCCCGCCATCTCCGTCTGGGCCTGCCACGATGTCGTTTGCCATTAAGAAGAACCCATTGGGTCGTAAGTTTGGCCCATTGTTCGTCTGACATGCGGCAAATGTGTCCAGCTCAGTTCCATTTTAGTGTGGCAGCTTTCCAAGTGACATCAGTTATCTTTGTGTTGGAACGGATGCTCGTATTCCTAATTTAGGAGTAAAAAATGATAAGCTGTAAGAAGTCAGTTCTTGCAGCTAATGATTTTTGAGCCAACATTCATGGGGAATTTCTTAATATTTAGAATAAACCATCAAAATTGATGAGTTAGGTGACGCAAGAGTTCGCATAGATCTCGTACTTAGGTTGTAAATTATAACTATTTTCTCAGCAAAACTTAAGAAAGTTAGGAAATTCCTATAAGCAAGGTAAGTAGGTATATCAAGCAAGTGACTTCAATACGAACTAAGTATACGGGCTCGTAACCGGAGAGGAAGCGATTAATCGTGATTGCTATCTTTCGGATAAAGTTACTCGTGCTTGAACTTGTTTAAATCTGCTTTTTATCAAGTTGCAGATATACTACAGGTATAAAAGCGCATTAGCTTTAGGTATATGTTTGTGATTTTTTTTAAGTTAACTAGAAAAGTCACCATGAGGAACACTGGGTTAACTTTCGGGATTTATTGGATTTTTCTTGGAAGTACGGAAGTCTATTTATGTTTTATCGGCTTATAATCATGTTACTCAAATGTCTTAGCTTTGAATCAGAGTCCAAATAATCGCATTACTAATTATCTATTTTGTAGCACATTTGCCCGAACCGAACAATGAACCGAAAACAATGAACGCCGATGATTTCATAAACACAATTCATCGACTAATTAAAATCGTTATACGCAAACAGCATCACGTCACTCCGCTACCGCATGCCGCGCCACGCCGACAAGGTACACCCATAATAGATTTCAGAACATTTAGGAACGGCGTATGTGCCCAAACACGCCAATATTTTGAACCTTATTGCGTTGATCAAAGGCGCAAAATGCAACGCCAGCCTAATAGAAAACTGCGTACTTGCGTATGCATGTTCGACATCTATTTGTATAGAAATTTAAGCTTTAAGTAATATAGTTTTAGGTCTGAAATGGTCCGTTAGTTATGCGAAATAATTAAGCCGGGGACACACGCTCTCTCGGGGCGGCTTGCTCATTCGTGCATAATGGACTCGGGCAAAGCGACGCGACTGATGCTTGACAAAACGTGGTTCGACTTTCACTCTCACTTCAAACCAGTCTAAACCTATAAATAATGGGGTCGCTATATCTGCGGGCGTAGAAATTTGGAAATGCAATGAGTCATCTTCTAATGGAGTACTTTGCTAATGCTAATTTATTAATGATGTTGGGACTATTGACAGGTTTTAGATACAAAACATTTTGTTAAAATTAAAAAATAGAAGATGAAAGTTTCGAGCTGTTTTTCCTCCTTATCTGACGGGGCTGTATCCGTAATTACGTGGGTTCTATAATTAAATACATATGATGTTTTAGGAATACCAGCCTAGATAAGAACATAATTTTATGTCTGAGAAAAAGATCCTATTTATTTTTCGCGTTGTTGTAAAGAATAGAAATCGATCTAATAGATCGACTTCTATTTCTATTTCGATTTCTAAAGAATATATAAAGAATAGAAATCGATCTATTAGATCTATTATTCTTGTATGTACAAAATTAAAAAATGTACTTAGGTAGATCAGATTTGCATCATGCGTACTTGTTGCCAAGTTCGTTCCACATTATATCGTAAGATATTAAATTCCTTCAATAACCATACAATGGGTGAACTCGATCCAACATTGATAAGAGTTTCTCAGACACGAGCGTGTTGTAATCTAGTATACGGTAGGGAGTCAAGTGAACAAAGAATCGTAAGTGCAACGGCGTATGCTTATCGTTTGTTTACAGGCCACGTCTTGTTAGACGAGACGACGCGGCTGGCGCGGCGCGCCGACCGGCACGACATGTGTGCATTTTTTGCCCGCCCAAGGAGGCCGCGGGCGCGAGGTTATACACCCATTATTACGTCCTTCCTACTTTCAATTATTATTATCGGGCGGCGGCGCCGCACCCGCGACGGGGAGGAGGAGAGAGGCGCAGCTGCTGCCTACCAATAATCAAGACCTGTCTCGGTTAGAGTGAGACGGAGATAACCTTGGATAAGTTAAAAAACAAACATATGTTAAGTTTTATACACCCATTTGTTGATTGTGACTGAAAATAAACTACTTGATGAATTATATGATCCCTGGAGCAGCATCCAAATCCTTGAGAGTCTGGGATTTTTGATAAAAATGTGAATAAACGACATAAATCCGAACGCGATAGGAGGCGGATCTCCGAAAATTGCCGAGCGCGCTCGGCGCGACTTGCCAGTTTGCTCGCCGCAGTTTGGCGGCCGGTCGTGAGGATGGTGCTTTCTGTGCGTGAACAAAGGGAAATAATTGTTTGCAAGTGTAAAGTAGATGATGTCGTCTGAGCCCACAAAAGTGAAGGTGGAATACATAAACGAGGACAAAACCAGCAAGGTAAAGAGTGTAAAGTGAAAGGATGCAGTGTTATTGTGTAACAGATCGGACGCCAGCGGGCAGCGGTCTCGTGTCGGTCGGTGCAGGGGGAGGGCGGGGCGAGTGCGGCCCCGGCCGTGTGGGGCCCGCCAGGCCACACGCAGGAGGTTGTGACCGTGTTGCTAGCAACTCCCTTGCCAAAATAGCATCAGCGTCCTCCTCCGGTTCCTCATACAATTAATTCCCACCCATTTCTAATGCAACTATAAAAAAATGACAGATACTACAACATGATTCTCTATAAAAAGCAATATAATAAAAAAAAGCCAATAATACATTGAAACATCGAAGTTTCTACAGGTAGCCATTTTAAATTACACGAATTAGAGTTGTTTCATGCAAATTAAAGTCGTAAAGTAAAAGGAAACTTGCGTACTTACCTAAAATTAACGTGTTCGATATAATTATGTTGCTCTGATAGCCTACTTAGCAGCTGCATAAGAATCAGTCACGCGATTTGAGGTGGGTGGATCAAAGGGCGGCGGCGGCCTTGCCTGCGACGACTCCCGGCACTTGTTAGGAAAAGGCGTGTCGACTCACAACTATTACGATATATAAACTTTGCGAACTGTTGCAACGTCAAACTTTACAGGCTACACTCGTGAAACTAACTTTGCCGAGCACATAAAGCTATGTATGTGGAAGAAAAACAAGTCCGTGCAAAAAACTTTTAATAAAAACAGAAACATCAAATATGAAAGTGAATGAATAATTATTACTGAATGAACAACGTTTAAAGAACATTTTGTCTATGCGGATAACTTTTTTCTTTTTAACCATATTATTCCCCCTTCAAGGAAATTTTGACAGATGACTAATGATTGACAGAAATACAAAATGAAAGAAAAACAAACTGATTTCATAATTCTTTTTTATTAATCTTATGGAATGCTAGCATCACGTTTTTATGAGGTGAGCATTGTAATCGTACCACGTACGTGTACGTAGGTAGTTCGTAAGTGTTATATTTATGGCTTGATACCAGCTTAGATTTAATATTGTCATCAAAAAGGGTTCGGTCGTTGTCGGTGCTCCCATCCCATTGAGCGTGATAAAAGGGCCCGGGGCGACGCCACTGACATTTTCCCCCTTTTTATTCCGTCCCGATAGCTTTGTGCGCAACGCGGCCGACCTTCGATAATACACGTATTTATTAGAAACTGTACATAATGATGAGCGTGATAACAACCAAAAAAATTAAACTTCCCACCTTTTTTTTCTAATTGTATTTTGTGGTCTGCCAGTATTTTCACATTAATTAAATGTTAGTTCCCTTGCTTTACATTAATATCATCAAATAATTGATTGTGAGGATAAAGTTATAATAACAGAGTCACAGAGATACAATACAAGGCAAAATCTTGTTATAAAATCTCATACAGGCTACTTTATGCCATAAAATAAAAAATGTAGATGTAATAAAATTGTTATAGTATGAAAAAAATATATCATTGCATGTTCTAACACCAACTAAGTCAAAAATAGCTACTTTACAGGAGAGGGAAAAAACTGCATGGTGGTGTACCCCACATTGTTACTTTTTACTTAATTTTATGAGTTTCTATTGGACGTTGCTTGTTTCTGATTGGCTGAAACAACGCATCTTCCAATTCCCTAGCGGCATAAAAATTCCCAAACTTTCTGAAGAATAAAAACTTGTAAGCAAAATAAACCAGACCATTATGTTGTGAACCAGCACTAGCTGACTTGATTTACAACTTCTTAATTTAACGCCAAACAACCAATTAAAAGATTAACTCAGTCTTATCATTTAAAATTATACAAGCCAAATAGTTTTCCTGAAACTCAACAAATAACGAAAAACCTGCTATTGTTGTACCGATTTTCCCTAAAGTTAATATTCTAATTAGATACAAAGTCTAATATTCAACTAAGTTAAAATATGTCTTCATTTTATACACTAAGTATTTTTTGCTACATATAAAATGGTTTTTAAAGGCATTTCATTTAATTGTTGTTGTTGTTGTTGTAGCCAGTTGTGTTTGTCAGTAAATACATGTTTTTATGCTAATTAATCCTCTTGTGACAAGGCAATTTCATATGTACATAAAGTATACTTCATACTTTGTTTCTAATAATCCTTCGCTGAATAGGTACTGTAATCTATCATGTTTTTAATTTAAATTACAAAAGGAAAGTTTCTTTACAAAGTCTGTATTATGTATGCGTCCAGGAAATGCATACAAGAAGGTTTTAATGCATATTAAATGCAGTCACAAAATCTTCTGCACAATCCAACAGTCCTCTCAGGGATGAGCTGGTACAAATTTGTACAGCTTATAGTTCACATTATTGTGTACCAGCTCGTCTGAATGAAGTTAATAAATGAAAAGCAATTGCAATATTTTAGTAGCGGTATAAGGAGAGGAAAGGAGGGGGATCGTGAGGAAACTGGCATGTCTTGAAACCAAAAATTCAAAGACATGTGACATCTACCAACCTACACTGGGCCCGCATGGTAGATTAGGGCCCACTCACTCTCACTGAGAGGAGGCCTGTGTCCCAGTAGTGGGAACGTTATAGGCTGATTATGTATACCCATATACTAATTCATAAGACAAGCTGCAGCCCAATCAATGTCTTCAATTTTCTTATGCTCATTCACCAAATTTACTCCCAGGTCATAACTCCAAAGTAATTAATAAAACAGATTCTATCTAAAATCATCCACAAGTTTAGTGATGATGTTTTTGAGGGTTCACGGTAAGGGTAACACGGGACCCTATTACTAAGACTCCACTGTCTGTCACCAGGCTGTATCTCATGAACCGTGATAGTTAGACAGTTGAAATTTTAACAGATGATGTATTTCTATTGCCACTATAACAACAAAAATACTAAAAACAGAATAAAATAAATATTTAAGGGGGGCTCCCATACAACAAACGTGTATTTTTCGGCGTATGAATCCGACTCGCACTTGGCCAGTTTTTTTCATCTAGCATTGGTAAATGTCCTTACTGGGTCTGCGTTTAGTAAAATATTTATAGCATATTATATGTTAACATGATTCAGGCTAGGTGGAGCGACAATCTTTTAGCTAGATGGAATTTAATGGAATGGCAGAGAATCAAGTTCCGTGGCGTGGTCCTAGACAAATATGTGAACTACAGACAAATATGTGAAGTACTAAAACCATATTATTTTCTTAGGAAGGCAACGGGACGCAGTCGCCGTTGGCGCTCCTGGCGGCGACGTGCAGCCGGCTCGGCGCCGCCACCATGGGTCCCGAACAGCAGGAGAACAAGGACCAACAGCAACACTTCAGTTAGTATTTAACACCATATCATTCTTATTCCACTTATCAAATGAAAGGTCGGGTGGGGAGTGGGTACCATCTCCATTTAGGGCCTGTGCACGTTTCTTAAACGCGCCGTTGACGTGCGTTTTAGAAACGTGCGTCGATGGCGCGCTTTTATCCTACAGAGCAGTGCCTGCCAGTATCTGACTCGCGTGCGTATCGCGTCTGTATCGCTACAAACGCGCGTCAACGGCGCGTTTAAAAAACGTGGTGTGCACAACCCTTATTTGGGGTTGGCGCAGCCTGTCTTCTTCTTCCTTACATCTCTAATAGCAATCATCTCAGTATTTACTTCCTTCTAACCAAATGGTGTAGAGCGCAATTAGTTATACATCTTCAAGTACAGGTACTGAATGTCTGATCAAGTTTCCGTTGTGAAATCTCGTGTTAGCTTATGTGATCAGTTTACCAAAATAACAACAAACAACCATGTGAATGGAAGACAACAAATTGACCTGAATACATTTTCATCATAGAAGGGATCATCAATCAAACAATGTGCTCTATGTAAACAAATTAAATTAATTTATTTCAATGATTATAATTATTGCTTCTAAAAAAGGTAATATGAATTTCGCAAAATTCTGTAAAAATCTCACCATGAAAACTTAGGTGATGTGAGTTTGTTTTTGCTAGGAATTGACACTATTGACAACTCACTCTCCACGCTCACTTCACCTAAGTTTTCACGGTGAGATGGTTACAGAATCGCATTGCAGTTGACGAATTTCATGTAAGCAGCCTGGTCATTTAAATCCCATAAAAAAAATATTATTTAATTTCACTCTCTTCCAACTACACACCCTTAAAACAAAACCTAAAATTTGTCATTACAGGTCCACAACAACAACAACAGGCGCAACAGCAACAAGCGCAGCAACAACAAGTGCAACAGCAACAGGCGCAACAGCAACAACAGGCTCAACAGCAGGCGCAACAACAAGCGCAACAACAAGCCCAACAACAAGCGCAACTGATACAGCAACAAGTGCAAGGCGACGCGGCCACGATAGCTGCGATACAGCAACAGTACTTGCAACAGCAACAGCAACAGCCGCAGCTTAGGGTTATTAGTTCTGCTGTGGTGCAGCAGTTGAGAGCACAAGGTTTATCGGTAAGATAAGATTTTCTTTTTCTTAAAAAAATTGTTTAATAATTAATTTTGGGTATCATTTATTTTCGTTATTTTAATATCTCTCGGATCTCTCCATTTTTAGAAAAACCTAAACTTTGTTGTTTTGTAGACTATTGTTATAATAATAAGTGACTATTTTCTCTTTGCTAAGGTAATTTAATTTGTTTTCAGGGCAATGAGTTGTCCGCAGCAATAGTGAATGCAGCAAATTCGGTTCCAAATGGAATTCAAGTACAACAACCACAGGTAATTTGATCAGTCTATTACAATACATAAAAAGTAAATATAATCCAAGCAATTTACACTTTATAAATACTCTTGAGTATAATATTTTCGTTTTGTCGAAGTAAATCATGTACACTTACAGCCTGATTCAAATTTGATGGTGGCTCTGAAGTGCACTTACTCACTGTCCAGTACCTCACCCCTTACCCCCGCTGACACGTTAATGTACACTGCGCAGTACCTCACCCCTCACCACCGCTGACACGTGAATGTACACTGCGCAGTACCTCACCCCTTACCCCCCGCTGACACGTGAATGTGCACTGCGCAGTACCTCACCCCTTACCCCCGCTGCAACGTGAATGTACACTGCGCAGTACCCCACCCCTCACCCCCGCTGACACGTGAATGTGTCACTACGCAGCAACTCGTCTCATGTTCCGAGCCGCCATAAAGTTTGAATCGGGCTGTATCATGTATTTTATCCTCTGATACTTAGTTGAGCTTGTGAATTATCATTGTTGATAATAGTGTCGTTCTTTTCAGGTCATATCGATGCAACAACTTCAGTCGTTGCTGGGTGGCGGCGTCGTATCGGGAGAGGGCGCAACGTATCAAAACACGCCGCAGCAATTGTTACAAATTCACCCACAGTTGTTACAAGTATGTATTCTTTGTTAGTTTGAAAAGTTTCGCTGTATACGTTTTTTTACTTAACATTGTTGGTGATTTATTAAGAGTAATAAGAAAGAGAAAGAGTATTAAGAGTAAAAAATATGACGATAGTAAAAGTGCGCAGTGCTGCACACCCTCACCCTATTTCAAGTTAAATATCAACTTTATTTCAATGACATTTAAGTTGATTTCCGAGTGACTAGCACTATTGAAAAAATAATAAAATCGTTTGAACTTGTAGCGTAAACTGAACTTTATTGTGTATGTGTAATTAAAGTTATTTCTCCATTAATTCATATTTGTTTACATTTTTGGCAAATAAATCGCGAACGCAGATTAGTAGTAAAATGTAATTTGTTACAGCAACAACAAGGTGTGTACGGCGGCTGCCTGGTGGGCGGCGTGGGCGGCGTCGCGCCCATGCAGGCCGTCACCGTGGACGGCCAGGACGCGCTGTTCATACCCGCGCAGCATGCACAGGTAATGATCCCTTCAAACATGTATTATATACAGTATGTTAACTAACAGAGGGCGTTCCCGTTAACCCGCAATAGTATAGCATCCATACATGCTAAAAAAAATATTACCATTCGAAAATAAAATGTTTTTATATTTTTTTATATTAAAATATTCACTAAAAATCGTAAATTGATACGTTAAAGAAACACTCTGTACACGCGTACTTGAGGGACAGCAATGTCGGAATTTATTTAATTAAATAAATTAGAATTAATTAAATAAATAGAGTATCAATTTACGATTTTTAGTAAATATTTTAATATAAAAAAAATAAAAACATTTTATTTTCGAATGGTAATATTTTTTTTAGCATGTATGGATGCTATACTATTGCGGGTTAACGGGAACGCCCTCTGTTAGTTAACATACTGTATAATGTTCCAGCTGATTCTTAAAAAAAAATATGCATTATGTCATCACGCCTATTTTCTCTGAGAAGGGTAAGGGGGCGTCTATAAATTACGTGAGATGTATAAGGGGGGAGGGGGTCGAGTCAAATCACATCTAATCTTACGTTGGAGAGAAAAAATTGCGTGATATTTGCCGAGCCCCCATGGGTCTAAGCAAATATCAACTCACTCTCGGCAAATATCAGATATCAACTCACTGACATATCGGAAATACATTAAAACCGAGTACATCCCGAGGACGGCCGAACACATACGAAACAGGTGTTTTTTGAATCGTCTTATAAACAAAACACGCGCGGTGTCGCGAGTTCAATGGTTTTTTCCCATCTCAAAAAATGCCCAACGCGTTTAAAGTAGTTATCACTACAATTAGGGTCCTGGGTTCGCCGGACATTCAGCACCTAGGCCTCACGTCACGGGTAACGTTTTGACCTTGCGCTGGCCTAGCCTAGTACGGAGTTTCAATAGAAGAGGCCAGCTTATACTGGTGCGATTACAGATGTTCTATGTCACGACTATGAATGTTGTCAAGCGTGCACATGAGACGTGCGAGCGTGCGGGCGTGCGTGCGTGCGTGCGTGGTGTGCGTGCGTGCGTGCGTGCGTGCGTCCTGTTGCGTGCGTGTCTCTGTGATCAACAGAGACTCAACAATGGGTAAAGTAAAACAGTACACATTCGCGGAAATAGCCTCATGCGACGGCAGCAAGGAGCAGCCGCTGTGGGAGCGCGCTTGTCGGGATACGTCACTACTACAATCAAAGCCGAACGGACTTCGTGTAATAGAATATCTGTACCTCTTACGTGCGACCTATCCGGCAGCACGTCTGGCGCACCCTAGGCTTAGCAGACTCGTGATAACCACTTTGTTAACTGGCTAGTCGTTTCAGTACACCATCAGCTATTCTATTAGGCGTGCTGCACACTTGTTCGGGTCGGCATGATTTGGCAAAGCCAGGCGGCAAAATCGAATAATGTTATGTTTTGCAAAAAGCTGTTCGGTCTAGCTCGAATTATACAGAGCCGACCCGAATAATTAAGCGAGCGTAGATGCCGAATGAAGTTTGCCGATAGCACGAGCCGAATGTAAGCCGAATAATATGTATTAATTGCTTCGGCTTGGTTTTGTTGTTCAACAACTACTGATACTCGCCTAACACGCCTTATAGGTCCCGCCAAAATGAGAAGAGATTTGTGTTATAAACTAAATTCGTTTTTCCAGAATTTCTCAGGCATGGGTCAAGTGAGTCTTGTCAACGGCCAGCTAGTGAGGACACCCGTCCTGCCCGCTGGCTTCCTACAGAATGTCATGCATTTACCTACCGGTATGTACTACAAAAAAATCTCTTTATAGTACTATTGTGGGAGTCGAATATTTTTATGCTAAGGCATATCGAAATCATAGCACACTGTAATGCTATGATTTTAATTACAATCATTGTACTTTTTGCAACTCGAGTAATTTTGACAACACGTGGTAACGAATCTGCAGTGCGATTCTGTAACCATCTCATCGTGAAAACTTAGGTGAAGTGAGCGTGGAGTGAACTGTCAATAGTGTCAATTCCTAGAAAAAGCAAACTCACTTTACCTAAGTTTTCACGGTGAGATTTTTACAGAATCGACCGGCAGTTATTTAAAGTGGTGGATGAATAATGCTACGTGATTTAAAAAATAATGGCTAACAAATATTTATCTCCTGCAAAAAACTGAGTATAGAGTACAACAATCGCTTATTTAGGTAGGATTGTAGGTACAGTACCCGTGCGTTAAATGACACATCGAGCTCTTAGAAAGTGACTGTCACAAAGCTATGAGTGACAGAGACAAGGCTCTACAAAGCAACCATTTTTCTAAAACTCGTATGCGCCATATTACAGCCCGCTTCAAACTTTAGAACAAAATTCACGCGAACTTTAGAGCCGCCATCAAGTTTGAATCGATCTGAACCTGCCAGTACTGTGCAGTAGGTTTTTCATAAGCTTTGGTCTCACTTAAGCGTCATCTCCATGTACAAGAGAATCGCGGTGATTGTCACACTGCCTTCAAATAATCGCCGTATGGAGATTCATTCATAGAGTTTCTATTCACTTTGATGGCACGGTGAGACCATGGCCGCGATTTTCTCAACCGTGAAGACGCGCCTTAACCTCACAGTCAGCTTCGGGATTGCTTTGGGATTAACTTTCCATTCAACGGCTTTGCTTTCAAACTAAAATATTCATACTTTTCTCTCTTTGCCGAAATAACTTTTAAAAATCTCTATTTTTCATCATTTCCATGAGGTAGGTAGTCACTTCTGTAGACCCTATGTATAATCGAAAAAAAAAATAAAAAAATAATATTCTAATAAAAAAAATCAACGCATGTGTGTCAATTAAACTATTTAGTATTAGTTGATGTTTATATTAGAAAAAAGAAATAGTTACTATGATTTTGGCTGTCTTATTATTTACACATTGTAGCATCAGACGTGTTTAGACTGTCGATCAGACTCTATAATACATTGACAAACAATGTCGGGTACTGACTTTGTGCAAGACATCACACTAGTCACCGCCATCGCATGCTCTTGGCTTCTAACGTACAACTGTCATACTAATCTGTGTTTTTCCGCCCCCCTCCCCCCACCGCTAACAGAGCAGCAGGCGACCATCACAATCCCGGGCACTAACCTTACCATTCCTATAAGCGCTTTGACCGGGAACCAACCGATGATCACGATTCCCGGCACGAACATATCGTTGCCGGGACTTCAGGGAAATCAGGCGATTACCATCCCGACAAGTCAGGCGATATCCATCCCGTGTAGTTCAGCGGGCGTCACTTCTGTGGACAAGCAAGCCAACGGGAAAGACGCGAAGTCGCCAGGGAGCCCCAACGGACAAGGTTGGTGCCTCGGTCACGTGTGGAGACTATTTTCAACTGCGTTTTTAGGATCGCGATGTTTGGATATGTTACGGCTGAAAGTTGCGTGGTTACACTTTGGTTTAGTTTACCTAAATCTGATATTAGCTATAACGTTACGGCTAATTCTACTTGGTTAGTTGACTATTTAAAAAAAATATACACGTCGACTTGAGGACCTCCTCTTTTTTCATCGGTTAAAACAAATTAAACCTTTGATAGAGCTCCGGGACACTAAAGGGCGCTTGTTTGCCTCTACCTTCGAGCCGGATTCTCGGGTGTAGCCACGCGCATTTATCCGTAACATACACATTATTGGAGCTAGGTAAGTCTCTTTTTGATTCTTCGATCGCAGAGTAATATTAAAAAAATACAATCTCTTTTACCATAACTACTTATAAAATTCTCTCCATACTTTATCATCCTAATATTTCAACTCCCAAGCTTACATTTTAATCTCGCAATTACATTTAATTTGCTTTTTGTGTATAATTTCTCATGCACTGTCGCTATCATTAGATCACATATTAACATAATTATTATAATAAAATATATTGCATTGTGTATTAAATTAGAGTAGATAAAAAAAGTAGTACTAAGACGCTCTTCAGATTGTTTAGTAGGGTGATGTTAATAATAAGAAGGGAGATAGATGCAGGGGTAAAAAAATACTATTCATCTGCGCAATTTTTACTTCTTGCGGAATCCCTCGGTTTTTGTTGGGGAACTCGAGGAAAGAAAAAAAAACTTGTCTTACTTGCATCATCTTTTACGGATTGACATCGTTCTACAAAATCACTATATAAAGGATCTTCCAAGAGGTGAATCATTTGGTACTACTGCGAAGATTTCGCACAAAAATTGTTCGAAGTGAATTCGCAATGGTAGCAAATACATGGTCAGTGTTAGGAATCCTTGATGCGTACAGGTATTACGGCACATGGCACAATATTACATACAAAATTAGAAAGCTTTGTTTTATAAGAACTTGGGCAATTTCTTTTTATTTTAAGCTAGACTTCACAACATAATTAATTTAGTTCTTAAAAAGTGGTGTCGGATATTGAATTATGAGACTACGCATTCCATTAAAGGTACACATTTCGATTTTAGAACGAATAAAATACTGAGAAGCCAGCATACGATTGATGTTTTTTGTTGGTTTTTTGCAACAACCAACAGACTCTTCCATTTTTATCAGTTCAAAAGTAAACCTATTTTAAATAAATGACTTTTGATTTTATGCAACTTTTGAACAAAGTTTTTTCAAAGTCCTAAACTCAAACCTTTGAATTGTCAACGATTCGGTCAGTCAGAAACATGAAGTTATTTGCCAATTCCAAGGCGTAGTAGGATCCTATGGAGAAGAACGAGCAAGAAACGTAATACGTTACGTTCCCGAAATGTTAACGTTTCGCTTTTATCTCTCACCTAGAACAACATCTCCAAGCCAATCAAAAATGACCTTATTTACCTACATAGGTGGCGGCGGTGGTATCGCAGTCCGGGGCGGCGTCGGCGGCATGGGCATGGTACCCGTGCAAGTACCTGTGAGCGTAGCCAACGGACACACGGTGTACCAGACGGTACATCTGCCGGTACATGCGCCCCAACATCTACAGATTATACCGCAGTTGCAGCAGGTACTTGAACACTGATGAACTAACTAGGTACTTATTTGTGACTTAGGGCTGATTTTACCAAAGTCAGATATCTTTTATACGTGGAAAAAATATAACGTCTGACAGTTCTATATGGAAAAACTGACAAAAATTCAAAATTTATTATCAGAATAAGACTTATAATAGGTATAAAAGTTTGGTAAAATGCGCCCTTATAGTAATAATATAATTTATTTTTTATGTACCCGCACTGGGTAGTGGTACAGACGCCAGCACATCAAGCTACTACAATCTGTCAAATTTCTTTAATAGATTTTCAACTTTATCGCTAAACCATAAGGTTTAAAGTTGATTGGGAAAATTTGACAGTTTCGGGTAGATTGATGTGCACTGTTTGTCAGTACATACCCCGTGGTAGATTACAGCCCACTCCCTCTCGGAGAGAGGAGGTCTGTGTCCCAGCAGAATGATTATGATTAGGTACCTACATGGATTGTAGAATTTTGGATGAATCGCGGCTTTCCTAGCTAGATCACTGAGTAATCTGTATTTAGGAGACAGTTTCTCTTCTTCTTCTTGTTTCTTTTTTAAAAAACGTTGCCCCACACTAGGAATTACCTACTCCTGTATCGTGGGTGCGTTTACAAACATTTAAATTCACATAGGTACACAAACAGCCTCCCTATTTGAGTACTTATCACATTAATCATGTTATTATGGTTTTAAAGCTGATAATATACAGCAAAAGTACCTAAATGACAATAATAGTTGAATATATTTTATTGGGACTCTAGAAATGCCACCATGACTAATCCATTGCGAACTATTGCTTACTTTTCGCTCTGCAGTTCTGTTTGTCATTCTTTTATTTTTCGATCTGCAGTCCCATCTAAACAACTAAACCTTTACAATTGGTCCGTCTCGAATAAAAGGGGGCTTGGCAGAATGATTCCAATAAAAAAAAATACCTTTCTTTTTGAGTAACATAAAATCCAAATAAAGAACGATGATAGTATGTTAATAACAGACTAATAGCTATGAATACTGCGGGCCTACCCTCTAAGTCCGTAAACAAAGATACGGATCCGTCCGAAAGTAATTTGATACAGCGGAATGGACCCTACTCCCGATTATTTAACTTTTTCGGACGGGCCAAAACACATCCGGGGTATCGACAACTGTCAAATCGTGTTGTCATTAATTCTGAGTTCAGGCTCCGAAAAAATTTAATGTCCGTAGGTGATACTGAGTAGCCAACGTCCGTAATTTCGGCCGATACTACGGATTATGCGCTTAGCAACCAGAATGAATATTAATAGGGTACCCTATTAATATTCATTCTGGTTGCTGTGGTTGTGATCATGGCTAGATAATGAATCGTCGCTCATTTACTTATTTTTTGTACAGATGCAAGCTCAACCTCAAATGGCGAGCGTACTTACACCTTCGGGACAAATTCAGCAGATACAAATAGCGTCATTGGCTAACGTACAGGTAAAGTATATCCGTCGTATTTATTTTAGACATTGGATTATCAGGATTATACGGACTGTTGTATGAACCTTGTACATCCTACATCCTTCACATATAGTTATGACTTACGACGTAAGCACACTATCGCGAACGAATAGCAAAACTCTATTTAGGATGTTATCGGGATTTCGGTTCGTTTCTGTTCGGCGTGGTGACATAGTCTAATCATTTTCAAAAGGTACCAAACAACTTTTAACATTAGCATGTTATGACTGTTCTTCATACGCAAGCCGTGGCCTATAAGATCTTCCATTTGTGAAAATGACGAATTTTCATACAAACTTTCATCCCTCATTTATACCCGTTAGGGAATGATTTCTTCGAAAATGCTCTCCGGATTTCTTGTACTTATAGAATTGTGTGCTTCTAGACCCAGCAGTGTAGGCCGTGCATTCTCTGTTAGTCATTTTTAGATTTTTATTAAGATATAATAATAAAATATAAATACATAATAAAATATAAATAATACAATAAAAATAATATAAGTGCTGTAAATATAAGCCGGGTGTTGGTTTGGTAGCAGGGCGGTGGCGCGCAGGGCGGAGGTGCTGGTCAGTCTCCTACCACCATCACGCTGCAGGTGAGAGCTACTTCTATAAGATGACTATACACACACACAGTTTCTAACTAACCATTAGTTCAAAATTATGCTTCGTCCTGTGAAATAACAATTTTGGCCAATGTCCTTTTGGAGTTAAGCTGGTAGAATATTATTATACTTTTTATCATGTTAGCATTATTTTTAGTTGGCTTTTTATTTTGTTTGGATTTTATTTCATTTATTGATCATTTAGGTTTTTATATATGGTTATTCTTATTATTATTTTATCTTTATTTATTCATTTTCTAGAGGAGTTTCGTTTTGGTTTTGTTGTTAACTTTTTCAAAGAGTCTTCTTCCTTATTAATACACCTTTATCATGTGTTATATTCAGTATCATTCATAACATAACTCATCTTATGACAACAGAAAAACTGATTTATATTAGGTAGTATTAATAAAATATCATCAATAATATAATAGTTTGGTAGGTAAGCTACTAATTTAGGTTTTTTTTAAGGTGTAAAAATTAACAACTGAGATAATAACAAAATAATGTTTTCCAAAGCTACATTTTAAAAATCCAAACTTTGAAACTGCACATAAAAGGGTGTAGGATTCTGTCACGTTGCTGTTATTTTTTGTCTCATCTTGCTTGTCTAGTGGGAGCGAGATGGGCTACACCGGTAAGTACCTGAAAAGAGAGCACAGTTTTTTTTTTGTCAATGGATATGTCTATTGTCGGTACAATTATAATGCTGGCTGTTCCCATTGTCGTTTAGAAAGTATTTTTTACTATTAACTAAAGTCTTTTTTGTGATGATTGTTGAATTAACAACCAATAATAATAGTGTAATTTACTGAAATTAACATAAAAGTGCTTTGTTTTGAAACTGACAGCTCCTAGACTTCTCTAATAGCAAATACTTATTAGGTAATTATATTGATGCTGAATATAGAAATCACACTAATCCCATGTATTAAATGTAAGTGTAGACTACCCATATAACTAAAAACCCAATATTAATATCTATCATGCTGCTTGATACGGATAAAGGCGGTATCGGATCAGGGCAACATACAGCAACAGCAACCCTCCCAGACGATCATAACGAGCACTCCAAACGGCCAGCAAGTCACTGTCATACCTGCATCAGGCAATGTACGCGCCGCGAACCTTGTACAGGTATTGCGTTCGGCAATCTTCGGCCCCTCGCACGAATATTCCCGAAGCGTAACCGTTATTATTGTTCGTCATGAGTTTAGATTCCGAACGAGTTTATTGCCGTCGGTTCTGTGAGTCTGCGCGACATTTGTGGGTTAAACTCTCGATTGTTTTGTGTAACGTTAAATATTAGTAATACAGGTTTGTACGCATTTAAATGGCAATTTATTCAGTATCTTTAATAAGTATTATGATTGTATACTCTGAAATTTTTTGTGTACCTACTCTATCTATCGGGGCGGATCCATACCTAGTACTAATTGAAAGATTTAACAATGTCATTTCCTTCGTTTCATATCAAGGCTTATCCCGGTGATGGATTACCTCAATAGATTGCTTATTTCATAATATTTTTATACTTATCGTAAACAGCGTTTAAGGTTATGTTGGCGTAGGTACGTGAATATTTTATGATGAAAACATAACCTCTTTGTCTCGGCGGCTTGAAGCTCGTTCAATCTATTAGTGCGTTGCTGGTTGGTTAGCTATGTGGCTGTAATGTGTGGTGTTTGCAGGTGCCAACGTTGGGTGTTGGTGGTTTGGGTGGTGCGGTGCAGTTGGTGCCGGCTTTGGGTTTACCAGGAGTGCAATTAGCTCAGCTGCAGCAGACGCAACCTCAATCTGCACAGCCCCTCATAGGTAAGTTGTTTAGACTTTGTAACAAGTATTTTATTTTTTTCATTTATGTACACACAAAACACTTATAACATAAAAGTCTCCAAGTAATTATGTCCTCAGCTGAGATTACTTTGGCAGCTTGGTTTGTTTATTTAAAAATAATTTACTTACAGTGCCCTCCAGAAGTTAGTTTCTCCAGAAGTTACATTTTTCCACTTTAGCTATAATTCCACATGATTTAAATAAAAAAACAGGTAATCCCCTTGGATTACTTACTTGATTTTTTAATGAAAAGTCATAGGTAAGTAATTGAATTAGTCAATAAAAGAGTTACAGTGTAGGTACTGTTCAAACATTTGAAACTAGCATTTAAATAAAAAAATAATGTGGCATCACAGATGAAGTTTAAAAATGTCCACTAACATCTGGAGGGCATTGTAAGTAAATTATTTTTAAATAAACGTACCAAGCTGCCAAAGTAATCTCAGCTGGGGACATAATTACTTGGGGACTTTCATGAGCTGGTACATATAAGAACCCTCTACTACCTCTACCCCTCTAACGTTGATTTGCATAGTGTCTTATTTGTGGATGGTCTTTTGATATATCCTGAAAAAGTATTGGTCAAAAACTGAAGATTATTTTTATCTGATATATAAAAATCTCTTGACACAGTGTTTGTTGTCGAACTCCTTCGAAACGGCTTGGCCGATTTTTATGAAATTTTTTGTGTATATTTGGTAGATCTGAGAATAGGTTTTAGTCAATTTTTTTTTTTCAAAACGTCGTTTTCGGGGTCATCTAGTATTATATATTATCCTGTTAAAGTGGGTGGTAAAAATTAGAGTTATTGTTCTGCAGACAATAGTCATGATTTTCTAATAACTAATAAGGAAGTCTGAAGTAGCTACAAGTAATCGGAATAGGTACTAACAGGAATTAGTTACGAATGACAAATAACCTACCTGTAAATAGGTATTAGTTTTTTGTTGTGTTGCCTCTACTGCAACGTACCTACCTTAGAAAAATCAACTGGTTGTTCTTTAATATCTTTAGAAGTTAATATTCCCATTGAAAATTAAAAATACAAATTATAATGAATCAACTATCCACCCTTATGAATCACTGGTCCCCAAGTCACAGGCTATAAACGTAGTTTGGGTGCCAGGAGATAATACTTAATGCACTTTATGTTGTATCATATTACTGTACTTGTAACCTTGTAATAATTTTTCTGGAAATAAACATTATTATTATTATAAATGTTAACATTATTATTATTATTATAAATGTTACCATTATTATTAGGTATTATAAATGTTAACAATATTATTATTATAAATGTTGTTTAGAGACTAATGTAGTGTGTAGTTGTAAGTTGTCAACATGTTTTCTTTCACTGCATGTTAGTTGTTAAACTTTGGATTTAGTTGCTTATCGTTAATCGGCCTACTGACGTGTCATTGGAAGATTAAAATGTTACCAGAATTTTCAGAAAAAAGTGAAAAAGTTTGAAAGGAGATCGCCCATTTTGTTCGGCGACTTGGGATAAAATAGTAGATTGTTGCATCGAGCGCAAAGTGAGTTATAAATGCACGAGAGTTCTTATTTTTTTTATTTATTTATTTATTAACCAAAGATGGTAAGTAGACTTATAAACTAAGCCCCACAAAACCGTTGTAATGGTTTGACTGTGGGTGGGGTCGGTGAGTTTCTAGACACTCATACTTATACACTACACTAATAAGATAAAGTATATTTCCGACTACATATTTTTGTTAGTATTAAGCATTAGTAACAATGGTGCTTAGGTAATAAGTTAGTATTGTTATATAATCATCACTCTTGTATGTGTGTACTTTAGAAATAACTATGTAACTATTATTGACGGCCGCCAAAAAAAATATCCCAGAATGGGTGATGTCCTTACGTAACCTTATGTCGATAAGTGGTTTAACACTTTCACTACCCGCAAAGCGGACACAATCTCCGCTAACCGTGATTATGTAGGGACCCTGAGAGCAAGGTCATCATCATCATTTTAGGCTAGCCCTTATTTATGTAGGGTCGGGGCTTAATGTCTTAGGCTGTAGGCTGCGTTATTTGGGATCGGGGCGTACTGTCTTAGGCCGTTGGCTGCGTTATTTGGGATCGGGGCACAATGTCTTAAGCCGTAGGCTGCGTTATGCCGAGGTGCTCGGGTGACGGTCTGCGCGAGGGTCGGTCTGAAATAAACCGCTTTGCGCGAGCCGTCCTTCGAAGAAGTTATAGAAAGTCGTTTCTTATCATAACATGTTATCATTGTTTCTCCAGGCCAACAAATCCAGCAGGACCCTAACGAACCCGGCAAGTGGCAAGTCGTCAGCGTGAGTACTTCGAGCGGCAACGGCAGCGCGGCCAGCACGCCGCAGCCTGCCGAGTGCGAGGCCGCCAAGCTGCGGCCCAACAGCCCCAGCCAGGCGGGCAAGCGGCTCATGAAACGAGTCGCTTGCACCTGCCCCAACTGCGATCAGGGCGAGAAGTGAGTACTTTTATATTCTTCAGAGTTTCCCTGGCTATATACCCAAGTAGCACAAAATAGCTTTATAATCGATGGATAACAGAATTAGCATATTATTATAGCTTTATAAGAAGTTACATATAGGCATTATAAACCACTATACAGCTCTTGTAATGCTAATTTGGGCCCCAAATTATACAGACTTAAGTGTTAGAATGGCATTTTAGCAGCATTATATTGGTTGTCTACCGGAATGATAAACGCATTATAATGGGCTGTCAAAACAGGTTAAAGCAGTGCGCATATGTTAAATGCGGCTCTTATACAGCTTGTACCATTACAAAGGCAAAATAAAAACATTTTCAAATGTTATTTTTAATTTCTGTTATTATTAATAAATCTTGTGTAAAAAGAACATGGATACTTTCAACAAAAAAATATAAGTGCTACAAGGTAAGTAATTAAACTCTTGTTTTTGTTCTCTATGAGTGAATTAAGGTTGCGAGTATCAGTTTACTGTGAAAGTATGTATATATTTGAATCAAATATTTCATGCGCCTTCAAATTAAAGAGCTATTTATTACAAAAATATTATAAAAATATGTGGAATTGTAAAAAGAATTATGCTCTTACGAAGAAATCTTTAGTTTTAGTCATTATGATACCTGTATTGTACCGGCCGGTCAATACCATAGGTTGAAGTCCTTTCTAAAGGACTATTTACCATAAAATTAAATTTTAAATATTATCGAGACAAAAAGCAAAATGGCGTAAGCATAATTAAAAACTTTAGGCATGCGGATGGCCGGTATACGACTTATTGCTTGTTAAAATTCTTGTCATTATACGTTTGTATAGATAAAGGCTATATAATATTATGATGAAATGCTTTTAAAAAGCTGGCATTAAAACAGCACCAATGTACACCTTTAAACAGTTGTGACCCATGCGAAAGGTCGTTATAAAACATAGAGCAGTTTTAAAGAATTTTAAAATGCTTTTTAATAGCCTAAGCCGTAATTAACGCTAACATACGGCCTACACTTTTGTATAATGCTTACAGCTGTATTAGAAGCTGTATAGAGACATAAATTATATCTAAAATAAAACCTTTAACTGCACAAAAGATTGAAAAAGAGGATTATATAGCTTTAGGAACTACAAAGTTAATAAAATGCTGTTATACAGAAGCAAGACATTGCTAAAACCCTTCAAATTCTATAACAAAGCTAGAAGAAAGTTTCTGGTCATCACTTTTTCCATTATATCGATTTTGTGTTACTTGGGTAGTCCGCGCGGAACAAGTTGGCCGCGCCTTAGGTATGTGAGCGGTGGGACGGAAGGACGGGGAGCTTGCTGTCATTAATCTCATGTGCGTTGCGAACACTAGGCAACCCGCCGCCTCACCCCCGTCCCCACCTAAGGCGCGGCCACTAGTTCCGCGCGGACTATAACATAATTTGAACCTGTATTATGTAAGTAAGTTACGAGTGAAAACCGCTCTGCCGCGAAATTATGTTAGACTTCGCAAATGCCAAACTGCACCGTCGCGTCGCCCTGCTCATATAATTCGTCGCGTTCAGTCATATAAATAATAAATGGAGTTCCATTTTACCGCGTCGCTTGAACAAGCGGATACCCGTACTTACACATACAGCCTTGAAAACTAATTTGATAAAACTGATAGAAGATGAATGTGCAAGAAACCCAGCTTTCCTACTTCTATAAGACGTAAGACGTGTGTGTGATATACATTTCTATGCTAACTCCCTTACTAATAAAAATTGTATAGCGTCTGTATAGTTACACAACGCATTGTGTTCTTCTTTCGAAAGTCAAATTACTGACGACTGAAAGAGAGAAATTGGTGTGTAACTATTCATCTGATATACATAATGCTTTTATTAGTAAGGGGGTAATATTATAAAGAGTTAAAATTTGTTTGTTTGTTTATTTGTATGTAGGGGGTAATCTCTGGAACTACCAGTTGGATTTGGAAAAATCTTTTTGCATTTGATAGCCCAATTCTTGAGGAAACTTAAAGTTACGCTAGAACCCTTAGGGGCCGAGCAAAAAGTAAAAGTCAGCAAGTACGCTTAGCGAAAATGACGTAATAGCGCGGGCATCCGATTCGATGCGACGGGGTGGGTGGGTCGGGGGCCGAGATTTCACGCGGACGAAGTCGCGGGTAGAAGCTCGCTTAGAAATAAAATTAATAAGCAGCCCCCTCCACTGAAACTCTGACAACCCACACATCTAGCAACATAATATAGTGATTTTCAAAATTATCAAAGCCATGATGGGTCGCAGCGGTGCAAACTAAAACGAAACACTGGCCAATATGGACAATAGTTATTTACGTCAGGAATTTTTGATTACCCATATGTATGATCTAGCATCTGCGATGCTGAACAGCCGGCTTCGTTGCAAACAACCTGCAGAGAAAGCTGTTTCTTTTCTTTTTTTTTTAGCTACGGGCAATACATTTCTTATTGGAACTGGAAAAGGATTTTGGTAGTCTGAATGGAGATCTTAGTTCTGTCTCTGATACCGGAAAAACTTTAAAAATATCATACAATATCATTGAAGATTGGTCATGATTTCGAGATATGCTGCGTCTTGTAAATTGAATATGTTATTAACGCTCTGGTGAATGCTCTTCTTTTTCACGTTACCATTAAATTTGCATTTTTCTATTTCTGCCGAGACCGGATATAGACTAAAACATATTCTACCTTTTTTACTATAACCTTCTACATACACATTATTATTGGTTTACGGTTATACTTATATCCACACGGGCCGTCGCCGCGTATAAAGTTTATGATTAAGCAAACTGTTCTAACCTGAAACTAAAAGCGCCGTAAATAATAATAAACAGAATTACTCAGTACAACCCGACATGGCTTCTATGAACGTAGCGGAATACGGAACTAACAGGAAAAATGTACTGGAAGATTTCAAACACCTGGAAAATTGAGTATATTTCTTGTTAGTCCGCTATTTCGCCACATTTATTTATTTCGTTAGGGAAAACACACATTCACACATTTTATTTTGTAATTATGAGTAATACATAATAGGTGTTAGGGCTTTATCACACTGGCGATTTGCAAGCGAGTCCAAAGCGAAGCGAGTGCGCAGCGAGCTCACCGCGAGTCGACGCCATTTTGTACACTGGCGTCGACGGCGTTATTCGCGGCGAGCTCGCTATGCACTCGCCTCGCTTGCAAATCGCTAGTGAGATAAGGCCCCTATAATACGAATCATTAGAGCTACCATCGAGCTCGGCCATATTTCACCATTCAGCATGCAACATTTATATTATAAACATTCACATAAGTTTAACCAAAAGCCAGATCCATCAATCCAGAGCAATTCAGGCAATTCTTTTCTCTGATAAAAACTCAGTCACACTGTAGTACGTTTTATCTATTAAAAATTTACATAGTCTACGCTTAAACAATAATGTTGTCAAATCTTTTCAACCACTTGGTAATTTATTGTAAACTAACAGCGCCCCGCGGTTTCAACCGCATAAATGTCGATCCCATGGGAGTATCGGGATAAAAACTATCCTATGTCCTTTCCCGGGACTCAAACTAACTCTATACCAAATTTCATCCAAGTCGGTTCAGCGGTTTAAGCGTGAAGAGATGACAGACAGACACACTTTCGCATTTATAATATTAGTATGGCTTATTGTGGCGCCATACAATAAACACTTCTGCGCACCAAAGTAGTTGGACACGTTAATTGTCATAGTTTACCATTGTCACACCTATTTCTTGGAAACATTTCAAAACGACGGTATTTCGGATTATACGCTATACTTCTTTCACTACAATCGCATGACACTAACAAGAACATTTCCATTGCAGCCGCCTGGTGGACCGCAAGAAACAGCACGTATGCCACATAGCGGGCTGCAACAAAGTGTATGGGAAGACGTCGCACCTCCGAGCGCATCTCAGGTGGCACTCGGGCGAAAGACCTTTCCTTTGCAACTGGTTGTTCTGTGGCAAGAGGTAAATCGAGTCATCTTCTTACGTCTTCTTACACCTTGTTATGTTTCTTTTTACCCCCTGGTTTTGGAAAGCCTGATATAAGTCTCTGAACATTTTTTTTCTGTCAGTTGAGGTTTTAGAAACTGGGGGTAAAGTTTATTGTAGTAGTAGTTGCTTGCAGTGTCTTTAAAGAGAATGTATTGCCCGTAGTTATGCTTTGTAAGTGGTTTGGTAAGTGCTCATGTACAGATGAGCGGGAAGCGTCAACGGTCGAGGCAACAGCAGTGGTCGACACATGCCGACGGTTTTAGTCGGCGCACTCATGTATTTGAGCACCGTACAGTACCCGGCGATAAATATTGCACATCGACCTTTGGAAAGAGACAATCGGCTAATTTCGGCTTCGTAGAGCGTTATTTCTGTCGCACGAAATACAAACAGTCCGGTATCTATTTTAGGAGCTGTTAAAACAATTATGATTTGCTTCTTTTGATAATTATTTTTATTCTTTGTATAAAATACAAAAAAAGGTAAAGGTCGATGTGCAATATTTATCGTCGGGTACTGTACTCACATACACGAGCGGCACATTGTCGACGGCTGCAGTTATCCGTGCCGCTCATGTGTATGCACACTAACAGTTAACCTTTTAACCGTCCGACTTCATATCAGTTGCCGTGCCCCCAGCGCCCGGCACAGTGAATCGAAAAATAAATACCTGATGTAATACAGCCTAATTAAATAAAACAGCAGATTAAACGAACTGTGGCATATACGACCTTGGCGAAATGGACACGAAAATATTTGTCGGATTAATCCGGCGTAAACGGTTAAACTGTTAAACCAGCTTGAGGCTACTGTCAGCTTCAATGTAAGCTCAGTCTGGTACATTTGTAACTTTTCGGTTGCAGTAGATTGTGGCTTTAGCAAACTAGATTGTCGTTTATTTCCCCTGTTGTTGGCCATCAGAGCTTCAGGCATTGTCCTAATAGAAAGCAATCGTTGCGCAAATACGCGACCTCCACAATTATTTATTTAGCGAGTCCGGACAAAAGATCGTGACCGCTCCCAATGCGGGGTAATTGCGTAACACACTATTAGTAGCAATAGCTTTCATTTTGACAGTTCAACAACATTCATTCATTCATTCATTTCATTCATTCATTCACATTGTTGAGCACAGACATTTTTCGATCATAATTATGAAGCAATGGAATAGTATTCCTTCCTTCCAAATGATTCAAATTTAGAAGACCGCACATTTTAAAAAACGTGAGAATTGACCTCACCCACTCATTCCATGTTGACGGTTCCACTGCCAAATATTTTAACTTTCACCCATTGTCTCCAGGTTCACTCGATCGGACGAGCTACAGCGTCACCGGCGGACACACACGGGTGAGAAGAGGTTCGAGTGTCCCGAGTGTCGGAAACGGTTCATGAGATCGGACCATCTCGCTAAGCACGTGCGGATACACACTAAGAATAGAATTACGGTGAGTCCGCTTTGTACCATCGAGGAAACTTGCATCTGTCCAATTTGAAAACAAAATCCCGCGCACACGATGACCACATCTGTTAGCAAGCGTTACTATAGCGGCCGACCGCTGCAAGGAAGAATAGCCCTTACGGTGTATAGAGATGTTTACTGAACTCTCCATTTAGTTATAAGTTGCATAATTACAGGGTGGCAGGAACATCGGCGCGCTACCTGTTACTATGGATACAGTACATGATTCTGAACCGTTGAATATTCGTTGATTATTTTTTTTTAAAGTTGCCGTTCCATGCAGTTTGCGTGTTGATGCCCCTGCCAACCTGTATAAAAGGGGAGAAGTTTACTATGAATTAATGTAAAAGTTTTAGTGGACGGAACGTCGGATCCACAAATTTTTCACGCTAACCTAAGTGCATAGGGTTTGAATAACTCAATAACCAATCCATAACGTACATAACTTGTCTTTTACTGTCTGTTGTTATTAATCCCATATGTCAGACTAACATAATTACAACAGACAGTTTAATTTGAAGGCATATAACCAATCCGCACTGGACCTGCGTGGTAGATTACAGCCCACTCCCTCTCGAAGAGAGGAGGCCTGGAGGCCTGTGCCCCAGCAGAGGGAACATTATAGGTCGATTACGCCGTTAAATTATTTCAGGAGTATTTTGTACCACGAATTCCCACCATGAACGCTAAGGCATATCAAAATTAAAGTTCTTTCTAAAAAAATCTTATTTTCAATTCCAGGAGGTAGCAACATCAACCCAATCAATGTACTCGGACTCCGGAGACGACAGTTGCGATGAGAAGATGATGCTTACAATAGAAACCGTCCACAACGAAGGTGACGGCGAGGACAAAATGGTCCTCCGCCCCAGTCCCAAGATGGAGCCCGACCATATCGACAGCTAGGACACGAGCAGCGACGAATAGAACCGTCGCTGTACAATCATATACGTCCCCAATCCTTATTGGATGATATAAAGACTTAAGTGACACAAACTTTAAGGGAAACTACACCTTATTATATTGGGATGAAGGGTAGTTTTCCTGTGCGCGTGTGTTTAAATTCAGCCTTGTGTGCCTCATCCCTTTGGGGTTTGTAGGTAAGGGGTGTATCGGTAGTGGTTTGTTTTATTTTATACAATTGGCGAAGCAAAGGTTTTATTTAAGCCTATGATTAGAGTTGGGCTTAACCGGTATAGAGACATCGATAGTTTGACGGAGCGTAATCATGATTTTCAATCGATTATAATTATCAAAGTCTGAAGTGAGAAAAAAAAGTAACTTTTATAGATATTATTCAGTACCGTTGTTCTGTCGATGCTTTATCCTGCAATAAAAGACAAATGTAGATCCTTTTAAATCACATCTTACTTATTACGTTGAATAGTCAAATGCTAAAAATATGGTTGTTAAGAAATTTTGATACTAAAACGTGAAGTCCTAATTTGATGTCTAGGTTGTATTAAAAACTAGGGTGCAAACGAGATTATGTATTAGAAAAAAATTGTAACACTATTTAAATGTTCTGTGTTATGTTTTTGTAATTATGGTATTGTTGGAGTATTTTTACTGAAAATTATTATTTGGAACCGCCTGTACGAAATATAAGCCTGAAGGAGCACTGAAAACTTATTTCAGGAAAATGTTCCGATTCGTATCTTGAAAGAAAAGTGGCAATCAAACTAGTACCGAGCTTCAAGAATCTTTTGGCGCTTGAATGACGTTGACAGGAGGGCGCTGTTGGTAATAATTTGTGATAATGTTTTATGGAATATCTATCTAACTAGCCTATATGCCCCACTGGCAGGGCAAAGGTCTCCCTCTCCTTTTTTCTTTTTCACATAATTCTGTCTTTTGCTAGTCGCCAGTCCTTTCTTTATGAAATAGTATTAAAAAAAAAGTTGGCGGCGTTAGTTCCAATTTTGGCCACGCGTCCAAAGCTCCTTGTACAATACGTCACTGGAATTTCTGTAGAACAAGAGTCTGTTTCCAAAGTATGAATCGGACAATTTCTACAAATAAGTTTTTACTGTGTTTCAGCTGATTATTTGTTGTAAAAATATTTACGTATAAGTTGTGAGAGTGTGTAAGCTATATCAATAAAATAGTCCAATAGTAATTGTTTGAATCGAATGTTTCCTTCCCGTAATTGTACAAAAACGTAGATTTTTTTTTGGTCAGTTAGCATAGCATACGTTTGCACGTTCGCGAAAATATCGCGCACTGGATTAACAACTTTCGGCGTTGAGCAGTGCGGTGATAACCTAGTGCGCGAAAAATAATCGCCGCGGAAAAAACGAAAATGAAGAAAAAAGAAACCTGGGCTTATAGATGCACTCATAGCTAAGGAGCAACATTGTATACTTACATATACAGTGTTATTGGAAAAACTTTAACAACCTCTTAAGAGGTCATTCAAGGTCAAGCTCATCATTATGAACAATTTTTACTACAGGACCAAACCTGAAACCGCGAAAAAAAAATCAGCTATTCCCTATATTTTGACGAGATATTTATACGAACATAAATGTAGGGAACAGCTGATGGTTTTTTCGCGATTTCAGGTTTGGTCCCATAGTAAAAGTTGTTCATAATGATGAGTACAATGACCTCTTAAGAGGTTGTTAATGTTTTACCAATAAACCTGTGTATACAGACAATACTTATAAGATTAACAATAGTTATTTAAATGATGAATTGTGCTTATATTTTTTGTAGTTTCAAAATATGAAACGGCATCATTTTAGGCTAATTTTATGTCCAAAATATTACAATTATATGAAAGGCTGTCTTTGTTTTGCTTGCGAGTATAAGATGGTATAATTTGCTTATTACATATTGTTGAGAAAAAAAAATGTTTGTAATAAAATTGTGTCATATTTCGAGATAAATTTATTATAGCAAATTGGTCTGTGATCAAAATAATTTGTGCAGTTGGCGTAATTGTTTATTTTGCTGTTTCGTTGAACGCAATGTACTTACTTGTAAATTGTAAATATTATCTTAGAGAGAAACATAAAAAAATCTAACAATAAGTGTCGATATGTGTTGCTAGGTATAAGATATTGTTTTGTATATACTCTACAAAGTATTAATGCCATAACATAGCTTTTTAAAAGTCATTCCAGTGGGGATTTTATTAATTTATCGAAGAAGGCATTGTTTAATATATTTTTTCTCAATACTGTCAAAAATATAGCATATAAATGGGTATCTGAGGTAAAGTATCATAGGTAAATCCAATTGGCTGTTCTTCGATCAACAATAGTGCAAGATTTCCGACGAACGCATCAAAAACGCCCGGAAAAATAAAACCACAGTCCTTAGAAACTATGTATTATTATTCCCTTAAATATTTTTGTTCGTAGAGACGCCAGCATTTCCCAATCAACTTAGAACCTTATGCTCTAGCAGTAAAGTTGAAAATCTATTAAAGAAATTTGACAGATTGTAGTAGCTTGATGTGCCGACGTTTACTTTTTAATCAAAGTAGTGAATATATTGCAAAATAATCAAATTTTATGCAATCGCAGCCATTTGGGCGATGTGTTTTTGTTCCTAATCCCTAATCTAGTGCTTTTGTTGATGGAAGGCTGTATCAGCCTATCTATATATTTTTTTGCTTATCTGCAGTCGTCCAATGAGCGCATGCGCCTGCATATAACCCGTTACATTACTGTCGCTCTGGCAAATAATCGTATAAATCTCTAGATTCTAGAGATTTATTCGATTATCTGCTAGAGATTTGCTATTTAGAATAGTCGATTAACCATTCACGTTTTCAAGAGAATTTTATGAATATAATCTAACACTAGGTTTTCTTACTCCCGCTTCCAGAAACGCCGATCAAGCGTCTGAATAGGTTTTCTAAAGTCAAATCTCATTTAAGCTATTGTGATTGGTTAGCGTTAATAACACCAGCCAATCACTGAACATGAGCTGATTTGACAACTGAATTGGAATAGCTTTTTAGTAACTGTATGTAAGAAATGCATTTCAAATGAACCGCTGTATAGCCTTTGTTATTTGTAACCATTCTAGATACACTGCTTATATGTTTTAGTATTACAAGACGTAGTTGGTCTGTAGTTTGTGTATCAGTTTTTTACCTACATGCAAATAGTTCTAAGGTCGCATATTGTGCGATTTTTGTCAAGTAACATTTTGTTCTTCTTTATCGTTATGTGGCAAGTTCGGCCACGACTTCGGTCGCGTTGATATACACACTTAGGCTTATGGGTTATATCTTACTGGGACACCATGGTGGCGCAACCATGGTCACGCTGCCAGCAAAATACACAGCTTTATTGTGGGTATCTCACCAGGCGTCCGATTAGTTGCGCAATCGACCATAATTTTTTTGGCAGTACGGCCATGGTTGCGGCGCCACTGCAGGTGTCCTAGAAAGATAGGGGACCTGAAACCTACGAAAATACGGGTTAAAAAAAAACGATGTCGAATTTTCAAAGCACCCTAACCGAAGGATAGCGTCAGAAGTTTTAAAATCATTTATAGATTTGAAGAAGAACAAACTATTCGATGTTTTGTGTTCAATAAATGAGAATTTGATGAATATCGCATTTGGGCTCGATAAAATTCATAAACCCAGGTAAACGATTAGCATATTTTAACTTAATAGGGAGGTTTGAACTCACGTAAAATCTCGGACGTCGGGGTTGACCACTTTTCACCCTTATGTTCTTTATTTTAAGGTGGAAAAGTGCTTGAAAAATACAGGCGTTTTAAATAGCGGCAGATGCTGGGTCCAATGTCATTGCTTATCACAGTTATCACTTTCTGTAAATATTGAGTAAATTACTCTCCCTTCACTTACGTAATTTGTATGGTGTAAATACCTGATTTTATTGTTGAACTGGTTAAATAAAATATTTTTTACATTACTTGAGATGTTTTTCTTGTGGTTATTTGAGCTGAAAGCTTAAGGCCTGGACTCCACCAAAGCGAAGACGAGACGAGAGGAGAAAAGACATGTTGTAAACAATCAATAAGATTTCGTTTTTCGATAGTCTATTTTCAAGTTCACCATGATCTGGTTGCTGCACCCAGGGATAGTTCCAGAAGAGGAAACTCCTCAGCGGGCAACAGCACACCCAAAATTTTATTCTCGGCTCCGTTTAGCTTCAGTGTATACGGTTGAGAAGAGAGGAGAGATGTCCCACGAATTTCCGTGTTCAAACATTGATTTAATTAATTTTAAAAACAATCTTTTTTTCAAGTGTCACTAGTGGTTTGTTTCACAGTTGCTAATACAGTACATAGACTGCTTTTTAATCACTAATAGATAAAATTGCTATCTGATTGAACATTTACGATCAACGAACTCACAGGATAGCCTACGCGGAAATCCAAACTGCTACAATTCTTTAATCTCTTTGAAGGTGAACTTACAGGCAAGCTGTTTTAATTAAATAACAGGCTTCAATGAAAACACTGAAACAAACTTATTATGTATTTGAAACCTGAGTCAGAGCTCACTGAACTTATAGATGCGATATAAAAGAAATGTAAGAATCCTGCGAACCCCACAATCGTAGGCATTAGACAGTTTGATGCGCTGCGGCGGCGGCGGCGCAGGATGTCACAAAACATCGCGGTTACCGTCCATCGCTTGTCCCGAACATCCGTTGAAAAACTAACCTGTTCAAATTAAAGCGTCTTGGCTACGATAAATCGCGTCGGTCGGGTCGTCGGCCGCCATTTTCCGTGTCGCTACGCGTCTAATAGCCGCCATTACCTCGTCCGTGAAATCGTGATGCCGACCGTTGCCCACAAAACTTAATGTTCCATTTTTCTCTTTTTCGTTGGACAGTTTTGTTTAGACAGCAGCATATCCGTCGGACAGTTGGTATGTATCCGGTTACATGATACTGACTGTTGAGCAATCGTGGCTGTAACAACAACGTTGAAGACGTTGAAGGAGCCTAAATTTATTACAATTCAATGCAATTATCACCATTGAACATTGCATTGATTAAAAAGGAGATCGTAGTGAAAACTCCGGAAATGCGTTGCTATCCACGACCATACTATCTGTCTGTGTTATACCTAGGTATCTTATGGCAAAACCTGAAAGACTCTAATGTAAAAATTATTGATTGTAAATTCTCTCCTTGCAACTCAGTAATTTCGCTCCTTCAACCTTTATCTCATTACAGTCGCGTGGAAAGATGCTTATTTGATAAATTGAACAGTATGGTGCCAAGATTTACCGTGTGTGATAGTGAATGTAAAAGCCGCGGTGCAAGAAAGCAAGACAAAGCTACGCGGTCCGCTGCCTCGCCACGCCGACTGGCCAAGCTTCTAATGAAAGACGCGATAAATTTTAATTATATCTAGCTGACTAATTACCGAGGCTGCTACACGATGCGTTGTGGTAAAAATGTTATTATGCACAGTTCGTCTTAAGTCATTGACTAGTTATGCACAATTTCATCGGATATTATGCATAGCTGCCATTGTTTCATGGTCGCCGGACATACTGGTTATCGGCTGCTTGTTAGCTGCTTCGCTGATACTGGCGAAACATTGAATTATTCGTAATTGTATGCTAATTCGTGTAGTCTTTAATCACCTTTACGTGTATGGAATCAAGTTCACGGTGGCTTAATGAAAGTCTCAATCAGGGAAGGTTGTTAATATGCAATTGGCAGTAACATTCTAAGAAGTTAATTGCAGTTACAAAACAGCATGTAGCAAATTATAATTTGATGGTTGGCGTCCCAAATACGGTGATTTACTCTAAGTCTAAGCAAAGAATCCGTTATTCCGACCACCAGTTGGCAGTTGGCAGTAAGATTACTTCCTAAGGCGCACTTTAGTCGGTTGGGGATCGTTCAACTTCGTAATTTTATTATGATGTCATTCGCGGTAATGGGCGACTCGAGCGAGTACTCCCGGTTAGCATGCCATGTCTATACAAAACTTCGTAGAATAACAGAATAGCGTGCCGATGGCAAAATAGGTATATCTTCCGAAAAGATTCTAAAATTAAATGTAATTAGGTTAGGATTTTAAAATATTCATTTGTCAAGTTTCATTCAACGCTAGAGGTAGGTACTTTGAAAAAAAAATTCGTACTATTTATCTAATGTTTGCTTCTGCTATTTCAAAGATGCGTTTAAAAAAGGATTCTTATCTGAAACTTTGTTAATTAATGTCATACTTTTCAGCAGCTCCATAAATATTAGGTACGGTGTGCTAAAAAACTTACCTACTTATAGAACTCATTGATGCATTTCGGATTCCTCATTCATACCTACACATTTCCCGAAGATCACAAAAATGGAGCACCTACCGTCCTACCTATTTACCTAATATTTCTCATTGAACTATACCGCTTAGCATAACAGCGAATGGCTGACCTCTACTCAGAACATTATGCTAAGCAGTGTGGAAGCAGCCGAGTTCTATTTGTATTAAAGCTGGGGTTCTAATCGGAGCCTAATGCTTGTAGATATTGTAATAGTGTAAGCTCAGTTCAGTTCATATAAAGACGAAATCATAACGGAGGTGCTCTGAATAGCTGGATCAAAGCTTTATAACTATTGATTTAATCTATTGTTATTTTTAAAAAACACAAGCGTGTTTGCATCTCATTTACCTACCTAATGGCAGTGCCGGATTAACCCCTAAGCTAATTAAGCAATTGATTAGGTCATCACGTCTCCAGGCGCGGTCCTAGGGGGGGTCATTGGGATCATGACCCCCAAAACCTTTGACCTATTTATCAAAAAGCTGCGTCCCTGAATAGCATAATTAAATAATGTGGAACTGGAGATGTATATGAACATTAACATAACATGACGCCTTTAATCCCCGAAGAATTAGGCAGATAATATGTACTACATACTTATAGTAATTACACCCATATTGCGCCAGTTATCTTTAATTCCCATGTCGTAGGGGACGAGTCTACTGCCACCAACCGGGCATAACATCCAGACTCCAGGCTGCTTCTGAGAAATTTCTGATGGAAAAACCTAATAACATTTACCCGAGCTGGGAATCGAACCAAGACCTCATGGTCAGCAGTAACGCTTGCGACCACTAGACCAACGAGGAGATGTACCACTCTAAAAATATTTCTCGGCACCCATGGTGACCCCCCCCACAAAATCTTGGGCTGCGACCTGCGACCGCACCTGCCATAAACAGCACCGAAAACATATTTGCTAGTAAATAAAAGGCAAGGCTGTTCGTCAGCAAGATATTACAAGACCCAGAAGTCACTCTTGAGACGTGCGCTAATCTTAACAAATCGAACGTCGATTTTTTTTTTAAATACGAGACGACTAGTGGATAGGGGGACCCACAGGCGTGTATTGCTTAGGGCAACAAGTAGTCTTAATCCGGCACTGCCTGATGGACATTGCCAGTATCGTTGTTTCTAATTTGCCTAGTTATATAAGTGTATAATTGAAGTTATTATCTAAAGGTGCCTACAACAAAATTACATTTTTGCCGCCAAGTGATCAAGACTGATTGCAGTGGATAGGAATTTATGGCACAATTTTCTTCTAGGACTGGACATTAAAGGACAAGAAAAATAACGGCAAAATTAATAAGGATAGGACACGCACAATGGTCCATTGAAGGACTAAGTGCGAAAACCAAACCCATAACATAGAACATAATTATTAATAAGGATTTGTTTTTTCTTGTCTTCCATAAAATTGTAGCGCGGCAGGAAATATTAACTAACAAACTACCACAGTGGCCCTTGATCTTTGAAACAGCCATGCTTCCCAACGGTCTTGACTTTACAGCTGACGACCCCAACTATTTACCCTTACGTAAGCCCTTTAGTCGTCATAAAGGCCAGCAGAGCGTCTAGAGGCACTTCCCAAGCAGGTGCGGAGCGGTCCACCTGCGCAATGTCATGCACCCCGCACGGTGGCTGCGCGCGCGCGCTCGCGCGTGGCAGGTCGACGCTCCTGCGACGACGGTCCTCGCAGCCTATTGTTATTAATTTTAATTACGAAGATCCTTGTTTAATTGTCTCTTTGTTAATGAAGGATGTTTGTTTCGGTTTTGATGGGTATTTTTGGGTGGTTGTCAGTGGGTGTTTGGGTTAGGAGCATCCAAATTTTGAGATATTTTTATGATTTGCAGGTAAAGATTCTGTAAGCGGTTATTTTTTGGTATTAGGTCCAACTTTTTGAAGGCTTCTCCCTGAAATATCGGAGCTTGGTTTACTCGACACAGATGACTGACTATCCGGGACGCGGACATAAAGTTCATTGGAATAGTGCTTCGTAAACTTTCAAGACGTATGAAACCGACCATTCGGCAACAAGACTGTGGTTAATATCTCTCCGTACAACTAAGACGCGACGAGTGCTTCCAACTGAATCCTGACAAAAGTACCACGTGCTCCTGATGAATGCGGTTTGAAGTTATAGTTTCACAGCTCAGGCTGCTGCTGCCCAACCTTTAAATATCGCAAGGCAAGCTAGTCTCCAGCTTAGAAATGATAGCTTGCACTGGTAATTATGAAGGAGTAGTTATATTTGGGTAGCAGATTTTTGGAACTTATTAATTGCTGAAGTATTATATAAAAATTGTGTTTTGGATATTCATAATGATGCAGTATAATTACAAGTGTAGGTAGGTTTAAGAATATTGTACCTAAACATACAACCAATTTTAACATGGAAAAATACTTCAGAAAACTTGGCAAATTAAATGCATAATCCTTTGTTTGATGGGTTGCTGACTTCAAGAACTTGTACATCACACTGCGGGGTATTTCCTCCGACTGATTTATGAATGAAATACTTACCTATACGTAGCTAGCACTGCCTATGTGCTCCACACACAAAAGCTTCTTGTTTGGTGTGATGTCAAGATATAATTTGAGATTTTTGTTCGAATAGCTGCCTGTTAGCCGTCCTTTGGTGGTGTTTAGAAAAGAAAAGAAAGTAATATAAATAGATTGTGTTTGAACTTAATCCTAATCCATAGGTACTAATATTATAAATTCGAAAGTAACTCTGTCTGTCTGTATGTTACCTTTTCACGCCTAAATCACTGAACGGATTTCGATAAAATTTGGCGAGGGATCCCGATATTACCACGGGATCGACACTTATGCGGGTGAAACCGCGGAGCGCTGTGAATAATACATATTTTTGTACAAAAACATTTTTTCGAATTAAAATATGAAGTGTCCTCTTGCAACCCTAGGTCTTAGCAAATGGCAAGGAAATTGACATTTGAAAGCTCCGGATGTTATAATATATGGGAACAGTTCTTCCTTTAACTCAATTATGCCCATGTCTTGACCATAACCAAAGAAGGAATAAACCAGTTAAACAGCAGCATCATAAAGGTTATAACTAATTACTGTTACGCGAGGGTGCATAATATGCCCATGCGCACGCCTGGCCGTGACGCTTGACGCAACACCATCGTCCTCTCCAGGTTATTGGCATTTACTGGCAACTCAAATGGCATAAGTTTTTCTACATCCTACTTATTTTTTTTTTTTTTTTTTACTTATTGGCAATCTTGAATGGTTAAATAGTTCTTGGAACATCGACCCTCGTGTTAAGTGAAGTGACAGTTATGTTAATGACGTCACTGATGGATGGAGGTATGTTCAGCAGCGAGTCTTATATGTCTGAACTTCGGAAGGAAAAGGTTTCATGTGATAATAAATGAAGCATGCACTGGTAACCTGTCAAGTGCGAGGTCACAAGCGTTTAGTAAGCGGTCAATTCGCAAAGTCGCAAAGTTCTTTTGCAAAGATAACTTTATGGAGATATTATGAATGTAGAGAATGTAGAACAAACAAGCACCTGCATTTAAACGTACCTTTTTTCGATTTTTATCGTCAAAGAAATCCGCAAATCATAAGGGTATTCCTGAATGAACTTATTGCCCGTGTGCTATGGAGCGGTCTATGCTCCGGGTTTCTTTCAAGGATAAAATCTGGAATGAAATTATCTGGAAAGAACCGGAGTTACCGACATACCTTGCAGAGTAAGCAAGCTGAAGTGGCAGTTTGCTGGCCATGTCTGTCCAAGGATCGATGGCCGGTGAAGCAGAGAGTCCTGGAGTGGAGAGCGTGTATCGGCAAACGTAGTGTGGGGTAGATGGAACGATGATCTTAAGAAGGTGGCTGGCACAGACTGGATGCGGTAGGCGGAAGACAGGGTGTTGTGGCGTAGCTTCGGAGAGGCCTTTGTGCAGAAGTGTACTGTGATAGGAGTTGCTTGATTGATTGATGGCCCATGCTCTACTACTTATAGGTACATGCATAAAACAAAATTGCAAAGCCTCTCCTCTTAATATTGCATCTCGCCGCAGATCTGATCGCATGAAAACGGCGTCAGCCAAAAGTATTAATTTGTTGCGCAATAAATGAGCGAAAATTGAAAATTTCAAGAAAGTATTTTACAGTAGAACGGCTGAAGTACACACACACCTCACGGAAAAATAGAAACGTTCTCATTTTACATTTAAACTATTCTTCAAGTAACATTCAAACATTGCCGTGTTGCATCACCCTGCATCAAGTAATTTGAACAATCGCAAGGAAACATTCTTCATTCAGCTACACATTTATGTTTTAATTACAATCCGGTTTTAACGTATCCTTAATCCACTAAAATGAATAATAATGTATCATAAAGTCGGCGTGTGATGGCAGAGCGTGGCTTGCGCAGGAGTCGCTGGTCGCTCGCCCATGACGAGCGCGGTCATCAACCGCGCAGACACTCCACGAACGAAATTTTTATAAAGAATAGCTTCTGTTGGTCTTGTATAAAAACTAGAAATGTCGTCGTTCATGGTTACTGAAAAACACGACATTTGGGACTCGTTTGAGAATAATCTATGAGAATAAATGGTGTCGCAGTCAGGTGGATCGAAAATTAGGCTTCGATAATTGTGTAACGACTTCGTGCAAGAAAAATTTCGAAGAACGCAAAACACCTTTTTCAATTTCAGACAGACATAGCGTAGATTACGTAGACTAGCTCTAGATTCAAAAGCCGTTGAAATAATGGTATATATACGAATCGAATTAATTGTTAAACGTTAGACATTGTTGTAAGATAATGATAGCGTAGAAAAAATCTACTTCATCTGGATATCGCATGCAGTTTTTGCGTTTGTTCACATTTAATAGCTTCTTTGATCGTTGTAAGCAGACGCAAATCAAAATGGTTGCTTAGAAAACTATTTAAAGTAACTACAAAATAATAAAAGGTGAAACGTGGTCGAAACGGGAGCACATTACGGTGCAATTATTGTCCAAATTGCGCCACTAACATCAGAGCCCTTTGAAGAAAAGAAGTGTTACTAACCATTGGGATTACCGACAAATTTCTATGCGTTTAGCTGTCGCTTGATGGAGGCAATTTATTTGTGGCTGTCGGAGTATGCACGAACCAGCATCAGCTACTATTACTGCCACAAAACCTTCACTCTTAACACTTATGTTTATAGGGTTCATAATCCTGTAAAATCTACCATTATAACACGCAAATAAAACATGTTTCAGAAGCAATTTTGCCGACACGAGTTTTCGTGATTTCGTAAGCGGTGGCTTTTATTCGTTTGGACTTTTTCTTCAGATTGTCGAAAAAACTGTCGTCGAGGTCTTCGCCCGATCTGTGGAGCGTAACGGGCCGCTACAGAGCCTCGTCCGAGGCTGTTCGACGAGATTATCTTTGGAAATCTAAAATTATGAAGCATATAAACGAGGTGCTTGATGCGTGCTACGTTCTGGCACATTCTTTACTTTGAAATATTTTTATCTTGGATAATTTTTAGAATGTTTTCCTGAAATTCTTTCGTGTGTTATGTATTTTGCAAAATTTTCCGAAAACTTGACTGCCGAGATGAATTCGAACATGTGCGCAATCTACTAAGACATATCTGGGGCCACGGGAGTGCTCCCGCCAAGTCGAGCAAAAAGCGGCACGGCAGTATATACCATCCTACTTCTCGAAACAGTTCAGGCCATAAAGTAGATTGCACACGTGTTCGAATCCGTAAGTATTCCTAATTGTTACTCTTCCAATATTGAATAGAATGTCAAAATGTACTCGACTATAATACAGGCCTTCGAAGTTCCAATTCAGATTTGAATAAGCAATTCCAAAAATAAATTGGAATTGAATACCCATTAACTACTGGGCCGGTTTCCAATGTTCAATTTTGTGGGCAGATGATATGATTGATCGTTGATATAATTTGGTCACAAAGCATAGTCTTTGGCCGCGGCCAACGGGCGAGTGGAGTCGAAAGCTATGGCTTGACATGCACCGATAGTGACGATTTCTCTTCCTTTAATTGTTTGTTGTTAATTAAAGAGCGTGGCGGACGATATGGTGGTGATTATCAAGGCTGTTGCAAGACTTCAAGACTTCCTTTAATTGGGAAAATCGACCTAGCAGTAACTGACTGAATGACATATACCTATAACTTGGAGCCATTAGAAATTATTCGTCACAATATTCTATTCAATTTTTTCGTGATCATCATCATCATTGGCCTTTAGCAGTCCACTACAGGACATTTGCCTAGATTTCCAGTATATATTTAACTTGTTCCTCTACTATTCTCAGCCAGGTGCTACCAGTCATCCTGCGAATATATTTGCTCCATCTAAAATCTAGACTGAGGGTGCCTCAACCCTATGTGTGCCGATTGGTGGCCTCTACTCAAGAACAAACAAAACAAACGGTGAAGGAAAACATTGTGAGGAAACCGGCATGTCCTAGAACAAAAAAATCGAAGATAGGTATGTGACATCGGTCAACCCGCGTGGTGGATTACGGCCTCTCACAGAGAGGAGGCCTGCATGAGTCCCAGCAGTGGGAACGCTATAAGCTGATTATTATTATGAACTCAAGAACGCGTCTACCAATGGTCATCAGTTCTACATCTTAAATTGTCGGTTTATTGTCACTTTGCTTATTCTGTGGACTATGTCGACCACTCTGGTTCTCTTTCTGACCACCTCATCAATCTTTTTTACTGCCTAAAGTTTGCCATACAAGATTCCATTAAATTATACGTTGTTAGTAACTAACAGTCTTTGTAATTAACATAGCCTCCATTGTAAACTACAGTTTTATCAAGATCAATTTGTTGAGTTTAAGAAAGTAGTCTACAGCAGCCGTCGTAAAAGAAAACAAGTTGTTTTATATTATGTAGGTGTCGACACGCTTTTCTCATACATTACTTATATGGTGAAGAGTAAGTTTACCATTATAAACATTGATTTAGGAGTAAGCATAATCAGCGTATAATGTTCTCCACTGCTAGACACAAACCTCCTCTGAGTGAGAGAGAGTGAGAGTGACCACATGAACTCAGTGTGGGTTGGAAGATGTCACATGTCTTCGAATTTTGGTTCTAGAACGTTTCCTCACTTTTTGGTTATTAGATTACACTAAGTAAAGCGCGTGTCTGGGTTCAAACCTACGACCTACAACTCGTAAGTCGAAGTCGGTACCACTGGGCCACGACCGCTCTACCATCTAAGTTTATCAGGACAGATTGCCTCGTTTCCGCGAACCCGAAGGCCTCCCACAAGATTGACCGAAGACCTTGTGAACGCCGCAGGAATCCTCTGGATGCGGGAAGGCTGGAACCGGTCGATGTGGCGGTGCTTGGAGGAGGTCTATGTCCAGCAGTGGACGTCTTTCGGCTGAAATGATGATGAAAGTAGATTGCTGTTTTTTCTTTTATATGCTCTAGCATTTTGCAAAATGGAAAGAAAGAAAGAAAGAAAGAAAAAGGCAAAAGGAAAGGAAAAGAAATGGAAAGGAAATGGCTTTACAATGCATAAGGTACTCCGTTATAATAGACTTTCCTTTCCATTTCTTTTCTTTTCCTTTTGCCTTTTTCTTTCTTTCTTTCTTTCTTTCCATTTAGCAAAATTCGTCAGTTGGTTCATATTCTACTGTATGTACCTATATAATTGGGTTTCGCGAACTAAATTGATTAGAAAAGAGATTGTGATTTATACGGCAGTGTTTCTAGTGATGACATTTCGGTTAGCAACCAAGTCTATATAAAAGTAATCGTAATCAGAGGTAAAAGTTCGGGGACCGATTTTCTACGCAGGTGTCAACCGATTGTGAGTAGTCAGCGGCGTGAAACGTCAGAGACAATTGCCGAACTATAATCACAGTAGCGTGGCGACGGACCCTTGTGACACTGTCCAATTATCGACAAAGTATGTTGAACAAAGTTGATTTTCGTATGCACCAGGATGCCCAAAATATAACTGTTCATAGTGCCGACCGTGGCGAATGTGTGAAAAATAATTAGGTATGTTAAAACGGTTCGCATTGAGAGACGAGAGCCACGCCACACCTATTGAAGCTCTCACATAATCCTTACATAGTACTTATTTAAAACAAAGTCGACAAAATGTCTGTACGCGCATAATTTCTCAACGACCACACCAAATTGGATATTTTTTGAAGTGAAAACTTCTTTAGCGGCGCTGTGTACTTTTTTTGGAATGGGTAAAAACTTCTAAACTCGCGTCAGGTCACGTGACCCTGATCGAAAATTCGTAAGACGTAAAACGTAAGACAGCGCCATCTATGCACATCGGGAAGAACTACGAGGGCCTCGCGTACTAACTACGTAGTTCATCCAACAACGACGAGATGGCGCTGAACCACGGATATATAACTGACGACGAGCTCAAATACATTTTATGTACAAGGCCAATAGTATGTAAAAATGTAACTAATATCAATCGTACCATCTACGTCCTCTTCTAATACGCCTCTGCAAACATTATGGTAATCGAACAAAGGTAACATTGTGTAAAATTTCATACAGGCTCCTTATTAGTTTATCTAGTTACCACTTTAGAAATGATTAACGAAGCACTGCCGCGACCAACACCACGAACTGAAGTCTATCCTGTGTGCTTATTTGTAAATCTGAATAAATTCCTTTCACGAGAAGAATAAACCAGTCACTTTGGTCATCATACCTGATTTGCAAAAAACCCTATAAAATAAGGAACACACCTTAACACGCGTGTTTTGTTTATAAGACGATTCACAAAATACACTCGTAATTGTTCAAGTTTTCACTTCTGTCGGCACTACCGGAGTGCCAGTGTTTTTTTTTTTGTTGTGTTCGGTATTGCCAGGACAAGGTTTGTATGAAAGAAAATTAATTAAAATTGCACCCGTGCGAAGCTGGGGCGGGCCGCTAGTGATAAATAAAGATATAAACAAACAGACTGGAAGTTAAGGCTCCTTCAAATAGGCGCGACACGCAATAAAATCGCGCGCGACTCAAAGGCACCGCAAGTCGCGCAACGAGCGGTGTATTTGTGTCGCGCGCGATTATGTCGCGTGCCGCGCCTGTTTGCAGGAGCCTTTAGTCAACACAGTGGCTTATTGTTCTAGGACAGGTTTGTTATTTCCCTGTTTCGTCATTCTACTGTCTATCCTGCTAATATTATAAATGTGAAAGTTTGTGAAGATGTTTGGATTTACTCAATCACGCGTAAACCGTTGAACAGATTTGGATGAAAATTGGCTCATAGAAAGACCATTTTCTATATTAACACATAGAATACTTTTTATCTCGATATTCCCACGGAATCGAAACTTAAGCGGGTGAAACCGCGGGGCCTTGCTAGTATTATTATAAAATTATACTGCTCGTTTCACCATCCACCCAATTTTTTTTCTCGTAATTGTTCACCCCAAATTGGACTGCTAGAATCGATTGATCTCATAACCTCTAATCGTTGTTTTGTTATTTCTTCGTAAATATGGTCATCGAATCACTTAATAGGTTACTAATATTGAATGATCGTAGTTCTTATACAAGGAAAACGTTGGACAAAACTGTAATTGAAAATTAAATGAAAAAAATAGAATGTTCTATTACCTGGCTATAAGCTATTCTTGGCATCATCTATTCTCTGACTTGGCCTAAATATTCTCGATCGAATTTTTTTTCCGTTTTTCCACAATAAGATTATTTAAAGCCTTATTAACTGCCCCGAGTTCTCAAGATATATCTATACATTGACAGTTCAATAGTTGGGCTGATCAAACTGCAGAAGATAGAAATAGATTTGATTATATGACACTCTGATCTTGAACAAAATGTTAAATAAATGTAAACTCCCATACACACAGCTTATTACGACCGGAAGTCATAGAATGTTGTCGATGTGGTCGTTCGGAATCCGATAAATGGCATCATCATCACCATTCAACTAACCTGCATGATGACATGACTCAGGATACAGTGTCCGATGAAATAATTGCGCGGTTGTTACCCTGCTGTGTATCTATCAAACAAAATTCTATGATGTAAAGCTTCTTATCACACTAGAATCAGGGGGCTTACTCTCCAAACTAATTTTAATTCCAATGAGATGCCAAAATGATTCCAATGTTAATTTTACAGTCACGTGATTCAGTACTCTTGAAAACAATATTGTCAACAATAATTACCCCACGCCAAGCCCGAACCCAATTTCACTTAGTTCTCCAAAATGGACACCCAATCTAAAAACCATTTGGCGCTAGCATCGAACTCAAGAGTACGAAACGACACAATTCCAATGTCGATCTATCGGAATTAAATTGAAGAGTAAGCACCCTGTTTTGTAATAAATGCAATATCGGTTCAAATATCATATAGTGTGTTGGTCGCTCATCATAACCTACTTTAGTAATAAAACTCCAAGGAAAGGCTAACCTTTGATGTTGTTATAATGTACTAGCTGCGCCCCGCGGTTTCACCCGTATAAGTATCGATCCCGTGGGAATAACGGGATAAAAAGTAGCCTATATGTTAATCCAGGGTGTCAGTTACCTCCATATTTTTTTTTATAAAAATTGGTCCAGCCGTTTGAGCGTGAAGAAGTAACAAACATATAAACACACACACAAACTTTCGCCTTTATAATATTAGTGTAATTGCTGGCAGATGTAGGTTGGAGTCGTAGGCGTAAAACAATCCGACCAAGTCATGATGCAGATAAGTCGGCTAATAAGTAATTCTCTCCTTATTTTATGGGTCCTTAAAACCACACAGGAACGTACTAACGAATTTAATTCCGTTAAGTATTCAAAAATACATCCTGCTCCGTATAAATTGCTTCGTGTACGTACCTACTGCTCATAAATTAAGGCCGAATAGCAGCGTGTTAGCCAAGCCCATTAGTACCCGAGTAGCATTTAAGCAATCCGCGGGGCGTGAAGCACTGTATCGCAGATCATAACCAGGGTTGCCAGATTAAAAAATATTGCAGTTCGTTTATACAAACTATTCGTTTCAACAACCTTTTTGTTTTATTTTGACCATTGTTTGTGATTGTTTAAGTTTTTTGACACAGTACCGAAGATTTAGGGGAAATTCCTATTTTTGGAACGAAGTTCCTTAACGCCACTTGTGATAGCAGTTGACTGGTAGAAATCGTCACAATTTCTTACATCGGACTTTAAATTTTTTATTTATTTGATTTTATCTGATGTATGTATCTGGTGTATTGTGTGTGTTTTAGGCTGTGCTAAATAAATGTATTTTCTTTCTTTCTTTTTCACGTAAGGAAAAAGCGTTATGGGGCACACTCTCGTCTCTTTCTGTAATATGTTATTTATGTGCATGTTTATGTGTGTGCGAGTATCGCGTAAGGAACTTCCTGACAGGAGTCCCCTGACTGCACAATTTTTTATTTGTCAATCTTAATAAGTTGCGTTTGTTTGTGTAAGTGTATCCTTGTCCACATAACGAAATATTAAGTATGAGTCGGCAAAATGGTCTCGATACCATGTATCGATCAGGAATGGAAAGAAAATTCATAACATATTTTGAACCGACACACACACACATCACATCAGCTGCATACATGATGACCGCTAGGCAAAAGCCTCCACACAATGGGTGCCTGAAGATGGACGGCGCCGCCGAGGCCGGCCCAGAAAGAGATGGCGCGATGACCTGGACGCTTACTGCGAGGGCTGGTTTGTGGTGGCACGAGATAAGAGTTCCTGGAAGGATTTGAGCCCTTGGCCCAGTAGTGGGACAGTAAAGCTATAAATAATAATATAATAATATAATAATAATAATTCATTTATTTCGGGTAACTAGGCCCATAGAAGACAACATTACAAAACATATTACACAATAATCTGATAATAAAATTATAATAATACTAAAATTCATAATAAATGTCAAAAAAATAAAATAAAATTACGACAACACATACAAAAATAGGGTTAATAACGCCTGCTAATAAAATAATAATAATACAATTCATAATAAATGTCAAAAAATAAAATAAACTTACGACAATACATACAAAAATAGTGTTAATAACGCCTGCTAAACGGCCTCACCTGAACATGCCTGCTGCAGCAATGCAACATATAGGGGCAGTCCAGCCTATCGGCAATCATCGCCAGGACTGCGTTGGAGCTGGCCCGTACTCTGCGCACCAGAGAGATGCTCCGCCTGCGCATAGTTGCATGAAAACAGGCGGTGCGCTCCTCCGCGAACATGCCCGAGGCGCTGCAGAACCGAGGCAGCCCCACCACAATCCTAAACGCATTATTGTAAAGAACGCGGAGGTCGCTATAGCACTTCTTTGTGTAACGAGCCCACAAGCTGCAGGCGTAAAGGGATGTACAATATGCTCTAAATAATGTGACTTTCACCTTTCCTGAACACCTAGCAAACCTGCGGGCTATCATGTTGGCTCGTATTGAGAGCGACCTCCGCTCTCTCCCAATATCCTCATTATCATTTAGGTCAGGCGTAAGAATATGTCCCAGATATTTAAATTTATTCACCCTCTCCAGAGGTGTCCCGTTAAGTCTAACTGACGGAACATTCTGGGGACTTACAGCACCAACTCCAAAAACCATGAACTGGCTCTTTGCCACGTTATATCGCAAACCATGATCACGAGCATAGTCTTCACATAGACTTAACAACCTCCTCAGACCACATACCGACGCACTCAGCAACACCATATCGTCTGCATAACTGAGATTATTCACAGATACTCCATCAATATGGCAGCCGACATGGCAGTTGCTGAGCGCGACGATCAGGTCATTCATGTACACGTTGAATAGCGTAGGAGATGTCAACCCGCCCTGCCTGACACCACATTCAAGTTCATATAGCTCTGACATCACCCCTCCCCATCTCACACAATTCTTTTGATGCCCATACCAGAACCGAAATAGGCTGGTAATTTCATTCGGTAAGTTAATCTGGTCTAACTTGCTCCACAGGACATCATATTGGACTAAATCGAAAGCCTTGGAGAGGTCCAGGAAGCATGCGTATACCGGCGTGTTTCTCTTCGTATAATAGTTGACGGTGTGCTTAAGGCACAGTATCGCGCTCTCCGTTGATAGCTGTGGACGAAACCCGAACTGGTTGTCGTGGAGAGTTACGTAATTGTTCAGCTGTGCATTAAGCAGGCCATCAAAAACTTTAGCCGCTGTGGTAGCGAGAGAGATAGGCCTGTAGTTATTGGTATCAGCTAAGTCACCCGTCTTATTTTTAACTACCGGCACTACCACGGTTTTCATAAAATCATCCGGCAAATAGCTGTGGCTCAAACACAGGGAGTAAAACATGGCTAATACTCGCGAGATGTGAGGTCCAGCGTGCAGGAAGTGCTCAATACTGAGTCCATCGTGACCCGGTGATTTTCCTCGAGTCATGTGCCTTATGACACTAGCTACCTCTTTCGCACTAAATCTCGTTCCGACAACATGACCACTTCTGTCAGTATTGAGCACCTCACCGTCTGGACCACGCGGCGATTTAACAGCAAAATGCTCTTTAAAAAGATCAGCAATACCCTTAGGATCACTCACCCCGCCGACGCTCGCAGGAAGTCCAGGTCTGACGTTGATTTTAGCAGTGCCCTGCCAGAAGCCACGGAAGTCGCCTTCACGGTGTTTATCGACGAGGGCATCCATTCTAATCTGATCTTGGTGATCTTGACACCACTTCAATCTTGATTTGAATATCCTTCTGCTGTCACACATATCATTATAGACAGAACCGGACCTAGGCCTACCGCACAGGTCCCATTCCATAAACTTAGACCTGGCGTCCCTATGTGCCCCGGCGACGTGTTTGTTCCACCCAATTACGCGTGAACCCGCATGCCGCCTGGCCCCCCCTCGGCCCTCCTCCGTTGACACCGTTGCCGCAGTGCGGAGGGCAGTGACGATGTCAGAGTATAGCCTATCCAGAATACGCCCGTGACCGGAGTTATTACAATAATAATCAGCACAACAAGTAAATTCAACTGGGAAATCAATCAGTGCTAACAATTGATTACTCTCATTCATGTATTTCACAATCTGCTCGTCACTTCGTTGACCCCAAATCACACTTTTGTCCGATTCTATCGTTTGAGATACTTTAGGTGTCAATAAATTTAAGTTACACTCAATTATGAGCGGTAAATGATCAGAAACCATAGCATCGTATTTCACTCGCACACTGGTTACACATTGCCTGGCTGCTTGCGTCACTACGCAGTGATCCAGCCAGCTACATGTACCATATACTTGACTAATGTACGAATAATTATCCGAGTCTACCCCCAATACATCTACATCAATGCACGTCAAAAACTGCTCATCGCAACAGTTTATTAATTCCTTAAAAAACAATTCACGAGGGTCGGCATTAAAATCACCTAAAATAAATATAAAGGTATGAGGAACAGGGTGTAAAGTTCACTCACCCTCCATAGAAAAGGGAGGATCCTCCGACCAGACGGGTGTTGTGTCTGGCGGGCAACTGCCCGATGATTCATGTCGGGCCGTTGTATCTATGCTAGTTGCGCGGTAAACTCTGCTTGCGCGATGCAGGATTTTGCGTGACGTCAGTATGATGCGTTGTTTGCTTGTGGCGTTGTAGATACAGCTACAAAGTAAAAAAAAAAATTGAATAAATTGAATCCAGTACAGATCGCGTAGCAGGCGAGACTCGATCTAATACGTGTTGTCTAGCAACCCTAGGAACCAAGAGTTTAAACAATGAATGTTGAGGACATGTAAATACACATTTTAGATTAGGATTTAGGCACTAGGTACATCCTAATGAATTGGTCCTTTTGTAATTTGTTTATGGCGACTGTTTTATAACTGAACTAGCTTTGCGCTGCGGTTTACCCATATAAGTGTCGATCCCGTGGGAATATCGGGATAAAAAGTATCCTATGTGTTATTCTGATGCATAAGCTATATTACTGTAAAGTTTCTTAAAAATCCGTTCAGTAGTTTTTGCGTGAAGAAGTAACAAACATACAAACACACTCACAAGCTTTCGCCTTTATAATATTAGTGTGATTTACTGAAAACATGTAAGCAAAACCTCATTTTTTTATGTACCTGATTTCATTGTCTCCTTTTAGCTGTTTTGTTATAATACATTTTAATATGTACAGACGCCAGCACATCAAGCTACTACAATCTGTCAAATTTCTTTAATAGATTTTCAACTTTATCGGTAAAGCATAAGGATCAAAGTTGATTGGGAAAATTTGACAGTTTCGGGTAGCTTGATGTGCTGGCGTCTGTATATAGAGGGGCTTGTGGCTAAGTAACAACAGCTGCACACGGGTCTATCGATCAGGTTAAGCAGCGCTTGTCGCGATTGTTCTGAGGATGGGTGAACATCTTTATATCAAGTCAACCCCTCCGTGCCTTGGAAAGCACGCTAAGCTGTTGGTCTAGGCTGTCATTCGTATTTCTTTGACAGTCGTTACGGGTCGTCAGAAGACCGAAAGTCTGACAAATAGTCTTACCAAGGGGTATCATATTACCTAGTAACTGGGTTGTGGAGGTCAGATAGGCAGTCGCTCCATGTAAAATACGGGTACTCAGCTGCATCCGGTTAGACTGGAAGCCGGCCCCAACATATCTGGGAAAAGGCCAGGCAGATGATGATGTGTTATAACGGACAAGGTGGCTAATTTACCATTAAAGTTTGCAGTTCTTACTAAGGCACCTTCGTGGCAATTCAACATTTTATTTCTCGAAACAAAAAACCCAAAGAAATCGAGTTATTCTAAGTAAACAGGTGAGAAGGTCACCTGTTTCCAGTAGGAATATTTTAAACAGAACTTGCAGTTAAAAAGTGGTTGATGACACCAAGTAGTTCCTATTCTGAGGGAAAATATGTGACACACAAGTTTATTTCTAACGATTCCATTTATTAAGTAAAACAACCAGTTTTGAACTATTTCATGTAGTGAAGAATTTTCCTAGAATAAATGGGGAGTTTTAATAATTTTGTAGACCATTTAAAACTGGATTATTTGCATTAAGAGCCTATACTACTTCAAATGGCTTAGCACGATCCTCCGTTATGTCGAAAATACTGCAGCATTAAATTTTGAAATGAATATATGGTAAAGTTGAGGATTAATGTTAAGTACTATGTTTGACGAAAACACGATTCCATAAAATTTTCTCGATAGAAAAAAAAATCCAAAGTTACCTCCAAACCGAATAATAAACCGCCGGTATTCAAAAAACACTTCAAATTAGATCATGAAACTTTGCATACTTAAGAGCAATTAAGTTATACTGTAAAGTTTACACTTAGTTACAGTACAGAATGCTATGACGTAGCAAGCCAAGTGAAGTGTCGTTTTATATGTTGGTTTTTCGAAAATTTTACTTATTACAAAACATTATACCACTAGTAATAAGAAGTATAAATCGTATTTTTCAAGCTGTTAAAGATAAGATAATCGTTGGATGGATTACAGAAGCTTTTTCTGATCATGCGCACATAGGTTTTTGAAAACCGGACTCTTATTAATCTCATAATATCTAATAATTATAAAAGTTGATGTGATTGGTGGAATGAAATACCAACAGCCAATCAAACTACTTGACACATTAAAGATAATTTTAATTAGCCATCTGACACTGGAGATCAAGCAAATGTAGCCTTTATTATGTGACTCTATCTTGAATCCACAACACAATACCACTTTTCGTTGCATACGTGTTACTTGACGTTTTCACAATCGTAGGCATTGCTAAAGTAACTAGGTACCTAAGTACTTGCGTTGAGATGCCCTTCCATTTTTTCATTTGAAAGTAGTCGAAACAAAGTCGGTCGCTGCAAGTGCGTTTTCGTAATTTAGATGTAATCAGCGTATTATCTCGCTAGATGAGCGTATGGGCGCCCGTCACGCTCGGGCCCCTTCGGCTCCGTTCGGCTGCTTCGGCTCCGTAGGCGCACGCGTTCATTATTGTAACACAGGGGTTCTCAATGTGTTTTACCTGTTTTGATTAGAAATGAAGAAACTTCCCTTTGAACGAAATATTTGTGACGAGAAGTTCCTAGAAGTAACACAAGCGTGAATGATCCCTTTACCTATAGTTTTAAAGACTAATTTACTGCCAATAAACTGCTTGTTGGTTTTTGTTTTGTCGTTGTATTATAGGTGGGGGGGGGGGGGGGGGGGGGTGGAGAAGGGCTTTAGGGGATCAGACCGGAATAACTCATATATACCTTTTCTTTTTGTTTTTGGGGGGAAACCTTCAAAAGGCCCCCGACCTCTGCGGAGGGAGGTTGGGGAGTGTGGGATTTTTACCTTACTATAACCACCCCGGTGATCACCATCAGCACATAGGGGTGGTCCCGTTTCCTCTTAAAAGACCAATTCCGGAACCTTACTCTTGTTTTTAAGACACTGCCTCGTTGGTTCCGGTAGCTTTAAATAATAGATGTTCTTCTAAGTTTGAATGTGGGATCAGTTAATCAATAAAAATACAGAAAATAAATGATGTGGTCAACTGGACCCGCGGGTCCAGAAGCGACTGGGTCCAGCTGACCGAAGACTTAATCGCAACCGCTGGGCGGTCCTGGGTTCGATTCCCAGGTCGGACAAAGTGATATTGGGTAAAACCCAATCAGGAATTTCTTGATAGCATCTCGGAGTCTGGATTCCTGCCCGGTGAATGGCAAATAAATAAAAAATAAATAAATAAATAGGCTCGCCCCCTATTACATGGGACTTAAACATAAGTGGCGAAAAGTAAGTGTATCATAGGTACACTTTTGCCTAACCCTTCGAGAATTACAGGCGTGATATTTTTATGTTATTTGATAAATGATTTTATTTTTGTAAGTAGGTTTGCACAAACACTTTTACACGTCAATCATATATTTTTTAAACTAGATGAGGTCGGCGTTTCCTATCTGACTACTCTGAGAAGAAAGGCCGAAACAAACTCGGAGGTCATAGTCTCTTTTAAAGTCCAGACATAATCTAGGTCAGGTTATATGAAGACCATGAAGGTCGATGTCTGAGATGGTCTTTTGAGGAAAGAACCACACAGATTGAGAGGACCTGTCCAGTCAGTGCACGCATTTGTCAGAAATCGTGCAGCTCAACTCAAGACTTAAGGAGCTCAACGATTATTATTTTTAAGATGAGCTTTGAGAAACACTGTGATGAGCATAGCCGGAACACACATTGTACCGTCCATTTTATGAAGCAATGCTTAGGATAATTGTTCCTACGTTAGTAGAAGGTAGACTCCTCAACAACTTCAGCCGTCTGCTGTTCTAAAGTCAAATCGTATTTACCTGCGTAATCACAGTCTGATCTCAATTTCAAAATACCTCTAATTTTCCTACATTTTTGACAAGTTATTGGCATTTTTTTGTCGCCGAGATGCGTCTCGGTGACAAATTTTGAATTTTGAACGTTTCTTATTACGGGAATTGGTTTTCTGACCCTGTATGAGTGTTGTCAGAACCCTGAAATTCAGACAACCAGACTCATCAAGGGATATCGAATTACTAAGTAACTGGGTTGTGGAACTTGTGGAGGTCAGATAAGCAGTCGCTCCATGTAAAATACTGGTATTCAGCTGCGTCAGGTTAGATTGCAGGCAGACCCCAACAAAGTTGGGAAACGCTTGGCACATGATGATGGGTTGTGGAAAGCAAATGCTGTCTTTTCAGGAGTCACATAAAATATCCTAACTTTGTGCCTGTTTTTGATAAGAAACCTCTTTGTTGCTTGCTTGTTAGTTATCCTAGTATATTATGACCGGAACTAAGCAACGAAATAAAACGAAGAAAAAAAAAATTCGTCACCACTGCTCTCAAAAATGGTGTAGAAAACCGCCATGTCCTAGGGCCAAAAATTCGAAGACATGTGACATCTACCAAACCGCACTGCGCCCGCGTGGTAGATTACAGCCCACTCCCTCTCGAAGAAAGGAGGCCTGTGTCCCAGCAGTGGGAACATTATACACTGGTTATGTATTTATGAACGTGTGTATAATATTAACAGCTAAGTAAACTCACAGCTCTCACAGCTTCATGGCATTTTTTTTTCTTTTTCTGGATGGGAAATCATCAAATGACTCCTCATCCTCACGCTCTGGGTGGAGCGGAAGGGAGTGTCAGACTCTTACTGACTAAAACCCACCCGTGTTCCTTCCTTAGCCCTTTATGTTCCGGGCCAGCGGTAACCCTTTCGGACAATCCCGCTGATCCGGCAGGCTTCGGCCCTTGCGGGCCCACAGCTTCATGGTTCAGTTGTTGATAAGGATCCGAGTCCTTGTCAGCTAGTTTTTCGTCCCATGCCACCTGAAAAATATACAAAATTCATGAGTAAAGTCCAACAAAAAATTTAACTTTTGCTTCCGGTATTAGTTTTGTATATGGGGCTAATAATAATAAATGTTTATTGTCTCAAACTCAAACCATTTATTTCAATTAAATCATTTACAGGGAGATAATGCTTCTGTAGCTACGGCTACTTAGATGGAGAAGCACTTGCAAATATAAATAAACATTATAACTTAAATAAGTAATAACATGGCAGTCAAGATTGTGTTGGTCTTGTTACACTTAGTCAAGATAACATCATTCAGGGTCCGTTGTGGAGAAATTACTGTTAATGAAGATTTACGCTCTATATAGTACCTACACTGTACATTAACGGAGAACTTCATTTTATGATTTAAATAAAGTACCTATTGAACCTGCTACAGGTGCAAATAAAGTAAATGGGAAGGACAAAAACCTGCAACCTACTGCCCAACACTTTTTGATGACTCTCAGAGCATAGGTAATTTATGCAACTAAGCGTCTAGATACAAAATTAAAGAACTACCTTATGTCTTTCTACCAAAAATATTGCGGCGTAACATTTTGCTACGTCGACAAATATAGAGCTAAGTATATGTATAATATAGTGCGTTAAAATAGGTGGACATACTTTTATGAAGCGGAAAAAGAAACTCCTCGTTTTGTACGACATGCTCATTATTGCCACCAATTGAAACATTTCCAACTATCATGCCCACATCTTTATAATTTCTTCAATCTTATGTCTAGGCACTTCAACGTTCCTTCCAATATCACGCATCTATCATCCATCATCACATTTTAAGCTTTCAACGCATTACCGATCGCATTTCCCGCGCATACCATATGTAATGGCGATGGCGACCGCCGCTAGATCACTGCTCCGGCGCATTCCGCGCGCCACATATACGCGGGAAGCGGTCAATCTGTCATCACGCTCGATATGGACCGATCATAGCCACATTGTTGTGGGGCTCACTAATAAAGCGCCTTCGTTGGCTTGTTGCTATGCTATGGTGGGTGTTATGTTCCGCATTTTTGCCTGGTTTTGTGCTTGATTCAAAAGGTTTCAGAATTATTTGAGTAATTTTGGCATGCTGGCTACTAAAAGTTGACAAATTTAAATTTAAATTTCGGTAAATAAATGAAAAAACTCTGCAGAGTTATCGTTTTATTTTTGTTTTTAAAGTTAATAATGTTTATTGATAGTTTTCCTTCTATTTAAAGCATGAATTTACTGCCACCATCTAATCCTATTTTATGTCAAACCAAAACGTATCTGAATTCAGTAAAATTTAATAGGTATCGCAACACAATTATATAAAAAGCTATTCTAAATATTTCTAAATTAACATCGTATCATCTCGATTCGCGTCGAATCGATCTGTGTGCGACTATTCGATTCTCAATCGATTCGTTGAGGAGTCGGGTCGGCCGAGCCATCTTAGTTCAATGAACTTTCTGAATACCTAGCTCCTAACTTTTTGCTGCCAACATTTTGTGGTAATACAAAAATTTCAATTAAGTCAATATTTTTATGGGATGTTATAGGGTCAATAGGTGTGATCACATTGTTAGAGCGTAATGCATTTTGAAGATTGTTGTTTGGGAAAAAAGAATCTGTTTGCCTTTCGTCGTGTACGATGTGTTATTAGCGTAACGAATGAGAGGTTTTTTGTATAGTCACCAGTCTTATTAGCAAGTTGGGTTATTGTTACTTCTATAAAGTATAGTTTTATAATGTGAAGGAAGGAATTTCACAATTTTAAGGAAGCTTAATGAGCCTATAATGTTCCAACTGCTGAGACACAGGCCTCCTCTCGGTGAGACGGAGTGGGCTGTAATCCACCACGCGAGACCATTGCGGGTTGGTAGATGTTACATGTCTTCGAATTTTTGGTTTCCTCACGATGTTTTGAGAGCAGAGGCGATGAAATAATGTACACAAAATAAAGTGCCTGTCTGGATTCGATCTTACAACCTACAATTCGTAAGTCGCGGCTGTTAATCTACAGGAATATTTCTAATATAACCTATTTTAAGAGTTATCTTACAGCCTATGTAATAGCTATCTAAATAAAAAGAAAAAAAATACAACTACATTTTCCGTACATTTGTAAAAACTCTCTAACTTTAAATAAATCCTTTTTCCCTACGCTTTATCGCTATTTCGGCTCTACGCTGAGAGCGCTACGCGTGGGATATGTTCGTAGCTGCGGTCTACGAGCATTGACGGCACGGGCGCGTAAAAGTTATGGCTGACGATGTCCATTACCTACATGATATGTTTATAAAATCGGATTGTATGGCTACTGCGAATGCTTAACAGCTACATTACTTAGGTATGATGCCTACATAACAACATTAATTTCTCAAAGAAAGGCAATAAATTACCATTTGACCGGACACAACTCAAACGCCTTATCTTTATCGCCGATAAAGTAAGAACCGTCTTTATCTCGTCAAATCGCAGTTATTTTAATTCAGATTTGCGGTAGTTGTAAATTGTATACAATCATCATACATATAGAATTGATCGAATACTGTTTTGAATGAAGATCGTTTGGCGGTTTCACCGGAATCCATCATCATCGCGTAACTGTAAGCGCGTGCGCACCAGTCGCCATTTTGTTTTACATTTTTTGGGAAATTTAAATGGTGTGCATTTTTCCGAATTGCGTACATTCTTGGTTTTTATTAATTTTAATTAGTTTTGTGAAGTTTCATGTTGATGTTAGGTACTTTTGAAGATGGAGTTTTTGATATGCGTTGCGTTTGTATGCTAAGTACAGATCTATTATTTCGCTGATTACAAAACTATAAAGAGTTAGAACTTAAACTACGATTCGATGGTATTTTTTTGCCATTTAATTTTTTTATATTTACATTTAATTACAAGTAACAAAGAACTACAGAAAACAGAAACAACAATAACAAATTGTGATTTCTTTCAATTAAGTGTCACATTATCATATTTTTGTAAAAAATAATTATTTAATCCGGTGCAGGGTCACTTGTTTTTAATGTCAACTCAACCTTGTAGTATTGGACCATCACGATATTGCTAAAATTCCTCAATTTTTCTGTCAGTTTTTTTTCAATATCAAATAAAGTAAAGATAAAAATAAATTGATAGAAAACACGTGTGAACATCCTCTGTCGCCTAATAAGAAACGTTTCAATATCGCTATAATATCGTTTTGATATCGTCTACGATTGGGCTCGAGATCGACTCACGCGCAGACGTGGGACTCTGCGCGTAATTTGCCGCTACACGTTTGAAAGTTTGTGAGAACTTCTGAGTAGATCTGTGTCCTGTAATAGATTTGGTTTGTGAAAGTGTTCTGCCGAAGTTAAGCAAAGGTTATATTCGGTATATTATGCTAGACATGTGACTTTCCGTAATGTTAGTTAACTTAAACTAAAAACCCATCACGACGTAGTCTGTAAGTTATTTTCATCAGTTGTTCGCGTTCGCTTGTAATTTGGCTAAGGATTAGTTTAGTAATTTTTGATGATCGATTTACAAAAAAATGGATTATTGTTTTATTTTCGCAAGATTCCGTTGGATATACATAGTATAATAAAGAATTGGTATTTAATGATCAAGTAAAGCATTTTGTAAGGAAACACCGCGGCATTTTCTTACATAGATTTTGACAGGCCCTACTACTTAACACAAGATTTCGACACTTATATCGGTGACAAGGTGACAATACTATAATGTGTTATAGTTAAGTGTGGAAACCATATTTTTTAATTTTTCCGTCGTTAATCCAATTTTTCAATTTTTCCGGCAATCAATCTGTCAATTTCGCTAGTGTCGAAAAATTCGGAAGGCGTAAGTCCAAACATAATCTATGCAGTGTTTTTCTGTCATTGCACGATCTTATTATGATTTTTTTTACACTCTTAATAATTATACGTATTAGATTACACTGGTAATAAGAGGAAGTGAGTAATTTAGTATTTAACAAGTGTAGAGCTATGGGAGACGCTTCTGTCTATATTATATTGTTTAATAGCGTGAGGAACAGAAGATGGCGTGGATTAGACTTCGCATTCCATCAGCAATTAGCTAAGGTACCTCAGGGTTGTCTAAAGAAACATTATCTTCTATGGTGTCAGTATTTTCTTTTGAAATCATATTAAATGTTAATGACGATTTCTATATGGAGCCTGGCATGGGCATCGCAGAATTTTGTTTTTTTTTTTTTCAAAATTGGGGCCATGCATGAAACCTATAATTATAAATCTATAGCTGACATAAATATAAATGCATGATGATGTCAGCTACATCGATTTATATCGGGTTCAAGCGAGGCCGCCATTTTGAAGAAAAAAAAAACAAAATGGAGGACTGGTAAGTATGCCACGGACCTTCAAAGCCCTTTCAATGATCATGTTCTCTCTATTTAAATTATGCCGTTTATTCATTTGGCGATTCGCAATAAATGTATACCGCAAGTAAGCGACCAGCACAAGACCAAGGTGCATGGTCTGTAGTTGAAGCATATGCAGTTGGGATGGTAGGTGCAGTATAATGATGATGCTCAATGAGTAATTTATTTAATGCTCGCTGTGACTGCATCAGTGAATTCGTCGACTAAAAATACATTTGATTTCAAATTCTCGGCGTACAATATCCACTTATTTCCATATCTTTTTTAAAATCCTGGCTCGGTCAGCCCTACAGATGTCCGGCGTTGCGTAAGTGACATTCCTGTGAAGGTGTTTTTTGGTGGGCACGGACGCTAAGCGGAACGGATCACTGGTATTCCCATCTGGAGCAGAGTCGACGTGATAAAGAAACTAATGAACTATTCTCTGCTGGAATCTGGAGCTGCGTTCTTCCGGTGTAAGTGTTGATCACGATCATGTTTTGTTTTGAATTAAGTGTTGTATGTTTTGAGTATGCACTTGTGCAGTTCTGTCTGTAAGCGGGGTTTATATTACAAAACTGTGTTTGAAGTTTTTTTTAAAGAATTAACTGTTTTTTATTGATTTCGTGTTGAGTGTAGGTTTAAATATATAGTTTTTTTTTTTTTTGAGTATGGGAAATCATCAAATGACCCCCCCGCTCTGGGTGGAGCGGAAGGGAGTGTCAGACTCTTACTGACTAAAACCCACCCGTGTTCCTTCCTTAGCCCTTTACGTTCCGAGCCAGCGGTAACCCTTTCGGACAATCCCGCTGATAAATATATTGGTTTCGTTTAAATTTGGCAGTAGGCATTAGTAAAGTTAACGCATATGTAGTATGTCGTAATTTTGTCGATATGCACATATGATTTTATCAGGCTAGAAAGTTGAGGGGCAATTCTCGTAATTTTGAGAACGTTCACAGTGTGATCTCAGTCTTGAGACTGGAACAGTCTTGAGAAGTATTTTTGATAGATTGATCTATCAAAAATACTTCTAATTTGACATTTATTGTCGTTGAGATGAGATTTCAACTAAGTTTTGAATTTTTTTAATTATGGGAATTGTGAACTCACAATTTTTTGTCAAAGGAGATTCTATGCTGTTGGTCTCAATCAAAATGCAGGTAGCTATACTTCTCATCAAAGTCAACGAAGAATTTCTCTAACATAATTTGGAACTAACCAAACAGTCCTCTAAACATCGCTCCGGCGAGATCTAAGTAAATTTCTCCCGTTCCTCAGCAGATCGGTGCAGCCGTGGGAACGTCCCGATGTCGGCTTTCTGGCAATTAATCCCGAACTGAGACCAGTTTAGTTTTATTTCGATGGCTGACACTTTGGGCTATAGGGCTGACAGGAATTTTGGAACCTCGATGCTTTGTAAAGTTCATAAATTTTGCATTGGAGACGCGATTGAGTCTTTAAAAGTGTAAAAGCGATGTGATGACTTTGCTGCAATTTTTTTTCAGCAAGCAATTCCTTTTTTCTTTAAACTATTGAATTATTATTTATTTGGGTTTCAATCTAACCTAACTAAAACTATTAGCAAACTAAAATATGGTGTCGAAAATTCCTCCGCATCGCTGTCGACTGGTAATGTACTCGAGAGTCTGGCTGCATTGCCACGTTGTATGGCAATGCTTAGCCTTTTGCCAAGGTAAAAGCCAGGCCTTTCGTCACGGAAAGTGTCAACTAGCCGTTTGGAGATTTCGTTGAACAAACCTTTCGTGTCATTTTTCAGTTTTATAAAAACAATATTTTTTGTTATTATAGCCGATATTGCCATTTTAAGATTATCTCAAAAAAAAAAAACTTGCGTCCAACCCTAACGCCAAATGGTGTGACTTTGGCGCTAAAAACACATTCTTTGGCATAACGACCTGCGACATATAGCTCATTACTCGGAAAAAGTTTAATAATTATCGTGCGATATTACATCTGTTCCTTGGCTGTAGCCTGATGGGATCAAGGTAGCGGCCACTGCGGCCCTTTGACGTAATGTATACAGGGTGTTATGATATAGTTAATGGCTTAAAATTATGTCTTTTTGTAATGTTGGGCTGTTGTTTTTATTTTTCATCATTTTACCAAGCTGTATTAGTCGCTCTTGAGCGTTGGTAACATAAAATTTTTGATAATTTTGTATCACCATGTGATCAATGGTATCAACTGTAATGCTTACGTGAAAGTTTTTCGACTTTTAACACGTGATCGCGATGGATTGTAAGAGAAAAGTGCGATGTTGTCGATTTATTGTTTCTGTAAGATATTCATGCCAACGCATTTGCAAGTGACACATAATTATGAAATCGATCTTAAAACATATTGTTACCGGTGTTGGTCAAATAAAGTTCTGACTCATGACAAAATTGAAAAGATAGAAATTGGGCATCAGAAAACCGGAATCACATGACATGTTGTATTCATGATTTTCCTGAACCGAATGCTCGCTATCAAGCAAAATTAAAATATTTTATTTCACATAAACCTACATGGCTACTTATGAAACTTCAGAAGCTAGGTGTACGGTTAAAATTGGTCGTTTCCCATGGAAAAAGCCGGCAAGAATCTCCACGGTTACTCTTTTAAAAAGCAAAATGCAACAATTCATATACTTACCTTAGGGTGTCCGTCGGTTGGTGTTCGACATAAACCTTCCATTCTTCTCAGACGACAGCTTACCATACATCAAACTTCTCCAAGAGAAGTTAACCCCTTATTACAATATAACATGACCCTTACTTCGTCCGAAGGGGTGAGCAGAACACGAAGCGAATTGCTACTTAGCTCTCTTCCTCTCTCTGTTTTTCGCTGTGCCCGACAGGGTCCATATTGATCATTTACTTTGTAATACCATCTATGAAATACATTTTTTTTAAATGCCTTTTATTCTGAATTTATTTTTTCTCTTCTGTTTAGTTGTTACAAAATGTCCCTTAATTCAGTGTGCCTTTTGGCAAAGGCCTCCTCTAGCTCCTTCCATTGTTTTCTGTCACGAGCCACTCTCCTCCAATTGGGGCCCGCTGTTTGTTTCAGTTCATCTTCCCATCTCCTTATCTATTTCCCCTTGCTGCGTTTACTTTCCCTTGGATACCAGTCAGTTATTATTTTACTCCATTTCTCTGTATCTGCTCTCATCATGTGGCCAGTCCATCTCCATTTTTGTTGGTCAATCCTAGTTAAGATGTCTGGTAGTTTAGTTCTTGCTCTCAATTGTTCATTTCTTACATGATCTGCTTTGCGTATATTTGTCATGCTCCGTTCCATGGCTCATTGGCAGTATTGCAATTTATTTCTGTGCTGTTTTGTCAATGCCCATGTTTCGCAACCGTATGTTATACAGGGTAGTATGCAGATATTAAAATCTTTCCTCTTTACAGCCATTCCCAAGTCTCTGGATTTCATGACCTCTTTTAGTGACCAATACTTTCTCCATCCACTTGCTATCCTTGAGTTGACTTCCTTAGTTACTTGAATGTAATACATATGGAATGCAATAAAGAATTGAGTATTGAATGGTTGGGCGTGGGTGTACTATAGTACCTACCAGTAGCGAAGGGTCAATTTTTGTAAGAGGTAAGCTGGAGTAGATATCTTTAATATGTTTATATTATTTGTCTATAGAATACTGACGGTGCCATTTTTCAAAGGGAAGCCGCTAGGAATCGAGTTGTATGGAATCTTCACCACTGATAGATACAATGCGTGCCACGAAAGATGAGACTTGACACACCACGTGGTTTGACATGCGCAGTACACGATTTTAGGTATCTTTAGCGGTATGAGGTCTGAGTGCGGGACGGGACCGGACGTCATAGGGGCAGCGGAAAGAGCGGGGGAGGCGGGGTCAAGTCTCATCTTTCGTGGCACGCATTGTACCTACCTACACTTTTATTACAAAATCACAACATGTGGTTGAACCTTGGTTTCATTGTACGTTTTCGTTCTGTAATTAGCAGGTTAATGCTCAACTGTATAGCTTATTATTCAAACGAGATTCAAATAACTAGAACATTCACAGTACCCAGTGACTGTTACTGATTCAACATCAAAGTTTTCAGTCCACGGTAAGTGCATCGACCGCACGACTTTATCTTCTACGCTACATTTTGGAGCTTAAAGAGTTTCGGCACGGATTGAAATTTTAATCAGTTTTTGAACTCGTGAAGCCGTTCTTGTTCTGGTTACTTTACTTGTGAACTTTTTATTTGGTACTAATTGATGAAAGTACGACAATTCGGGTCAATCTTGAGTAATTTAAGTAATGAATATATTCGGTAGTTAACGGTTACATTAATTGCACATTAAGGTGTAAAGATGGCTCACTGACCTTGTGCATGTGGGCGGAGCTAAACGCCCTACTCCCGAATACGTAAAATGTGGTGCGGTGGCGCGCTACACTAAAACTGCAATCAAAGAATATGAAGAGGCGCAGACATGCCGCACGTAGGTCGCCATTTTTGCCTACGATTCCAGAAGGGAATGGCGGATGCAAGGCTGATATATTTTGTACTAGCTGTTAATCGTCCGTGTGGAATTTAACAAAAAAGTTATTGTTGAGTTCGCAGAGTTTACGATAACTTTATAAGGCGCTGTACTTAGTCAAAATAGGCTTCGCAAAACAATATTTTAGCCAAATGTATACATTTTAGAACAGCAAAAAAAATATGTTAATCTTGATCATATTTATGAGTGGACCATTGTGTTCAAAACACGTTTTCGGTAAATTTTCTCGATAGAAAAAAATCATAAACTAACCATTAAAATTGAAATCGTTGCAATTGTAACTGCGTTATTTATAAACAAATCTTGATAAAATTAATAACAGTGATGTAATGTACCTATAATAATAAAGGGAACTGTTGTTTTTATTTATCGATTGAAATAAGATATTTGTAAGGATTAATTGTATTTAATGATAAATAACTCGAACGAGTCGAACGAAACGTTGCGCCATCGCGGCGTCTTTTTAGCTTTTCTTCATTTCTACGCGGAGCGACAGTGAGTCAGTGACCCATACATAGAGTATAAGTAACTAAAAAAAGCAGTGACTGACATGGGTCGTACTTGCAAAATCGCGTACCAGGGATTACAAGTACGACTTCTTTAAGAAACCACGTCCTAAAACTAGATCTCGGGATACTTTCAAGTTTTTTCTATCTGCATAGGAAATTGAACCTTAACTGTATACAAATAAGGAGCAAAATCGCTTTTACAAATAAATACGTACTTATAGAGTATAGACGATTAAAGTTTCTACTACTATTCCAACCAAGAGCCCTGTTGGAAGAAAAAAAACTTGCATAGGAAATTGAACTCTGAATTCTTACTTATGGAGCACAATCGCATTTAGGCATGGGTCGTACTTGCAAAATCGAGTACCAGAGCTACAAAGTACGTCCACCTTAAAAAAACATAGCTCGAGATACTTTCAAGTATTTTCTATCTGCATCGAAAATTGATCCATGACTTCATACAAATAAGAAATACAATCGCGTATTCAAAAGCCCTGTTGGAAGTAAAAATACTTGCATAGGAAATTGACCCGTAACCTTCTATGAATAAGGAGCATAATCGCGTTTACAATTAATATTTTCACAAACCATTAAAGTAAAAATACTTTCAGACGAAATTGTTCCGTAGACTCTAATTGATAAGGAGCATGATCGCATTTGCGAAAAATGACGCGGTTGGGTACAGTACAGACGCCAGCACATCAACCTACCACAATCTGTCAGATTTTCCCAATCAACTTTGAACCTTATGCAATAAAGTTGAAATGCTTATGCAATAAAGTTGAAAATCTATTAAAGAAATCTGACAGATTGTGGTAGGTTGATGTGCTGGCGTCCGTACACTATGTAGTTGAGCGAGTAGCCGTATAAAATACTTTGAAGTCTTGCAATTATTTCGGGTCGGTACCTAGTGTACGTACTTAGGTATCTGTTTGTTGATGAAAGCTGTTTATTATATTTTATTTTATGATTAGTTTTTTCTAAGTTATGTTGTTGGTGTAAATGTTTGTACTGTTTCGGTTCTACTCATAATTTGTATAAATAAACAATCAGTGTATAAATAAACGGAAGGCAATAAAGAGATCTTATTCGACGAAACAAATTGTAAAGTTAGTAGGTACCTACTTTTTTGTACACACCATATTTTGTTTGTATAGATTATCTATAGACGCGTAATTTCGACATACATTATAACAGCTCGATTGGTCTAGTGGTCTCGTGCATCACTAAAGTTCTCTGCATCAATCACTAACGCCTGCGTTCAAATCCAAACTTTTCCATAATTATTTTTGTTGATTTTCTTATTTGATATAAATGTTTTTTTAATTATTATTATACTTTTTGCCGATTTTCTTGTTTGAAAATTTTCAGTAATTATTACTTTTGTTGATTTTCTTATTTTTGTAACAATTATAATGCAATTTTATTGTTTTTTCTTTATAGTAAAAAGACATGGTTGTCGTTTTTATTTTATTTTTATTATATTACTCTAGATTCTGAAGAAAAATAACTATAGGAATAAAAATGATTGTTTTTATTAAAATAACAATTACTTATTGAATTATTTTAAAAATAAGAAAATAAAAATATGCACATTATAATTATAAAATAACAAAACAAAAGATAAGCACATTATGATTAAAAAATAACAAAACAAAAGATATGTCGTCCACTGAGATTCGAACCTGGTGATTACGTAGTGAGAATACGGACAGTAGAACGCGGAGCCAATCGTGCATCTTATTCGAGTCGCGAAATTACGCTTCTAAATATAATGGAAGTCGCTCTTCGACGAAATTTGCGCGGTGCACCCCGCCGTAGGCGGGGACTATTCGTATCCCACTTCATCTGCTTCACCCCCTCAAATATTTCATTTAGTACTTCATTTTGTTCTTTTTGATCGTTTTTGCATTTTTAGTTTAATTATTATTTATTTTTAGTTTTTCGTATTAGCCTTTTTATATACAATATTTGGTGAACGATTTCCTTGGGCTAAAACAAAAACACTAGGTATATTATTTTATTATTTATTCAATCAATTATCTTCACGTATAGGATCCACTTATAAAAAAAAAAAACTGTAAGTACTCCGTTTCTTTATTATGATTTATTTACATTTGGTTAAGTACCTAAATAAACGCAGTATAAGTATACAACCTCCCTATTTGAATCGAATATTATTCAATATTTCATTTCATAGGTTTTAAACTTTTAATTTTTTTCGTGGGAACCTATTTTCTTTTTTTTTTTTCTAAAATAAAAGTAGCCTAAGTTACTCCTTAGTCACCTATCTGCTAGTGAAAGTCCCAGTCACAGAAATAAATCCGCACAAGAATATGAGAAGGTAGTAATCTATAAACTCAGTAATGCAAATACTCGTAGATTGACAACTAAAAACGCTCATTTTTTATAAATTAAGGTGTTTGAAAACATTTTTTTTTTAATTGTGGGTAAGTAGTTATTTTCTAAACAGTCAAAATAAAATGGCCTGAAGCGGTTGGTTTAATATTACAAACAGACACTCCAATTTTATTTATTTCTATAGATAGATAGATACTTATTAGTCCACTCAACGAATAAACCAAAAAGAGGTGTAGAGTGCGTGAGCTGGGCCCTGAGCGATTTCTTCAGAAAGTTGCTCAGAGTGCTTAGGGAGTAAACATACTAAAAGTCCCCGCGTCTAGGAGGTGAGGGGGGTATAAAAATTCCCACTTTTGAGTTTTTCGCTAATATCTATAAAACGGTGCGTCGTCGTAGAGAAAACGTATTTTTCTTGACTTGCTTTGCTTTGGAATTTTTATTTATTTACAAATTATCTTATATTTACAAAATAAACAATATAAAAAAAACAGTATTTAGAAATGGCACCACTAATAAAGCGTCCATGCGGACAATAGAAATGGGCCCTCTGCAGCGAGCTAATCTATAAACGCATACTGATACAATTCGTTCATAAAATATTTGCACTAACACAGCCAAACGCGCGTAGTCGATCGATAGCCGGGCGGAGCAGCGAGCGACACAGCCACCCCGTCTCAGTGCTAACGCACGACCAAAGAGTAACCCCCCCCTGCGCACGACTGCCGCCCGCGCCCGCGCAGAGCACCTCTGAACCTATATCTCAAAATGGGGCATTGTGTTTGCAACTGCTGATTGATTTAAAAACGCTATTTCAAATATGTAGTACTTCTAACCATCAATTTTTCAGTGTAAAAATATTTCCAAACATCAAAGCCGTTTAGAAGTTATAAGCAAATGTTAGCGAAAATAGCGTTTTGGTAAATATTTTTTTAAGGCAAAAGTATTAGCCTTATGAAAAAACCCTGTTTCAAAAATGCTGTACATGAATCTATAGCAAACATATATTTTTTACAGACCTTCTAACCAAACCGTTAATGAGTTATAAGCTTCATAAAGTGACCGTGTTACGGTACTAAACGAGGTAAGGCCCTTAAGTTTCCTGCGCTTTGTTATCGAAAAGGGTACCTATAACTTATATTCTTGGAGCATTAATGGTCTGTTTTGTTCAGTTGTTTCCAACAACAGATAACGCAATCAGCTAGATAAAATAATCGGAGTTATTGGATAGAATTACGAGACTTAGGATCTTTCTGGAATCCAGGGGATACCAAACAGCCACATTCCGAAGGCGTCGTGAGAAATAACAAAATTGCAGTAAGTACCTAGGTATCGTCTGAATCGACAATAGCATTGTCGATTACTTGGCTTTAAGCTAACTGTCACTTTTGTGGTTTAAATAAAATTCGAGCTTTCAAATGTAGGTTTTTGTGATGGCTTTACAGTTAGACACACGCAATTTGACAAATTGAACGAGGTGTTGAACGGAGGATTATTAACTTTTAGAAAACAAAACTGTAAAGTAGGTAATTACTATATTCTTCTTTGAAAATGTAGAATGTAGAAACGTACCTACAGTTTTCGGAAAAGATAAAGCTCTTTTAGTGCCGACTGCGATTCAAACAGATGCATCATAATAGAATTGACACATAACGATAGACTCTTTATAAATTAATAATCATTTATAATTAAAAAATTAGACTAGGAATCAGCTTTTTTCGAAATTCACTGGTTACAATAGACTTGCACTTTACCACACCAGTGTCCTAGTGTTTGAAGGGAGGAAAGAAGTAATGGCTTCCAAACAAGATTTAACTATTTATTTATTTTAACATAAAACAATCAAGCTCAATTACATTAGTAGGTAAACACATAAATCTATACTAATATTATAAAGCTGAAGAGTTTGTTTGTTTGGTTGAAAGCGCTAATCTCTGGAACTACCAGTCGGATTTGAAAAATTCTTTTTGCATTTAATAGCCCAATTCTCGAGGAAGGCTATAGGCTACATAACATCACGCTAGGACCCTTAGGAGCCGAGCAAAAACCAAAAAGTCAGAAAAAAGGTAAACGAATTAAAAGCGCAGGTAGGCGATGCGACGGGGTGGGTCGGGGGAACAAGAAATTTCACGCGGACGAAGTCGCGAGCAGAAGCTAGTTTAGTATAATAACAAAAAGTATACAACTAGTCATCATCATCTCACAATACTCCAAACATACTGACAAGATCTTCTTCCATTCATCTGCGAACACATCACAGTTAGGCTTAGCGTCCAAGAGAGCATCGAGGCAGAGAGTGTGCGAGGGACAGGAGACTGGGCTCGAACGACGGTTCAACTGCCAGCCACGGCGAACAATCTATGGCTCCTTCCATCAAACACCTAAGTTAAAGTATAGCCATTACAAAAATACAGAGCCTAAAAGTTCACCCTTTATCACTTCCTAGTGTTTTAGCTGGAAAAGTACCAGCTTAACACTAGGAGCATCTAACAATAAGTAAAACTGTAGTATCTAATTTTACAAGGAAACCGATTCACTTTTATCTCCAATTCAGTTTGTTTTGGCTCGGGATCCGTCAGTTCTTTATGACTGTGAGACGAGGAGGAAGTCGCAGCCGGGTCGCCGGGTCAAGAGCCCCCGTTCGCAACGTCGTCAATTTACTTAGAAATGTGAGATTCTCGTTTTATATTTCATGTTTATTCCGTAATGAGGAGGGAACCGTTCGAAAAGTTTTGGTAGTGGTGACAAAATTTTCTTGGAGGTTGTGATGAACAAGCAATTTAATTCCATTTTCGTTTATTACATTATTAATTTTCTTGTATTTTTCTGTCTTGCTGTCTGTGCTGACAAAAACGGTCTATTCAGTTCAAATAATATAATAATTATACAGCTTATAGCAGTGCTAGATACATTTATGAATCTTCCAAGTTGCTTAACTACTTAACTAATCCAATTAAAATATTATAAAATATATAATAAAAAATAAATAAAAACCAATTACTTAACTAGACCAATTTCGTGAGTCTCTATCATTCTCAGCTGTTAAAATACTACTATTTGATTCAAAAGGTTTGCGTAATTATTGAATGTAGAACTCCGTTCCTCATATAACACGTTTTCTAGTCCTCTCTGGTAAAGGGCACCGGCAACTCAAATCAATGAAAGAAAATATTATTTCTTCTCCACGTTCTCATTGATCTCACCCCTTTTTCAATTTATTTGTCAATCCAACCTTAAAATTTAGTCCAAGTCATTCAGCTACGGAAGCATTCATGAAGACCTCCAACAATACATTTACTAATAACAATTATAATGAAGGTGGTTACCAAACCTACCTAATTGTCCACGTTGCATCATTGCGAGTTCATTCACACGGCGCGGGTGCACTTGTTAGAAACCGTCCAATTCGCGCCGATTCGACACATTGCGCCCGATTGTTTCACGAAGTGCGATGTGTCACGATATGTGCTCCCATTTTGATTGGCAGCGCTTGCACACTAATTTAAAACTGTTTTTTGGAGGATTAGAGATTTTTAATTTGGGGTTTAGCTTGTAGAGGCAATTTCTAAGTTATGTGACGAGTACTGTCGTGATAGCAGTATATTATTTGTAATGGGCAGAAAATGCCTACGGCATTAAGTCCGCCGACAGTATTTAAATCTAATTTTCAGAAAAGATAATGAGAGTCATTTTTGCATTCCAACCTAAGGGTTAGGGAATGGTTAGCTCACCGTCCGAACAGGACCAGGCCCGTGCCGGACGGTGCGTACGTGTTCCACGCGCGCCTCAAAGAGATGTCAGCATCATTCGGAGGGGCCCGTCAGGGCCGAAGCCTGCCGGGTCAGCGGGATTGTCCGAAAGGGTTACCGCCGGCCCGGAACATAAAGGGCTAAGGAAGGAACACGGGTGGGTTTTAGTCAGTAAGAGTCTGACACTCCCTTTCGCTCCACTCAGAGCGGGAGGGGTCATTTGATGATTTCCCATCCTGAACAAAAAAAAAAAAAGGATTATGGTATACTTTGAGCCTTATAAACATATATCCTCTCATTTCGAGGCTTGAAGGAAAGCTAGGTTTCCATAATAAACTGTACGTTAATTTTCCACGCTAAATTGAAAATTTAGAGTCTGCTCATCCCACGCTAGACAGAGTTAGTGAGGAAACGAGTTTAAGTAAATCTTTGTGGGCGTTACTTTGTCTGCGGCTTTACTTATTCAACTATGTTGTTATTGAACTTTCAACAGCATTTCACGGTTGTCTGAGGACCCTGAGGTGGTTATCTAATGTTCTATTGCTATTGTAGACCTCAATATGCTATTATGCTACACTATTTTTTGACATGTGCTTATATTATATCCTTATTTTACAATACATGTTTTAATTTACGTTTGAATAAAATCGGTCTACTTTAGTGTCCTATAATCAGCAGTGGGTTATGGTGGTTGGTAGGCTCAGCTAATTCGGTTTCATACATAATTTTAATCCATCCATCCATCCAGTCGACACGGTTGGCGCAGTGGCTGAGCGATGGACTGCTGCGCTGCGTGTCGCGGGTTCGATTCCCGCACGGAACAAATTTTTGGATTCTTACAGGTAGTTGTTCCGGGTCTGGCTGTTTGTGTATGTGAATTTTAATTGTTTGTAAACGCACCCACGGTACAGGACTAATTCCTAGAGTGGGGCAACGTTAAAAAAAAAAAAAACATCAATTTTTTTTGTTGTTTTGTTTCTTTTGTTGCTATCTTTTTTGGCCAATCAATCTATCAACGCATAGTAACTGTCTAATTAACCGACTGTAAAATTTTAAGCCTCATCACAAAAACACTCACCAAGGGCCTTAGAACGAATTACCGCTTCATACTTCCGCCGAATAATATTAATTACTGTTAGATCATACTGTTAAGAGGACTAGTAGAGCAAAGTGTCCTTGAGAAACGCATGCACACATATACACAATCGACGCGTACGCCATCTAACGACGACGCCCATCACAATTATGACATACAGCATACGATTTACGATTACGCCCGAGTATTCCAATAGATGACGCGGAAACAAGTAGTTATGACAACAAAATTATTAACCGATTTCTAAAAAGGAGGAGGTTCTCAATTCGGGTTTGTTTATTATTTTTTTTTTATTTATGTTCGGGTCCGATAGACGACCTCCATCATAAATAGACGGATTTGCAAAATTCTTTTTTTGTTCGAAAGAGGTTTGTTTCGAAAGGGTCACATTTAAATTTCGTAAAGATCTGATGATGAGTTTCGGAGACAGACAACGGAACTCTTCAATAAATGCCAGCAAATCAACCGCGATCGCTGCTATCGCATTTGTATGCATTATTTACGCAATCACACAACATAACATCACGCCTGTACCCTTAAAAGTGGTAGGCAGATGTGTTTAATAGCTTCCTGTCGCTGATATTCACATAGCAAGTAGTGTTATATGAATTTGTGTGGGGTAGGTAGGGACAACTGAAAATTGAAAAATAAAAACTGTTTTTACAAAAAAAAAACAACCGACTTCCAAAAAAAACCACTACAAAGTGAAAAATAACTTTAATTTCGGAAGTCGGTATCGTTGGTTGTAGCTTTGTAGTGTTTTTTTTTTGGAAGTCGGCTGTTTTTTTTTTATAAAAAATTATTTAATTTGTTTTTAGTGTGACTTGAAAAAATTAAGGATGTGGATGATTTTGAAATAAAACTGATTCAATCAAATTTAAAACATTTTTATTTAAAAAATATGGAAGTGGTAGTTACTTACGAGTTTTTTTTTACATTTACATTATACCACATGTACCTACTTTTAAGCTATTTTTCTGGTTAACATTATACCTACCACATTTAGTTTTAAATGCTTTTTTTCAGGTTTACGATTACACGTTTATACAGTATTTTAAATAACAGAGGGCGTTCCCTTAAACTCGTTAATCTATATCATTAATAGATTAAAATAAAAATATCAGCATAGAAAAATAAGCATAAAATAATCCGAATTAAAAAAAATAATTAATTTATTGTCAATAAATTCGAAACCTCCTGTTTAAAATCAAAATTAGTGTCCGACCGAAACAGGTTTTTCAGCCGAAACCGAAACCGAAACCGAACTTTCGGCCTTGCTCTTAGTTTCGGCCGAAACCGAAACCGAAACCGAAACTTACTTAAACATATATAAAAAAAATTTTAATTTTTTTTTTTTTTTATCGTATACAGAAATCTGGTGTGTTTTTTACACATTTGTTTGCATATACAATGTATATTATACATACAGACAGTTGAATACTTACCTAATTATTTACGAGGTTGGTCCCATAATGAACTGGCCTGATATACATAGTTCTACGCGACATGTTGTGTTGCATTAAAATAGTACGTTTACTTGCACTTAATATAAGAAACACGCATCGACATGAAATGCTTAGTCTTAGTTTAGCAGGCATTAGCATAACGAGTCGCGTATTTTTTCAAAATGTCGAAAACTGAGTATCGAAGTGTCATAAAGTTTTTGTTTAAAGAAGGTTTATCCCTGCCCAAATAAAAGAACGATTGGATGACGTGTATAAGGAGTCTGCCCCCTCCTATAGCACAGTGAAAAAATGGGTGAAAGAGTTTCGCCTCGGGAGAGAAACCGTCGAAGACATTATTTTGCCACGACGGTCGACCTGTGGAAGTGCTCACTCCCGAAACGATTGCTCTTATCGAAGAGGAGGTTCTGAGTGACCGCCGTTTGAAGATTAGAGAAATTGCAGCTAGGCTTGGGCTCTCTAAAAGTACGTCATCGTGCGATCCATGAACATCTTCACATGAAAAAAGTGAGTGCAAGATGGGTACCGAAACTTCTTTCAGCGGTACAGAGACAGGAAAGCGCTGCGCTTCGGAGTTTTTGGATCTTTGTGGCGAAAATTCAAAGACTGTGATCGAGCGGCTAGTGACTGGTGATGAAACTATGATCTTGTATTATGACCCACAAAGCAAGCGCGAATCAATGGGATGGCGTTATAAGGGTGAAAAGCCCCCTAGAAAGGCAAAGGTGCAACAATCGGCTAAAAAACTGATGTGCACAATCTTTTGGGATTTTCAAGGCATTTTGATGGTGGATTTTAAAGAACGTAATACAGTCGTGAACGGCTAATATTATGCTTCTTTAATAAATAAATTACGAGACAAGATAAAGGAAAAACGAAGAGGCAAGCTGTCTAAAGGTGTCCTGTTGCTCCATGACAACGCCCCTGTTCATACCGCTGGTGTTTCGAAGGATGCACTTCGTCAATGCGGGTTCACAGAAGTTGAACATCCTACTCACAGTCCAGACATGGCCCCGTCCGACTATTAGGTATTTATTTCCAAATTTAAAGCGAGACTTAAGTCTCGCTTTAAAAAAAAAAGCCCGCCCGCCCGCCGTCTCGCTTTAAATTTTCTTCCTCTTAAGAGGAAGAAAATTTTCAAGCGATGAAGAGTTGCAGGCGGCCGTCTTCGATCATTTTGAGGCTAAAAATTGTGATTATTTTTATAAAGGTTTAGAGATGTTGATTCACAGATGTCAGAAGTGTGTTAGTAGTATTCATGGTGATTATATTGAAAAATAAAATTGGTTTCGTTTCATTTCCTTCATTAGTTCATAGTTAGGCCAATTCATTATGGGACCGCCCTCGTATGTGCAAAACACAACCTCAACTCCATGCGATTAACGATGGACGGCGGCGAACTGGGCCGGCAACGCGACGAGCGAGCACGAGCTAGCCGCGAAGTTCGCCGAACGATGGACGATAATTCATGAACACTCGAGTTTCGGCGCGGCCGAAAGTTTCGGCCATTTTCTGGCCGAAACCGAAACTAAGGCCGAAACTAGATTATTTGGCCGAAACTGGCCGAAACCGAAACCGAAACCGAACTTTCGGTCGGTCACTAATCAAAATAGTAGCGCGGAATAGTATTCGTAGTAGTAATGCCCAAACGCAATGCGCACGATGCTGGCCGAGCGTTTCCGAGAGTTCACGAAGCCGAGTGAGACGGCCGACCCGCCCCGCCCGCACCCGCGCCCGTCATTCATAAATAAATTCCGACATTGCTGTCCTTCAAGTACGCGTGTACAGAGTGTTTCTTTAACGTATCAATTTACGATTTTTAGTGAATATTTTAATATAAAAAAAAGTAAAAACATTTTATTTTCGAATGGTAATATTTTTTTTAGCATGTATGGATGCTATACTATTGCGGGTTAACGGGAACGCCCTCTGTTAGTTAACATACCTACTGTATTACACCATGCATCATGATCATGTTATAAAATTATTTTTGTTCCTAAAATTTACTAAAATCTAAGAAACGTGTAGACGTAACAACAAATGCCAAACATTTGTTGTGAATAATTTTCTTCATAATTTTTACGTTCTTCTTTGTCGTTATCTTCATTTTTGCCATCCCTTTTCTCTTTATTTTCGTTTTTATCTTCATTTTCGTTTAAAAAACTATTCCGGTCCGTCTACAGGAATGGAGAGTGAAAGAAAATTATAATGGAAGGTTTTATTTAAACAATATTTGCCTACCCACTATATTTGGATATCTGACTGTGACTCAAGCAAAAAAAGAGCCGACTAATTTTCAGTAAAAATCAAAGTGATAAGGACTATGGCCAGTCATATTGAAAGCCTGATATGCCTAGAAGTACTAGATAAAATGAAAGATGATTTCATGAAAAAATTAAAAAAATATTGATGAAGAGCGAGCAATGATTGAAAGAAAAACTATTTTACAAAGTGCTAATGGAGAATGGCTTGAGATGAGAAGATCTTTATTGACTGCATCCAATTTCGGCAGGGTTATAAAAAAGCGCTAATACACCTTGTGCTAATTTAGTAAAATATATACTTTACCGAAAAAAAATTGATCACGTCGAATCCATAAGCCATGGCCAACAAAATGAAAAAACCGGCCTCGAACAATTGGCTGTACAAGAACACAGTCATAATCATTAGAACCTGTGGTTTATTTATAGACCAAGAACTATGTTTCTTGGGTGCATCGCCTGATAGATTAACTGGAGAAGATACTGTGGTTGAAGTGAAGTGTCCTTTGACAGCCAATAAAATGGGCCTTGCAGCAGCAATTGAAAAGAAAAAGGTAAACTTCTGGCAAAAAACAAAAACAGGTGAACTAGTCAACAACAAAAAACATGCTTGGTATTTATTACCAAGCACAAGGCTTTTCACATGACTGGCCATAGTCCTTATCACTTTGTTTTTTTACTGAAAATTAGCCGTCTCTCTTTTTTGTGTACCTTTTACTGAGGATTTTTTGTTTATGTTTTCTTTCTTTCCACGTCTTCTGTTTACCTCTTGGGCTTTTATTGGCCATTTTCTTATATAGCTTTGACATTGCATTTTCTTCATTGAACGACACTGCTGAAGCAATGCATCGCGTCTGATATGAATTTTTCAAGGAAAAGTTAACTCTCTTCCCTCCTACGTATTTCGTAATGATGCTTCGTTCCACCACGTTGCTGTCTACGTCATGAAGTAAACTTCGAGCATGGCCGGCAATACCTTGAATCATAATACAGATTCTCTGCCACAGAGAACTTAACATAAAATCATTTGGAATATCATTTTCCTCCAGATTTAATCGTAAGTAACGATATGTTTGAGGAAAAACTTACTTCTATATTGTAATTTAACCCTTCTGTTTCTTGGTTTTCAGTCTGGATATCATATTGACTTACAGGAGCACTATCCACCTAAAATCCCATTAATACATTATTCAATTTTAAAACCAATTCTTTTTTAAAATTCAACGTGTTTGTGGCAAGGTGATGTTGCCCTGCAACGGCTGCAACGTGCGGCTGATATTATGAATATTACCTGTATACTAAAGATTTCTTCTAGTACACGTTTAGATGAATATGTACTTTTATCAATAACTTCACAATCGTGATCTTCCTGTGGTACCACTGTTTCCAATCTATAAAAAAAATACCATCACATATCATCACTTATCATCTATCGCTTTCCATCAGGCGTGATCGAGGTCAAAAGCGGGCCGCCCATTCAGCAATAATAAAATGAAAAAAATCGAAGATTTTAAATTACGTTTTTAATTATTTTAAATTAAGTTAAAAGGAGGCTCAATAATTTAAAAAAGTGCATCATTAGAAGCGCAAAAAGTTTTTAGAGGCTCATTAATTTCAAAAAGTGTCCATCATTAGCAGGTCAATAAGTTTTGAAAGGATAGGTTAAATATTTACTTTTAATAAATCAATTCAATTTCCTCACATAACTTTTTTCTCCAAGTGAATTCAGACATGCTGTCTTAGGATTAATTAAGCAAACTACTCCATGAGGGCAATAAAGATCAACATAGTTCATAATGTTGCAATTAACTTTGTGTCTGGGTACGGTCTACCCATTCTCCTTTGTCAAGTAAGTAAGGCCTTTTACACATTATGCCGTGTCTGCGGCAGCGCCGCCGCGCACCGCCCGCCACGGTATTTTTATCTATACAGTATTCTATCTTCATAAAAACGGTCGGAACGCGAATCATACCTACGCGCCTCGATTTCGGTTTACACTCGGTTAACAAACAGTCTCGAATGCTCCGCACTCCGCAGTGACGAGTGGACGCCGGACGGTGTGACGGTTTCGTAAGCAGTAAGCGTGCAATTTGTGACAAATATTAATTGAAATAAGTACAAGTACTTACTTAATATGGCAAAGAGACTATATTGTGCTGTTTTTGGTTGTTTGAATTCGTCAATATGTTTTTTTTATTAAATCTATTGATCAAAAAGACCATGTATTTTTATTGAACTCTTTCTATTCCATTCACAACGTGTTTCTATTTTATAAATAAAAAGTCTTTTAAAAAAAAAAAAAAACTACGGACTTCAAAAAAAAAAACAACACAAAGTAATTAACTTTAATTTTGGAAGTCGGTGTCGTTGGATCTGCATTTTCGTTTTTTGACACCGACTTCCGAAATAAAAGTTATTTTTCACTTTGTAGTGTTTTTTTTGGAAGTCGGTTGTTTTTTTTTTTTTTTAAAGTTTTTATTTTTCACTTTTTAGTTGTACCTACCTACCCCGCCTAAATTCATATAACACTAATTGCTATGTTAATATCAGTGACAGGAAGCTATTGAACACATCTGCCTACCCCTTTAAAGGGTATAGGCGTGATGTTATGTTGTGTGATTGCGTAAACTGGCATTTATTGAAGAGTTCCGTTGTCTGTCTCCGAAACTCATCATCAGATCTTTACGAAATTTAAATGGGACCATTTCGGAATAAACCTCTTTTGAACAAAAAAAGAATTTTGCAAGTCCATCTACCTACATATTTTTATGACGGAGTTATGTCCGAACATACATAAAAAAAAAATAGAAACATCCGAATTGACAACCTCCTCATTTTTAGAAGTCGGTTAAAAAAAATATTTACCTATAGGTACAGTCACAAAACTAGAAAGAAACTCAAGTAGGTTGATGAAATTAAAATACTGTAGGCGGGAGGGGTTATCGCGTGGTTACGTACCGCGCGACTGTAGTACATTATAAAAAAAAATTATATAATACAGCGGCGCCGCCGCCGCCGCGGTGCCGCCGTATTGGTTGCCCTTGGATTTGCATGAACCCTTGCACACGGCGCGGCGGCGCCGCGGCGGCGGCAGCATGATTCGGCGGCGAGTATTGCTACGGTTTTATCAAAACTCGTCGCCGCCGCCGCGGCGCCGTGTGTTCATACAAATCCAAGGGTGACTGATGCAGCGGCGGCGCCGCGGCAGTGGCGGTGCCGCTGCAGCTGCGGCATAATGTGTAAACAGCCTCAAAGATAGGTACCTAACATTCATACATAATATTATGAATTTATTTATTATAATAAACGAAATCAATAGGTAATAATAAAAACCAAAATCTTGCTTGTGATAATTTTCATCGCAATTTTTAGATGAATTTGTTATTTCGTTATGCCCAATATCAATAAGTCGCGAAAAACATTAGGTGCTTTTAGTTTTTTTTAATTGTAGTTTCGCATTAGAAATAACTTCCGTGTTGATATTTACGACTGTCTTTCGCCTGTGAAAGATAATTACATTGTAGACGTTTTAATTATTATTTATAAAAAAATAATAAATACATAATATATATAAATTCAAAATACATTTAAAAAGAAAACTTCGTTTAGAGAATCCCTGGGAATCGAACCCGGGGACTGTTGAATACAAATCTACACATCGGCCTCATACGCTAACGTAACAGTTGCGAATGCAGTCGAAAAAGTTGAGCTTATGCGTATATGCGTCATGACTGCACTATCTTAGACGTTTCTAAATTCATAGTTTTATTGTTAAAAAAATAAATATTCAATAATAATAAAATGATCTTATTTTTTAATTTCGTATATATATATAATATGTTCAGCGTTTTATATGAACGTTTTGTAGTCCGAACGGAATTTTTCACTTCATATTTACAATAAATGATAATTGATAACAAGGTTACGCTATTTTAACTTCAAAGTATTTTATATTTACACGAAATAAAAATATTTACGCAAAGAAGATTATGCAAATAATAATAAACAATGAATTTACAAATAAAACTTTACAAAAACATAATAATCTTGGCGGAAATATTGCGGCGAAAAGAGCGACACGTCCGTATAGCATCAGGCCTCGGCCGGCAGTGTCGCTACACAGCGTTTACGCACACATGCGCACGTATTTTGTTCGAAAATATGAATATGCGATTTACAAAGAATCTATTGTTTGGACAAAAAAATTAAAACACTAGTATTTTAGTATGTTGCTTGTAGAATAATCTGACAAAAAATCAGAATGATTGTATGTATTTTAGTATGGATTTTATTGTAAAAAGAAAATTTTTAGAGGTATCTTCATGATTTTTTTCTATCGTATCAAATTAGTTGTATTATGTTTTCACCACACTATCTATCTAGCATATATCCTGAAGAATATCATATATTTTTCTGATTTTTTTTACTGTAGTCTATCATATACTTTTATTGTTTCGAAAACTTGCGTTTAGGTCTTGTAAGCCCCTTAATTAGAATGGATCATCCAACTATGTCGTATGACTTAAACTTGGTGTGTGGCGCGGCGCTCTCTTAGTAGTTTATGGCGATCATAAAAGTTATACGAAGTGGTTATAATTAGGTATTAAGGCTCCTACAAACAGGCGCGACGCGCGACGCGAATCGCGCGCGACACAAAGGCACCGCTCGTTGCGCGACTTGCGGTGCCTTTGTGTCGCGTGTCGCGTCGCGCCTGTGTGTACGAGCCTTTATGGGCAATGACTAAGGAATAAAAAGTTGAGTTAAATCGTCCGGCACTAGTGAATCAATATGGAATCATAATACCAAAAAAACCTTTAGTTTTTTGAAGTAATATAGGCAAGTTTAGTAATATAGGATATTGGTTTTACAGGGTAGCAAGGACCTCGACGCGCAAACTGAATTCATGAATTCAGCACATGATTCTAGAGCTAGAAATTAGTCCCTAGCGTAGAAATTTTTATTAGGTTCTCAAAAAAAAAAGCTATTTCATAGAAAAAAAATGTATGTATGTATGGTACACCACGGACTACCTACAGTATTTGTCAGTCCTTCCCCTTTTTAAATCCATCCCAAGGTTGTCTTTAAAAGATCGCTCTTAGCGACAAGACCGCCCATTGTATCACCCTTTGTACAGTTTCTATATTTATGTCTGTAGTTTATATGGTGTTACATAATAAAGAGTATTCTATTCTATTCTAACAGCTCTTTTTATTTTGTGACAAATAAAAAATGATGGTGAATAGTAATTTTGACAATTTCTTCCATGATGATGAATATATTCAACAACAACAATTTTGCTCAAGTAAAGTGGATGGATTATTGAGTATTTCCTTCCACCCAAAAGTACAAAGTTATACATATATTTTAAGCACCTAATGTCGTAGAAATAATTTGTATATAGTTTTATTTTCTCTACTTCAACATTAAACATTTATACAAACAATTTCTAACGAAAGGAAATTATCTTATGTGCAGGTGCAATACAAAAACTATTATTATAATAGTCAGGATGTCCAGTCCACAGCAAGGCAATTTGTCCGTTTCCCGAGTAAAACTTTCCTTAGGCATCGTATCTTATCAGAAGTGTTTCTTAGTTAGTGGAGTTAGTGGTTCTTGCCCCGTATCTAGAACCCGAAGTCTTAGTTATTTGATTGCCTTTTATAACAGTATTTTATCACCCAGAACCTCTCAAAATGCGGCAGCCGCAGCTCGACATTAGAAAACAAAAACATAATAAAAATCGAATTTAATCTTCATGAGAAGAGGAACCAGAGCATACACAACGAGCCTCGAGTACGTCTTCGTAAACAAAAATGCACATTAAGGTAACATTCCCGTAAATACTCCAGTTAATGTTCTGTGATGCTAGCACCGTTATCGTTAGTATAACTACCAAAGCATGTCTAGGTATATACTGAAGTTTAAAGCTGTGTTAATATGAGCAAAAGAAAAAAGGAAAACATGAAGCTCGAAATCACCAAACAAGCGTGGTGATCTTTTCTTCTAAACAATTGAAGACAAGGAAAGAGTCTGATAGAAGATTTGAGGCATTTTTTCTATAGTTGTAGAGTTATTAATTGAAAGAATCTGATTATGTAGTTGTTTTTCTGTTGCTGGATGGATGGATTATAAGACGGATGATAAGAAAGAAAGAGTGAATGATTGAGTGTCGGTTGACAAGGGAGAATGAGAGAAAAAACACAATACTTAATCTTTAGCAAATTAATAAACAACAAAGTCAAACAGTAGCTTGTCAAACGACGTATTTTGGTGAGTTTTTGGTCAACTGAACCCACTCGAAATGGACCCACGTGAGGTCCTTTGTATTAAATGTTTTAAGGTGACTAGGACCACCGACTGGCGCGGGCGTGTAATATGAAGTAGAATATACATAATATATAGGAAATACCGTCCCAAGTTCGCCCCCGCTTTGCGAAAATTACATATGTACCTTTTTTTTTCTATTTGAAATGGGTTTGCTCTTGACTCTAGTTTAGGACAGAGGTGACAGAGATAAAGACAACACAACAACAACAACACAGAACACAACAACAACAACATTAATTTGTACCCCGACTAGAATATAACAACAAGTTAATAGAACAGTATTTAATAAAATAACAATTAAGATTCGTATCAACACTTCAAAGTTTCGAATAGTCTAGAAGCTCCGTTTATTAAAATACCATCTATGTGACGGCAAAAAATGCTAATTCCTAGTTACGGATTGGACAATGGCTGCCATAGATCACCGACCATAGAGCTGCGGCCATTTTATTTATGTAATTAAACATGTGCAGGCGCCGTGAAGCTCGAGATCGTTCACCGGAGCTACGATTACAATAAAACAATTATAGAGTACTTGGTTTTGTTTAAAACTTAGTTTGTATTCAAACCTTTAACATTTTGGACCGCTTAGGCTTAGGCTGTCAATCACTCTATCACCAAAAGCACAGATAATAAAGGATGCCCCAACAATAGCGCCGGATTTAAATTTGCTGCCATTTTGTTAATACGAGTTGTACGGTGATTTTTTTTTTGACAGTTGTCACGTACAGATCACGCGATTTCAGAATATGGAGAAGTATTCAAACCAACAACGTCTAATTATTTGTAAAAACACATTACAAAAATGGTGAAAGTTTTGCGAAAAACGGTCGCCAATTACGTCAAGTTTTCGGTCGCGTTATTGGTGAAATACAGCCACATTTTTTCAAAAAAATTCAAAATTTCAACAAAAGAATAAAGATAAAGATAAAGATAAAGATAATTTTATTTTGCAAATATGGGTAAGATATAACGATGACAAAAAAAACATAATAGTACAGCCATATTTTACCACGTAGGCATGCAAAAGATTTAACATAGATTAAACTAAATACAATTAACAAACAAGACAATAACAAGATATACAATTAACAAGATTTAACTAAATACAATTTTTAAAATATTACACACAAAACACAATTTGAAAATATTATACAGTTAATTATACTTATATCAAGTTATATATTATGCACTAGCTTAGAACTCTTTCTCAGTTAGGAACTCCTTAATAGTATAATATGATTTCGCCACCAAAAACCCTCTGAGTCTTTTTTTAAATAATGATAGCGGAAGCTCTTTCCATGTCTTCGGCAACTTATTATAAATGACTGGCGCCATGCAGTAGACACTTTTGCGCATAAGTGCTGTCTTGGCTGGCTCCAGACATAGCACACTATTATCCCGTCTATTGCGCGGCACTACATCTGATAGTCGTCTAAATCGACTCGGATTTGTCTTTACAAACACAGCTACTTCAAATATGTACAAACAAGGTAATGTTAATATTTTGTAATTTCTAAAGTACGGTTCACAACTGTCAGTGGGTTTAAGTTTAAACATTGCTCGAATGCATTTTTTTTGTACCTTGAAAGCGGTCTCTCTTTCAGTAGAGTTTCCCCAAAACATGATCCCATACCTTAAATGTGATTCTGTTATTCCATAATAAGCAGTCAGAAGAGCATCCGTGTTCAATATAGTTGATAATGATCGAAGAGCGTATGCAGACTTACTTATTTTCTTGCATAAAGTTTCAACGTGTGATTTCCAGTTAAGTTTTTTATCTAATTCAAGACCCAGGAATCTTGTCGTTTCAACTTCATCTATGGTATCATTATTATAGTGTATATTTAAGTTAATACTAGAGGTTTGTTGTCTAAAATGCATAACTTTAGTTTTACACAAATTTATTTTTAAATTATTTGCATCTAACCAGTTTACCATCTGTTTTAAACTATTATTAATTTCACTCTCATACGTATCTATATTTTTACAAGCTATTGTGATCGTGCTATCATCCGCAAATAGTGTAATAGGCCGTTCAATAGATTTCGGTAGGTCGTTTATGTATAAAATAAATGCAAAGGGACCTATAACACTCCCCTGCGGTACCCCAAATAATACTTTACGCTCAGAAGACCGAGATATCTCTTCACGTTTACTTACTATATTAATTTTATTGACTTCAGTTATTTGTTTTCTGTCTTGTAGGTACGAATTAAGCAAATTAAGGACATTACCCCTAATCCCGTAGGCTTCGAGTTTTTTTAAAAGAGTAGCATGATGTACATAGTCGAATGCCTGGGTCATGTCGCAAAATATACCACAAACAGGATTCCGTTGATCAACATTTTTAATGACATTATACATAAAATCATACATAGCCATATTAATAGTCCTGTGTATCCGAAAACCTTTCTGTTCCTCACACAGAATGTCATGTTTATCTATGAATTTATAAAGTTCCTTGTAAATATACTTTTCAAAAATTTTAGACATAACTGGGATTAATGAAATTGGTCGGTAATATTCCATCAGTTCCCTATTTTCTCTTTTGAAAAGTGGCTTAACTATTGATATTTTTAACGCATCAGGGTATATACCTGCGCCAATACTTAGGTTAATAATGTAACTTAAATGACCGCTTATTTCCATAGACACATGTTTTAGTATTTTTGTGGCAATACCATCATATCCTACACTATTTGAATTATTTAATGAATTTATGATTCTCTCTATATCTCGTGGTGTACTCGGGGCCATGAACATGGTTTTATTATTTATATCAATTTTGTTACATTTAGGTTTGCTAGTCGCATCAAGTTTTCCTTGTACTTTATCGATAAAATAATTGTTAAATGCTTCAGCAATGTCATTGGGATTTGATAGAGTACTATTATTATTTATAATTTTAGTAATACTAGATTTTGGTATGTTATATTTTGCACGATTAATAATTTGCCACGTGGTTTTAGACTTATTCTTTGAAGATTTTATTTTATGATTATTTTGCGCCTTTTGTGTTAGGTGTATAATTTTTTTGTGTAAACGAGAGTAGGTTAAGAAGGTGTATTTATTATTTTTGTTTGGGTTTAATCTATATTGCCACAAAAGTTTTCTTTTTTTTTTACTACCTAGTTTGATTCCTTTTGACAACCATTTAGGTTTTTGTAAGACATCAATTTTGATCAATTTTGTTGGAAAACACAAGTCGTATATTAATTTAAATAAATCGAGAAATTTGTTATAGGCTTCATTCGGATCGACTGTGTCGTACATTTCTGCAAAAGATAGATTTTTTATGTGATTTTTAAGCTTAGAAATATTGTCAAGGCTGTAATCTCTTTTAGCCGTGTACCAATAGTTTATGAGACATTTGGTTTGTACTGGACAGTGAAGCAGCTGTGCCGTATGATCTGACAAAGCCAATTCTAATACGTCAGTTTTACACACTTTACTAAAATTGTGAGCAAAGTTGTCTATGCATGTCATACTGGCCATGCGAGTCGGCTGCTTTAATGCTAGTTTTAAGTTATAGCTCATTAAAAGACACTCAAAAGCATGCGAATGGCTATTAGGTTTAAGCATGTCTATGTTAAAGTCCCCAGCTATTACGATGTTGTTGTATCGTGTGCATGATATTTCACGCAGAAGCGTTTCCATTTTATCAAGGCAGTGATTGAGATTATTTATATTTGGTACTCTGTAAATACAAACAACAATTATCTTAAAATAAGTAAGCTCAATTGCACAGCATTCAAATATGCCCGATGAAGATAATTTCGAAATTTTTGGTATTACCTTATATTGAAGACCGTTTTTCACGAGGATACAAGCCCCTCCTCTTTTTCTCCCTTCTCTACAGAAATAGGCAGCCAGACTATAATTTGGTACATACAGTTGATGTTGGCAACCCTCCATAATGAAATGTTCTGTTATGCACAGAACATCAACATCTATCTTTTTTTCGTACAATTCATCTAAACATACAGTAAGGATATTTGCTTTGTTTGCTAGACCAGCAATATTTTGATGTAGCATTTTAACATATTTATTAGAGAAAAAAATCAATCGTGTTATCTTTTGTGCAAGTGGGAGAAATAGGAGGAGACTTACTGCAATCCCCATCAATTAAGTGCATACCCTCGCGACCACTGATCTCGTCAAACATTGAATTAATATTTTTAAATATATTTACTAAGCCATTATTATTCACTGATAAACTTCTTGGTGAAAACATTTCAAAGTCATAAGACAAATAAAAATTAGTATCAAACAAATATGCATATTGATGAGTACAAGCGTCTAAATATAAGAGACTGTTAAATGTTTCTATTCGTCCATTAAACATCATAGCGTAGTTATCTAATTTAAATGTAGGTGCACATATTATCACATTAGTATAATCAACTTTTAAAAGAGTTTCACGTAAAGTAATTATGAGATCGACATAGTTGTTAGTTCGGCGAAAGTCTGCCTCACCGATGAAGATCAGGCAGTAATCATCCATAGTGTAGTTCTTCAATTTAAGATCCAGGTTCTTAATAAGCTTCTCTATACCACAGCCCGGTGTTAAATAGTGACAGATTTTGTAATCTAGGAATGTATTTTCTGCAATCGTTAAGATTTTATTCCTGTTGTTTGTACTCAGAATGCAAACCTTTTTCTGACTTACTATATTTTTTAGTAGTATATTATGTACAGGATGTGTCTTATCTTGGTTCTTCTGTTCCGTTGCTGGGGTATTTACGTTCTTGTTGATCGATTTACATGTCTGCGAACTATTATTGGGAGCATTTTCCTTCTCATCCTTCTTCTTCTTCTTTCGCGTTGATGTTGGAGGGGTGGATGAAGATTCTCCGTATCCTACCTTTTTGTATAGTTCTATAATGTTCTTACATCTATCCAATTCTGATTTTAAATGAATATTTTCTGTGTTCAAATTATCAATTTCGTTATTTGCAATCATCAATTCCTCCTGTATAGATGACAATTTCATTTGCAAATCACGTACTTCCACAGTTTCACATGGGTCAGGTAGACTTTGGATCGTGGTATCAAAAAGTGACGAGTCTGATGTGTTCATAATCGACACATTATTATGAGAGTACGTTTTTCGTATTTTCCTTAATGTTACGTTACTGTTGCCTCCACTCTCCATCATTGGTTGTAAAAATTGTAATATTATCAAAAACAAAATTTATGTAGGTAATTTAGAATCGAACATAATGTCTAATCGATTCAAACAGAATAGTTTGCAAAACAAAAAAAAAAACGCCCAAAAAGTGATTCTGTTCTTGGGGTTCGAACCAGCGGTCAGTCGCTCACACTTTAATTTGTGTCGGCTCTTTTTATACTTAGCCACTTAAACGATGCTCATAGACTTGAAATAGTAAATCAGTTCCTATTTCGAATAACTTTTGAACTTTAAACAGCCGTTAGGTGACTCATGCTGCAAAAATGTTTGCACTGTCACACCGGATTTATGGCATATTTTAAACACATGATTTTATTTATATTTTAAATAGTTCACGAACTTCTTATATTGGAGGATTGTTTTGAGAGTCAAACATTGAATTCCAATAGGATTTTTTTGCGCGAAAGTCTTGTTTTAACGTTGTAACACAGAACACTTTTAGTTCAATTTTTCGCACTCCTGGGTAAAGATGGCAACCAGATAATGACAGGACAGCTAATTCAAGTTGATATTTACACTTTAACACCACTTTCAACCTCCGATAAGCGAAATTTCTATTTTTTATTAATTATAATCACAGAGCTAATGTTTACTTGGCGCAGCGCCGTCTACGTCTCTGAATAACCCTGTGCCAGAGGTTTCGTGGTGGCCATTTGCCTGATGTTGTATTTCACATTTAATCGGAACTATTTTTCTTTATGTTGAAATAAAAATGTTTGCTTAATTCAAAAATTAACGTGTTTTTCTTTAAAATTAAATCCGGCGCTCTTGTTGGGAGACCCTATCTCATAGGTACTCTGCAAAAGTAAGCAGTAATCAGTATTGTATTTCGTGGAGCTTCTTGCCCGTACTTCTCCATGGGTCGCCTACTACGCTTTGGAATAACCCCGAACTACCTGCCCCGCTGGTCTCGTGGTTTAAGCGCGACTGCTGAGCGTGGGGTCCTGGGTTCAATTCCCGGATCGGGCAAGTGTTATAGAGTTTTTCCACTAGGCCTGCGCTGCGCGTGCGCATAACGTATAAAGGAGGTTGCATGCTTGAAGGAAAACGTTTGAAATGAAGTTGAGCGTTATTGCTTGTAAAGTATTATGTGTAATTATTAGGTACTTACTTTTTCCAATGTGGATGAAAAAACCATTTTTAATTTTTTGTCTGTCTGTCTCTTTGTTTGTTCCGGAAAATCATCGAAACGGCTGGACCGATTTTGATAAAATTTGGTATGGGGATACTTTGAACCTTGGGGAAGGACATGGCTAATTTTTATCGGCGAAACTGCAGGCGGTGTCTCATAAAAATCTAAAGGTGGTTTGTATCACATAGTTTGGTGTTATTGGCTTTACGCCCAGGTTAATTACCACTGAGAAATTCATTATTGATTAACCTCATAAAGACCATAAGCGGTGTTTTATGAAAGTAGTGTAATATGAAACGTTTCTCAGCTTGGGTAATATAAAGTGTGAATTAGTTGCTCTTAGAGAGAGGTTGATGAAAGTAGTCGTTTGGTGGATAGGTTCGGAAGTCGCTCTCTGGTCTCTTAAGAATAACGGACTTATCTAATTAAAATAACGGCATAAAGTTAGCCTATAATGTAACAGCTATGTTAGTAGCAGTGGGAACTGCTAGGAAAAGAAGCCTTCTCTTTGAAAGAAGTAGGAATAAAAACCTTCTCTTTGAGAGAAGTAGGCAATAAAATAATTCACCAACTAGTTAGGCTCAGTCAGCATCTGCCTAGTCTTTCTTCAACCATGTTGGGTCCGGCTTCCAGTCTAATCAGATGCAGCTAGTACCAGTCTTTTACATGGAGAGACTGCCTATCTAGGTATGTAAAGATAGTCACCCATCCACGGACTAGCGGCGGCAAGCATAGCTTAACCTGATCGATCGAACCGAGCGGCTGTTATTAATTAACCACAGTCCCTCTCTTAGATATGCCTAGTGCGGGTGGGCTAGTCTATGAATGTTTGCCCCAGAACTTACCGGTGTCATCAATCGTGAAGACACCGATTAAAAAAAAAGGCGAGGGAATACATCGGTATTCCCTCGCTTTTTCTTCTGAATCTCAGGTTTGAAGCTTTAAGTTAACTTCAATATAATTATCCTGTGTTTAATATTCAGCCGTGAGATTGGAAGCCGGTTACAAAGTAAGGAAAAAGGCTATGAAATCAAGCCATAATCCAAGTCGCAGCGACTGCTTTCATGTTGTAAAAATACCAGATTAATAATTACACTAATAAGGTAATTATAATAAGACTATTAGTGCATCCAGCGGATGTAAGAAATATGGTTCTGTAACTTGGATTTACAATTGCGATAATTCTGTCCTCGGCCTTAATGTTAGGTTAGAACTAGTAAGTAATAAAATAACTAACAATTGGAAAGTTGATAATATCTAACGATTTTCTTTTGTTTGGTAGCATTCTGGTAGAGCTGATGGTACTGGGCCACCACTGTTCTATAATTTGTTATTCGTTTCTCACGAAAATTACAAAAAAGATTTTCAGTGAGAGGATTTTGAGCAGGCTTTTTCTCATCCGCGGATTTCAACTCGAGACCATCGCATTGCTAAGCCGCAGTTTTAACCACTAGACCAACACGCCATTTTCAATAAACGTATTTAAAGACATTTCTTGTTTGAATTACATTCCCTTAGAAGCAAAGGCAGTCTTTGATCAAAAACAGCTGTTTTTTCTGACCTATTTAGTTTCGAAAAAAAAAAATTTATTGTCCTTTTAACCGTTTTGCGCAGAGGCTCCACGTTGCGTTCGGCGCGTGCGCGGGACAGCTGCGCGCGCAGATGCGCCCACGCATGCGCGCCGCCCGCGCATCCCACCCGTAGGGCCGTCGCCAATAGCCTCACGGATTATTGATATAATAATGCCTTATGGCACAGAAATGAGAAGATTCAGAAAATTTACTCCTTATTCTAAAAACTCTACGAAGAATTAATACCGAGGTAAGAAACTTAGGTAGCAAGGCAGTTCTTAGAACGTTGCTTGAATAAAACGATCATAAAACGTCGTTGTCAAAAACTTTTGAATTCATTGTAAATGGCATTAACAGATTTTTTAACAATCCTATTTTATATCCATTGATTTTATCAAACCAACTGATGTTGTAGTACTAGAATTCCGGAGAATACACGACAGACATCGATTAGTATATTGAAGACCTCTATCTCCCTGATTCCGTAAATTCTGATTCCGTAGATTCTGATTCCGTAGATTCTGATTCCATAGATTCTGATTCCGTAGATTCCTGTACATCCCGTAAGTATAGGGGCTCGATATAAGTAGTGAACAATGTAACCGGGAGCAATGGTGGCCAAGTGGTAACGGCCGCGATTTACGAGTTGTAGGTTTGAACCCAGACAGGTGCTGTACTTTGTGTAAATTATTTCATCACCACTGCTCTCAAAACGGTGAAGGGAAACATCGTGAGGAAACCGCCATGTTCTAGGACCAAAAACTTCGAAGATATGTGACATCTACCAACCCGCACTGGGCCCGCATGGTGACTTATAATATTAAGAGGCCCGTTTCTCAGCAGTGTGGTAACATTATGGGCTGATTATGCTATAGTGAACTATGTTGTATTGACTGGGTCTTCTGTAAGTCCTAATGTTCTTTGTACAGACGCCAGCACATCAAGCTACCCAAAACTGACAAATTTTCCCAATCAACATTGAACCTAATGCGTTAGTAATAAAGTTGAAAATCGATTAAAGTAATTTGATAGATTGTAGTAGCTTGATGTGCTGACGTCTGTACCCATAGGGATCCGGATTATTGATATCACAAAGCCGTAGTCCTATTTAACAGAACGCATAACAGAGTCCAGAGTAATTTATAGTACCTTCTTTGTTAATTCTGTCAATATATCACAATTGTGTGGACTCAGTTCGTTGATTTCTGAGGCTCAGGAATAATGTAATTTGTGTAAGTTTTGAATGAAAATGTTTTAGTTGTTTGCATAGTTCAGTTTTAAGCTTTGGAACTTTGTAGGTCTAGCTCTTCAGTATTCTGTTGTACGGATTTCAAGGTGTCATTCTTAGATTGGATAGTATTGTGGTTTAGTTTGAAATGGTAACAGTAATTGCAGTTTGCTTTGCATCTCTAGTTTGTCATAGTGATATTAAACTGCTAGAAACACCCGCCTTTATACGGTTATTTCAATTTGTGCATAAGGTTTTAATAAATAAATAAATATTATGAATAGCACATTTTATAACACAGCCGATGTGTTATTCATTAGTTTAAAAGGTTAATAAAGTCGTTCAGTAACCGACGAAAAAGCGGACGAAGTTCTTAAGTCGACGCGTATATTTTGTTTTTTTTTTTTGTGTACTGTAAAATCACTCTTCCTATCCTCATAGCGCTCATTTTCGCCTGCATTCGCTCAAACACCTTACACTACAGTCCCTGGTAAAATTCTGGGATAGCTACAACTGCAGCTTACATACCTCTTCAGCTGATTTAATTTATATAATTTTCTGTCACTCCATTACATCTCTATTATTTTACTTTCTGGCGTGAAAATTAATCACTATCTCATCACCAATCGCGAACGAACAAGAACCGCTGCGGCAAAGCTCCTACGGAACCCGAAGAGAGCTTGCATGCCGTAAAGCCGAACAAACCGGTGTACAATGTACATCTCCCGCCTACACTACAACACTAAGACGGAGGAAATCGTGGAGTATGTGCGCCAGAAAATGAGGTACTCGCCGAGAGTGCAGTTGCTGGAGTCGCACCGCAACGCCAACTTGAAGGCGTTCGTGGTGCGAGTACCGAATTGTTATCTGCCCATCGTCATGGAAGAAGACTTTTGGCCGCAGGACGTGGTGTTCCGTCGCCTCCGCGTACAAGTATCACAGGACAGCACAAGGACAAGCTAGTGAGGGAAGTGCTACTAATATAATTTGAAGCTATTTATTAACACAAGTTTTGTTTTATACTTTAGAGAGATAATGTTAGTTTGTCTATGGGCCATTGGATCCTGAAATAAATGTTTTACTATTATTATTTCCTATTTTTTAAATAACCAAAATATTTACAGAAAATTGAAATAAAACCCTGGCTGCAAACTCTTTGTAGCTCCAATAAACTAACAAAATCCTGTTCTAAATATTTGACAGCTGCTGTAAGTAATACCTTGTTTTATTGTCGTACTATTGCACGCTGGCATTCAGTCGCAGTCGCAGCCCGGGAGGCAGATGTGTGATTCCAGGACATGATCGCGGGAACACGCGCACAGTGCCCCACCTCCTGCATATTGCGTGCAAGGTGGTACCAACACTGTGTACAAGGGTTCGGTGGGTTTAAATTGAAAGTATTAAGTATTGATGGAAGTAATGCGTGTCTTGAAAACTTACTTAGATACAGTACCCGGCGATAAATATTGCACATCGACCTATTCGATCCTATCGATTTTAAGGTAGTCATGAAAACGTCCATTGCCTGTGAAAATAACAATATTAAGATTACAACAGTCTCTTTACGAAGCCACAATAAAGTTCAAGTTAAACTACGACAATAGAATCAAACTGACAGTTTCGCACACAATTTTCTAATAAGTGATATGACGCACACGCATGGTACGATTTCTCGACGTGCGACATTTGATTGTGGGCTGCGGTGCTATTTCCCACGGAAGAGACGCGACTCGGCGACGACACTGTCTCATTATCACTTTACATTTGTCGAAGGCACTCATAATCGCTACAGCCAAGAATAGGTCACACTCTTTAGCAGCATCATTTTCAGCAGGCATAACACCAAGTGCTTCATAAAGTCAGTTAGCGTGGAAGGAAGGCGTGTCCATAATTTATGCAGCTAAGGAAAATAAGTCATGCTGGTTACTGCTCACATTTCTTTCATAATTTTTCGATTATTTCCAAGTACTTTAAATGCCTACCTGTTCTAGTGGTCGCAATCGGTATTACTGAGCATGAGGTCCCGGGTTCGATTCCCCAAGTCAGGCAAAGTGTTATTGTGTTTTTATCAGTATTTTTTACAGTGGCAACCCGGAGTACAGTACCCGGCGATAAATATTGCACATCGACCTTTGGAAAGAGACAATCGGCTAATTTCGGTTTCGTAGAGCGTTATCTCTGTCGCACGAAATACAAACAGTCCGGTATCTATTAGGAGCTGTTAAAACAATTATAATTTGCTTCTTTTGATAATTATTTTTATTCTTTATATAAAATACAAAAAAAGGTAAAGGTCGAAGTGCAATATTTATCGCCGGGTACTGTATGTTATTTTAATGATGAGAGATCGAACAGCCGTTTTGATGTTTCCAAATAATGAAACTTTAAAAATGTTCAATGATTTTCTTGATTTCAATCTTATTTTTTTTTTATTAATAAAAATGTAATATTTATTTATTTAATCAAGATAATGTTTACATAATATAAGCTAAAATTTAAAATAATAATATGTACATTTATATGGAAAAATAAGCAAAAGAATCATAATCTTGATTTCAATTGAATGATAAGTAATACCTACGTCGGAAAAAAACAAACGCAGGCATTTCTAATATTTTCCGTTATTATCTGCGGTGACACATAGACGGCGGCGTCAGTGAATAATTTTGTTATCATTGTACTGCGAATGTACTAGTGCCGCTGTATGTATGTCTGTTTTTATACGTAAAATAGTGAAAAATGCTGTACATTTCCGAGTTGAAAGAATTTATGTTTGAGTTTAACGTTTTTATGGAATGTTTGGAGACTTACATCGGGGTTTGCACTGGGCCACCACTGCTTCAATCTCGTGTGTTGTAGGTCGTGGATTCGAACCCAGGCAGGGTTTTTACTTAGTGTAAATAATTTGATCAGAAATAATTCCACTGCTCCTAAGCGGTAAAGGAAAACATAGTGAGAAATCGGCATGTCCTAGAACCAAAAAATCGAAGACATGTGACATCTAATACCGATACCAGCACTCGGCCCGTGTGGTGAATTATGGCCCACTCCCTCTCACAGAGAGGAGACCTGTGTCCCAGTGGGAACATTATACCTAGGCTGATTATGCTATGAAAAGATTTGTGCCTAATTGCATTTTTTTTTTGAGGATGGGAAGTCATCGAATGACCCCTCCCGCTCTGGGTGGAGCGGAAGGGAGTGTCAGACTCTTACTGACTAAAACCCACCCGTGTTCCTTCCTTACCCCTTTATGTTCCGAGCCAGCGGTAACCCTTTCGGACAATCCCGCTGACCGTACCTAATTGCTTCTGAGCTGCTTAACTTTGCCAAGGATAAGGACAAATAATCGAGTTGATAGCTGACCTTCAGTGATCTACAGGCAGGCAGAGGCAGAGGCAGGCAACAGATGAAAAATAATGAACAGTTTGTTGCGGTTGGATCATTGTTGGTTGTCATGGTAAGCGGAAAATATTTGCTATTATTTAAAAGTTTCAAAAAACGGGAATAAGGCACCACACACTACAAAGCTAAGTGCAGTAAAATTATTTGCGTAGGTAGAGATTATAGCCTTTTTGGTGCTTAAATGCAACCTTTATGGATACTTTGAAAAGTAGATGGCAGAAACACGAGAAAAACATTTATTTATAAAAAGAATAGAAAAAAACAACGGTAGGAATGAGATTTGGCTAACAAGCATGGATAAAAAATAAAAATGTAGAACCATCTTCTAGTAATAATTATTGAAGTAATAATATATATGACAAACTGTGGTTTTATTCACTCGTCCAGGTACTGCGAGAGCTCGTAAAGCTCTCACAGTACGTACCTACTGCAAAAAAATAATATAAATATGACAATTAATCTTCTTATGTTACAAAACAAAACGTTTGCAAACATACACAAGTGTGTGTTTTATCCCATAATAATAATTTTTCTCTTAAAAATTCCAATCCCTTCCGGAGTGAATCGCTAGTTAATCAAAGCTTACACGGCAGATTGTGATCGATATGACGTGTCGACAGGCCGAGTTCCGCGTATGATCTAATGTAATTTGCAACAACTGGAGCAATAAATGTGTAGTTTTTTATATTTATAAGATATTAAACATTATTTATTGACAAATTTGAAAGTCCATAAAAGGCTTTATAACTAACGAGAACAGCGCATTTAGTCAGATTGGCTGCGGAGTAAATGCGTAACATACTATCATTATGGGTTTCATTTTGACAGTTAAACAAAATTCATTGCGTTATGAACGTTGTTGAGCAGACACATTTTTCGTACATATAAAGCAATGGATTGGCAATATCCTTCAAAATTATTCAGACTGAGATTGATAGTGGTAACGCAATTTGGGTGCTGGTTCTGGATCTAATTATTACGTATGAGTGATATTACTTTTCATCTTCCATAAGTGGTGGTTATCAATGCGGTCTCCAACAGTGTCCATAAGTGATATCTATCTAGCAGCACATGGAGTTATTTTTTTGCTCCGTTGGCGTAATTGCTGTGTGGCGTTCCAGTGGGTGGATAAATAAATATCTACTGAAAACTGCTGGTGTGGTCCTACCGTCGAATAACCAGAGAATGATTGTGGAAAAAGAAGGAAAACTAGAAGTTACCGCCTGAGAAGGTATGGATATAATACTACTTTGAGTTGCAACAGCCACCCACGGGGCTGGTAAAATTTATGACGCTGATCGAAATTATAATTTGCAAGCACATACAAAAACTTCAAAATACAATCGTACACTCATTGGTCAGAATAAGCAACGAAAGAAAGAAAGAAAGAAAAGAAAAAAAGAAAAAGTATTTATTGCAATGCAAGATTCTACGCAAGTTTTATTTCAACTCACAACCTCATCGTTATCCGTCGTCCCGGAGGCTGTGCGTAGTTTTTGTGCAGGTCCGGACAGGCCACGTCCTGTGCTCCCGGTTCATTGATATCGCGGTGATGGGCAGCCACGGCATTGTAGTGCCGAGTGAAAACCTAGCTGACTCGGATATGCGGATATGTAAGCAGGAGGAAATTGGTTCTGAATAAGATTTACGGTATAGTGATGAAGAAGTACCTATAGTCAATGAAATTAAATTAAACTTTAATGACTTGAAGGCGACTGAGGAATTTTGTGTGATAGAACAAACACTGATATCTAATATAAGTTATATTGACCGATAAGGAATTGAAGTCAAAGAAAGAATGAATATAAATTATTAGATCAAAAGCTGAAAAGCTATATCTTAATGAGCCAGAGATTTACAATAAACAGCTTCGGTATTGCTTCATTAGATATTTCAGGACTGGAATAAGGAAATTAAATCTCTCAAGCCATTTTATTTTCTTAAAACAAAATTTTACGCACTTAAATAAAAGTGCGTAAAATTCAGCGTTCAGTCGCCGTTATCAGCAGGTGCCGTGACGTGTTGCGCTATCGTTGCCTGCGCACCTCATGTGGCGTTTATCGCTCCTTGAACACGACTAAGTGAATTTGCTGTAAGTCCTTCCTCTACCTGTACCTAAGAGCTATGTTCTGCCTGATAACCTCCAGCTGCGACAAAATATTTTTACTTATGAACATTTTGTTTATTCTTCGTGTTGTTTGTCTGTTTTGCCGGCTCTCTGTGGCGTGAAATGTGCAGTAAATAGTGGGACTTTACGAGGTGTGAAACCACGCACAGCGTTGATATAGTGTATGGAGCATTCTTTGATAGTTCGTGTTCAACTATAATCCTCATTGTAGTCTTCGATATACTTGAAGCTTCTTATTTTGTGCACTTTTCTCTCTCTCTCTCACACAAATTGAACTTTGTGAGAATGAGAGAGATCAAATTAAAATATAAATCTTTATCGCTTAACTCATGTGTTTTACATACGAGTATAAGAGAGATAGATCTCAGTTGCGAATAATCCCAAATCTTGTTAAGGATCAAGCAAATACTTGTATTATTGCCATAATAACTGGTATTGGCCTGCAAATACAGAGCAGATGGAGATTATGGGATTACTTCTTATATACTCGTTCTTCGCAAAACGTACTGCAGCGGGCTCGGCGTTACAGCTGTTCGTTGCTGTTTGAACGAAGGTAGGTTGGGCTGGAACAAATAGTTCCGGTACCATCGGCAATAATATCTATCTTTCTTTACAATCATTACAACCAAATGCACTACTATTTAAAGAAAAAGAAAGACGAAGATTACAGAACTGTCAATTCTCTTTACCTCTTATTTAAGTAAAGAAAAGTTTAGCCCACTTTTTTAAGTTTCACGACTTTAAATAAAAATAATAAAAAAAGTTCAAGTCGGTTAGCGGTAAGTAGGACATGTTGTGTCGTAATTATGGGACAAAATCGTTGAGGTCACATGCCAACACACACGCAGTGTCAACGCAAAAAACGAAAGATGATGAGAATTTAATGGCTGCGAACTAGCATTTGGACCTCAAGAGATTAATGGAAATTTGATTTACAGTAACTGCTTGAAGAGGAAATGAACAGAATATATTTAAACTATTAGACTTGCTATTGATGGATGACTTGTTAAACGTTAATGCGGACCAAATCACGAAAAGATTTGATTATAGCACCATTTGGCTAGTCCGTTATCGTATCAGCTACAGATACAACCGATAAGAATGAATAACGGGCGGCGGCCACCGGCGGCCGTTTACAAATAACACAGGAACCGATTTGTAAATAAATTTAAAGTAACCAAATCACTGTTATGAACAAAATGGACGACGAAACCGGCCTCGGATGTCCACCCGGTGTTAAAGCATTGTTTGTGTTTATAAGTACTTCGACAATTAGTTGAGCAATCATTCTTTCCGATTGTGCAAATTCAGCAGGTGCCGGAGCGTCGCTGTCGCCTCGTGTGTCAACAATTTCTTTGTGTTCACCATTTTCTATATTTGCATTTTTAACGACATCCTTCATTTAAGTCACTTCAGTGAGGAATACAACGGTCGTGTCATCGTGTGTGAGTCGATCCCATCATCGGTCCATCGTAAATAATCGTTTTGATCGACGGGGGCTGCGTTTTCGGCGCGTGAGTCAGGTGTTACAAGTAAACAGTCGCAAGCAAGGGCTGGCCGGCTGGGGGCTCGCCGACCCTCGTCGATATATGGAGCGGACCAGTGGCGCGAACATTCGCGGCACGTCCTTTGTTGGCCGTTTTGTTTTGGAGTACCATCCGGTTCCTGGTGGTGGGGCGGGGGGGACAGGTGGGCGCAGGTAGCGCGCGCGGCGGCAGTCAGTCCACCTCGGCGCGTCGGGCTGCGCGAGCGCCTTGCCCGTGCATAAATACTATCTAATATGGAAATGGCCAGTCATTCCGCGACAGGTGCGCGCCCGCGGCATTCGTGCACGTGTGCTGTTAGTGAGTGCGCCGGCGCTGCCACCGCACCACCGCAGCACTGCAGCACTGCCTCATGAGCCACGGTAAGTTTTCCACATTATCTCCGTGAAAAATCCACGCGTACTTTGAAACTGGCTGCCGCTTTTTGTAGTTTCTATAATAACAGCGTCGGCTGCTCACGCGCATCTGCCGTTCCGTTTCGGTGCAGCTGTTGGCCGGTGAATAGGTAGGTATAATCTTTTTTATTCAACAACGATGTCGTGACGTTTTGTTGAATGAGCTCGCCCTTACAGCAACGTCTAAGGGCTCTCTTTAACACAATTAGTGGAGTGTAGAAGTCGGGTGCGTTCACACGGTCGCGGCGTTTCGCGTGTTTCTGTTACCTGAGTAAATATTGGTTCGATAACGTCCGCGAGTGCGTGCGTGTACACTACTGTTATCGATTCCACACATGCGTCACTTCGATGGTTATCTTTGGCGGATCTGGGTCATTGTTCTTTTGTATTTCGTGCACTGTTGCTTCATAATGTTGCACTGAACGCCTTTTCTTTCATCTGTAATGCTCTAGAATCGTTAAAACTAAAGTTTTCGGCTGACCGTACCAGTTGCCATGAAAAACTTATCTTTGTGTCTATTTATTCAATGTTTCGAATTGTTTCGTCATTGTCATTACCAACTATGTAGCAAAAAGTAACAAAAACTCGGATACTTGAATGTGCGAGCAAAAACCTATTGTCAAGTGTCGCAACAAAACCGGTAAGAAATACAATTAAGTAAAATATTTATTTATACAGAACTACTAACTGAACAATGCTTTTGCAATTAAATTTATTCTTGTTAAAACTCATAAAAGTTAAAAAAAATAGATAGTCACACACAAAGTGTTGGAGACCATTATGAAAAATATTTATAGAGAATCGATACAGGTGTTAAAATTCAGTTTTGAATCGTAGCAAATCGATTATATCATGTACGGGAACAAATCACCAAAATAACCCGAAGTGAATGGGAGGTAACCATGGCAACGGTAGAGTGGGTGGCGTTATAGGCTCTTATCGATATGTAGATTTTAATAAAGCTTTATGGAAATTAAACGAAGGCTCAAATTCGATTAAGGAAACGACTTGTGAGGTTTACTTTACTTTAAGAGCCCAAACAGAATCCCGTTATTCGATGTAAAAAGTAAAGACGAAATATTATTTTTATAGTTAAGTAATACTTGCTTGAACCCGTAATGTCAATTTTAATACTTGTTTTGTGCTGTAAATTCCTGTATTAAAGGTAGGGTTATCATAATGGCCATATGCTCTGCCTGCCATATTTTCTAAACATGCTGTTTTATCATCCAAAAAGTTTTCTACTTCACCACCGTTCTCATCATTATCCAGAAAAGTAAGGCCTTCTTATTTTATTTCTCCATTGACATGTTCAACTTCAATAAAACTAACAATATATTCATTAGCTAAAATTGTAACGAATTCATTATGAAGTGAACAAGATTCTTTTCCTGTCGTTTTGGTCTGGTGCTTTGACTGCCTAGGCACCAAATTTATAAAAATAAAGTCTATTTTAAAGTTTTCCTTGTGGCAAGGAATTTGGGATTATGTTAACCATGTTTTTCAAGAACTGATTAAGTTCAGCACTGTTGCTTTTGAGAATGACGGAATTACAATAAGATGTTGCCAGGGTTATAATGTAGAGTCTCTAAAATAAATGTGTGTCCTCTACAAAATCAAGATACATTAAAGTACAGAATTTAACAAACAAAAAAACTTTAAATGTACAAACAGTTTAATTAATATTAATTACTAAACTAAGAATTCATCGAAACCTGCTAATTACCAAATTATTGATTCAACCACGCTTGTCCAACTTTCAGCTCCGTTAGTTGCTATTCTAAAATCATACGACCTTGCATATGAAGGAACTTTGAACCTGAGAATTTCCATTATCAAGGTCAATAGTAATAGCTTCATTCTACCTTCTAAATGAATAATCAATCTGCCTAACCTTTTCCCAATTATGTTAGGGTCGGCTTCCAGTCTAACCGGATGCAGCTGAATACCTGTATTTTATATGGAGCGACTGCCTATCTGACCTCCACAGCCCAGTTACTGGGTAATACGATACTCCTTGGTAAGACTGGTTGTCAAGCTTTCGGGCTTCTAACCACCCGTAACGACTGTCAAAAATCTACGAATGACAGCCGGGACCAACAGCTTAACGTGCTTTCCGAGGCACGGAGGGTCTTGGTATGTAAAGATGGTCAACATCCACGGACCAAACGCGACAAGGATGGCTCGACCCGAGCGTCTTTTATTACTTAGCCACAAGCCCCTCCATTGTACAGACGCCAGCACATCAAGCTACCACAATCTTTCAAATTTCTTTAATAGATTTTCAACTTTATTGCTAAAGCATAAGCTTCAAAGTTGATTGGGATAATTTGACAGTTTCGGATAGCTTGATGTGCTGGCATCTGTACCTCCTAAATATATACATTCTGAATACTAAACAGCATTAATGAGATATTACTTAATTATAAATGATAAATATCGCCCACAATTTGAATGTGTCTATGCTAATGTCGGATATATTTTTATGTTCTGTCTTTAGTTTATATTTTATTGGATTAATATTTATGGTGTGTGTCATTAACACTTAGTTTATTAGCTTTAGGGCTGATTTTTCCATCGTCAGATAACTTTTATTCGAGGAATAACATTGACGTTTGACAGTTTTTTTTTTCCATTTTAAATTGTTTATTATCTATGTAAGTACCTTAATTTTAAAAGCTAACAGTATTAAAATAATAATACGTACCTACAAGTAAATAAGAAGGAGGGGAAACAATCAAAGGGCATCAAAAAAATCATCCGCATCGCTGTCAACAGGAAACGTGCCAAAAATTAATAATAATAATTTTGAAATTTTGACAGTTTTTGTATGAAGTAACTGTCAAAATTTCAAAATTATTCCTTGAATAAAGTTATCAGATGATTAATAAATCAGCCAGAAAAAAAAATCAATCAGAAATGTTACTGTTCTTAATTTCACTGTTTTACTGAAATATTCTAGATCATTCAACGAGAAATAAGAGGACCTAAAATCAAATTGAGATCACAACTGTAAAGCCAAGTCCTAAGCTACCTAAACGAACAAACGTATTCAAAAAAGGAAATAAAATCACAAAAAGTCTAGCCAATAGGAACATGAACAGTTTAATAGAGCTAGCCAATCGACAGCACGTTGCGTTGCGGCATCCGAGCCGAGATTTCTAATCGGCGGCGTCACGCGCTGCGTCTCCCGCCCGGAACGAATTGTCCGGAGATAACCATCGAGCTGTGTTGCCACATCTAATTGGAAGAAAACATCACCGAAATCAGATCAGAAATTAATTACTTGATGTGAAGTTATTAGTCAGTTTAGAAAGACAGAAAGCCCTTGATAATGATACTACGGTGGATCAAGATTCGGTAAGAATAAAATAATAATAGAATAGAATAGAATACTCTTTATTATGTACACCATATAAATTACAGACATAAATATAGAAACTGTACAAAGGGTGACACAATGGGCGGTCTTATCGCTAAGAGCGATCTTTTAAAGACAACCTTAGGATGGATTTAAAAAGGGGAAGGACAGACAAATACTGTAGGTAGTCCGCGGTGTAGCAATAATCATAGGAGTGAACGACAAAGTAACTGATAATATTAATTTAGGTTCGTAATTAAACATTCTCTGATTTCAACGATCATCACAGAATACTAAATCGACTAGATGTGTAGAATCATTAACACCATGTCATATCATGATCCCAACAAGTTTGATAGTTTATTTAAAAGCTATGACAACCCAGTTGAACATAAAAAACGTTTAGTAGTTTGCGACAAATCGAACCGTGCCGTAACGAAGCGCGATGACTTGTCGATCTCACTGTTGTGGCCATGATCGAGAGCCTCCTGAACTTGTATGACTATTTATAAAGTACCGACAACAAAGTAGATATAGAGCTCGAGAGGTTTTATGCTAAGAATAATTTGATTGCGGAGAAATATAAAGAAGATGCTCTTAAATAATAATCAGCAGAATACGACAGCATTAAATACAAAGTAGGCGAAGATAGTAATGAGACGGGAAATGAACTAATAAGAGACGTGGCTGTCCTCGCTGCTCGCATGCGTCGCGTTCCGTTCTCATAACCTTTCGTCGAGACTAATGTGCCTCCCAAGATCACTGTCAGTGCCATAATGCCTTTAGCCGCATCAATGATAAATGTCGACAAAAAACGCCAATTAGAACAATACAATTGAATAAAACTCCATTCGTAAAGTGATCTATCGACTCTTTTTTACCGACACGCATTAAATAGTCATTAGCTTCAGATTTGGAACTATTAATTAATTCAATCTGTGGCAGATTCGCGCCAGAATCGAGTTTCATGTGGTCGCATTGTTACTGGAAATATGACGAATCTAGACTGTTCGTTGAGAAGCCGGAGCATGAAATTGTGTGCACGAGGCGTATCGGCAATTTGCGTCAGTTTTTTTTATCACAGTCACGACAGGCCGGATTCCTCGTGGAGCGGCCAATCGCCGGCTAGAGACGGTGTAATTGGGAGAAACTACTCGGCCACCACAAATGCTTGAGATTTGTTCTCGGCCAGTTGACGGAGACCTCTGAAAAATCATCCGAATGTGTCTGAGGCGACTTAATCCGAGCATCTTGAAGAGGCGTGGAAGTTCTGATGGAGATAGTTGCTCCATAATGACATGCTCGTTGTTCGGTCTGTTGCAACACATAGTCTAACTGTTTCGGCCCTTTTGTCTGGCGATGATTGTTTGAGCGATAGCCGATATTTCCTTGACGGATATTGCGTATGCCACTTTCGCGGGTAACAATTATATTTTTGATAGATAGAGGCCTATTCAGCTGAGAGTATTGTTGGATTGGGCATATGTGTTTGAAATTCGGTCAGTGCTGTATCTCATCATCTATAATGACGGCAATTGTGGCTATTGGTTATGAAAGTACTTTGTGCAATGGTCATCGGCGTAACGTTTTATTTTATAAAACGCAGAAGCAATTTGCACTTACGACAGTACATTTAGAGCTGGTTTTTGTGTATTTAGCCCATAATTAAAAATATACAGTTAACGGAAATATAAAATATACTTGTAACATTATCTTATTTGGTATAGTGAGAAGATGTTGAGCAGTTTCTCGTTCAGTTGAGTTATGACTGATTTTATCACGTAATATTTATGATGAGGAGGAAAACTGCCCAGCCACGAGCAAGAGCGACCCAGACACAATGTGAATATTTATTATTCAATGTAAAACCTTTATCTGGCATTGGCCGTGGAAAAATATAGGTAATAACAATATAGGTAACACTCACCTAGTTACTGATAGTAATTTTATTTTATAGAAAAACATGGTTCCTTTCACTGTGTGAAGAATAGGCATGAACGTATTTCTAATGTTTCAATAGAAAAAAAAATAAAATAAAAAATCGACTGTTAAATAGAAAATTCGAGTAAACATTTACGAAACAAAGCAGATCATTAAAAATAATAAGATTAATTAATTAATTTCGATAAACGATCGCAGTTTGGCCGTGTTGCACTTTCTAATCACGCTAACAATGAAATGGCCGCTTTGCCGCCATATTTTATTTGTAACGTAACAAAGTGGAACGCCTGTAGTCGTAAACGTTAGCAATGAAATTAATTAGAAATCCTCAAATCCACTGTTATTTCTTTATAAAACGCTCTTCTGTTGTTGCATGACGCACGTTCAATTGAACGGTTATTAAAAATAACTCAATCAACACTATTATTACAGTTATTTTTCAGTAATAAACGAGTGACACTTTTAATAGGAGAAACTTTAAATTGATGCTTCCCGCCATTATAAAAATGAATCGATAAATCAAATACGATTTCGCGCCATCAGAAAAAAAAGTGCAGTCAAAATTGGAATCATAAATAATTTTTTTTAAACAGGTTTATGGCAAAACGTGCAAATATAAACTTAGCTTTGTTAGTATAACCAGACAAATGAATTAATAACACATTCTTCTGCAGGTCTAAGTATAGATTATACCTAAGATATTGTTCAAACGGATGCTATAAATCTAACGAAACTATGTATTTATTGCTATTGGTTGTTTGATTAAGGTAATTAATATGAATGTTATCTTATCGGCCGCTTGCCGTGTTGGAAGGATAAATCGTTTTATGTCCTATCCGTTTACAGTTTCTAATGTATCAAGGTTTCTCCTTATTTTTTGAATAATATGGTTTTAATTGTTGTATAAAAAAGGAAAAAAAAACCTTTTTTTTTTAAAGAGCATTTTTGCAAGATAACCAATCTTTTTTTTTTATCTTGATTGATAAACACTTGTTTCGAGACTTTGACACTCCAATTCCATTCCAAGTACAATTCCAAGGTAGGTACATTGGCAACCAAGAAACAAATGATAGCAATGCTTCTTCTAAGAAATTGATAGTAAGTATATTTTCAATGACTTTGCTATCTATAATTCCACGAACGTGTCTAAAGTCCTTGTACTTTAAGGCCGTTTCGATCTTCATAATTATAACTATCTAATAAAGTCCGACTCTTGAAATCCTACTAATATTATAAATGTGAAAGTTTGGATGTTTGTTACTCAATCACCATCTCCTGGATTAACACATAGGATACTTTTTATCCCGGTATTCCCACGGGACCGAAACTTACGCGAGTGAAACCGCGGGGCGCTGCTAGTGACATATAAAAAGCTACAAATGCATGGTAGCCAGAAAAAACAAAACCAACTCTATCGAGAATCTAAAAAAGGTACCCGTTGATAGATCTCGTAAGAGTCCACATTGGGACGAAGTAAACAGCATAATGCTGAGGCCAGACATAACGGCGACTGTAGGTGGAATTATAAAAAAACTTAACAAACGAAACCTATCTAAATCCTTCTATTTTGATAAGATAAATGAAGAAGCTACACAATCATTAGACTGATATAAAATTATAGAGCCGATTGCCATAATCTACAAAAATACCCAAAACAGACTAATCCTTCCAGCATCTTTAAAACACAACAAAACCTTGCGATCTCTATATTAAATACTTTAACGTCTAAATTGGTAGTTTTACTATTTCTACGAAGCAAAGAAAGGGCCCGCGTCGCGCGAACATAGCCTAATAGACTCGTAAAATTTGCTACGGCGCGCGGCGGCCATGTTCAGTTGTTTCACTATCGATAAGTTTGTATGTGTCGCCGGCGACAGTGACCGGGGTGCAATTGTTTCCAAGTCTGTAGGTGGCCTTATTAATGGCAGGTTGTTTAGGGGTGGCTGTTTGTTGTTGTGGAGTTAAGTGGTTTGCAGTTTATAGTGTGCTGTACCTACATACATATAAGTATCAGTTTTGTAGTTGACGTAAAAGATTAAGCCAATAGAGTCAATTTTAATCCTGAGATATGTTTGATTGCAGCAGGCGCAATTCATTGATTAATGGAGGAAACTCCAAAACTAAATAAACATACAGAAATATTAGCTATTGGAAGCAATAACTTGTCTTGAAATGACAAAGGATAAAATTTCAGCTCATAACCGCAGGCACTAAACCAACATTTATCTCTATTCCGTCAAGTTAGTTTAAACGAATTCCCACAGATGTAACTCCAGATACAACAGTTAGCGACAGGTGTACAGGCGAGTTAGTGACCCGCGGTGGACGCGTAGGACGGACACTCTCGACACCGGCACTGGCTGCTAATGACGCGGCTATCTGATTGTGTTTACTGCCTAGTAAATACGGGGTAGCTGCTACTCTTGAATCTGTACTTGTAAACGTTGAAGGTTTACATGAAGACGTTAATGTTTTACACGTCTGAATGATTTACAAGAAGAAATAGACGATTTGCGAGTAAACATTAAAGATGCCAATGTAAATGTTGTCACTTGTAATTAAAAATGTAATGTACACATGTACCTAATGTAATTTTAACAATGAAACTTGAAATTAAAACAGTCACTGTCTTTACACTGTTTGGTTTCAAAGGATTTCCTGTAAATTTGCGTGACAATGCAAATATAGAGACACTTCTACATAAAATCGCTGATTTCATTTGTTTTAACGAATCCCAAAACACTTGATACCTCGTTTGTCAAAGATATCACGGCAATGCAAGCGTAGGACGGACCCACAAGGATCGGCTACTGTTTTGCTTCTGTCTAGAGATTCGACGTGGGTAGAAGTAACTACTGTTGGAACTGTACATCTAATGGGGGTAGAACTGGCTTTGTAATTACGACCTCAGCTATAGTAGGTGGCAATGTGGTTTTCGTCGGAATCGCCTGCAGTCTCTGCAGGTGGTGAATTTTAATTTGAAACCATTATACTATTATGTGTAGTCGAGTTGGCTTCAATTTTCGCATAGCTTAATATAAGTTGTTTTGTTTCGCACATGTTTGTAGTGATTTGTTTTTCTTTGGTTTGACTAATTTTGCAGAAATTACTTCGTTCTTTTATTCCATTTTCCAATTCAAACGCCACATTTGGAGAAGGCAATATGTTTTCTATATTATGGGAAAATATGAGGAATGTCTCAGCGGCCTGTCGAGCTGCGGAAGTAGGCTCAAATGAGAGAAACAGGTTACGAAGGAGTTCTCAAGCGAAAGATTATACATGCCTTGTACTTACGTTCTATAGCGATGTAAGCAGTTATAACTAATTTCCTTGCCGCTAGGTTTCTATTTAGGTGTGTGTGGTTAATCTTACTAATATTTTATATGTAAAAGTTGGCATTTTGTGAATGCTTGAACAGCTGAAGGGTTTGAATTGATATTTTGCACAAACTTAGTATGTATGTCTTGGATTAACACATCGTACTACTTTTGTATTACAGAAAATACTAAACTTTCCACACAGTTTGAGTTAAAGTAATACCTCTTATTATTCTTTATACGGTTACCTGACATTAATATGATCATGCGCATATATTCTTTACTTTCTTCTTATTTTAAACAAGCTCACGTATTATAAAATTAGCCATTAGTCAACTTGACCTCATTCCCATCATTGCGGCTACAGGAACTATGGCGTGCCATTGTCCATTGAGGCGTGTCGAGGTGCATTCTGTGCTATAAATATTGACAATAATTGTGTATCGATCAAATAATAGTATTATGCGACGATTGTACGTAATAGGGTTTGATCACGGTAAGGCTCAGATTCCAGGCGGCCGGAATAAATGAATACAGAATGGAGGCCGTATCTATACTATCTATAGGACTGATTTCTTAAAATACTGATTAGGCTGCAGGGCTTAGCTTAACAAGCTCGAGCTCGGCGATCTAACGTGTCTGTAAAATAACGCCTTACTTCATAATTAGCCTATAGTGTTCGTCTTGAACCAGAAGAGGGAGTGGGCCATAATCTACACCACGCGGGCCCAGTGCGGGTTAGTAGATGTCACATGTCTGCGAATTTTTGGATCTAGGACATGTCGGTTTCTTCACGATAAGTTGAATATTTTTTATTGTTCTCCTTTGAGCACCATGGTAAAATATTGATCGGTGCTCAAATGGGAATACCTTTGATGCTCTAAAATTAGGTGCTCAAACGGGAATACTCCTTTCCTTCCACCGTTTTCAGAATAGTGGTAAAGTAATAATTTACACAAGCTGACGCCTTACTTACTTTCTAAATATATAGCTTCATTCACATATCAAACGAAAAACACTTAATTTTCAATTCAACACGATATTCTACAACATCGATGAAACAACCTCGTCACGTCGTTCGATTCAAATCAAGTATCGTACCTAATACAGATGTATCGTTCCGTTTGTCATTCACCGATGACATCGTATTAAAAGTTTAACCGACCGATCGGGACCGAGATATAGTGATTTATGAACGCACGCGGTCGTTATTCGTGTTTATCGATACGACTCGACTAAACCTAGTAGGCGATTGGCGATTGCTAATCGAGTTTTAGTGCTGGCGGTCATTCTGTGATGTCTAAACGCGGAGTATTTTCAGTGAATTTATTGCGTTTGGTAATGTAAGTAGCTGGTTGTATAGATTTAGTTATTCCGTGGTATCAAATAAAATTTATAAACGCGACCGCGCACTGTAATTTTTAGAAATAAGAAGTAAAAAATATCTATACATCGCATCGTAGGGCCATAGGCTTCTCTAATACTGCGCCAACACACCCTGTCCTTGGCCTTCCGCATCCAGTCTGTCCCAGCCACTGTCCATCTAATTAGGGGACGGGGGAGGCTTCTAATAAAATAGTAACCAAGTCAAAACTGTATATTGAATATTTTTGAACAGAAGTAATTACTATGATGTATGGAAACGACACTGATCCCGAAAAGAGAGAAGAGACATTTTTTGCGACAATTTAAATTATTTCAAAGTATAATTTCCCCGTTTTTATTCCCGTAAAGTAAACAGGCCGGGTATAATACAGCACCTGAACGGTTATCGTTGCCGTGTAATCGTTTTAACGGGGCGGGTAACTGCGCGGACGCAAGACGTATGGCGCGCGGACTAATTGTAATTACACGTACATTTGTAACTTGTTTTAACAAGTTTCTGGTTAAAAATAATGTGGTGAATAATAAAGTGATCGTTTGGGACAGGCTTAACCCCACCATAGGGTTAAGAGGAAACGCGGTCATGTGGTCTTTGGCATTCATTCCATACTAACGTATTCCTATGTTTTCTCCCTGGTTAATGATACTAGTCCATATATTTTTTCGATATAATGTGATATAGTCTACAACTGCTGCCATATCCCTATGATTTGTTTTTGGCATAATAAAAAAAAATAGAAAATAAAATATGCGTGATCACGTGACCGTGTTTCCTTTTAAGACCTATTTTATATCTTAGTAATATACGGTATACAAAGTAAAAATACAGGTCATAAAACTGTTTATGTCTAATTTAGTGAAAGCCGGATTTACATTACCGTGTAATGTTGTGTTGTGTCTTGACGCAGAATACACCAATCGAACGATTTTGTACAGGACTACGTCAAATCACAATGAGTTTTGATTGGCTAAAACTGCGTCAGAATGCGACACAACACAGTAATGTAAATCCAGATTTAGACTCAGTTTAGTCGAAGCCCAAGGGGGGTAACTGCACCCCTTTGCATTCCCCCGTATCCGTGCCTGATCAGGTGGTCTGGTTTGCCATCCAAGATCATAAAAATCCTCTTTTATATGGTATTAAATGTACCGCCAACATTGGCCCACCGACCGACTGATTTTGTTCTTAGAAAACACGGTAGAACGACAACATTGAAGCTAGGTAGTAAATATCGATGGATAGTATTCACTTGTATGTTTTACGTAATATAATCCTATAATAGGATTACAATGAACATCATTAACTGCCAAATAGTTTTTGATGACAGTTCATGTACCCACGAGTACTTTTATTATGTAAGTAAACACAACTTACAAGCTACATATTATATTCTTAACCCAGCTAAAAATCATAGTCTTAACTTAGGTACGCATCTATTGAACACTTAGCTTTTACAACTTTACTTAGACTTTCATGTTAATATAAATTTTACTACTATTCTTATACCATCTGAACAAGACTTTATTAAGATTATCGTGATTACGGAGAGAGCCCTTAAGGATATGACGATGCAAGCGCCATATCCTTTAGTGAAGCTGTCAAATCGAATGAGTATTTATTAACAAGCTCTTAAGGGCCTTACTCTCGTTTAGTACCGTAACACGGTCACTTTATGAAGCTTATAACTCATTAACGGTTTGGTTAGAAGGTCTGTAAAAAATATATGTTTATTAAATAATGATTCATGTACAGCATTTTTGAAACAGGGTTTTTTCATAAGGCTAATACTTTTGCCTTAAAAAGATATTTACCAAAACGCTATTTTGGCTAAAATTTGCTTATAACTTCTAAACGGCTTTGATGTTTGGAAATTTTAACCGATTTAATTTTAATTTTAACCGATTTCAAAAAGGAGGAGGTTCTCAATTCGACTGGATGTTTTTTTTGTATGTTTGTTACGCGATATCTCCGGCAATTGTAAATCGATTTAAAAAAAATATGGGTAGGGTATGCCTCCGGAGTGGTTCCATATAAATTTTATTACCTTTGCATGAGTAGTTTTTGAGTTAGCTTCAATAATACGTATTTTTGCCACTTGCGTGGGGTAAGTACAAGTTAAAAGTGAAAAATAAAAACTTTTTTACAAAAACAAAACAATCGACTTCCAAAAAAGACACTACAAAGTGAAAAATAATTTTAATTTCGGAAGCCGGTGTCAAACAACGAAAATGCGAACCCAACGACACCGACTTCCGAAATTTAAGTTATTTTTCACTTTGTAACTAGTGTCTTTGTTGGAAGTCGGTTGTGTTATTTTTTGTAAATAAGTTTTTAATATTCGAAACATTCCTATAAACAAAAACGAATCATTTTGCTTACCATAGGTAGGATTTTTTATTGCCAAAATGGGCACATAAATATAATTATTTGAAAGCTAATTTTACCTGTGAGAGCTACTTCCATCCATATAGCAGGGTCTAGGTACTGACGCCAGCACATCAACCTACTACAATCTGTCAAATTTCTTTAATAGATTTTCAACTTTATCGCTAAAACATGAGTTTCAAAGTTGATTGGGAAAATTTGACAGTTTCGGGTAGCTTGATATGCTGGCGTCTGTACTATGCAAAGATATGAGGTCTTTGCTTCATTATTGGTAAAGATACAAGAGTCTTAATTTTAACCAATAAAGGTTCGAAAATTATAGAAATTGGCCATAATTCTACTGAAATGAGTGCAAGTAAAAACAAGTAGGTATGTATAATAATTGTGGAAAATAGTAAGCGAATGCACAATACATATGTATAGGTACGTACATTCTTAATTCGAAACACTCGGCTGTCCCATTTCAAAACCTAGTAAGGGACACTTTTTACAAAAACCGTTTTATTGCATAATCTTGCTAACCTAGAAGGTCTCTACCAAATACAAAAAAAACAGCGTTTTAAACTTGCATTAGTAAGTGCACCATTCACTCCCTTTAAAACCTATTAAGTCACTTAACCAATTTCAAAACCTTAGTATCTTTTACAACCATTAGCATTTTTCCAATATTACGTTTATGCGCTCTCCTGTAAAATTTCATTTTAAGTCCTTACTAGGTTTTGAAATGGGGCAGCCGCACTCGTACTCGTATGTAGGTACGCCATTTTATAACCAAGATAACATAGAACTAAGATAGTGGCACTAATCAAATTCTAAACGGACAAACCGTTGTAGTAGATTGTTGTGATTTTAAGAGTACCTAATGAGCACCATTATAAAATACTAACAGCGCCCCGCGGTTCCACCCGCATAAGTGTCGATCCCGTGGGAATATCGAGATAAAAAGTATAATTTGTAATTTCCGGGACTCAAAGATCCACGAATGACAGCCAGGACCAACGGCTTAACGTGCTTTCCGAGGCACGGAAGGGTCACGGTATGTAAAGATGGTCACCCATTCACAGACCAACCGCGGCAAGCGTAGCTTAACCTACGGATCGATACTTATGCGGATGAAACCGCGGGGCCCTGCTAGTTATTATAATAGAAAATAAATAACTATCATAAAATTTATCACATAATTTCTGAATTAACCTTAAAAGTAACATCAACATGACGTAGAACTGACCACTGACGTCTCCTTCGATAAAAGATCACCACAACATGCGTCATAATGGTTGACAAACACAGAGATAAACACTTACAAAGACATTTAGCACTAATTTAGCAATAAACCTACCTGTAAGTACTCAACACTATAATGAGTTTGAATTCAGTTTTCTACCTCGTGATTCAGCGTGTAACTCGACTAAATTGCGAAGTCTAGTTGTCTATGCTAGATTTAAACAACAGTAGTATTTTCAACGTGGTCGGGCTACCACGCTGGGCGGACGGAAACGAGCTAAGCTCTCACGACCGACGTTATACAATACTTCAGTTAAATCTAAACAGGTTCTTTTAGCTTACATTAAACATGGTTGGAAGTTAATCGGTTTTTTTTTCTATGAAAATGTTTCATTTTGTACGTTTGAAGGACATTATAAAAATCCAAGTAGCCTTTGGTCTAAGAATTGAGCAGAATATATGCTTAGCAGTTTGAGAAGGTTTTGTTCTTAATAGGATACAATTTTTTTCGTAAGAGTTATATGTGAGAGCAGTAGTGGCCCAGAGGTATTGGCCGCGACTTACGAGTTGTAGGTCGAAGGTTCGAACCCAGACAGCGCTTTACTTTGTGTAAATTATTTCAACACCACTGCTCTCAAAACGGTGAAGGAAAACATCGTGAGGAAACCGGCATGTCCTAGAACCAAAAATTCGAAGACATGTGACATCTACCAACCCGCACTGGGCCCGCGTGGTAGATTATGGCCCACCCCCTCTCACAGAGAGGAGGCCTGTGTCCCAGCAGTGGGAACATTATAGGCTGATTATGACTAGTTGAGCTTTTTTTTTATAAACTGCGGGGTAATTGCGGAACACACTAACAGTACCTACCTAGCAATGGCTTTCATTTTGACAGTTCAACAACATTCATTGCGTTATTTACGTTGTTGAGCAGACACATTTTTAGAACATATGAAGCAATGGATTAGCAATATCCTTCAAAATGATTCAGATTGAGATTGATAGTGTGTTACGCAATCAGTGTGTTGGACCTTTTTGTAGATTATATAAGAGGATTATTCTTCCAGTTTGAAGAGGACATGATTGTAAAGTTATAATGCGTGCCACGAAAGATGAGACTTGACCTCGCCTCCCCCGCTCTTTCCGCCGACCCTATGACGTCCGGTTTCGTCCCGCACTCAGACCTCATACCGCTAAAGATACCTAAAATCGTGTACTGCGCATGTCAAACCACGTGGTGTGTAAAGTCTCATCTTACGTGGCACGCATTGTACATGCACATGATACTTTCAAACTTTGCCTCAAAGGCCGAGCCGAGAATTCATCGACGGACCCCTCGGCATCGCAGGTATCCATAGACGGCTCTAACCACTTTCCATCAGGTGGGCAGTCGGCCATTTGCATTTTAGTTTCGGCCAGTAAAATGTGTCCCATTTATAGGTTTACCGATCCTCAATGTCGCTCTATAGGTTATGTCCACGTCCCATGAATAAAGATAATGGTTTATTGACTCCTACACGTTTAAATTATAGCGTTAACGAAGTCATTTATTAAGTGAAATTATGGTGCATGTCTTTAATATCTATTAATTTGTCCTGGAGTGTGGTAATAGGCAATAAACATTGAATGTGTGGTCCTTGTATAGAGAAGGCTGTAGACCTCTTTACCTATGGATGCGGTATGTAAAAAGGTAGCCATTGGGCGCTTGAACAACAGCCGGGCTATTGTTTCTGGTTTTGCCTCTTCTTTAGCTATGGTTACACCTATGCCTTACCCTTTGAGGTTTACAGGCGTGATGTTGTGTTATGTGTGTGCTTGGGCCTAAAGTGGGAAGTAGGACCCCTTTTCGATTACCTATTTTTATATTAAAAAGAATATTGTTGGTTGGTTCATGTTTTGATATGTCAAAATGTCAGCTGGAAAATACACAACACAAATCCAAAAGTGATATTTTTTAGCCTCGTCAGGTTCGCCGATAATGATTGTGTATAGCATGATCAGTCAATAATTTTCCCACTATTGGGAAACAGGCCTTTTCTCTGGGAGAGATGACTGTATAGAGTACAGTCATCTCTCCCAGAGAAAAGGCCAAGCGGGCCCAGTGTGGTTTTGTGGATGTCATATTTTTATGTCTTCGAATTTTTGGTTAAATTAAAAACCATAATATAAACTCTACCTCTTGATGCTATTTTGTTTAAATATCAGCATGTACCTCTTCCTGTGTCTGTATTGCTGATTAATACATAACGTTCTTCTATTAAAGTCTGCATGTTATATAGACCCGTCTAAAATGACGGTAGTACTTTACGAAAGGACTTTTATAGGTTTAAACGTGTCTGGGGCTGTATAGCTTCCTTTTACATGCAAGTTTAGTAGTTAACTTTATGTTATTTAGCTTTAGTTTGCCTGTAAAGTTTGGTGTAATGATGAGATAGTTTTTTTTATACGTTCTTATATTATTCCATATGGAATTGTGCAGCCCATGATCTCTAAGACGCACATTTAAAAGGAATCGGGGGCCTTCGTCAACGAAGATACAAGCCCGTCTGAGAGTAGTTCGAAACTTCGAAGTGAATCCTACACCCGATTCATTCATTGTTTTTGGACGGTCACACGGAAAACACATCTGAAGTAGGGATAACTGTCAAGTCGTTGTAGTGTCATTCATTCTTAGGTTTAATTTCAGTGTTAAATCTCATACATTTTGCAACTCATACTGGTTTTGTCCTACTTAACATACCTACTTACATACACACCTAACTAATACTAAAGTTACTTCTTAGTAACAAGCAACAAAATAAAATTCCCAAAATGGTACCCACACATAAGTAGACAACTCGTGACGACCAAAACTAAATTGTACATTCACAAAGTGAATCTCAATTATAAAGGAATCATGCGCAGTCATAGTATCCATTGGGTGTACCGTTATGCCAATGACAGGGCGAGACTGGCGCGTGTAGCCTGCCTTTGAATTTCGAAGAAAAAAGATATAGTTGTTTGTTTAATGCTTTAAGTTTAGAAGGAAGGGTTTATTGGCTTTGTAAATGGCCAGTGTCAATAAGTTTTAAGGACTTTGTAATCCAATTGTGAAGGGTTTGAATGTAGTATTTAGTTTTCTTAATTGTTGAGGTACTGCTACTGATAGTCTTTGGTTTTTAAAATGGAGATATTCTATTTGTTCCTTTAATTTCTGCAAGCATCTCTTTCATATTTCAAGATAAAGGCTCCCGTAGGTCAATAGGAACCCAACATAAGGGTGATTTTCACACCGTTGTGTTGCACTTCCGAAGAGCAAGAGCTCAATGCCTGTTAAATTAGCAGTGTTGTAGTGTTAGCTACACTCTTTAATTGTTTTCTCTAAATAAGCTCTACCTGGCACATAGGTAGACACACTTTAAAAAAAATAAAACACTCTTGGAAATTCGTTTCCACGCCGTGTTTTGCTACCTAGTTTACTGTATTAATATATAAATTGTTTATGTCAAATTATTCAAAATAATAGTGTAGTTTTTATTGGAAAGTGTTGCAAGTATTTAGATGTTAACTTTATTATTTATTTGACATGTATTTAATAAATGTTGCTGTCACAACAATTCTAGCCCTTCACTGGTCACAGACTACACTGTCATTACGTGATTTTGTGCTCAAGGACTTTCTGAAGCCCAACTCCTGAGCGGTTCAAACGGGAGCTTGGAGTTTCGTAATGTAAGTCGTGATCCTGACTATAATGCCCTCATAAATACATAACATGTCGCCGTGTGCATGTAGGTACACGTATCGTATACTATACATAATCACTGCAATTTGGCTAACAAAGCTAGACCCACTTTAACCGGTCACAAAATATTTCCGTACAATTATATATTCATTATGTGAACTGCCCGCGGTGGCCATATTTTATGTCATTAAGGACGCACTGAATCGGCTTTTTGGACGTTATAAAGTCATCTTGTGAGACCTTCAGGCGTTAAAATGAGAGCAACAAGAAGTTCTCAGTTTCCCCCCGGTTTTTATGAATAATATCCGGGTCCGGGTAGAGCTAGGTATTATATGAAACAAAATACAAAACTGTGAGATGAGCCGAGCCACTAGCCGATCAAAAAAGATAAATTAAATTAGTTGTAATTAAAACAAATGAATAATACAACTTCGTATAAGAACGAGCTATGCATTATATGGGAAGAGCCCATGCCACAATGCCATTGTGAAAAGATTTGAAGATATGTAATCAGAAATGTTCGAAGCAGTGACTGACCACGGGCCGAATGTACTTACTTTAACCTTCAACACTTTTAGAGGCTCATTCAATCTACTAAGCTTATCAATAATACCACCAGTGATGTTCTCGAGATTAATCAGATAACGTTCCTATAACCTTTCTTACTCCCGTCAATTGCTGGCCCCGCTTCCATTCTCCACTTCGTACATTAACTGGCCACTTTCCCACGTCCACCTGACGTTACCTTATGCTAATCTACCCTCACAATAGATGTTATACGTACCTTCAATAATTGCCTTAATAAGCGCCGTAAAATCATAATTAAAGAAAATTACAGCTGCTGTATTTGAAAAGTTGTTTTTGTTGTGGTATTGTACGGCAATCCTGCTACTACGGTCGCCTTGCCAATCAACTTTTGTATATCCGATGACGTTAGTGTTATTGAATGGTGTACAATAGATTTGTAATTGTTTTTGAATGAGTCGTGTGAATTTTTTGTGTGTAACGTATGAAACAATCGGCTGTTACCGAAATGAAGCGTACGGTTACGCGTGATTCGTGGTCGGATGCGTCACGTTGCTTCGGTGATGTTCGGATATGTTTGTCAATTTGCTGATAGGCTAAAGTTCTCTATTTGATTTTATTTTATTAATCATGGCGTATTTTTTTGCTTCCGCGATAAAGAAATGCGTGACTAACCGACAATCATTGCCATATATTTCGATACCTAAACCTAGTTCCATTTATCACGAATACGATTGACTAACACCTAACTAATAAGCTCAGAATTATATCAAAAACGTCAGTCATAGTTAAATACAAATAGTCTGAAACATCAATAAAATTCAAATTCATCATAATTATACCTACTTACCTGAGAATTGAACGTGGGAGATAGAGATGTTACGGATGTCGTTTTATCGGAACCGGAACCGGAATCGGAGGTTTTAAATTTGATTCATCGGAATCGGAACCGGATTCGGAACCGGAATCGGAGCCGGAACCGGGGTGGAAGTAGAAGAAAGATGTGTTAAGGGGCCTTTCCTTAAAACATCTTTCTTCTACTTTCTTCTAACATCCACAAACAAAACAATAAACTGAGACTTCGAGCGCGAGCGTGTATAAAATAAATAAACATTACCCTGGCGACACGTGAAAACTTGTTTGTAGGCGCTCTAGTCACGTGTATCGCTGCGTTTCGAACTCCGGTCTAACTCCGATTCAAAATTATCGGAACCGAAATCGGAATCGGAGGTGTAAAATTAATCGGAAGTTCCGACTTTTCGGAATCGGAACCGATGCTCCGTAACATCCCTAGTGGGAGACAAGTGAGGCGTCGTAAAAAAACTGAGCTACTCCGTCGGTGACGCCATCTGCTGACGGAACCACGGAGGTGACGGAGGCTTCCGGTCAATGACCCGGCCCCACCACTTCCCCTAATTATCCTATCCCCACTACCGCATCTAGCCTTGCTGCGGTTTTAGTCGATTTTCATGAAAAAACATACCTACGAGCAGCAAGATTAGCAAATAATTTTTAACTTTTTTAGCTGAGTTAATTTTTATCACCTTTACGAACAAACGGGGCCACGTATATTTTAGAATCGATTTACCAAAACAGAACTTGTTGAGGTATTAATGATTCTTATGCAATCAGATTATTATGATAGGTATATCGGGTGCACTATGCATTTTAAAATGGCAATGGCCAAATAATTTGTCTACAAACGACCTTGATTAATTTGGTGAGCACGAAACTCCTTGATGGCAAACCTCATAAACATTTTAAAAGTCTTAAGTAAATTAAGGTAAATTTTAACAAAAAAAAAAACACTTATCGCAGTCAAAATACACGAACACATAAAAGTCAGTGCAGTTTAAAAGATACAACAACTACGCGCGTCACTTTAATTCATTTCCCATGGCATCCGGCGTGAGAAAGATTTCTATCCTCCGTCGCCATTCATTTTTGTGCAAAAACCGGGCCGTGTTCGGAAGCCGCGGAAAGGTCACACGAGAACTCACGCCTTTTTAAATAAAAAAAAAAGAAATGACGCGAAACTGGCGTTTCCCGGTTGCCAGTGTTTTTTTTTTATTTTATCTTCGGGACTCGGAAATGCAGTTAGAGGCTTTTTTATTTGTCTTGTTTTTGAGGACAGTTTATTTTAATGTTATATAAATATGTATGATATAGCACTATAGGTATTACCTTAAAAAATATGGGAGGAAAGTCCTGTTTTCACTCTTCTCTATAAGATTTAATATTTTTGTTGGATCATACGATAAAATCTTTTCTACTATTCATATTTATTGACCATACATAAGCTAAGCACCTACACCAGCAATTTGTTAATATTTATTACACCATCAAAATCAATAACTTACCTCAGTAAATTTTCTTCAATTACATCGTAAATCTTCAGTAGAAAATCATATTCGTAATTCAAAATATATTGTATTGGATCAAGTATAGAATTTATGGTCCAAATTTGTAGTTAGAAAACAGTTAGGATATAATACAATGCGTTATTATCAGTTCTAAGGATCGCAGCGTATGCCCCGGGACAAAGCTTTAGAAGCTCCACCGCGGCGCCTGCGCAGCTAAGATTTATTGAATGGAAGCAATCGTAATAAACTGCTGATTTGTTAGGTAAAATATGTATTAAGTTTTAATGTGGCTATTTAGTTCTATTTATTGGCTACTGCTATATTTACTAATTTATGTTAAACTAGTTAATATGACTAACCACTTGATTAATGATGAGTCTACAGACGGCATCTATTTTAGTTTAGAATTTGACAAGGTTTTGTTTTTCTAGATGAATGAAATGTATTGAAGTTTCGTGGCGTAGCGTTTGCGTATCGACTACTTACACTAAGCTCGCTACGACAAAAACGCTACCTAAAGTTACAAGAAAAATGCGATCGGTTCTTGCAAGATTCCACGGAACATTTTACAAAAGAGTTCTAGCACTGGAATCTCTGCAAAAACAAAACGAAATGATGTTCAAACAAAAATTAGAAAAGCCCACAATGCAATACCAAGACAGTTGATAATAAAGCTGGCAGATATCAGATGAGCACAATAGGAGTGAGGTGGCGAGTGCATCACAATAGCGAGCCTACCGTCAGCGCGCGCGCCGATAATGGACCGATAAATAACAATTTTGAATTAATGACGTTTAACTAGCGGTTTTGCGCCTTTGTCTTGTTGGGAAATTTTAGAAAATATTGTTGGGTATGATAGAGAGGCTTGTGGCTAAGAAATAACAGCCTTACGGTTCGATCGATTAGGGTAAGCTACGCTTGCCGCGGTTAGTCCGCGGATGGGTGACCATCTTTACATACCAAGACCCCTCCGTGGCTTGGAAAGCACATTAATCCGTTGGTCCCGGCTGTCATTCGTAGATCTTGGACAGTTGTTACGGGTCGTCAGAAGCCCGGAAGTCTGACAACCAGTCTTACCAAGGGGTATCCTATTACCCAATAACTGGGTTGTGGATGTCAGACCGGCAGTCGCTCCATGTAAAATATTGGTATTCAGCTGCATCCGGTTAGACTGGTAGCTGACCCCAACATAGTTCGGAAAAGGCTAGGTCGGGTATGATCTGCTTTGATCCTATGGATAGGCATAGTGGTAATTAGTTGCTACTTTTATCTATATAAACCACTGTTTAAGGTTTATGAAATTATGAATAATACAAAATGCAAGTCTTGCAAATCCTCAAATGTATTTTTCGTGTCTTTAAAGGACTATAGCTGGCCTATTCTGTAAAATTCTCACAGTGAAAACTTAGGTGAACTGAGGGAAGAAAGAAAATACATTTATTTAGCACAGACTAAAAGACACACAGTACACCAGAGACATTCATCAGATAAAAATCAAATAAAAAAAGTGTAAAGTCCGATGTAAGAAATTATCAGGAAAGTGTGCCTCAAATTGAGCCAAAAAGGCCCAGTTCAGCAAAAAATGCCAGACAATTGAGCTGTCATTCCACCTGACACTAGGGATTGACGCTATTGACAGTTAAGTGAACTGTCAAACTCACTTCGCCTAAGTTTTCACACTGAGATTTTTACAGAATAGCACTACAGGCTGGTACAACGTTCCTAGCTGGCTGCTTGATAAAAAAAATAAAACCTATTACAACACCAATATTAAAATGAACTCTACCAAAAATTCACCATGACATATTTCTGTGTTTAATCTCTCTTGCACAGTCTCCTCAGACTTCGGAATTCACATTCATTCATTCATTCTCATTTTGCTACACTATTCGTTTCTTTCCTAATTAATTCAATATATTTTAATAAAATCATTACGACAGCACTAACTGTTAGTTAAACATAATCTATGACCATCATTTTTACATTTGTTTACGACATAACTCTTAAATTAGCATTCTGTATGATTGCTACTTTAATAAGTAACAAAAAATCTTCGATCTCTCTTACAATGTTAAAAGTTTTTCTATTGCTGTTAAAATTTACATAACCTTTTGAGTGGATTTATAAAACAATGAACGTTTTACTTAAATATTTACATATGACGCGTGGCTTTTAGTACATATAATATACTGCACAGTACATACAGTACGTCCTACATTAGTTTGTAGTATAGGTATGGCAAACTATTCTAGGAATATTGATGAAAACTTCATAACAGGCAAATCGGCTAGTACAATAATTTGATACATTTTTCCGTTAGAAAAGTAAAAAAATAATTTTAAAAAAATAATTACATGTATATTTCAGTCTGTTTCTGCAGTAACTACATAATATTTTTTCCTTTTGTTTCAGAATTATGGGATTTCTAACATCAGACGAAGTGAATAACTACAAATTCCGCATTATTTTGGTAAGTTTCTAACAAGTTTTTCATGTCTGTGTTGCTTAGTGTCGACCGTAGTGCATTCGAAATAGAAACACGTCATCGAAACTCATTACATGGATGCGGGCCCCAAAACATTTAACTTTTTGTCATCGCGCTGGCCAGCAACAATAAAAATAGTTGTCATACCTACAATTTTATTTGAAATGAGAACACAGAATATTGTTGGCCATTTATATTTAAAAAAGTATGCCTATTTGAATTGTCGATGTCTGCTGTATGTTTTTGATATGTCATCAAAAGTATTACGCATGGAAAATTGAAAACATACAATATATAATTATGATGGAGAAAACTGGCTCAATATTGTTAAACCAGATAGTTCAAGTAATTAAGTAAGTACAACTTGTTGTTTTTGTTGTCTGGTTAAATAAATGATCATGTCAAGATAAAAACTCCTGAAAATATATGTCCCAAAAATAATTCTGACAACCACTCAAATCCATTCCATGTTCAACACACCGATTCAAGTATTTAACCAAAAATGCACAATAGACGAATAATGCTTCGCCAAGAATGATAATCGAGGGACATGGTAATTGCCGTGACGTGTTTCAGAACGTACTAAAGTGGAGTCATTGTAATAGGTAACATTTGACAATTCATCAAATATTCAACAACGTAACCTTGTAACGGCGGGCATAAAATAACATATTTTTTCGTTTTGTTAGAACTGCACAATTGCTTACCTTTTTTCAATTACGATTACATATTTATTGTAATAATGACCGATACGAGTAATTTTACGATTTGCTTTCATTAATAAACCATTCTTAACATAATAAACAATTTCTGATCTAAAGAACTGAACGTCGTTACAAGGTTACGTCAGTTAACCATTTTTCTTTTTAAACACTAGGGATGTTACTCTAAAAATCGAAAGCTGATAAGTAGAATCGAATGCAATGATGACTTGTGAAGAAATATCACCATAAATTAATAACCACGTTGTGATTATAATAAAACATTTATTTATTATTCTTTTAACTAACTAGGTATAAAAATACAAAAAATAATGAAATAGAAAAATCATTGATGTTAGGTACAATTTAGGTGGTATGTTGCTGGCAACACCAGTGCCTGTCGATGACGCCATGTCATGTCGCCATTACATGACGCAGTCTTTTGTCGTTGTGCGAAGTGACTGTGCGTTTTTGGTGTGCTCTCTGTTATTTTCTTCTGACCCGGCTTTTTTATTGGACTGATCTTACTGACTACGTTTACCTGGCTATAAATTGGACTCCGATTGCTTAACGATTAGTAAACAAGAACAACATTACAGTCTTACCATGTCGAAACGGGGGAAAACGCTAAACAGTCAATCTCGCGAACTAGTGGTGAAATTGTACAATTATTTTGAACGGGAATCAATTAACGATGGGCCTCTTTTACCATTGACACAACCGAGAGAACGCGTTGCCGAAGCATTGGGAATAGGGAAGAGGACAGTAACTCAAATTCTGAAAGAGAAATACGGACCATCAGGCTCAGAAGATAATACTTTACGTACACCGAAAAAAAGAAAGAGGGACAAGAAAATTGTTGGCATTGATAATTTTGATGCTGCTGCAATTCGCAACCACATTTATGGATATTACTCGAGAAAAGAATATCCTACACGGGAAAAGCTAATAAGTTCGTTAAAAGACGCAGGCTTATTTTTTGGCGGTAAATCGTCTCTATCAAAGGTTTTGAAATCGATTGGCTTTAGTTTTAAAAAATCTGACAAGCGGAAAATCCTGCTAGAACGCTACGATATTATTTTGAAGAGAGTAACATTCTTACGTCAAGTAAATAAAATTACAGATTGGGACAATGTCGTGTTTATTGACGAAACATGGTTGAATGTGAACCATACGGTTTCGCGGACATGGACCGATGATACAGCGGCGTCCACCTCAAAAGTTCCACCGGGAAAAGGAGCCCGACTTATTATATGTCACGCGGGATCAGCTTCTCAAGGTTTTATTCCAGACTGCCTCCTCGCATTCGCCTCTAAAACTACAAGTGATTACCATGAGGAAATGAACTTTGAGGTTTTTAAAGAGTGGTTTGAGAAGCTGCTAGTCAGCTTAGAAAACCCATCGAAAATTATAATGGACAATGCACCGTATCATTCTGTACAAGTTGATAAACCACCAACTCAAGCAAATAAAAAGCAAGAAATTGTCTCGTGGCTGGTAAGAAATGGTGTGGATGCAAGTCCAACTTTATTAAAAGTTGAGTTGTTAAATCTAGTAAAAGCAACTAAGCCGTCCAAGCTCCGCTATGTAATCGATGAACTAGCCCTAGAGCATGGACACGAAGTTATTCGATTGCCTCCCTACCATTGCCAGTATAACGCCATCGAGCTTATTTGGGCACAAATAAAGGGTTATGCAGCGCGGAACAATACTGAACCACCCTTCAGTACTGCTAAAGTGATGTCTCTGCTAAAAACTGCGTGTGCAGAAGTCACTACAGAAGACTGGAAAAAAGTCGTAGAGAAAACAAAGAAAATAATTTTACAAGATTTTGAACGAGATGTGAAAATAGACAATATTATTGAAAATGAATTAATAATATCTCTGAGTGCTGACAGCAGTGATGAAGATGACAATACTTTTAACAGTTCTGATAGTTCAACTGAATAAATGCAATTTTTTTGTTAAATTGTGTACTTGTCTTATTTTGCTCCTTAAATTTACGAAAAAAATAATAATAATGGGACAGGGATTCGCCTGATGATTTTTAAAATTCGCATATGTTTCAAGTCCGTATCGATTCATTGACTTTAATCGATGTTTATAAGCAGGTCACCTCACTATGAGGATAAAACTGACAGACGTCAAATGTTACCTATTAAAATGACTCCACTGTAGTCGTCACGCAACGATGACTGCCCCTACCACGACACTTTCAAGTTACATTCCGAAGCGATTCCGTTCCCTTCTGCGTTGTACATTGAAGAGGTCAGTCGTGTGTTCAAGTGCTTAGTGTTAACTTGTGCCGCAATGGATTGAGAACATGTTTCTACTGAGTTTTTGTGAACTAAGTGCGGGCTATGGTAGTCTAATCGAAGTCCAAGGTCTCAGGTGTGCTGTATATTTCGGTTTATGTAAGTAATTTTGGAGTTTAGTACCTATATTTTATGAATCGAGGTAATTTTATTACTCTCTCATACATTGAAGTTAAATTTAATCCACGTGTTTGCGAACTAAATGTATCTTCAATATTAAAGTGTAAAATTTAATAGCACTATCAATGAACCGTAATTTTGCAACGTATTAGAAATATGGTTTATTTAATTGAATAGTAAAGATGCTCTAAACCAAGTCTTTAAATTAATCTTAATGCCTTTCCTTACGATGTGGGCAGATCCGCAGGCCATTTTCAATAAGTCTTCGGTTTTACCTATGCAATGAAAATAAAACGTAGAAAACAATGCTATTTGTTGAAGTATATTTTAGTACTTACCTACGTATTATCCTTGTTTCTACTGTCTTATTAGACATTTAGTATAGCTACCTACTTAATTTACTATGTGCAATGTTAATTAAACGAAGAGCTGACGATTTACATAGTACACATAAATTAATATTCACAATTTTACATCAATAATTACATGCTAGCAGTTAAAATGCACAGTGGATGCATATTTTTAACACTCACACGCTGGTCAAAGTTCGATTATTTGATTATTAATTTACTTAGCATATTGCATAAATGCGAAACGTCAGTAGGTAGGCATTTTTTTAGGTTCTTAAACAAAAAAAAATGTTTCGTACTGGCGATTGTACCTATTAAATTAAAAGTAGAATACATTAATAATAAAGTGGGCGTTAGGTACATACATACATCGATACATGGGAGACCATTCTTACCACATTCCGGATAAAAAAATGAAATAAAAAATTTTATTCATGTTTTTATGATAAGTAACATTGTTAGAGTAACAATAACGCCATTGACAAATCTAAGCAAACACCGAAAGACAAGCGAATTTCACGACTCATAAATTAAATATTAAGTATGATTTAAAAAAATAATACTGGCAAGGAGGTTATACAACACCAAACCTTAAGTTAATAAGGAAAGCTTAAAAGTAAATTAATATCATCGCTGCGCTCGAACCCGGCCGCCATCGACATTCGATATTTGAATCCCGTTCTCGGATTGGCGCGCGTGAGGTCGATGGCTCATCTATAAATGCCTTTTATCTGTATTATTTTAGAAAGGAAATACTTGTATTGTACATATGTATTAGGTACCCTATTGCCCTATAAGAACTTCGTGAATAATATTGAGAACTAAGGCTCCAGTTGAGAGTAAATAAAAATATACTTATATACAATTTAATTTTGACAGTAAAAGTTCTGCGATTACCGGGAACCGTTTTATTGTTTTTTTTAAAACATATTCAACATTTAACATTCATTACCAATGATTATATGATTTTAACGGCGTCCTGCTGTGCCAGCACTATAGCGGTGTGGAAATACTACATTAAAATATTTTTAAAAGTATCGATTTCGACATCTCGTATCGATAATGTCGCTAATTTCGCACCTTACTGAATCTGTTACGATGCACGGATTATTGAAATAAATTCTTATTAAAGAGAGAAAACTTTCTGAAAGAATACCTTTGATCTTTTGAAACTTGTAATGGTTCAAATGTTAAACTTGTAATTTTCTTATCTTATTGACTTTTAAGACACAAAAATATTCAATTCAAACACTAATTACAACATTTATGATTCAATTAACGCGATACTAACACTTCTTCATTCACATTTAATTTAAAGTCAATTTTGAGCACAGGACCAAAATAATTGATTGGGCGCTAAAAGTAATCATTGGATCGTAACTGGTCACACCCATTACACAAATAGGGTGCCTCCGTTTATCAGTCTTATTACACCAGTAGTAAAACATTAATATTCAGCTAATAACGACAGTTACCAGTTTCTGCGAGTTTTTGTCCAGTTTTCCTAGTTTTTCCCCCACTGTGTGACATGGAAGCTCGTTATGTGTGTCACTATAACAGTTAGCTCAACGAGTTCTCGTGTGTTTTCTAGTTATCGGCTCAGTGTTAATTGATTTATCAATGTAACGCAGAAAGTTTTTGAAGACCTTGAACTATTTTGTAAACTGAATGAATAATTGGGGAAAGGTCGTGAAATCAATGGTTTTATGGATAAGCTGGTCTTGAACTTAAGTGCTGTGTCTGTTTATTATAATTATCACCATCATCATCTGCCTAGCTTTTTCACAGCTATGTTGGGTTCGGCTTTCAGTCTAACCGGCGGCGGCGGCGGCGGCGGCGGCTGGGCAATTGCTTACCTAACACATTATAAATCGGAATCAGTTTGATTTTGACAGTTCAACGACATTCATTGCGTTATTTACGTGTTGAGCAGACAAATTTTTCGAACTTATGGAGCAATGGATTAGCAATTTGCTTCAACATGATTCAGATTCCAATTGATAGTGTAGCTGAATGCCAATATTTTACATGGAGCGACTGCCTGTCTGACCTCCACGACCCAGTTACTGGGTAATACGATACCCCTTGGTAAGACTGGTTGCCAGACTTTCGGGCTTCTGACTAACCGAAACGACTGTCAAAGATCTCACTGCATCCGGTTAGACTGGAAGCCGACCCCAACATAGTTGGAAAAGGCTAGGCAGATGATGATGAGTAAGAACTCGGCTCCCCTTTAAAAAATATTGGTTTCGGATGCAGAACCATTACTCATAGTCATATTAAAATAATTGTTAAAGTAAAAAAAGGAACCGGTCACACAATAAATACAAAAAACTAGACTTATTTCAATGCCGACTGTGTATTATAATCATAAAATATTCAATGGCCAACCTTGAAGGACCCTTTTATGAACTCAGAACCCGCTCTATGGAGTATGGCTGTAACAGTCACACGTGCATGGAGACATTTTTCATGTTAAAGATCCATGGAGGTTACCATACATACATTAATTAAAGGTGTTCGCCAAAGTTCAGCTGCAGCATCTAACCTACAGGATGCGCAGTTACGTATTACGTTATAAAGTAAAAAAAACACGTTCATTGTGGGCACGTGTGCGACGGGTGGGGGCGACATGTGCCTGCGCAGGTGCGCGCGCACCCGTCTGCCAACTGTTCCCGACTCGCGCCCTTTACCATAAAGGCCGCAGGTAATGGCATGTACCTACTACAACAAGCTAGGAAGAACTCGTCTATCTATACTATTCATAAAGCTAAATAAAAGTGAAGAGATTTTTGTTTGTTTGTTAAAACATGCTAATCTCTGGAACTACCAGTCGGATTTGAAAATTCTTTTTGCATTTGGTAGCCCAATTCTTGAGTAAGGTAATAGGCTATTTGATATCACGCTACGATACTTAGGAGCCTAGCAGAGATAGTCAGAAAGAACGCTAAGCGAAAAAGTTGTAAGCGCGGGCGGGCGATGCAATGCGACGCTTAATATTTGTTCGTACTTAGCCCACAAGGGTCGTTAGGCACCTTTCTCGTGTCTAGTTTTATTATCTACCTTAGTTCTATTTACATTTACGAGAGAAAGCTGCACTTGTAAAGTATCTACTAATACTTTACAACTGCATAAGTATAAAGTTTACTACTCGCCGAAGGCTAACATAGTTCGTATTAAGGACTGACAGTCAACACGGCTAGCTGTTTGCTTAGAAAGTATATCAATAATACGATAAAGATGAATGACAACTACTTATTTTTCAGTAATTGATATGCGTTGGACGCATTCTAAACATTTGCTTTACAAAATCAAGTGTGGTGCGGCAAACGGTTTGTGATGTTGATTGTCAATATTGAAAGTGTGAGATTGTGACGTCAGAGCTGACGGTCAATGTGATGTAATCGGCATCTTGTTAGGAGAAGTGATCTTAAAGGCGTAAAGATTTTTCCACTATGAAGTACTTGCACATGAACATCACAATCATGAACTAAACAAAAAAAATAATAATAACGTAAGTAAGTAAGCTTGTCTGTGGAACCTTGCATGTACGTTATGTTAGTATTATTATCTATAAATTTTAATAGCGTCATTATTTTTGTGTTGAGTGCAAACAAAAAGAAAAGAATACGCAATCGGGTAATTCTCGAAATATGTATTTGACGATAATATGGATTAATGGAGTGCTAGATTTTTTCAAACTTAGAGGCCTATTACAAAAAGAATGCGCATAGATGCATGACTTCCTCGTTGAAATTGAATACTATTCATTGGTTGGTATAAATAATAATTAATTGGTAAAGATAGATCGTTTTCTCTTCTACAATAATAATACAGCGATTTTTTATTTAGCAATAATCGTTCTCCTGATGCATGTTTAGGCAAAAACTCGTGGAGAGCTGATTTGAGAGCTCTAATTTGCAGATTCTGTTAAATATAATCCATCAAAACAATATTTCTCATATCAAAAATATTATACATATATAATTGTAGAATACATTTTTGATATATGCCTTATAAATAAATAAAAACGACTGGACCAAATTCAATTATCTACTGGAAACAAGTCTGAATATCTCCGAACTTCTACATCATTATTACGTAGTATTTATGTCAAAATAGTCTCCAATATAATTGCCTAAACAATATCTATAAAAAAAAATATTTTGATTTTTAATAAATAAAAGTACTATATTAATATATATATTTGACAGCGCCGGTGATGAGCGCGCGCCCTGGCTGGTGGCCTTAATATATTGAGGCATCCACAGGCAGATGACAAACTGCCGAGATGCCAAAAAAAAGATGCGCACTCAGTACCGAAATATAAGAGGGAAGACTCTTTAAGAAGACATGAAAGACAGAAAGTCACCAGCTTAGATAGCAAAGGATCTGTCTATAATATTATAGTTCAAGTAAATGTATCAATACTTAACAAACTCTAGCATAATTTAGGTGATCAAGGAAAACTTCACAAAGTAAATAAAACTAACAATGATATATTTGATATTGTAAGGAAGGAAATCATAAGAAATACTGTTCACTTGTTCAGTAACTACACTTAGTAAATCGCCGGAGGACGTGACAAGATTGGCAATAAGATTACGCTTGGACCACCTCTAAGAGTCGCGTGCACAATTAGCAATATTAAACGCGTTAGAAATACCAGCCATCATAGTAATTGTCCAATCAAGCTTAGTTCAATTACCTTTACAGTCGATTTGTGTGATTTGTTTCAGAAAATGAAGACTGTTATTGTAATGGGTACTTTTGATTCCGGCGTGTATTTAAGCTACAGATTAAAAGGCGTTAATGTTAGCACCTTAGTGTTGGCAAATCTTTAGGTGTGAAATTGTTACCTGTATTGTGATTGATTTCTATATCGCTACCATTAATATTATTAATTGAATTGGTTGCTGATTCATGGGAGGTAAGTGTGTGCTTAAGTTTAAATTACAAACAATTATAAAGTGGAAATTAACAAAGCAAACAAAAATTGTTTAAGTGGAATTGATTGTGTTGGATACTAAACATTCTACGACTTAACCAAAAGTAAATTACTATCGTCAAGAAAATATTACCAGGCCAATAGAAAAAAAACTAAACTGTCACCAAAGTTAAAACAAAAGCAGTCCCTTAACAAGAATGCACCTCAAAAATAATTTCAAGTTTATTGTAACGAATTCGTTAATGTGGGAACAGAGTTGGAGGAATGCTGAGAGAATCTCCCACATAAACTCAGATACAATAGTTTTATTGTTATGCAATTATGCACCGCTAGGATATTTGGGCTAAATACCGAGCATTCTGCTCGTCCGTGTATGGAAATGTTTGTTCAGTGAATCGACCACAACGCCGTATTTGCTTTCCAATTCTGTTTGCCGTCCACGATTTGTACTCCTTCTAGTACAAATGTGTGTTTGCTTCCAATACATCAAATGTCATTCTTATACGCAAGAAATAAGGTTGTAGTTTCAGTGATATGTAAATTTTATGATTTTGTTGCGGCTTGTCTGAACTTTACAGAATAGTTAGCACTTTCATTCGTTGAATTGGAATTTTGATTGTTGAATTAGGAACGGAATTCTTCATGACTTTATATTATAGTAATTTAGTTATTGCCTTTAAAATCATGGAATCTTTACGACTATAAACCATAGTGGAAACAAACAATCTTAGATTTCGCTACCAACCAAAAACTATAATTATATTTAATGCTGTTATTTAAAATTGGATCGATAACAATACTAACATAGTGGACAGACTGAGATTCGATCTCGATGAACGAGGAAGTAATAGACTGAGGCATGACTAATACCTTTATTCATAGAACATATTTATTCCCTCTGTTGGTATACAATACATTCTGAGAAATTCGACTGCCTGAATTTTGATTCTAGAGTATTTTTTTACATCATCTTTTATTTATTGTTTACGATTTGTATCGGTGTCACGAAGTATAATGTAGACTGTTGTAGACACTAATTAGATGGTAGAGATGAAATTTTTGATATTTTTTACTTCTTCTAATTCTATATACCGTGTACTTCAGAACTGTTAGCTAAGCTTTTGTACTTCGTGTGAGAAGCAATTTCAAATAATTCATGTGTTACAGTAGAATATCATAACTTTTTCTTATATTAATTATTTTGAAATTGCTAACTGGTAAAACTAATAAATTCCAACGTGTATTGGTTTCACGTTTCATGAGACGTTGTGGGAAACATATACAATGGGGAGAGCGATACCCTGGTACGATCGAGAAACCGTGGGATATCGTGTCATAAAAGAACATTTATGTCAATAAAATTAAGGATTTTCATTGCTATAGAAATAAACGAAGTAAAGAGAACTCCTAAAACATAAATAAATGATGATTGAAATGATGAACAATTAAAAACGGCTATAAAAAGATGAAGCCTTTTCCCACATGAAAACCAAAACGGTGTACAAGTCAATAACAGATTATTCGAGTGACTAATTCTTACTAACTTGATAATTAAAGTTTTTTCAATGCATATTATGTAGCTAAATAAACTCGTTCGATTGATTTTTTATAAAAGCAACGTTGGTGACAACACAAAATGACGTAGCGGGTATGTCATTTTGGTCTGCCTCTAAGATAACAATCTCAATTTCTCTTAGCTAATGTTTATAGCATGAGTGTGCATGCATTGTTTCGAAATATGTATTACAATAGTCCGAATTCTTATTCCCATCGAGGCATCGATTGTTTAAACACGATCAATCGGTACGCGTGATGATATTCGGTAATAGTGTATTATTATGTAAATCGATATCGGTAGCGCGGCCGCTACTGGTTTCCACAACGATTTGCATTTGTAGGTGACACGAAACGCGTAATTGGCCGGTTGTTATGTCTCGAACTTGTTGAACAAAAAGAATTTTATGTAATTGGTATGTTCGGTGTCGTATGACCGGTATGGTTTCAGAGCTTTTTTTTTATAATAGTTTAAATTATACAGTGGGAGACTAGTGCCTAAGCTGCCTGCGTAAGGCCTGTATTTCAGGACATCAGGGGGACAATTCTCGTAATTTTAAGAACATTCACAGTATGATCTCAGTATCAATCTATCAAAAATACCTTAAATTTCCCTAAATTTTGACAAGTTTATGACATTTGTTCGTCGCCGAGATGAGACTCTAGATTTTGACCCCTTCAGAAGCAGTTACATTCATATCGGATTATGCTCTCGTACACAAAAGCGGTAAGTTTAAAGCAAAATAAAAATATAGATTACCTACTCTATAGATTATTAGTTATTCTAGGGTAAGTATTTACGTGTGTGTGTTTGAGAACTTAGCTGGATTTTTTTTTCGTTGGTTGGTACAATAATTCTTATACGATTAGCAATTTTCTTTTGTGCCAGTTATATTTAGCCTATAAATATACAGAATACACAATATCAGCAATATACATCCATGTATATTGGGAAAGGTTTTAATGTGATATAAATAACATTATTAAAAATTATTAAACTTGAGGCTGAATTTACTGCAAATAACGAATTATAGCTAGGAGATATTATCACAAAGATTCACAGCGAGAAAGACAATGGTATGATAAGTCATAGAGTGGCTAATGAACTCTTACGCTTAGTGTTAAAAACAAAATTTAATAAATATTCATAACTGAAAGGTTCACACAGTTAGTCACTCCAAAAATAATTATCATTTGTAATTATAATTTTAAATAGGATCATCATACCGATGGAATTTGTTGATGATAGCGTGGGGCGAGATAAAGAATGATGGAGTTACTGCTACGTCATCTAAAGTAATATTCATCTAATTAAATTAGATGTTCGTCATTCTTCTGCTAACAATGGTTCTGAACTAATTTGGGAAGCAAAAGAAATCTTAGAGCCTATCTTAGAGATTATGCGGGTCATGAAAGTAATCTCATCTTGGTATAAACATAATACTATGTATATGTCAATCTTTATCATTTCTTTCAAATCTACTAGGCTTTGCTTCGGGGAAATTGCATAACACACTAACAATTGCAATATCTTTCATTGTGACAATTCGACAACATTCATTGCCTTATCTAAGTTGTCGAGCAAACGAATTTTTCAAACATATAAAGCAATGGATTAGGAATTTCCTTTAAAATCCTTCGGGTTGTAAAAGAAACTGGGGGTTCAGGCTTACCTACACGGTTACTCCATTGCTAACTTATTTATAAAATCAATCTCCCAACTTCAATTCCCTTCTAATCGGTGAGAGATAAAGGATCCTGGATTTTCTACTTACGAGGAAATTTCTGGCCCCATACCGATTATTTCTTACTGATAAATTTGAGAGTTGATGTTTCATGATGTTAATCGTCAGCAGCATCTTGCAGGCTCTTAATCAGAATGCCTCTCGAGATCTTCAATTTTGATATATACTCGTACTTAATAAATTAATTTATCTTCTGCTTGAGGTAATGGCGTATCAAGTCCACTATTATTGATTTCCCTATATATTATGTAGGTAACCTATCTTTCTACTTATAATATAACATTTTGCGCAAAACCGGTTACGTCATTAAGAATTTACTTAGCTATGCACTTTTTTTATTCACTTCGCTGCAACGAACACGAGACTAACAATCTATATCCAGTGTCCATAGTCACATCGGCAAGGAAATAAACAATAGGAACACTAATAATTACAATCGCAATCGCAATATAAAACGCTAATGACCATTATCAGTCACACTTAAACAGCAGTACATCCTACATAAGAATCCTAAAGAGAGACTCTCGACCATGAACCTAAGCCGTGTGAACGAACTCATTTAGGAGTCAAAATGCTCTCTCGATCGCGTTCGCGCCGTCGTTCGTCAATGGACGTGACTGCCAGGCCCGCACTCGGGCGTGCGAGAAGCATGCCGGATGCACGTTAAATGATGACGTTGCTGCCGTACTTAATGTCCCCCGACGGTGGAAAGGACAGCCCATATTAAACGGGGTACATTGCAAGCTGGAAAGATAAGGCTGCGAAATCGAAGAGGCGTTAAGACTTACTAGTCGAAATGAATATTTTAACTCCAGAGCTGATAGGAAAATCGATATACGAGATACATAGAAAGATAAGAGCCCTGGTAATAGATTTCACGAAATAAAACAATTAAATCCATAATGGTCGTTTAGCATATACAATATGGCGATCACTGAAAACCAAGTATCTCCTCAAATAAAGAAAGAAATCTAATAAAAGAACATACAGCTAGACAAGCAAGCAAACCAACCAGGCGGACCTTAAATTAACCATGTTGATTCCTGTTTTTTTAAATGAGTTTCAATAAACAGAAAACCTTTTCCGTTCCCAACCTGTACATTCCGTCAACACATCAGTTTAAAACTGTATCGAAGATTGATGTAAGTAATGCACCTCTTACCAATTCAAATCCGGCCCTGTGCATGCAGTTCTTGCGTGCTAGCCGTAGTATTTTCTCGCCTCGCATCGTATATCCGCGTCGGACAGTGATCGTACATCTTCGGCCTGGCCTCACGGACGAGACTTGGCACGCACAGCCCGTGGACTGACCCCGCGAGGCCGTGAACTAGCCTCCTGTCCCATAAACAATTACGTAGGTACTGCGCTCATTTGACAAATGATCGAACCATTTATCAACTTTTGTGAAGACTTTATAAAAGATGTTCTGATTAATTCACTATAAATTGACAGGGACGCTGCCGATGGCAACCTATATTATTCAACAGCTATTTAACCCCTCATCTGAATGAGGAAAGCGTTAATAATTTCACATTACCAATTTAAATTAATGCTATAAATGTAATGTATTGTAATTGTATACTTAATTTTGGTCGTCAGCGCGGATGTGGTCGTACCATCCTGCCTGTTATATTGATCTCAGGATGTATGATTCAGTTACAATAATAAAAATCCATAATTGATGTTATAGAGATAAATAAATAATTAGACTGCGAATGAAAAGTTTTACTGGCTTACTTGGATTAGTTGTAAAATGGCAATTCTGCTTATTACGAGTCTGTAATTATGAATTTATTCATTTGCCTTTGTTGTTGATCATTTTACATTTTCCTAATTATATGTCTTGATTGTGCATTTATTTCTTTCACTTGTTCTGGTGACTCGTTGGTCCCGTTATATCAAATTACAACTGTCCCTCATATTTCGTCGGTGTACCAACTTTACATCGCCGCAATTTACCGGACAAGTCCTTAGGGCATATCCAAAACGGTTACATTCGAAATATTCGAAATTGGAAACAGCGAACGTTCTAATCATTCATCGTTTTGGTACGTTTCCCATAGAGTTGCAACACCGACCATAAAATATAGACCGCCTCCGAGCAACATCGTGACCGCATTCACACGCTTCGGGAAGATTACCTCCAAGTAGTTTCAAGACTTTCGACCCAGGTGATTGATTGTTAGAATACGCGCGGAACTACAAATGAACGGATTATATTATACTTTTGTTTTGCCGTATGTGTTTTGTCTGAGATGACAGCTGTCACAATGACGTTTCAATTTTTTTTGTGGAATAGATGATCCCGTAGTTTATGTAAAGAAGGTTGGATTAATGCAGCAACAATTAAGGGTGTAGCAATGACTTCATTGCTGAGATTGCTAGATGTAAATTTTGTGTAGAAGTAAATAATTTACTGGGTGTGCTGATTTCCCAAGCTCCTCCCATGTTCCAACTAAGGAGGCAATTAAAGATTCATAATATGTAGTAAACACTTAACTGTCTACTTTGATTAAGCCATCAGCCATAATTTAGCAGTAACCCAGCAGGAGAGCTGACATCTCGCATAAATAATTTTAAAACGACATGCGCAACTGCGTATATTACTGCAATAATTGTATTGTTTCGTATTTTCTCAACATTATATTGCTAATCTTTATAATCTGTGCTGCATACAGTAGGTATAATTGAGGTTTCATGTATGTAAGTTCTTATTCAACACCTACGTACGAGGGATTATGTTTTTTGTTTGTTTGTCATGTCTGAGCGTCGAGTTTTTTTTTGGAAAAAAATTTAGTTCGATGAACTTTATTGACTGGAAGTCTGAGGATATTATGTACAGAAAGAATGCCTAGCATACTCTGACTAAGTATATTACATTCTTTTTATTTGGCACAAAAGCTAAGTTAAATAGTGATTAGCGACAGTTAAGCCATACATTTAACCGGCACTTAAATTTAATCATCGTTTATAAGTAAACCCCATTACCTACTGTCTAAACTATATTATATAATAATATTATAGGTACTTAAAGAGAAAAGATTTGATTTTGTATATGGTCGTTTGATATGCTTTCACGCTAACGGCTGAACAGATTAGGATGAAATTTAGCACATGGGTAGACCATGACCTGGATAAGGACATGGAATACTTTTATCCCGATATTCCCACAGGATCGAGACTTATGCGAGTAAAATCGCGGGACGCAGCTAGTGAAATGCACAAAATTACTTGCCAAAATACGTTATTAATTTATTATCCAAGCTTTACTCAAGATTGACAGACAGCCATAATTTGCCGAAAAAATGCCCACGTCCAATATCAATCGTCAAGTGATTGATTGCAGGGAAATTGCACGCATTTCGTCGAAGTCGGCAATTATCAAGATGGCGGCGATCAAGATACTTTGTCACAATTTGTGACATTAAGCCTGAATCAATGTGTTATCGCCTCAGGAGATGATTAATTAATAAAATAATTGGCGTATGGATGTACCGTAAGCTATTTAAGAGAAGGAGTGTGCATCTTAGATTGTAAGAACGAGATAGTGGTGTCGATGTTTGTCAGTTTCATGGCGCGTCCTGTTGCGTGATCGCTTCTTCTTCCTAGTCACACTTATTATCAGAATTCATAATTTATGCCACTAACTTGCACCATTGGAAGTCGAGATGTTGAGTGAAAAACTGTGTGCCTCTTGTTTTCCGGTTTCCCACAAATCAAAAGCTAAATAATAAATTACACTCGTAACATTCGAAACATCTAACCATGTCACAACATTAATTCAAACGTCAGATTATATCAAGAAAACATTCGATTCCATAATTAAAACAACATTAAGAAAGTGTTGACAAATTTATCTAGCACCTAATACATCAACTCAAGAACGTCGTTCTATTAGCCACTTCTTATCCATCACTGACCCATACATGCATTAAACATGGCCGGTCCATACATCGGATGGGTTCACGACCTTGATTTGCATTAGAGGTAGGTAGCACGATGCGTGACTACGACCAGTCACGCTGCCGCTGACAGGTGTTGTGATAGCACCAATCGTGGAGTAATGAGCCGATGTGTAGGACAGGCAATGGAATTTATTTGAGAACTTAATCCGTTGGCGAGGTTTGTTTTTTTTTCTATTGATTTATGAAAACAAGCTTAATGTTAGGGCTTAGCATATTAACAACCTTGTTTCATCGTAATAAGTGCTACTTAATGCTTAATTTTAATAGTTGTGTCGTAGAAATTTATTATGATCGAGTTATTGCCACACATTGAGATTATAATACTTAATTCATTGGTAAACAAAACAAAAAAGTGTCTAGATTAGCATTGATTTATGTGCAATATAAGATTTTTTTTAAAGAGGCTTTGCATTTCAGACGTCTACTTTCTCCGTACCAGCAATCATTGCAACGCAAAAGTTGATGGATATCGGAGAAAATTTTCAACTAATTTCGTGCAGTGAAAGTCTAATCGTTTCGTAATCGGAAAATTTCGAATTGTGCACGTGATTTTGCTCAAATGTCGATTCTAAATGATCGATGCAGAATCGAAAGTTGTTAGAGATGGGAATACAAAGTGTTGTTATGTTATCGTTTTATCGATAAAACTTGTTGAAGTGTCAAGTCAGGCTGCGCCATGCAAATTAGATGACAGCAATTTGACATTCGCTTGACACTGAATAGTGGTTGTCTGTTGATGAATATTGCGAAGTCAAATGAGAACATTGATCATTCACTGTGTTGGTTTACATTGTAGGGGAAATCCACAGAACACAACATTACTAAGTATTTAAAACTAACATTTAGTTAATTACTCTTCATACTTTCAGTACTAAGTTGCAATGAAAACACATCTGTTGCCAAGATCTCTAACTTTGTTGCTATTTGCTTAGAATTATTTTCAAAGCTAGACATAAAATAAGAAAGTCGTAACATAGATAAAACGGTACGCTACCTAAGTACTGCACCTGTGCAGAAGTAATAATCATCAACAATACTTTTATGCTATCCAAGCGGAAAATTGAATAATTGTTGGAAAGTCTTATTATTTAAAAGAAGATGTTAAGACCAATCACACACTAAGTACACACACACATAAACAAATGTCTAAATCTATTCACATGGCAAATTACCTACTGACAAATGCGTGCAGGTCCGCTCAAACTGTGTGAGTCTTTCGTCAAAAGATCATCTCAGGCACTAATCTGCGTGCGTGCGTGGTGGTCCGGAGCGAGAGGGAGTGGGAGGCAGTCACCTCCTGCGAAGCAGGCATGCTAGCGAAAGAGGTGGCAGGATGGCTTAGGGAGAGAGCCTCCCGTCCCAGCCGCCTCGGGAGACGTTCCGGGCGACGGGAGCCACGCAACGACTCCCGGCCACCGTAGGCGCGGGCCTGCGGGCGGAGAGTAATGGGTAGCTTACCTACCGTCCGATCAGAACCAGGCCCGTGCCGAACGGCGCGTACATGTTCCACGCGCGCCTCAAAGAGATGTCAGCATCAAATTGAAGGGGTTAGGGCCGAAGCCTGCCGGGTCAGCGGGATTGTCCGAAAGGGTTACCGCTGGCCCGGAACAAAAGGGCTAAGGAAGGCACACGGGTGGGTTTTAGTCAGTAAGAGTCTGACACTCCCTTCCGCTCCACCCAGAGTGGGAGGGGTCATTTGATAACTTCCCATCCTCAACAAAAAGAAAAACAGTCACTAATCTGCGTGCCCTCTTAGGTTATGATCTGGCCAAGATTATGTCTGCACTTTGAAAGAGACTGTGCCCTCTGAGTTCTGAGTTTGTTTCATTGTTTCTTCTCACAGTAGTCAGATAGGAAAAGCAGACCTTATCTAATTTAAAAACATAGGTTATTTTTGTCTTTTACAACCTATTTACAAAACTACATCATTTATCATGGACACCTCTCTCTCTTTACATAATTATGTAAACTCTTCGAATATAAATTTACGACGTAGGGCATTTCATACAAATTTTCAAGTCCTTGTTTTTCGAAATTAATGAACCGATTTTAATGAAACTTCATACGCATAAGGAGGATACAAAGGTCTATAAAGTTACTTAAGCGTAATATCTTATTTAAAAAAAGATAACCGGAAATCTCTGTTTCTATGGAAAATTTAAAATCGTTCTAAATTGGCTGCAACACTATTTTTCGAAAATGTTCTTAAGTCACTTTTTAAACCTTTGTATCCTGCTTATGCTTATGAAGTTTCATTAAAATCGGTTCATTCATTTCGAAAAACAAGGGCTTGATAGTTTGTATGAAATGCCGTACGTCGTAAACGCTCTTTTGAATTGTTGATGTCGATCACAATATATCACAGATAAATGAATCTTGTTTTTTAGAGATTTTAGACTGCACTCGATGCCTCTACTAAGGTTTAAAAATGCGCGCGCTTTACTTATAAGTAATTTCAAGAGTAGCGCCTGACTAGACGAGCGAGAGATGATTGTTTGTAACAACTATATATAACTAAATAAATAAAGATGTTAAAATAATTCAGTATGTTTTAGTTTTTGAACCTGGCCCGCCTACACATTCTAAATCTAATATATGGCCCTCTACAAAATTGACTTTGACATCCCTGTTCTAAATCTTTTGAATTGTGCTCAGTTGAATTGTTCTAACCAACTGATTTCTTTTGTTTCAGATTTCGCAAATGTGTTTACCACCAACATTTTGGTAAGTCCATCCTTTTGGAAACTATTTACTTACCGAATAAAGAGAAAAGTGACTACTACATTCTTCTCAGAACGAGAATAGGTAAGTACCGAATGCATTTTTAACACTAAAACTACTCAAATAATTATAACTGTATGGTCGACTGCAAGTGTGTCGTCATTCGGGCGAGTTCACGACCCGCTCATTTTTATGCGCCCGCGCTTCTAAACGTGCACACGTGGGAATGAGCGTTACACTAATGTTACCATATTCCTGGAAACCATTGTATGCTTGTAATAAAGTAACTGAGGTATTATTTCACATAGAAGCGGTTTCTTCCGAAGTTTGTATTTTGCTGTTTCCTGCAATGCTAGGAGAGATTATGTATAAGGAACTACATAATATACAAGTTTACAATATTGTTATCTATGACTGAGTTAGGTACCCTGAAAGAAATAAGCAGTAAATACAAATGAAAAAACATTGATCTGAACTGCTTTAAACAGTTCCATATGAGCCTAACGTTCAAAACAGTATTTTTTACTGATCCGAAAACAGTTAAAGCATGAGGCAAAATGTTACCGTCATGACAGTAAACTTTAACGTTTAAAGTAGCTAAAAGGTCACAAAATTGCTTTTTTCAGTAAATAGTATGTTCAATCCAATCTAGTAGGTAATATAATAAGTCAATGGTTCAATCATTAAAAGTTACAAACATTTCTTCTTACTGTATAAAGTCAGTACCTAAGTCGTAATGAAATCGCTTTATGGCTCCTTCAAACAGGTGCCACGCGTGACACGACAAAGGCACCGCTCATTGCGCGACTTGCGGTGCCTTTGTGTCGCGCGCGATTTTATCGCGTGTCGCGCCTGTTTGAAGGAGCCTTTAATGTGGTGTAGTAAGAATTTTTTTTTCAGTGTATTGTTAACGAAAACAATCATACGTAGGTACACACGACGACCTAGCAAGCTATACATTTCTAGTGTTAGCTGACTTTGCATTGTATAGCTTTTGCGTACGATGAGAAGTCAGCTTATACTGGAAATGTATAGAAGTAGCTTGATATGATGGCGTGCGTATTTTTTTTTTATTTTGAAGAGTTCATGACTTGTCTTAGTCAAACACTAAAGAGTCAATGACATCTACTAATAAGCGGTTATGGAATTCCCAATCTTTAATTGGCATCTCCGTTACTTAACAATTTAAACTTAGGTATAATTTAATTTATATTAAAGAGGCTTACAGATAACGGAAAATGGGAAACACCGCGAAATAATGCGCGTAAAATTGATCAATTTTCATGACTCCTACAAAATCCGTATTTATTTGTATTGTTAAATTATGTTTTATCACAATACAAAATCACAGTTGTGATTGTAACCAACTCTGTTTTCTCATTAGTTACCGTTAACTACGTTATGCGTGCGTGACCACATGAGTTCGATTTATGTATAAACTAATTAATTGTTGTAAGAATGATGTATTCTACAAGTACCTAACTGATATAATAAACAACAGTTGTTATGAGTTGTTAATTCGTTGTCTCAATCAATCGATTAAGTCAGACCTAATGATTCTGCTGCTAAAGGTTTGGTCAGTAAATTCGGATGATAATTTTTATTTTTTCTCCTATTTGTATCTACATTCATTATAAGCCGTCAGACCCTTAGCATTGAATAGACCAAACTTATTAAACAAAGTTCCCGTGGAAACCGTTAGAAAGCCATCTATCATAAACAAATTCATGGGACATCATTACCATCCGTCAATTCCAATTTCAAATCATAATGACAGTTATTCCGATGTTGCCATAAGCGCATACTTCCAAACAAGGTGTATTAAATTTTTACCGTTTGCAACAAAGGTCAGGTCAATCAAATAAAAAGTCGTGGGCACACCAATTACTCGCCCACGTGTAAATTTTGTAATTTTGATGATAATCATGCGGCCGTGTGAATATTTTGTAATGATGAGAGAAGAATTTGAGTGTTTTAATGTAGGTATACAATATCCTTTTGGAAAAGACCACAACGCAGCGCCTAATACTTTTTGGCACTTTATGGTAGGAAAACGCTGATATATTCAAACTCAAAGCATTTATTTCAATTAAACCTTGTACAACCACTTTTCTACTGTCAATATTAAATAGTCTGTCAGTTAGTCAGAAAGTTGAAGCTAGTTGCCCATTCCAAAACGTAGATCTCTATGGAGAAGAATGGGAAAGAAACTCCATGGACACTCTTTTAAATCAAGATATTACAAAATCCTGGGTACATTATTCTTGTTGCTTCTATATGTGAGAACAATGTAAAAAAAAGTCACAAATTAAGAAACGATTCAAAATATAAGATTAAAAACAAGTCTTGGCAGTTAAGAGATGACCAGTCTCAACCGATGGCGCTCGTTCACGAACATGATGCGTGGATCAGGACCATCCAGTTCAACCATTTTGTAGGGAACTGAATGATCCAACATCCAACACACGCGCCACCATTGATGAGACATTTAAGTGAGCCTGACACGTTCTCAACTGCCATGCTCTTTCAAGTCAACATCAAAAAAATCATAATAAACGGAAACATCGTTCTTATATTTACAAAACTAAAAAAAAAATGCTTGCAATTAATTTAAGAGATTAATAGAGGTTTACTACCAAACAGGAAGAGATATTTAATAATGAAGTATTCATCAATTAAAACTTGATTGTGATATTTTGGAGTCCGTCCATACCTTTAGGCTAAGTTTACATGTTGTAGGCGTAAAATCCTATGGCTAATAATATGAATACCTACTAATATCAAATAACATAGTTTTAACCGCTTCTAACACGACGTATAATATTATCAAAAAAATATTTACTAACTTAAGACACACACACTACAAATAAATAGTAGGTATATTAGGTGTGGCAACACCTAATCTCTCAGTGGGGCACACTGAAAGTAATTCGGTGTCAATGCACTTACAAATAAACACTAACTTATTGAATACATAACTTGTTATATTTGGCTGTACCACTTAGGTACTTAGTTTTCATTGCCGCCCGTATCTGCCATTAACTTTTCTTCCGCCTTGACCAGCTTACTAATAACAATACTAACATCTTAATTGAAACAACATGTTAATAAATCAGGTTATACACCAGCTTCGGTATTTGCTTACAAAGCTTTCAGCTTATTTAATAAACTTCGTTCTCAAGACTAACAAGGCAGTTATAATTTGATTTAGTGCAGAAAATGGTAACAGTTTGATAGACAGTCGTGGTTACGTAGTTATGTTAAGCAAATCAGAGTTGCACTTTACCTAGGAACCATAGGTTGCACAAAAGATAATGGTGTGATTGACAAATTTCAATTCTAGTTCCAAATAGAATTTTATCCTCTATGGATACATTTTCATGTCTTCGAAAAAAAACTCGTCGAATTCTGCATGGCCAGTTACATTAATTTGTATTTTATGTTCGCCTTTTTTACAGCCTGCACCTTGCTTTATTTTTAGTGATAGTGATGTGACTCAACAGGTAAATCTAGATATCGATAATCGCTACCGGACTGTCCGGCGTTCGAAATTGGTTGTTCCGTTTGGAAACGAGTCGTCCTGTCGCACAGGTATACCGGTATAGGTACCGGTCGGTTTGTCGGCGTGTCTCCAAGTTCATGGTTTCCGGAGCTGGCTTTCGTTCAGGCACGCCTTGATTACCTATATACATATGTGAATATTGCATCTTATGTAGGTTAATGAGTATTGCATATATATTAAATAAAGTTTGATTGTGCAGTGTACATTAAAGAAAATAGAATAATGGGCGCCAGAAATGGCAGTCATGACTGATAGTGAAAGCATGAGAAACTAATAACATTTCGGTAGGTAATTAATATTTTACAGTCCATTAATTATTTAATTACTTTTATTCGTTATTATTGTTCTATTGAAACTAAACAAAGACCTAACAAACACCAAAGCTTGTTCATGTCGTAAATTCTTGAAATTGCCTATAACGTAACCTATCAATTTTCAATTATACGAGAAAGTAGGTAAAGCAATTTTCCTGTTTGTTTTTGTTTCTTCGTTTGTTTGTCGTCTATTGTAACTCATGTGAAACTCGTTAAATTCTAACGTTACCTTTAACCTAACTGTTCATTTTGCACATCACTTTTATGAGTGACTGATGCTATTTTTGGAAGATGAAAACAACCGATATCACTTAAAGTTTATTTTAAATTAATTGTGGGTAAAATAAAATGTGAACGAGGCACATTAATGCTCTGTAGATAATCAGTAATGTGTGTGTTAGCGGTTATTCTCACGCCTCGCTGTCGAGCGGCCATTACCATTACGTGCATTCAGCCAATGTAACACATTGGCCGAATGCAAAACGCTACGTTTCAGTTCATTAGTGCCCCACATTACGCGTGAAGTGCGTTAGTTTTGTTGTTTTATTGCGGTTTGTGTGGCAGGCTTGGTATCTTTGTAAGTATCAGGAACACGCTCGAATGTTTTAGCAAGAGTTCTTTTTTCAAAATTCGCTGACATAGTTTTTTTTTTTAATAAACTTATCGATTTTGTAAATCTATATTCTAACTTAAAAAAAAAAAAATTAAGTCTAATGCAACAGCATGCAAATCTGACAGTTCAAAAAGCAGGTACTTAAGGAAAACAAATCGTAGAATAACTGGGTGGGTTTTAACATGTCGTAGGCAGCGACACACGCCCACATGCCGCACGGTTGGACTGTCAAACTGTCTACGGACAATTATCTGGTTGCGTCAGAAAAATATCGACGCAGTGTGCACCTTTGACCTCGTGTCGCTTTGTGACGTAGCTTTGCGCTAGTGACTTTTGTCAGACGCCATTTTTCTTCAAGTCATTGTGGGAAGGTTGGAAAATTATGAGAACAGAGGAAGGTTTGCATTCTAATCTCAGTCTCAATCTGTCAAAAATACCTCTAATTTGCTTACATTTTTGACAAGTGTATGACCACATGACGTTGGCAGAATAGTCGACATCGGCTCAGTTGCCAACTTGCCATTGAGAAAAAAAAAATCACAATGATTTTCACTGAGATGAGATTGCGGCTAGGTTTAGTACGATTTTAGTTACGGCAATTGGCCTTTAAATGTGTTTGATGCGAAAACTAGATAATTTTTAAGGAAACTATGGAATCACAAATTCATTCATTCTCTATGAATAAAAAAAATAAACTGTATTTGGTAAAGCTTCTCTTTAAGGCTCCTTCAAACAGGCGCGACACGAGACGCGACACAAAGGCACCGCAAGTCGCGCAACGAGCGGTGCCTTTGTGTCGCGCACGATTCGCGTCGCGCGTCGCGCCTGTTTGCAGGAGCCTTTATTTTCAATCTAGTTTTAATGTAGCCAGTCTTAAAGGCGACAAGAGCTTCAAAACATGAATCAAATCACAATAATGTCATCAGCATCACCAATACACTTGTCAAGATTAAATAATTAACTATGACATGCAACCAATGATTCATTTCGTCGAGTTGATGTCATCAATCTGATTATGTAGGTGTCAACTGAAGATATCGCCAACAAATCATTTAGCTAGACTGCTTGATTAACGAATTATATTACTTATTTAAACATAAATTACAAACCGTGGGATTCCCTTTATTGATGACCCTGTGCTAGCGAGAAGACTCGGTGATTGACTTTTGAACTACGAGTCCCAAGTTCGGTTTCTATTCGAAGCAAAACTGTGTAGCGATTGCTGTGTCGATTACGAATAGATGTCCCAAAATTCCCAAATTCTCACCTTGAAAACTTAGGTGAAGTGAGCTTGAAGTCAGAATCAATAGTGTAAATCGTAAGGCGCTTTTCCACCAGTGATCCGCTATGCAGCTATGCTGCGGGGATGTGACAGTTCAGCTACGAAACTGTGCGATAGTTTCCACTAATCCTAAGCTGTGTAACAGAGCGATTAAGATGTACAGACGCCAGCACATCAAGCTACCCGAAACTGTCAAATTTTCCCAATCAACTTTGAACCTTATGCTTTAGCTATAAAGTTGAAAATCTATTAAAGAAAACTGACAGATTGTGGTAGGTTGATGTGCTGGCGTCCGTACTATGAAGACGCACCGCCCGCCGTGGGGTAGCTGTGCGAGGAAGTTGCGCAGCTGGAGCTATGCGATGCATCGATAGTTAGGGAAGACACGGGGAGTATTCTGCTCTGCACATAGTTACAGTACCCGGCGATACATATTGCACATCGACCTTTGGAAAGAGACAATCGGCTAATTTCGGTTTCGTAGAGCGTTATCTCTGTCGCACGAAATACAAACAGTCCAGTATCTATTACGATTTGCTTCTTTTGAAAATTATTTTTATTCTTTGTATAAAATACAAAAGAAGGTAAAGGTCGATGTGCAATATTTATCGCCGGGTACTGTACACCACTCGCGCATCCATAGCTCCCATCCATGACACGCAGCCTTCCGTATAAAAAACATAGCTTAGTTGAACCCGTTTCAACCAGTGCTATGCTATGTGGGCCAATTAATATGATTGGTGGATATCAATCGCATCCATAGCAACGTAGCATAGCACATCTCGGATGGAAAAGCAGCCTTAGCATCAGGTGGAATGGCAGCTCCGGGGAACAGCTAACTTCACTTAAGTTTTCACGGTGATTTTTTTACAGAAACGATTGACTGGATATTCGGTGGAACTGTGCCTGCAAACGCATTCACAAATCTTTAGAAAATCTAGCGCCTAAAACAAAAACTTGTGGCTAAAACTAACTTCAACAGATCGTTAATACATTCATAAACCGATGATTGATGGCCCATTAACTTGCGATGGTACCGGTATGGTAATCAGGCACAAGTGGCCACTTCCTTACCTCGGGCACTACATGGGAAGAGAAAACTATTTCCATGATAAACTCTATGGTTTCCGGGTCAACAAGTAGTAGTACGTCAAATATATAAACAAGGCTTGTCTATGATGGGTGAATAGATTTAAGAGAAGTGGATAGTTGATATGTATGGGGCTTCGAAGTTTTTTCACCCATGTAAATTATATTCTGGATGAAAATTTCTGCTGATTTAACAGATCAATAAAGAAATTGTAGGAAACGCAGATAAGAAGGCCAATTCTCGTAATTAAAAACGTTCAAAATCTAGTCGCAATTTCATCCAGCGACAATCAATGTCAAAAACTTGTCAAAAATTTAGGGAAATTAGAGGTATTTTTACAGATTGAAACTCAGATCAGACTGTGAGCGTTCTTAAAATTACGAGAATCGCCCTTCTGATTTCGAAAATGTTTATTTTTTAATTCAATGGCAATTACAGCCGTTCGATTCTGTAAAAATTTCACCGTGAAAACTTAGGTGAAGTGAGAAAAAAAAAGTGAGCGTGGAGCGTGAGCTGTCAATAGTGTCAATTCCTAGCAAAAACAAACTCGCTTCACCTAAGTTTTCACGGTGAAATTTTTACGGGATAGCACCGCAGATTTTGAGATTTAAGATAGCAACAGAGCTTTTAACAAAAAAAATCTTGTTGTCAAAATTATAGGAACAAGAAAACAAAATCATTTATAGGTCTAAAAAACCAGGCTTTTAGAAAATATAATTATCTACGCCTTTATTCATAATCACTTAAAGTTATGTAGTGATTAGCAACTGTCTAATCATATATTTTTAAACGTCACTAAAGTTTAATCATCGTTTTATAAACCCCTAAAACTCTAAAACCCTGATAATCCTACTAAGTTTTAAATTCATTTGATTAATACTTAAAACGTGAACGTTTGTGAGGATGGATGAATGTTTGTTACTCTTTCACGCCAAAAGTACTGAATACATTTTGATGAAACTTTACAGTAATATCGCATTGTGTATTTACATTAGAATAACATATAGGATACATTTTATCCCGATATTCCCACGGGATTGATACTTATGCGGGCGAAACCGCGGGGCGCTGCTAGTGAAATTTAAAGGAAAGAATTAAAATAAAATGTTTTATTAATGCGGTACAGCATCTAAAACGAGTGACATAATAACTCAGGATACTAACGAAGGCTGTTATCTATTCAATTACTTTTATTACTAATTATACAGCCATTTACATGAACAATTTATGAAAACCGATCGGCAAAGTTACGAGGGCGACCGGGACCTGAGCCGGTCGATGGAAGTGGCATTTTGTGAAAAGGGTTCCGTTGATATATAAAAATGATGAATTTTTTTAAGAGAGATCGATTTCCCGTTTTTCAAGAAGATGCCTGTTTAAAAAGTAAAGCATAAATCGTTTTTGAGACTGCATGAAATAATGATAGTGATAAATAATAATGATTGAACGCTGATATTAGAATTTTTTAGATAGAATTTTTTGTTTTGGGTCCTGGAAGCCCCTTAATAATAATATATAATTGTAGTCCAATGTTAGCAATGTTAGCATGTTGTTGTTATAACTACACTATCGTATTAGGTAAGCCTGTGATGATAGTTGTATGTGTTTTAAAATAAATAAATAAATAAAATTAGATTAAGCGTCATTATTGGTTAGTTTTAGTTTTAAACAATAGTTAGTGGATAATTAATATTGTGTAGAATATAACAGAAATTACATCAGTACCTAGGTAGTATTTTCCAGAGTTCATTGATTTATTTATTTATATATACTTTATTGTACACCAGAAAATACACGAACAAAAAAATACGATTATTAATACAAAAAATACAATGGGCGGCATTATTATCATTATCATCATCATTATTACATTCATTATCATTATTGTATCACTAGCTTCTGTCAGCGGATTCATCCGCGTGAAATTTCTTGTTCCCCCGATCCACCCCGTCGCATCGCAACGCCTGCTCGTGCTATTACTTCGTTTTCACTCAGCGTTATTTCTAAGTTTCTTTAGTTTTTGCTCGGCTACTTAAATGATAAATGATTTTATTTCTGTAAGTAGGTTTGCACAAACACTTTTACACGTCAATCATAAATTTTTTAAACTAGATGAGGTCGGCGTTTCCTATCTGACTACTCTGAGAAGAAAGGCCGAAACAAACTCAGAGGTCATAGTCTCTTTTAAAGTCCAGACATAATCTTGGTCTTATGGTCCTAGCGTGATGTTAAGTAGCCTTCCTCAATACAATAGCATAATCAGCATATAACATTCCCACTACTGGGACACAGGCCTCCTCTCTGTGAGAGGGAATGGGCCGTAGCCCGTAATCCACCACGCGGGCCCAGTGCGGGTTGGTAAATGTTTTTGGTTTTCGTATTTTTGGTCCTAGGACATGTCGGTTTCCTCACGATGTTTTCCTTCGCCGTTTTTGAGAGCAATAGTGATAAAATAAATTGCACACTCGTAAGTCGGGAGTCGTTACCACTGGGCCACCACTGCTCACCCTCAACAAAAATAGAAAAATAATTTTCAAATTCAAACGAACCAAGAAAGAAACTTCAGTTTTATTAATAGTATAGATATAAATACTCCCGTAGGTATAAGGTAGCTTGTTTTTTTCAATACACAACGTTAATTTTGACAGCCCGACCATTATCGGGTGTAGACACTTTATGCTAATGACTAGGAAAAACATAAACGGATACTTACAAATAAAGAAACTTCATACTGACAGTGAAAACTTTCTCCTATCAAATAAGACATTGGCATCTGTTTAAATAAAATATCAATAATCATAAATATTTTACACAAGCAATAATTCCCATGGCAGTAATGTTTTATATACTTGTAGAAGTCGTGTGTAGATGGACGATGGAAGAAAAGAAAATACGTTTATTTACGGCAAACATGACACATAAAAATAAAAAAAAAACAAAATAACAATCTGGGAGATGCGTCACATCTACGCAAAACGGTCATCGCTCAGCATAATGCTAAGACCCTATACGAGACAGAGCCCCAGCGCTGGTTTTTAGCAACAGCCGAAAAAAAAGAATAGCTTCCACCGTGTAACTTGAATATTTATTGGTTCCGATATCAATAAAGTAGGATTATGTTAATATTATGTGTATCGTAAAAATTCTTTATATTTGTTACCAGTAAGTTTACTATAAATATTTTGGAATGTCGTCAAATTAACTGACACCAGAGGTGCTACTTCATCCATACTATACTAATATTATAAATTCGAAAGTAACTATGTCTGTCTGTAGGTTACCTTTTCACGCCTAAACCGCTGAACGGACTTCGTTAAAAATTTGCAGAGAGATAGATTGCATCCCGGGGAAGGACATAGGATAGTTTTTATCCCGATATTCCCACGGGATCGACACTTATGCGGATAAAACCGCGGGGCGCTACTAGTAAAATATATTTCTGAAAGCTCGTTTCTAAACATAGGTTCGCGAACGGAGTGTTATTATCATCAATATCAATCTATCATATTATAAAAACCGTTAGAATTGGAAACAGGAAAAAAGAACTACTTTGAACACAAGACTTATTTGATTCACAGAAAAAAGCTTCTGCCATTTCATCTTTCAAGAATTACAGTACCCGGCGATAAATATTGCACATCGACCTTTGGAAAGAGACAATCGGCTAATTTCAGCTTCGTAGAGCGTTATCTCTGTCGCACGAAATACAAACAGTCCGGTATCTATTAGGAGCTGTTAAAACAATTATGATTTGCTTCTTTTGATAATTATTTTTATTCTTTGTATAAAATACACCAATCAACCAAGGTCTATGTGCAATATTTATCGCCGGGTACTGTATAGGTATATACAGCATCCGAACATTTAAGTTTCGTTTCCATTTCTTGTCACAAACGGATTGGGTCATTGGTTGTTGGCTCCCGTATCCACATAAAACGCTAAGGAACCCCAATCCGACTTGTTTCGCGTCCGGGAGGGAAACGAACTCGTTTAACCTGTCGTATGTCGCGTCGCGTCAACCCACTGAGTAATAACCCGCGGACGCCACCTGACAATATCATTTGTACGTACATATAATAATAATTCTGGCTTGTAATGGTCGCAATGGGATTCATATTAAAGGACCATGTGAGTGGTAACAAAACCAGTGGCTTCTTATTCTATTGAAACACTCTACTAGGCTAGGCTAGGCGAACCACGACTCTAAGTATCTAAACACACTGAATGCCGAAGGTATGCGACCGAAGTTCGGCATGATTACGCCTGCAATGCTATTTGAATTACTGACGTCATTATGCCGAAATTACGTTGCGTTTATAACGTACAGCCGAACTTCGGTCGGGTGTAAGTTCAGCGGCAATTCGGCGGCAACGTATTCTGTAGAGCACACATTATACGCGACCGAAGTTCGGTTCGATTGCCGAAGAAGATCCGGGGCGGGTAGCAGCGGGAGGCTGGCATTCCCGCGCCACGCGTATGCGCAATTGAATTTCTGTCGCGTAAGTTCGGCACTTATAGTTTGTCATATCAGCCGAATACGTTGGAAGGTAAAATCAGTCGCGGAACTCCGGACGCGTACCTTCGGCATAGTGTGTTTGGACACTAATTGTGTAACACAATCTGCACAATAATTGCGTAACACACTATCAATCTCAATCTGAATCATTTTGAAGGATATTGCTAATCCATTGCTTCATATGTTCGATAAATGTGTCTGCTCAACAACGTAAATAACGCAATGAATATTGTTGAACTGTCAAAATGAAACACATTGCTACTGATAGTGTGTTACGTAATTACCCAGCTGAATAATTTTGAAGGATATTTGTATCCATTGCTTCATAATTATGTTTGAAAAATTTGTCTGTTGAATAATGCAATTAATGTTGTTGAACTGTCCACGGCTCGCATCGCATCGGATCGGAACAGATTTTACAATCTTTAAACGATATTAAATCGTGTACACAGTATTTAAAATCTATATTACCAAGCCGCACACAGCAGCTTGACTGCGGGCGTCTTCCTAGACACGCGATCGCAGCCGAAAGTACGCCTGTCGTCGTATTCGATCGAATCCTTTCGGCTATCTTCAAAATTTTTCTTTTCCTCTTCTGTGTTTTATGATTATTTTCTTCTTCTTCTAAGGTAATAGCCAATAATACTACGTCAACTTCAACCATTTTCAAAAATTAGAACACGTCAACACGAATGAAACTATTTGACTAGGCGCAGAAACGGATACGTTCGCAAGCGACGTATAGAGCCGATCGTATGCGTCGACATCATACATATCCTTTCCGATCCGATGCGATACGAGCCGTTTGGTGCAAATCACCCTTTAGTGTGTTACGCAATTATCCCGGTGTATAAGTTAGCCTTTTTTATATTGAAACTCCGTACTAAGCTAGGCTGCCCAACGTCGAAAGTGTACGTACGGCGAACCCGGGACAGTCAACCTCACTCGCTACCAACCACCTTGCTGACTAGGCTTTAAGCCGAATGGCTTACAGCCTCAAAAATAACACTCAAAAATTCACCCTGCTAGTCAGTTATACTAGAATTAGTATATAACTGACTAGCAGGGTGAATTTTTGAGTCAAAATCTGTGAATGCAGTTGGCAATTACTCAAAAAGTAAACGATAAGGAGATAAAGTTGAATATTTTTAATTGTTCCCCTTTGAGCACCACGTTAAAATATTGATTGGTGCTCAAATGTGAGTACCTTTGGTACTCAATGCATAGGTGCTCAAACGGGAATAGTTCGTTTTTTGTAGCAACAAAGGTAAAGACAGCTGCCCTTAGTGCTCCGTCTCAAACCTACCTAGTTCGAGTTGATACATGGTAAGAAGCTTTTACCTTGACACGGCAAAGGTTTCTTGTCATACAGAGAGACGGAACGACGAATAATCATTAATCACGCTTGCTCATTCGATTTTGAAAATATCTTATCAAAGCTTGCCGGGTTGTGTGCGCTGATGCAAAGGTCGTATCATGTTCATGATCCATCACTGAAGTCACATAATTTTTTCCCAGTTTTGCTCAGTTACTGAAACCGGAGCAAGCGCATAATAAAGCAACGTTTGCATATTAATGTAGACATGAGTATGCGCAATATAGATATTGTTGCAGTTGCTACGGTGCAGCAGTGTTATCTAATGTGTTTTTAATATCCTTCTTTACCTATACCTACATACTGTAATGCTTACATAGTGCGCAGGCGCCTGTTTACTCATCAATGAAAACAGTCGTGTAGGCAGCCAGTCACAGATAAAGTTGGGTTGGAAGTTGGTGACTAATTTCTTTGTCTATTTAAGTACCAGGAACTAACATAGACACAGGTTAGTTTGTTATAGCCTATTTCCTATTTTCATTAGGTAGTTTCTATTAAAGTTAATCAGTTCACCTAAATAACATTAAAACAAAGAATTTTTCATTAACATATTAGTCAAACATTTCCGAGCGTATTTAACTGACCATGAACCGTTCGTCAGCCGTCTCCTTGCCATGTAAAAAAATTATTAATCCCATGAAGGTAAATTTTATTAAAATGACACCACGTACCGCAAATTGCTTGTAATTAAAACATTCCCGTGTTGACGAAGTTGACTTCAGTCCTTGATCTTGAGTTCTTGATAAAGTGAATAATTTATCTGTCCAAAATTCGCTCGTTCGTAGTACCGGCCCATGTGCTAGTGAGTCATGTCCTCGCGCATCGTCGCTCATGTATTTTCGCAAAACCGGTCGTCTACAGCGGAGCGACGAAAAACGAACACACCCGATGCGGCAATCGGGCAATTTTTTCTTTTTAATTAATTTATTGTAATGACGCAAAAAACACCGATCTTGTTAAATGCCTTGTTTGATTTTGCTTTTTGTTTGTTCAAAAGTAATGTTGTAACAAATTAAATGGTTAATTTGAGCTGTCGATAACACCTCCATTATTGGCTGTCAAATGAGTATTGACACTGATAGTGAACGTAATTTCTTATATAATGACGTTCATTAAAGTAGGCGACAGAGCGAGTTTGTCAAGCAAGATAATCTCGGATTTATTAAGTTAATAATACACATGATCAACTTTTTAGCTTAAAAAAGATGTTAAATATTGATGTTTCTTAAACGGTTGCACATTTTTTATCTACTTAGATTATATATTAAAGTTGTGCAACCGTTTATGATACATCATTGTAACATAACTTATTAATATTTCGTTTTTCGAGTTTTTTATTGACTTGATGTATTCGGGTATGTACTACGTGTCTATAATAAATCATTGCGATTTAATTCTGACTGACGACTATTATGTGGACGATGTCATACCCAGTGGGTGTAGGTAGGTACCTGTTTGTTGAAATTGTCTCTGCGTTGATTGGTTTCCTACAACGAATTTTCAAATACTTGTCCGTTTCTTTAAGGCTAGCTCTTTTGTTTTTGTAAAAGTTAAATGTATAAATTACTACCTATTATTGTTATTTTCTTCAGATTTGTTAATCTTAATACCTATATTAAAACGTTGTTTTAGGTAGAGCCACAAAATATTTACCGATCAAACAACAATTTGCCTTACAAATTGAAACACTACAAAACAACCTCTTAACTCCCAAAAATCGATAAAATTAATCGACTGGCAACATTAAAAAAATCCGGTCACTTAAATCACAAGTTCACAACAAAGTCAATATCCAATGGATCCAATAAATCTATTCGGATTCATTATGTCATCGGCATAGTGTGGCGGCCGTTGGCACACGTACTCTATGAATATTCAAACCTGTTTTATACAACCTGTGGAACTTGTCCCGCCGCCTGCGCGCACGCCGGACGGAGGGGTTCCGTGGATGCGACGCGAGAAAACAGATGCGATTTGTTGGGTCAAGTGGTTCCTAAATATTTACTGTTTTTGTTAATTAGTTGGTAAACGACTTTTGGTGATAGCTTCTGTTGTTTTGAAAACAGAAGTATTTTTCACAACGATTAAAGGCTAAGAGAGCGCATAGTTATATTAATCCAACTTCGGAGGCGGTGGCGGCAAAGTTTGAATTTAGGGTGAACAAATACACCGGGTCCACTAAGTCTCCGAACAGTACCTACATAACTAAGTCTACTGTCAAATATCATGTAGGTAGGTAGGTTATAAAATGTTGTGATTTGACAACAGATCTGGTTTCTAGCGAATCGGCTTTTTTGATTGTCACTGGGTTGAATTCAGTTATTTTAATGTATGCATATTTTATTTCATCCTGTATATCCTGTTAGAATCTAAGTTCAAGTAAACATAACACAAAAAAAAGACTTTACCCATATACGGTAGTGTTAACAGCAAAATAATTTATTAGGATATCGATCAAAGACTTTAAAACTTTTATTACTGTCGTATATCCAAAAGCCTCCATAAAAGAATCGATTTATCGTTTACTAAGATAGTTAAGTCTAGGGAAAGGTTATTTAAAATGATAATGATTTTTATTTATTCTAACTTCGTTTATGTGTAAAAGCTTCCTTTTACAATAAAGTTTGACAGTTACATCTTCATAATCAGTCCTACTTACGTCTTGATTAATTCCTGTTAACACTGTGGTCTTATTTTAATAATTGCTGTAAACAATGCTATATTTCCAAATCGTATCAACTGAGAAGCTATTGCCTTAAAATAAAACAAAAAAAAAAAATACGTGCATAGATACAAAAGAGAACATTGTTCTGTTTTTAAATAGTTTTGTTTGTTTCATTTGTTTCGTAGCAGCAAAACACAAAACACAGCTGAAGTAGCCACTAAACAACCAATATTAACGTTAATATAGGCAGAGGAGCCGAGACCTTTACAGCCAGTTGTTTCAAAATCATTACTATGTTGATATTCACATTCGCTTTACCGAAATCGTTGAATTTAGTTCAATATTCGGAATAGCACAGGATATTGTCGATGGCGAGGCGACTCCCACGGCATAGACATGGAATTGCTGGGGAGTCACGAACGCGTCTAAATAGACCTTAAGGCTTATTTTATGTTTGGTTTCATTAGGGCTACACTATGAGGATACGCTATGACCAAATTAGTTTCAGCTTCTATATCATTTGAGGTTTTCCTATCCAATTTTCTTAGTGATACTTGATGATGATTCTTGACAAGTCCATAGTCTGGAGTTTGAGTTTCGTGCTCTTAAACCTTAAAATAAACTGACATTGCTTCTATTTTAAATTGGCATTATGCTTAGGTAGGTACTTATGTATTATGATAATTTATTTATATTAAAAGCCACTGATAAAGATTGGATACGGTTGTATCCCAATGCCATTGCGATCGGCATAAGGCACTATGTTAACATCGTAATTTAACGTAGGTAATTACAAAACTATGTCATCAATAACCCTGTTTAACAAAATTCTCCTGGCCCTAATTCCGTTAATGTAACCTAAGCCTAGCCACACACGGTCATGAAGCCATGTGTTAAGAAAGCTTACTCCGTAACCACACCATGTACGGCAAATTGAATACATTATAATCTCCCTAATGCCCTTAGTCTCCTAGTACCGAAGTTGTTTTACTTATACTACTGAAAATTCCTCTAACTATAACTTTGCACGATTTTGTAATACATTTAGGTGAATGTTTCGTGAGGCTAAGTTAGAATTAGATTTTTGTTTTGATGATAGAAATGGTTGGAATATTTTGCTGTGGTTTTTACAATGTCAAAAAGATTATGACTTTTTGAGTCACCTTACCTTCTACCTTTTCTTTTGAATTTATCCCTCACACAATTCATCCCTATTTTCTTTGGTCTTCCTCTTGCTGCTCTCTTTGGCAAAGCCTTCCTTCTTCTTTTTTTCTTATCATGTTCATGGATTCCAGGGTCTTTTAATAGACTGTTGATTCAATAACACTCAATCATAAAGACGAAGAAAATCGATTTAATGAAAAGCTTCGATTAATTTCAACTCGATATGGACAGTTTATGACTCGCCTGCTTTAATTAAAGCTGTCTTATTTCTGCTCCAAATGATTTATAGGAGCCTGGTACTATCAACGTGTGGTTTCTATTAATGCAACGAGAAATTGGATTTCTTATAGGTAGGGACTTTAAAGTTGTGTAAGTTTGACCTCGTATGGTAGTCCATATTTATTTTGGAAAATATAGTTTAACCATTTCATATTCTCCCATAGATAGCTAGAAACTAAACATGCTCCGTCTCCAATATAAATAAATGGATGCTCCAAGTAATATTTTTCAATCAATGCTCATATAACTATTAGCCGCGGGACATGTGCTAACATAAAGCTGAATTATGAATGACCAGCTCCTTAGTTCCTGGTGTTTAACGATTTGCTCCTGGGCGCTCTGTAGCCCTAGTATCCCCTTAAGGGCAGAGCACCGACTGTTGGTCTCATTAGCGTTTATCGATGATTTGTGTAGTTCGTAATTTATACTTCTACTGTAGTTTATGTTAAGTTTGATTCTCTAGCTGGTTTGTTTTGTAATGAAATGTAAATATTGTTGGTTATTAGGAAAAAGGAGGCACCGGAAATTATTTCCTGTTTATTATTTTAATATTGTGTTTTAATACGTCTTGAAATGTACTCTTTGGTGGTTTGGATTTAGATAAGTACCGTGTTGGTTTCACGCAAATGTAAAATTAAAATATAAAAAGTTGTTAGAGACAGGGCTTCCTTAAAAAAGTCAATATACAATCCAGCCACAACAGTTCCATTCCATTTTTTGTCACAATCGGTTGCGCTGGCGCAGCGTAGGCCGGGAGCTGGACGCCCGCAGGGTCCGTTCAAATTAATTAGTTCCAACGGCACACGGTAGCGTTTGGGACGCCCACCCATCCTGTAGCCCGCTCTGACGGGATGACGGCAACCCACAGGCCTGTGGGAAACATTTTGGTTTTCTTATTTTTTAGAATGGTTCTTCTTAGCTACGGGATCGAACTGAAGTTAAAACGTAGCATAGACGATAGTATTGATAAAAGCTTCAAAAGATATTAGTTAGCCAAGATTGCCAAAAGTTTTTGAATTTTAAAACGAGTATTATTATGTTCATATTTTAAGAAAACTTCTCTTAAAATGTTTTCTTACTTGATGCACTCAGCGAAACAGCATGAAATTAACGAAGCGGTATCAAAGACCGCATCATTGAGGACGGGGCGAAACTGCATAATTGTGGAGGAAACTATACTCAAACGAGAGGTCACGAATAAGAGGAAATAAACAAAAGACAAAGGAGGACAAAGGAATGGTAATTCTTCCTAATTGGTTTTTGTTTCCAGATTCAATCTTAATATTTTAGGAGATTTATAATAAGAAATTATAACCTCAAAAAAAATATTGTTGCTTAAAAAGTGTTCCAAGTTCCCAGACTATTAAAAGACATTTAAACATTTTTAGGTACTTATTAGTTTATTAATGATATCTGATGATAAAAACTAAATGCATAAGACATCTCACAGTCAAGATTTTCTGTAGTCCCGGAGATGGGCACACCCTAACGGTTTGCAAAGCTTTACCGTTTTACAATAATTTACATGTAGATTTGTATTATGAATTTCATCATACCTATTTCATTCATGTCTAAATTGAAACGCACCTATACGATAAGACCGAGTGTACATAACAGAAATATAATGAAAGGCTTACTTGCCATAATGCACCAAACAGCTGAAGGCTTAAAAAATTGCCGTTTAAAGGAGATATTACTGTATGGGATTAGTGATCAGAAATTGTGTGGTAGAAAGAGCACCTTAATGGCGTAACATATAATCTCAATCTGCATCATTTTGAAGAATATTGCTAATACATTGCTTAATATGTTCGAAAAATTTGTCTGCTCAGCAACGTAAATAACGCAATGAATGTTGTTGAACTATCAAAATGAAAGCCATTGCTACTGATAGTGTGCTACGTAATGAGGGTTTTCGTGAAAATTTACGACACCAGTTGGCACCACTGTGACAAGAGGTCTTCCAATATAAAATATATGATGACGTTCATCATTCGATTCATTCATTCGTTCATCATTCAGTCATGACTAAAGAAAATATAGGCTCTTTGACAGATGTCTGGACCTGACGTGTCAGTGCTGCCACCTAGCGAACGTCATTTCAGAAAACCCCCATTAGCCCGCAGGGCGTACAGCCCTTAGAAGATAAAGCAGTCATTTATAAGATAAGATAAACCAATGGCAGTCTTTATACTTAATTTAGGTCATTCCCAAAGATATCAAGTGAGAGTTATTTGCATGAATTTTGTAATTTAGATTTTTTTTCAGAATTTGTCAGGCGTGTCCATTTTCATGCATTTACCATAGACTTTCTGCATCTATATTATGCTTTGTCATATGCATGTGTGCGAGGCTCCCTCCCGCAGCGCGTGCGCACAATTTCGCCTCAAGTTTATTATCAAACACTGCGAATAATTTAACAGACATATCAGGAAACGGGGTGGTTTACAATGCAAATATTTTAGCGTCGTGACAACCGCTGTCGCGAGCGGTTAAATCCGTAATGAGATAAATCTATTGTTGGGTTACATTTGCCGGTATTAGGAGACACCATGCAATTTATGTTGTTGTTGTTGATGACTGTCGTACTTGTGTGCATCTATTTGGATATGTTGTTGAAATTACTGTTGAGTTAAAGATTTATAGCACTTGCTTTGTGGTGATGAATTTTGAATTTCCTTCTTCAATGAATGAACTCCGTTTATTGCCGTCGAATATTGTACCAAGTTACGGTAAAATACGAATTACTGTTAGCTTGAGTATCCTCTGCACTTACGAAACACTATAAATTATTATTGATGACATAGTACTGTTTCTTGATACTTTAGCTCCACCAAAATTTAGAGATCTCAAAGTTGTAACGTACTTTTTATCGTCAGTATTTTGAATGATTCACACAATGAATGATATGATATACATAGATAAATAAGCCGCTTTATCTGATACACTGAGATTTATCGCCGTCCGCTTAACGATAAGATAAAACGTTTATTTATTGGCATAGATCTATTTATAACGATCGGAGACAACCCGCTACGGACAATGCAAATTCGCACTTAGTTATTGCTATTCAATTCACTGCCAATTTTCTTTTCCCAGCGCTTGTTAGTCCCGCAACAATTTTGCATCTCGCTTGAGTCGTTTGCGTTCGCATTTCGTGTTACTCTCGGTTGTACTGTAACGCAAACGTGTTGGTGTGTGTTGAAGACTCGGCGTTGCGGTTCGTGAGTCTATCCTCGTAAGCAGAGCATTAAATCTCAGCATGACTGTTACTCGTACAGTATATCGAGTGTACTCTGTGGAGCGAGGAGCTAATCCGCTGGGAAATGCAACCACGATTCCCATGGAATCGATTTAAATTGCTTTAATCGATATCGTTTGTTTTAATTGGAGAGATATAATATAATTGTTGATGATCGATTTGAGTTTAGAATAAATTAGTGATGGTTAAAGCTAATTAGTATTGTAAAAGAAACTACTTGATCTAGTAGACGAGCTTTGCTAATATCGTACGATAATCAATTTACTTACTAAGGCATGTTTGCTTTGGGGTTATCGTGGAATCCTCTATAAAATCTATGTAGGTATGTCGTTAAGCGTCAGAGTCATCTTTAGTAATTGGAAATTTAATCTAATCGTAGGCTTATTTAGAATCTGGATTAAAATTTTGTTTAGCGCTTTCCATATTTGTTAAATAAACTCTCCTTCGTGTTACGCCGCCATTTCTTAATTTATTAAGTTTTAATCTGTGTCTGGAGGCTCGCGTTAGTAAATGGTTTATTTGCATTTCTTCATTAGATAGATCTCGTCCGATGTTGTCAGCGGAAATAGAGGCATATTATTAAATAAATATAGTGAGGACAGAAGCCCAATTACAGGCCACAGAGATGCATCGTCGGATACCGGCACTGCTTGCACTGATTTATTTAATTCCGAACAGATTTTATTGATAAGTTACTGGAGCAAAGTGTACTGACGTGGCCAATATCCAGCAGTCGAACAAAATACAGACAAGGTAACATTATCTGGTCGCCTTGCATTATAGTTATCTATCTACTAATTAATCCAATAACTCACAGCACTAGATTTGAAACTAAAGATTTGATTGTTCAACACCGATAAGGACAGGATTTCAATTGATTACTTGAAATCCATAAATTCATTTTCTTGCTTACTGTTAAGTGTTTTGACATTCTAATGTCTAATAACCGCTCCCATTAATTCAGCCATTTCTAGAATACCTACAATTATTAACTTAGTAATGGTGACTTAAAATTAACTACTAAGATTGAACGCGTCATTAACTGAAGTTAATATCAGCTAATCAATATCGGAATTTGTGCCCACAAGTGGGAACAAAACACATAAATCTGTATGAGTAATAGTCATCCTAGTCTAAGATCTTGATTCAATTTAGATCCAACATGAGTCAGTAGATATAAAACTTTCTGTTCGCGTGTCGGTATTTTAAGTATCGACGATTTCATCTATCGTCTTTGCATCGGTTTTCTAAGAAAACACCTGGTGATATTTTTATGTGCATCATTCATCTTATGTATATCAGTTTTATGTAGTATCAAACGATTTTGTCGGGCTCTTAAGTAATACGCGATTTATAAATTGTGTTATTCAAAAGAATTGCTAATGTAATAATTTTTCTTGATGTTCTTTACAACTTTTATGTGATTTGTAATGGAAAGGATCTTTCTTTAATGTCTCTTTTAATAGTTCACTTATCATCATCGTTTTCTAGGTCTTTCTTCTCATATAAAGGATGGCAGGGAACTCAACGCGCAATTGTAACCATGAATTCAGCACATAATTCTAGATCGTACAAAATTTTCGTCGGTTATAAAAAAAAAATTGCTGTTTCACAGAAAAGCGCTCGTAGTGTGTCTACGCGGCCAAAATATGAACAACAAATATTTTTTTGATAAAAGGCGAAAAATTCAACGCAGCGTCGTAGAATCATTATAATTTACCAAATTTAAGTTATTAAGACTTCGGAACACGTTAGGGTCTTCAAAACTAAAACAAAGATTTCCACAACTTCTTGCATGACAGAAAACCCGTCAGAGTTTAATCAAAAGTATATAAAACTTGGCACTACTATTTCTAATCGATGAATCCATCATTCGCTTCCTTCTAATTGCTATACTGAATCACACAAGTAAAACAGATGTGTACTAGCTTACTGCATGTAACCCGCAGCGACACTTGTACCATTCATTAATTTTAATTGCAACCTGCGCTCGCGCCGGATAAACATCTCTTAGGGCTTGTACATGTAGGAAGGACGCAGTATAACTTAGTAATGTGCTTTTACTGTTACGGGATGTGCTTGGATGCTATGCAAATATGAATACCTTTAGTTAACTTCATTTTTGTAAGATTTGAATGTGTCTGATTGAAATGATGACTAAAAATTTAAGTTTGTTTGCAAATCTGATTGCTGTTTTTTGTGGTCCTGTATGCATTATGTTTTTGTTTTGGCGTTTCCGTGCCGTTTTGTGGAAATTAATAATTATGTATTTGCTTCAGTAAAATGATCAAGCTACTCATCATCGTCATCATTTTGCCAAATTCATTAAGGATCGACACAGAGTATCCTCAGTACATGTCGTCTCTATCAGCTGCCTCGACAATCATGCATCATTCCTATATTACCTTCCTTTTTTGTCGTTCCATCTCCTTCATTAATACATTCCTAACAAGGAACTATGAAATTTTTAGCCGGCGTTTGTCTGCATGAGTCCTAAACACAACCACAAAAGCGCAGGCTACCGCGCACAATGCACTCTGCGATCGTAAATAAAACTGTTAATGTGATTTTATTGAGAACTGTCCATAACTACCAACTAGTAGCGAGCTCTGATTGTTTCAGTATTATGGTATTGGTTTTCACAGCTTCCACCTTATTTAACTTTTATGGAAAGTTTTAAGTAATGGTTTCAGGCTCAGGAAAAAGTCTATGACGCCAATCAAATTAAACGGTTTGAATAAAAATACAGCGATACAGGAGTAATTCCTAGTGTGGGGCTACGTTTAAAAAAAAAAAAAAATGTGATTGAGCAGCTAAGATATTTAAATCATGTGGACACCACCGGGGTAATTGCGTAACACACGTAAATTAACAATAGTGCGCAATTAATTTCATTTTGACGTTTGGAGTTCGTTACGTTGTTGAGCATACGATTTAATCAAACCTATGAAGCTATGGTACTAGCTAAATTATCTTTCAGTGTATGCAAGCCTTTTAGAGATTCAAATTCTATATCAATATAGAAACTAAAGAGTATTTGCTGGCTTATTGCAGCATCATGCAGCCATGTATATTGGATGCCAAATTAGGACCAGACAGAACACTGAAGTTGTTAAACTAATTGATTTGCTGTTTTTATAAAGATGTGATCTCCAGTTACAAGATTATTAAGATATAAACCGACTGATACTGTTAATATTGCTAACAGTCCCAACACATGTTACATTGAATTAGATTTTAAAACTGAACACACTTTTTATTTGTACACGTCTGAATTGAAAGGTGTAATCAAAACAAACGAAGAAGCCTGGAGATTAATGATGAGATATCAGCTAAGAGGTTTTTGAAGATGTTTTGATTTAAGATTATGAGTTATTATGTTTATTATCTTAATCTGCGAACCCGTTTCATGTGTAGGGTAAAAGATTTATTATAAAAGTGTGTGAAACCTGTAAGATCTAAACAAACGGCTCGCTACCCACAGATAAACCCTGAGAGGTTTTCCTTGTGGTAAAAAATCAAAGAAAAAATGTATTAAGTAAATAATAAAAGTTTGTTATCTAACGTTATACTGTATTTTAGGCTTAGCAAGAATGATTATGTTTTCAGTCTCAATAAATAGACACGAAAAAATTGCTCTTCGAAGAAGAAATAATATGAAAAGCAAAGAGACTTGAAGAAGGAACACAGAAGAACAGAAGAGAAGAACTCGCACCATGCACAGGCAATGGCACTGGAAGAATTCACGGGTTAAATTGTAATAGTCCCGTGGTCTCTTAGTGGCATCACTGGTGCTGGGCGATACTACTGTATCTGTACCCATAACATGAAGATAGAAGATTCAGAAGAAATTATATTGGAAGAATTTGTACTGTTTTCTTGTTTGAATATGTTTTTTTTTTGGTCCCGGCTGTCATTCGTGGATCTTTGACAGTCGTTACGGGTAGTCAGAAGCCAGAAAGTCTGACAAGCAGTCTTACCAAGGGGTATCGTATTACCCAGTAACTGGGTTGTGGAGGTCAGATAGGCAGTCGCTCCATGTAAAATACAGGTATTCAGCTGCATCCGGTTAGACTGGAAGCCGACCCCAACATACATAGTAGGGAAAAGGCTAGGTAGATATGATGAGGTAAGAATTATGCATCTTGTAATTTTTGCGACTTGGTTATGATGAATGCTATATTTTAATTCAGCAACGACCTCTGTTATGTCTGTTTTGATGTTCAAAAAGAATTTCTTCATGAACTAAAACGCTAACTATATATCCTGTACCCGATTGATATTGTAGGAAATTAAGTATCTATAAATTAAATAATTACGACTGTAAAAAGAGTATTCTGCAATTTTTACTTAGCATATAATACAGTAAGACAGAGGATTTACTCGTTGTCTGTAATAAAACATGATTAGTTTTTAATTAGTCTTATCAGTTTTTATTTTTGTATTTTAAAATTATGTATTAGCATTTTTCTAGCCTGAAACACAGGTTCTACCTAGTTCAGGCAAATGAGCGACTGTGTCCACTATAATTTTTAAGTTATGTTACTGTAAACTGCACCATTTTTATAAATAAACGATATTATTATTATTGTTCTGTAACATTGGTCTGGTCTCCGGTCTTCAGAAAGGCTATTTATTGCTAGCTTGTAACTGCTTTAGTAAGTTATGTGTTTTTTGTGCTCATATTTGGTATTATTTTTGTCATGTTCATTACTGATATCTTTTGTAAATTTTCTAGCTGATTTGAAATCAGTGTTTACATTGTATGTTTTATCGAGAATGTAGGTAGCTGTTACACAGATATAAAAGCTTGAAATATTACACACTTGACAGTTTGATATCCTTCGCCCACGAACACCAGCAGCTGGGCAGAATCGTAAGTCTTGTTAAATCCATCGTAATTTAGAGATAATAATCAGTTTAGTTCTATGGTACTAAATGTTGTATTAAACTTTACATTTATTGTTTAATTTTCGGATTGATTTGACACAATTCATTTTGGCTTTATTAAAACTCTGATATTGGTAAGCTGTTGTATTTGGAACTATGTTTAAGAGGATATTTTCACAATTTTTTTATAATTTATACAAGGTGGAGGCGACAATACGACAATAAATTAAACTGCGTATGTCTAATGACGTTCCCAGTGCATCTTCATCAGCCTATATAGCAGTCTACTGCTGGCTATGGGCCTCTCCTATTGAACACCATTCAACTCGAGTTTCGGAAACTCTCTTCCAGCTGCTACTAGCAATGTCTAGTCTGCATGCAAAACTTCAATCAAATATATCAAAGAGTCTCTATTAGCTAGTCAAAGATTGGCAAAACCCATTCCCTACTATTTAGTTTGTTTGAAAAAAAAAAAAACACTTTTTTAATTTCGTTGCTAGGATTTAGGTATTTGATAGTTCCAAAATACTAATGCAGAGCATTAGTATTGCCAGTGTTTTCATTTATTGTTGTATTATCATCTACATCTTCTCCACATTGTATAAGTAGATATAGGTTATAAATTATGGCTGTATATTAAGGCTCGCCATAGAATTGACACTCAAAAAGGGCTATTTTAATACACCCATTTAGTCATAAACCCCTTTATTCATAAACGTTGCTTAAAGTTAAGTAGCGATTAGCGACTCTTTAACCATATATTTTTGACGTTCAAACGTCACTTAACTTTAATCATCGTTTATAAATAAATCCCATAGTCTTTAAGCTACTACCAACAAAACGCTGATCGTGATCTCCGCTATCGCCTCCACCTTAGAACCAATCATTGCGGTTTGTTCAGATTTCTTTAATTTATCTTACCCACAGAGCAATGGCTCGGCTCACGTCTGAATGTAGAAAGCGTTATAAAGCCACTTTTTCGCTTTAAGTACAGCTATTGTGCCGTTTTTGCTGTAAAACTAGATCACGTTTTTATTCTTTCCAGTTTAGTTGCTATAGATTCTTTGTGGTTAAATGATTTGTTGTAAGTATCTATGTTCTTTCCTTGATGAGCTTTTGGAACTTCTTATTTTATTTACGTTTTATTGAATCTCTAATTTTCTTTCTTTAAAATTTAGTTCATTTATCTTTCGCTTATCTTACAACATTTTATAGTTTTTAACTCCTGCCATTTCTAATCATCAGCAATACTTATTGCTCACGAGATTTTGGATCTGGGCTCTAACAGTGGCATCATTTAATAGACTATGGTGTCACAATGTACATGTAAGGACATGGTTTTTGAAGATTTTGAGTCACTCGGTACCGTAACGATTTCACTTGATACTTTTCTTATCAAAGCTCGCCGCGACACTAAAAAGTCACTAGATTTTTTCGCTGACTCGATTACTTTTTGTGTGTCAGAGAAATCGATACCTAAAAAGATCTTTCTTAAGATCAACACGATTCAATGATACGGTTGATTGTTGTGCGCCGTAACACTTCGCTTTTGTTAACTGCAGATAGTTAGAACATTCTGTTTTTATTTTTTAATCTATTGTGTGCACCCGATTTCTTTTGTGTACAGAAATGGCTGGTAGCTACAATATAATACTCCATCAGAGAGTTAATGGATATGTAAGCGTCGTCTGTTTTCGATTATAAGACCATTTTGATGTTTATCTTTTGCTTACACGGTTTCATCCGATCATGATACTTTGAATGTAAATTTTAACCACGTCAGAAGTCACTATAAAACATTCCTTTCAACAAATAGAAAACTCATGAAATTTCTTAGTAACGCGTAATTTTATTGCTCTTATTGTCACACGTTTGCCAGTTAGATAAACGTACGGTCAAGAAAACTAATAAGCATGCAGGATATAGATAGACAGCTAACTACAATTCCGTCTTACCCCATGTTGCGCTTACGCTGAGTAGTCCAATCATTTGTATGACTGTATCTTGTGTTAAAACAGTTATTACGCATACGCAGACATAAAATGTTTGTTTTTCCTGCGTAGTGCAAAGAAAGAGGTTGCGCCAGATTGCCTGCACAATGAACGACCAAAATATTAAGACTGCATGGATCATTTTATGACCACCAGGCCACCATGTACTTTGTCCTTTTATGCGTAAAATCTAGAAGGGCAATAGTGCGTTTGAAAGGGTGACTGATTGCGAACCTTGAGTGTTACTGGTACCTGTGTAAATGTGGTGCTGTTCCACAAATGATGGGACATTTAATATCATGTCCTGCGTGTCCAGGAACTGATGGACGCTAGTGATGGCGCCAAACATGTAGCCTAATTCTGGGCCGAGTCCATTTAGGATGCCATAGACACGCTAAGAAGAAGAAGAAGACCAAGGGGCAAGGACAATTTGCCAAAATTGCAACGTTGAAAAAGAAGATTACACAGATGCGTATTTGTTGCATCCCATACATGCATCCCTACCTGACTCTTTAACCGGCTGTACAATCGTACATACACCTTTTACAGTACGAAGTAACATCCTGACGTTGTACGGTGCACATAAATCGCGTGCTATGTCCGCGTGACACTAACACACCCATGTACTTTATAAGGAGAGAGATAAGCAGGCACAGGGGTTAGGCGACGGCCTACGATTGCGATGAGGCAACCAATTGCTCAGGGTGGTTGTTTATGCAACTTACAAGATAGTGACTTTGGTGAGGTTTCCCACGAGTGCGAGGAAGTTTAAGGCTGTTTCTATGCTTTTATTCTCGTGTCTTAAGTGTTAGATCTTAGTCACGATGGTCACGATGTGTTTTAATGTTTGAGAGTTATCTTTAGTTGTGACAAAAAGCATTTGATAAGCTCGACTGATCGAATAGTTCATCAATCTATTGATTTGAATCGGTTAAAATTTTAAGTATTCTTAGAAATTAATATTAACAGATTCACTGTCCATAAAGTAGACACAATAGTTAAACAATCAACATGAATCCTATGTGATTCGTGGGACAGGGAATGTGTTAAAATAGTTATCAACCCCGTTCATTGGGCTCTTTTGAACGAATTCCAATTTGCCTCCTTTCGGAATCATCAACTGCTGGTTAAAGTGTGTCGAACCGTAACAGATAGAGAAGGCCAAAGGCGACTTAAATTCAGTCGTCAGTCAAAATAGAGAAGATTTAGAGTAAAGCATAAGCATAATCTGCCCACTCATAATGTTCCCACTGCTGGGACACACTTCCTCTCTGTGAGAGGGAGTGGGCTGTAATCTATCACGCGGGCCTATTCCGGGTTGGTAGAAGTCAATGTCTTCGAATTTTTGGTTCTAAGACGGCATGTCTATGCATGCTTTCCTTACGATGTTTTCCTTCACCGGTTTGAGAGCAGTGGTGATGAAATTATTTACACAAAGTAAAGCGCCTGCCTGGATTCAAACTGACGACCTACAACTCGTAAGTCGGGGCTGTCACCACTGGGTCACCACTGCTCTAAGAAGAGTTAAGCAGTAAGCATAAATCCCTCCATATTCAAGTTCAGTCAAGTACACCTTTTCATGCTGCGTTGGGTCTGCCTCCATCGATAAAACAAAACACAAAAGCTATTAGTTAATCCTTAATGAGTACTATCACTGACAACAGTGAGGACATTTGACGTATCGCCCGACACGTAGAAAGTCGTAAGCGGTAGTACGTAGGTTCCTACTAGAGGTGGGTCGGACTCTCGACTTTCGCGAACGCCCCTATCGATCAGCGTTTTATCGATCGTCAAGACACGTGTTAACAAGTAGGCCTGCACTTGGAATGTTTGATAAGACGTTATTTATTGTCTTCGTCGCACAGCTTAGACAATGTTGTTTATTAAAAGATAGCTAAGTTTCGTTCTGTCAGAGATCGTGTTCGACTGTTTGTTTTCTGTGCTTATTGTTTAATTTAGGGCTTAGATTTAAGGACTGGAATCGAGAATGAGATTTATGTCTTCATGTTGTTCCGGTTTTGAAAAGGACAGATAACTACATACAAAACACATACATAATTTATATAGGTATTGTGTAAGTCAGTAAGTGATTTTCTTCGAGTTTGTTGCACGCGCTGATGTAGGTGCTGGTTACCCTATGAATATCTTGATACTTCACACTGATAGTAGACCATCAGGAAATAATTTGTTATACGGCTGTAGGCACTTTTTAATCGACTCCAAAAAAAGGAGGATATGATCAATTCGGCTGAATATTTTTTTTGTTTGTTACCTCAGAACTCCGTTATTTATAAGCCGATTTGCAAAATATTTTTTTTAATGGATAGGGTATGCCTCAGGGGTGGGCCCAATATTTTTTTTAATTAACTTTGCTTGGGTAGTTTTTGAGTTTGCTTCAATATTACGTTTTTTTTTTGCTATTTAGTTTATATTGATGATGTTATAATAACTTCCTGTCACTGATATTTACATAGCAAGTAGTTTTATACGAATTTGTGTGGGGTAAGTACAACTTAAAAGTGAAAAATATTTTTAAATTGAAAAATAACCGACTTCCGAAATTAAAATTATTTTTCACTTTGCAGTGTCTTTTTTGGAAGTCGGTAGTATTTTTTTTTTTTGTAAAAAACTTTTACCTATAGGCTTTTGAACCTTCCTGAAAAAGAGTGTTAACCATCTTTGATTTCAAAACTCATCTCAAAGATGGTAACGTTTACCCGTGACATTAGCACTCGATAATTTAATAAATTTTCCTGCTAAGTTCTAATTCAGTACCGACACCACAAAATAATGTCTTGTATACATGTAGGTACAGGGCGTGCTAATAACCTATTACAATCTCGTCTACAATCGCATTCCTAGTTCCCAATAAGCTCATGTTACGCGAAGGTGCTATCCATCCGCCAGGGGCCTCACCCTGCATGGTACAAGAACTTTACCTACCATATTATTCGAGCCGTGCAATTTTCTCTCCAAAATAAGAACAGTTTCCTTTCTACCGAGTAATCCCTTAGGTCCACAATTGGTCCTCTCGTGGGAGTTACTAATATAGAACACAATGAACGGTGTGGTCTGTGATCGGATGTAAGGACCAAAGGTAATGGGTACCGGAACCACGTTCGATGCTTCTTTCACTTTTTTACGCAACTGTACTTGTATGGATGTCAAAGGGCCTACTGTCTTTATCTTATTTTTCCTCTGACACATGAGTGATAGGAACACTCATTTTTAACACTTTTGCATGCATGTACGTCATCAAAAGAGATAAGTATGCAGGATTGTCTGATATAGTTGAAGTTTAGTAAGAAACCGATGGATGTTGTCGACTAAAATTTAATTTGTTATATGAGCTATTTGTTTTCTATTAATAAAATCAAATTTTATTCGAGAACATCCATCGCTTTCTTACTAAACTTCATCTATATCCGACGATCTTGCATACTTTATCTCTGTTGTTGATTGTACATATGTGTATTGCTGGAAACTACTTTTGTTTCAAAGATAAGCGGTAAATATCTAATTAAATTTTTACTTATAAAATATTTAGATAGTAGGTATTATTTAAACAAAAAATGTCATTAGGTACCTTAGTAAGTTTCCATTAATGAAACCACATTCTTTTTATGAATGCAATATTAAGTTAATATTGAAACCATAAAAAATATATAAATATAATATTATTATTCATTTTAATATATTTTATTTATTTTATATTATTATTATTTATATTTTTTTATATAAATAAAATTAAAAAAATATTGCAAATTTTAACAAGAATGACTTGTCAAATTTCTATACCCACCTACATTTTTAAATTAGGTAAGATTTGCTTGTAATGCAAGTGGTTATTATTAAGTGGCTAAGTATAAAACTGTTAATTCATAACCGGGTTACCACTGAACCGCAAAACCGTTAGTCAGAGTTCCAGTCTGACAATCTTAAACATTATATACTTGCGTAGAACGTGGCTAGCTATCGAGTGGGTGGTCGATTTGATGGCGTGTGGTCCTGAATATGAACCAACCGATTGGTGATAGGGATTTAGACTAGTGAAATGATGTATGTACGAACATACCATGGTGATACTGCTGATCACAATTTGGTTGGTTTGGTTTGGTTGGTTTGTTTGTTCGAAACTCCGCAAAGCGGATGGGTATATATCGATAACTGAACATGATAAAACAAAAATGATTGGATGTAATTTTTTTTTTGGGTTCCACGACATCTAGTGTTGTTATTTGTATTATGAGTTGAGAAAATCTGTTTCCTGTTGTTTTATCGTGTTGAGATATCGATCAGTTTTTTGTTGTGTAAACTTCACAGACGTACTCATAACGTCTGTGAAGTTTACACACAAAAAACTGATTTTTAAACTAATATTTGGAGTGACTACACTAATTGCGGTCATTGACCCCACAAAAATCATCAAATTAATGTTACCTACTTATCTTTTTTGTTTTATAGTGTTTAGTCACACAACACGGGTGCGGGGTTTCCCTAGCTAATTTAACCCTGATTTGACCCTGTATACCAATCTGACAAGAGACATTCAGGGAATCAATAGGTAATAAGTTACTAAACCTATATATTCTAGACTACTTTGGAGATATTCACAACATAGTGGTTTTCTTAATGTCGCTGGTAAAACAAGTAGTTAAACCCACCCCCTGCAAAACTTCCTCAGCGCAAACTGTGCGCCGTATACATACCTAAAACAAATAGATAAACCTTACCTCCTGCAAAGTAATACGCACTAATTACACTATCAGCAGCACGGCGGTAGACACCTATGCGTGACGTCACTTCCGCAGGCACCCGCGGGCTCTTATCTGCACAATTAGCATTTCCCGCCGGCCTTCCTGCTCGAGTACTCGATACACTGAATGACTGCAGGCTGTACTACTGTATTGCCACAGTGTAACTACATACGTATATTTACAGTAGCTCATCGACAGGATCTGAGAATGTTGCACTGTGAACACGTTCCCGTTGAACCACTGTATAATAGTTACTGTTGGAGTATATAAAGTTGGAGTGTGTAGTTACTGTTGGAGTATATAAAGTTGGAGTGTATAGTTACTGTTGGAGTATATAAAGTTGGAGTGTATAGTTACTGTTGGAGTATAATATAAAGTTGGAGTGTATAGTTACTGTTGGAGTATATAGTTACTGTTGGGGTATATAAAGTTGGAGTGTATAGTTACTGTTGGAGTATATAAGGTTAGAGTGTATAGTTACTGTTGGAGTATATAAAGTTGGAGTGTATAGTTACTCTTGGTAAATAAATCGATGCTACAACTATACATACCATTAGCCTATAATGTCTCCACTGTTGGAACACAGGCCTACTCTCTTTTGCGAGGTTGTGGGCCGTAATCCACCACACAGGCCCAGTGCGGGTTGATAGATAAACTTCAACTATACTCGTAGTATTTTTCATTCCGAACCGCCTTTACCACTTGACTGAAGTCCTAACTTTCTCACTGCAGTCGTATTTGAGCCTTGCGTATCACAGGCCTCACGTAATATTAATAAAACACTTCTTCCAAAGAAAATTATAAGAAACTTATTATTTAAAACCTTGGAACGGCCTTTTTTCCTCACCTGTATATCTGCCTAGCATAGGGCTGTAGCTTTTTAACAGTAACAGATTGCGACCTGACTTGTGTTAATAGGTTAAGGGGATTACAGGACCTAAACGCGAAAAACGCAAGTTTTAGAAGCAATAAAAGTATATGATCGACTACAGTAAACAAAATCAGAAAAATATATGATATACTTCAGGATATATGCTATGTGTTGAGAACATAATACAACTAATTTGATACGATAGAAAAACATCATGAAGATACCTTTGTATTTTACTGTGTGTACATAAATTATAAAATAAATAAATAAATAAATAAATACCTCTAAAAACTTTCTTTTCACAATAAAAACCATACTAATAAACATACAATCATTTTGATTTTTTGTGAGATTATTCTACAAGCAACATATTAAAGCAGTTTTAATTTTTTAGTCTAAACAATAGATTTTTTGTAAATTTTATTTTGTAAATTGCTTCATATTTTGCAATAAATTACCAGCGTTGTGTGATCGCGCTTCTCTTTCTTTTCTATGCAGTCCGACAGTGACCGCGCTTTAGGTCATGTAGTCCCCTTAATTACAATGAATAATAAGCAATTGGCCAATAACGTTCCTTTTGGCCAAGGGCCTCCTCTCTGTGACAGAAATCTACCACGCGGGCCTAGTGCGGGTTGCTAGATTTTACAAATGTCTTCGAATTTCTGGTTCTACGACAAATCGGTTTCCTCACGATGTTTTCCTTCACCGTTTTCGAGAGCAGTGGTGACGAAATAAATTACACAAAGTAAAGCGCCTGTTTGGTTTTGAACTTCAAACCACGACGCGTTCAGTACCCGGCGATAAATATTGCACATCGACCTTTGGAAATTGGTGTATTTTATATAAAGAATAAAAATAATTATCAAAAGAAGCAAATCATAATTGTTTTAACAGCTCCTAATAGATACCGCACTGTTTGTATTTCGTGCGACAGAGATAACGCTCTACGAAATTTGTTGATTGTCTCTTTCCAAAGATCGATGTGCAATATTTTTCGCCGGGTACTGTAAGTTGGGACCGTTACCTCTGGGCCACTGCTCTAAATAATAAAAAGAAGAAATAGATACTTTTTGTCCTCAAAAAGTACCTATTTCTTAAAAACGTCCTCGTTTTGATGGTACAGACTCTAGCACATCAAGCTACTACAATCTGTTAAATTTCTTTAATAGATTTTCAACTTTACCGCTAAAGCATAAGGTTCAAAGTTGATTGGGAAAATTTGACAGTTTCGGGTAGCTTCATGTGCTGGCGTCTGTACCTACACTGTACCACCAAAAATTTAGGTAACTATTACCAGGTACAGAACCCTTAGTTTGGGTACTTATGCGACACTTTTGCCAAGTGTATATGTATTTCAAATGCCAAGCATGACATTACGGCTGACATACAGCTGTTCCTTTGTTTATGCCCACGTGCGTGAAGCGTGAAGACAATACAAATAACTAAGATTAACCTTGTTGTGAGTCGCGTTTAAAGAAACTATTATAGGTACCTTTTCTTATATTGTGATATATGATTAATAGTTTATTTAGTGGGTTGACATCAAGTTGACATACGTAGTTGCTCGGGTCTGTGAGATATCTGAGGTAGAAATAAATCTGGGACTTTCGGGTTTATTTAGAGGAGACTTTCAAACATCTTTAGGAAAATCACGAAAATAGTAAACAAAATGGAAACCCTGTTTTTTTTTCACTACTAGGTGATATGGTATACCTATACGGCATGCGACACTGCGGACGGTAAAAAATAAATTTTATAAAAAAATAAGATAGTAGGTATATTTTTTTCTATAATACTTAAATGTGTTTTATATAAAACTTATAATCAATACTACCTATCTATATTGTTGGTGTCCTGACGAAATCAAAGTGGGCCATAAAATGTGTTGCTTACAACAAATTAGGAATAAAATTAGTCACTGGTGAAAAGAGGTGCCAGTCGCATTGATGTAACTGTTACGGCTAATAGCCGAAGTGCGACTACACCTAGAATTAACCGGGTACAACTATGTGCATCCTACGTTGACGGAGCCCCGCGGGTGCCCTTCGCTCGCTCTTGCACCCTACGTCGCCTATCGACCGATCGCAACCATGCAACCGATGTCACCCGAAGTACACATGAACCGCATGTGGCCGGTTAAAACTAGGTGTACCCGGTTAAAACTAGGTGTAGCCGCATTTCGGCCGGTTAAAACTAGGTGTAGCCGCACTTCGGCTATTAGCTGTGACATAATAGGGGCCACTCGTCTTGCGCACGTTTGACATTCACGTTTCCAACATTTTTTTAAATTCCTAATTTTGTTACATCTGAAAAAAATCTTTGCCTGTTGTGTCTCCTTTAAAATGTCGCCAAAAGATAAAGTAGCATAACGCCGAAGTGTTAGACAGAGGTGTGCCTATTATAGTATACCCACATTTCACCAGTAATGTTTAAGAGAGCCCGAAGACATACAATTATAAGTTGGCCGACTAAATCACAGAGTATACCAATAGGTATAATGACATATGCTAGCCCGCACATCTTGTCCAACTAAATCGTCCAACTAACTAATTGGACACCGATCGTATAAAAAACGAGATTCCCTTCCGATTATTACGCACAATTAAAAAGTTGTCCAACTATTGGTCAACTGCTTGTTAGCACGGTACCCTATGCTAGTTCGCGAACTATCCAACTTTGTTGGGAAGTCGCACGGCGGGACTTTTAACCAATAAAATAAAGTTGGTCAACTAAATTATAAAAATACGCAATTTAGTTGTTCGATAGTCGGCCAACTTACAATTGTATGTATGCGGGCTCTCTAAGTCCCATGTAATAGGGACGAGCCTATTGCCATCAATCGGGCAAAAAACATAACAAACCACAACCAAAAAGAAAAGAAAAAAGATATCGCTAACTTTATCACATGAACAAAAAAAAAACCTACACCTAAATTTGAAAATTTTTCGACACATGTCATCATGACGTTGGGACACCGATGACACAATAAAGTTTTTTCGAGTTCTTTCTGATCCAATCGTAGAAGTAGCCGGTGTCGGTGTAGACCACCAGACTCTTGCTGATTTGGGGCATCTTGTAGGAGACGATGCCAATTTGGATGTAGCCTCGCACCACCAGGGCGCTGCCGGAATCACCCCTAGGAAATAAAAAAGAATATAGGTACATTAAATATTGGTTGTTGAGAATTGCGTTGCTCTAAATCCGACAACGCTTTCTAATCTAGATTACCTGCCCGACTGCGACGGAGCCCATAAGGGTAATGATAGTTTGTGGTTAAATCGGGTAGAATTTCTAGTACATTTTATTGCGACAAAATTGCATTAAAAAAAAAAAATATTGACTGACAATAGATTCATCACCGTTGAGCCGAAACTTCATAGGTTTGGGAACAAGAAGAAAATTCATCTGATATTATTTTCTATGCTGGCGCCGTATTAACTGTGACGCCAACAAAGAACATGGGGATAAAGTTGACATAATCGTAAGTCGTTTAAACATAAGTTTTTAAACATAAGCCGTTTAAACATATACCGTTTAAACATAAATCGTTTAAACATAAACCGTTTAAACATATACTGTTTAAACATAAGTCGTTTTTAACATAAGTCGTTTAAATATAAGGCGTTTAAACATAAGTCATTTAAACATAAGTCGTTTTTAACATAATTCGTTTAAACATAAATCGTTTAAACATAAGTTGTTTTTAACATAAGTCGTATAAACATAAGCCTTATGTTAAAACGTATTGGATGGATTCATTATTTAAATTTCTTAAAGTTATTTTTATTTAAATATAATACACGAAATACGACACGAAAAAAAATACTAGATTGTTTTAATAGGTCAGGAAATGAGATTGCAGTTTTCAGTAACACACGTTTATTCACTTTATCACAGGATAGGTACTTTTTAAACCTTCTTCGGCGACGATATCGAACTCGAATGCCTACCAGAATGCCCGTGTTCGCGTGTCACCCTTCTTATCCCCCTCTCCTGAACTCCAGAACGGACGTCAGAGTGAAGTGTCTGAATTAAGACCGTTTAGTCAATAGACCATCTAAATCACGCGAACACGGACATAGAATCATGATGTAAACATAATAAAGTATGATAAATATTAACACAATGATACAAGTAGTCCTTAATTGTACCAAAAATGCTAACAGTCGGCCTTTCCTGACGCTTGCACGTCCCGTGCAAAGAATAATTTTAAATTAACAAATGTAACTTACACACTAACAAATGTAGCTAAAGAGATGTATAGATGAAATCAGTTATATTTGCACTAGATTATTAATATTGAGTATGAAACAGTACTTTGGTTGTAACAATTATAAATAATATAATACTCAAATTCTACATTAATATTAGACTTATATTATCATGCATTAGGTGCTAAATATAAACATAATATTTAATGACATTGATTCTCATCAAAACATTTTTAAAAGCTTTGTTCAACTTGTTATAATTTGGTTTGTAACGTTCTGTTATTAAAATCAAACATCATTAACTCGCTTAATTACGCTTGCACCATCAGCATTGAAGGAACCACGGTGGCCTCTACATATCCACAGCAGTTCAACCATGCTGTGGCCCCTTCATGTCCACAGCACGCTAGCGACAATACCACAGTTGCAAGCACAATTTACGCTACTTTGATATACTGTGGCCCCTTCATGTCCACAACACACCAAGCAGATTACTGAATACTTATAAGTTATTATGGCCTCTTCATATCCATAACAACAACGACTCACTGTAGCCCCTGCATGTCTACAGTTTGCCTCAATTATTGAATACTCTTTATTCATTTTTGTATGAATCAAGTTCATAATTTCTATTCTTAGATTTATTTTAATATTTACGTATATATTTTTGAAATACAATACAATAGAACATATATACGTGTGTACTTTTTAAGTACACACTTTAATTTAATTTTACATAATTATCATTTTTCATTGTATATTAAAATCATTTTTCGAACCATTTCCTAACGTCATTAGTTTCTTTCATCACTACCCAATTAAAAGAGCAATTCACTCACTCTCGTCATTTTCCGAGACTGAATCACTATCACTCTCATTGTTTCTATTAAAGGCTAACCACGGATGAATTTTATCAATAGAAAACACACCAGTGAAGCTTCTATTTCCCTTACGGGAAAGTGGTGTATCTTCTATTTTATACCTGTCGTTATCAAAGACCTCTACAACGCGATAAGGACCACGAAGCTTAGGGACTAATTTCCTACTTTTTCCCGTCGATGGGATTTCTCTTTCTATCCGAACTAAATCACCGATTTTGAAAGCAAGTTTCTTCCTACCTTTATCAAATCGTCTCTTCTGTGCTAATTGATTCTTTTCGACGTGCCTTGATATTTCATCTCTTATCGTTTCTATATTATTTCCTACTTCCTCAGAATCATCAATTACGTTTAGATTTAATAATGAATTAGGTGTGCCAACTAAGTCGATACCGAATAATGCTTGTGACGGTGTTTTTCCGATTCCTTTATTTAGGGTATTATTTAAGCCCCACTGTATTTCTGATACACGTTCATCCCATAACTGCTCTGGTCTGTTATGATTAACTGCAGTTAGGGCAGCTAGGACAGTGCGATTGTAGCGTTCCACTTGCCCATTAGCACGCGGTGTCGCTACCGCATTCAGGATGTGCTTAATACCTAACATACTTAAATACTCTTCAAAACGCTTGGACGTAAACGAACTGCCTCTGTCCGAAATTATTCGTGTGGGTACGCCAAAAGTATGGAAATAATTTTTCAAAGCAGATATGGAATTTACAGATTTTGTGTTCTTGACCGGGGCTAATATAATATATTTTGTGAACGCATCAACGATTAAAAGCAAATATGCGTTCTTTTTTTTGCTTCGCACAAAGGGACCCAAATGGTCTATATGCAGGGTATGAAAGGGACGATCAACTTTAGGAATCGGATGAAGTTCTCCTGCCTTTTTACCGGCTGGTATTTTTGCATGAGCACATTGCAGACAGGACTCGACATATTTTTTAACAAACCGTCTCATTTTAGCGAACCAGAAATTACTCTTAATTTTATCGTATGTCTTATCGAAACAGTAGTGACCAATATCATCATGATGAGCCTTTAATACCTGCCATCTAACCCCCTTCGGTACGACCCAGCGATCTCCTGCCTCAGTTTTTCTATATAATAACCCTCTTTTGATCACAAAATTATTTTTAATTTCTAAAATACCGTTTGTGTTATCATCTTTCAAAATAGACACGATACGTTGAAGTTCAGGGTCGCTCTGTTGTACCGTCGTTATCCATTTAGTTTCTACGCACCGTACCTCAACAAACTCTAGTTCAACTGGGTTTCTACTAAGTGCATCTACGTGGGACATAGTGGAACCAGACTTGTAAATTATTTTAAAATCATACTCTTGCATAATGTTCCACCATCTCGCCACCCTAGGTAAGATATCTCTTTTCTCAAACGTGGCTCTTAACGAATTACAGTCCGTAACAATGGTAAACGGTATACCTATTAGGTAAGTTCTAAAACGTTGCAACGAACTCGCGACCGCCAGGGTTTCCAAATCGTATGAAGTAAAACGAGACTCTTCCGGTGAAGTTTGTCTGCTATAATAAGCTACAGCATTAAAAGGAACATCATGACCAGCCCTTTGTAATAAAATACCGGCAATACCGATTTTTGAAGCGTCTGTATGGAGTTGGGTTTCGGACGCGGGGTTGTAGAATGCTAAAATTGGGCGCTTGACTAATTCACCCTTTAAAGCTATAAAAGCATTCTCCTCACAGTCCGACCACTGCCATTTTGCATCTTTCCTCAAAAGTTGAGTAAGTGGTCGAGCTATTGATGAGAACGCTCTTATAAACCGGCGGAAGAAGCTACAAAGTCCCAAAAACTGTCTAACTTTGTGTTGATCAGTAGGGCGAGGAAATACCTCCACTGCGTTTATTTTAGCTTTACCCGGTCTAATCCCGTCGGCACATACTTCAAATCCAAGATAGTCGATGGATTCCTTTAAGAAATTACACTTGGACAGCTTTAACGTTATGCCAGCGGTACGAAATAATTCTAGAGTTGATTTTAGTTTATGGAAGCCTTCCTCTATGTTTTTGGACGGTATTATGACATCGTCCATATAAGCGAATGCCTCCTTAAAACGTGCATTGCCCAGTATGTTATTAATTGCTCTTTGAAAATTAGACGGCGCATTAACAAGTCCAAAAGGCATCCTGTTGAACTCATAATGCCCATCAGGTGTTATGAAGGCTGTCAGATGTTTTGAGGCTTCGGACATACACAACTGGTAATACCCTGACATAAAATCTAAAGTTGTATAATAATTATAACCCGACAAATTGTCTAGCTGATCATCAATTCTAGGAATAGGATAATGCTCCTTAATAGTTTTCTTATTGAGAGCCCTATAGTCAATACATAATCTGTACTCCCCGGACTTCTTCTTCACGAGGAGAACAGGAGATGCATAGCTTGAAGTTGACGGCCTAACTATGCCAGAGTCCTCCAGTTCCTGTACCATTTCACGAACAACTTGTCGTTCCGTAAAAGGCATGCGATACGGTCTGTAAACTACCGGTGTAGTGTCGCTCAACTTTATATCCATCTCAGTGTTAATAATACACCCCAACTCTTTCGTGGAAAAAGCAAAACAATCCCTGAATTCATTTAAAAGCAAAGTGAGCTGGAGTAGATCACTCTGATTAATTTGGTCGTTAACGGATAACATTTTACTGTCAATAATACTATCCGAAGGGTCACTACCAATACATCGCTCAATTTTATTAACGGTATGACAATGAATTTGAGTTAAAGGGAGAGCTCTTGACAAGAGAGTACCTTTGATTAAAATGAAGTCAGCCTCTGTTAAACCTTCCAACCGAAGAGTTGCCCTACCACGAACTAGTGCCAAAATACAAGGCATAATATCGTACATCTTTCGAGGCTGAGAGTGTAGGCTAGGCTCGACCAAGACTTCACCGTCATATTGTGGATTTGAGTACACAGTCACTTCAGCACGGCCTGCTATGGTGATAGTCTCATACGCATAAAGTTCTACGCATACAGGTTCATTTACCGCTTTGCTTTTAATAATTAATTCGTCTTTAGTCTTGTAAACCACAACATAATTTTGTTCCGTAAACGTATGACCTACTAACAATGATACTTTTAGAAAGTGATCAGGGACTATCAATACTTCTACGCGTGCTTTTACCAAATCTATCTCTATTTCGACTTCGCATTTTCCTATACAATGAACTAGAGAATTTCCGAATCCCCTCAAAACCGGTAAATTACTGTAAGATAACGTTAAATTTAATTTTAGCGCATCCGATTCTCTAAGCATTGTAATTTGGCTGCCAAAGTCAACGAAACATTTCAAAATTTGTCCATTAACTGTTGCGTTTTTAAAATACTTCGTATCATTATCTTGTTCCTTTGAAATATTTAAGACCGTCTTATTATTTTGGGATTCATTTTTATTGGGACAATCGTTTACCAAGTGACCTACTTTATGGCAGTGTTCACATCTTTTAATTGGGTGTTTACATTTATAGTAGGGGTGACCTTCTGCCCCGCAATTGTAGCATTTTGATACATTATCCTTATTGTCCTTATGCGTATTATATTTAAATGATTTAGATCGTTTGCTGTCAGAAGGGCTCGGCTGCGAAGTCGCGTCAGATTTATCATTTCTTTTAGTGGTTCTTACATTGCGAAGATAAACTAACAATTTATCCGGCTCATTAAACTGAACAGCCTCTGCACTAGTTCTAACCGATCTGTCATCAATACCAAATAATAAACAATCAATAGCGTCTTTACCAGAAATTTTACATCTATTTATTAGAACCATCTTTTCGTAGTAATACTCTTCTAAATTATCACCAAAACGTGCTTTGCAGGCGAGCATTTCAGTCAGCAATCGACCATAGTTGTCATCACAAGGGAATGCTAAGCGCAATTTTTGTTGCCACTCTGTCCAAGTAAATAACAGACTAGGTAAGCCTTGGTACCACTTTTGAGCTAGTCCAACCAATTTCGGTAACGCGTAGTGGATTATTTGTCTTTCTGTCCAATTATAAATCTTCGCGCATTCATTAACTTTAGTAATCCAAACATCAATACTTTGGTTTCGCTTAGTTGGGTCGAATTCGGGCACAACATTCATACTCGGAAAACGCTCTGAACTGCCGTCAGTACGAATAGATTGAACTAGCTCTCTTAATACATCCGCGTAACTAGAATCTAAAACAGTAAATTGGTTACTTGTCAGTGGTGGTGCGGTGTGACCAGGAGCAGCTGATGCACTTGGTTGACCATTGTAATGCTGATTGCTGGACCCAGCACGTAGATCTGCCGGGGTTTCAGGTAATTCAGGTGTTCCGGAACAACGCCTCCCGTTCTTTTCTTGCCTCGAGCGCTTGCGCCGTGAATGCTTGCGCCGTGAACGCTTGCGCCGTGATCTGCGACCACGCCGAATCACTGGGGATGACTCGGACTCGCTACTGGAGTCCTTAGACTCGGAGTCTCTAACGCGTTTCCGCGATCGGTGACTTGGCATGTTTCTTACGTAACTGAAACCATATTAAACAACAAAAACAAGTAAATGTTACTTAAAAAAAAGAAGTAAAAAAAAATATGAAAACAAGTTTAATTCAACGAGTGGGTAATATATGTATAATTAGTAGCTCGGGTTATTATTTTTGTAGAAATCTCGAGAGTAACGTAACCGCAAACATGGAGGTATATAATATAAATTAATCATTTAAAAAGAAAGAAAAAAAAACCAGAACCGAGAAGAGATGTAGGTAGGTTGTAAAAATTCAATGTAGTAGTTTTTAATTTATTTTATTTAGTAAAAGAGTCGAAATGAGTTGGTATTAATAGCATAAAATGAAAATAATTTTTGCTTATAACTATTTCCTCCAAAAAAAAAAGTTTACGGACTATTTTAATGATTAAATTTGAAGTATACGGGATTAACAGTAATTATGAAAATAGTGTGCTGTGTTAGCGGCTAACTAACGTACCGTACATAATAATAACCGTATTTTCTAACAAGCATATCTATTACCCTCTATGAAAGTTTATAAGTGTTTAATAAACTGTACGTAATTTCAATAGATATGATTTTCACTCAATAACGGTTACAATTCGAAATAAGGAAAATAGAATGACAAAAGATTCAATTACCTTATCAAATGGGCGTTAGGTTTTCACCAAAACCGTTGCGCGTTCTGGTGTGATCCCACTTCGGACCTTTTAATAGGTCAGGAAATGAGATTGCAGTTTTCAGTAACACACGTTTATTCACTTTATCACAGGATAGGTACTTTTTAAACCTTCTTCGGCGACGATATCGAACTCGAATGCCTACCAGAATGCCCGTGTTCGCGTGTCACCCTTCTTATCCCCCTCTCCTGAACTCCAGAACGGACGTCAGAGTGAAGTGTCTGAATTAAGACCGTTTAGTCAATAGACCATCTAAATCACGCGAACACGGACATAGAATCATGATGTAAACATAATAAAGTATGATAAATATTAACACAATGATACAAGTAGTCCTTAATTGTACCAAAAATGCTAACAATTGCCTATACATTATTGTTCTACAGCTCCCAGAAGCAAAGTGCAATTCCAGCTCGACGAAAAAGTCTGCGTCGGAACATCACTCAAAGCATTAATTTCAAATAAACAATTTACAGGCACTTTTGAACTATTAAGAAGACGACCAGTCAGAAAGTTGAAGCTGCAGCAATGAGAACGGTCATGGTAACAGCAGTTTATGCAGCTCTAGTGGTTACTGGCATCAGGGCATTTTAATCAATTCCTGTATCTTCGTCTCCCACCAAATTAACTTTTCCCAAAACCTGGAGCCACCTCAAGCCGAAGTTTGTACTTACGAGTAGCAATATATACTTCCGCTGAAAAAAGTCTAATCAATGTGTAATTGAAATAACTTAAAACCCGAAAAGGGGTCACCGAACAATTAATAATATATAATTACTTTTGTGTTTGCTGAATTAATTAATTTAAACAAGTTTGTTCAACTATATTTTCTTTGGTTTATGAAAATATAGAAAGACTCCTAAGAGAGCGAATAATAACGTGATAGCTAAAGCAAAACATAAGAGAAGGTTTAAGAAGAAGACTTGAGTTTTTTGCGTTTAGGTCCTGTAAGCCCCTAACCTATTTAGGTTAGGGGCTTACAGGACCTAAACGCAAAAAACTCAAGTTTTAGAAACAATAAAAGTATATGATCGACTACAGTAAACAAAATCAGAAAAATATATGATATTCTTCAGGATATATGCTAGGTAGATAGTGTGTTGAAAACATAATACAACTGATATGATAGAAAAAAATCGTGAAAATACCTCAAAAAACTTTCTTTTTACAATCAAAACCATACTAATAAACATACAATCATTCTGATTTTTTGTCAGATTATTCTACAAGCAACATACTAAAGCACTAGTGTTTTAATTTTTTAGTATAAACAATAGATTTTTGTAATTAAGTAATTGCTTCATAAATTAGCAATAAATTACCAGCGTTGTGTCATCGCGCTTCTCTTTCTTTTCTTAACAGTCCGACACAGTGACCGCGCTTTAGGTCATATAAGCTCCTTATTAATATTCTAGCTTAGTTAGTAATGACCCGACCGACCAAACGACCGACTGACTTCCGAAAATAAAATTATTTTTCACTTTGTAGTGTTTTTCTTTGGAAATCGGTTATTTTTTTTTTTTGTACAAGTGTTTTTTTTTGTATATTTGTTACGCGATATCTCTGGCAATTGTAAATCGGTTTCAAATGTTCTTTTTTTAATTGACATGGTATGCCTCAGAGGTGGTCCCATATAAATTTTATTAACATTGCTTGGGTAGTTTTTGGGTTAGCTTCAATAATAAGTATTTTTGCCAATTAGTGTTACTGATATTTACATAGCAAGTAGTGGTATATGAATTTGTGTGGGGTAAGTACAACTTAAAAGTGAAAAATAGAAACTGTTTTACGAAAAATTACTTTAATTTCGGGAGTCGGTGTAGTTGGGTTCGCATTTTCGTTGTTTGCCATCGACTTCCGAAATTAAAGTTGCATTTCACTTTGTAGTGTCTCATTTGGAAGTCGGTTGATTTTTTTTTTTTTGTAAAAATGTTTTTATTGTTAAATTGTATTTTTTTTTTCTTTTTGTACTTTTCTCCTTACCTAGTAGCGTAAGAACTGTTTTTGCTTTTCCCGCAAAGCGTGCCTGCAGGTATTTTCTTATTTAGTTTTCTACACTTGGCCCAAGTCCATACGTATTGATCCATGTAATGAATAATTTGCTTTTTTTTGTGCCGGCTCATCCTGGAAACATTGTTTGGAATCAACCGCTTTTACTTTAGTAACATTTCATTCGTTTTAGGATAGCGAATGAAGTCACAAAAGATTCATTACGTGTGTCCTCACTCGGGCACTTTCATATTCTTTCGGCTTCAATTCACCTTGCATGAAGCGTATCCCCACAAAAGTCAGGGACTTGAACTTAAGTTCAAGATGGAAGCTCCCGAGACGACACACAGACGAAGAAAAACCTTTAAAAAATACTTACTTTAATATACCCCCATCCTGCTACCTGTGCCTTCACAAAGCGAGGTGGTTTTTTCATTAGTGCCACTCGTCGAACGTCAGTACCGAATATTAATTTCGTTCTGAGTCCCATTAGCGCTATGTCATAAGCGAACGAATTCGTACGGTACTCCTCGTGTGCGTGGACGCTGCGGACACTAGATATGAACCCCTTGTTTCTGTGCCTATTCCCCACTGACACAAACATGGTGCTTTGACCAAAGCAGCCAATCACACAATGCGCCGCCGTCAGCATTATCTTCTGGTTGACGATAGATGACCCGCAGATCCATCCAGGTTGGTCTTCCCCGTGGCACTTAATAGTCAAGAACGCGGCATGTGGAAATTCCCTTATTTTTCCAAGTTCACCTTTTACTATAAAGGGTTCTAACTCACATTTGATAAGGCGTATCAAAATCAATATTACAAAATGATACAGCATTTTATTAAATTGACTAACACACGCAGATACTAATTGGTTTTGACGAAGTAAACTCGCGCCCAACGCTTAACATAAAGCCATTAATTCTAGTCATTAGTTCTCTTAAACACTTTTATTTTATTACAAATCAATCAATAAAACGGATTTAATGGCCCCCATTATTTCTAATCGAGTTAGTTACCTAGGTCGCATAACGTCGAATAATACTTTATCGAAAACTTTCCGACGTTCGAAGTTCTGAACATTCGATATTTTCACAATCCGATGTAGAGAAAGCGTTCTCTACATCGGATTGTGAAAATATCGAATCGAAAACTAGACACAAGAAAGGACTTAGAACTGTTATTATATAGAATAGAATATTATTTATTGTTGCTACATTGTTGCCAGCGCGGGAAAAACCTGGGTGAGACAGGATCAAGACCGTCTTCACAGGTTTTTTTTAAAGGCCACCACAGACGAGGGACAGTCCTCGGTGTCCTTTTAGTCCGTCGTGGATGTTATGCTTTGCAGTTGAAAGTGTTTTATTTTCTCGAACAATAAAGTACGCTAGGACTGGTCTATAAAAGTATTTTAAATTAATATTGATACTATATTTAAAACTAATCATAGGCCATCAAAATGCTGGCAGCATTGCCACGTTCAATGCTTATTCTTTGCCCAAAAAATAGGCCAGCACCTAGTCGACACTTGACGTGATCAGAGGGTCACATCAAGTGTCGACTAGGCACTTGGCGATGTCTCGAAAAACTCTGTAGTTTACTCATTTTGTAGTTTGTTGTTTTATAAAAAAGGTTCACTTAAGTTAAACTACATTTTTATTTAGATGTTGCTTGCTCAGCCGGGAAAAATATGGCACGAATCTACAGTAGACAGGGTGGGTAGTTCCTAAAGATCCGAATCATTTCATTCAACATTGTCAGTTGAAATTCTAGGAAGATCGTTAAATGTTACCATGTCAAATTACGTTTTAAATTAACGACTTCTTCCATTTCTTCCAGCGAACAAAGCGACCAATGACACAGCAACAAGCCTTCTAATCGAGGGGATAGCTTCCAGGTCATCAGAGTTAGTGCCTACGTCTGAGTTCTCTCGCATGTAACCCCACGTTCGCCCTCTTTACCACAAAAAGACCCTCGGCTTCGGGATTTTATTTAGAACGCACTTAGACCCGCAAAACTCAGCGTTCTTAAATGTAGGCTTAACAGCTAGATAATTATACTTCTCACTTATCTTACCGGCTAGAAAAGGTGGTAGGAGTTCCACTGCTGGCACAGATAGCGCCGGTGGGCACTGACGATATCACTTGTTTGCAAGCATAAATCTTCCACACGTATTGATCTACGTACTTAAGATTCACTGCCATTGTTCTCTTATCTTCCTGCAAGTGTGAAATAAGGATATAATTTTTTAATCGATGTTCTTATTTTATTTTGTCGTAATTATTGATGACCACTCCCAGAACGATTTGCTTCAACTAGGTGTGGAGCTATGATCGTAGTGTGCGTGGAGAGGTCTTGAGGCCTAACTTCTTCGCACGATACGATATATAAAAAAAAGGTTCGAAACGATATTGAAAATGTGTGTGGCTTATACATTATTTCAAGAATGTAGGCAAAATGTACTCACATCAGTTAATCCCCACCCAGCTATCTGCGCTCTTTCATGGTAAGGTGGATCTTTCATCAAAGCTACCCTTTTTACATTCTTGCCAAATTTTAAATCAGTCTTAAGGTACATTAGCGCTATGTCGTTGATTGTTTTAGCAGCGCTATAATTCTCATGAACTAAGTAAGTACGAACGGTAGAAACATGACCTTTTTTTTTATTACCGTGCCCAACAGCCACGGTAAGCTTGCTTCTGTAAGTACATCCGAAAATACAATGTGCCGCCGTCAGTATTATCTTTTCATTCACAATGGACCCGCCACAGGTCCAGCCCCTGACTTGTTCTTTACTGTGTTCAGAACAAGTAACAAATAAAAACGCGGAATGAGGAAAATGTCTAATGCTTACTTTTCCTCCACCAACTACGAACGGCTCCATCTGGCATTTGATGAAGGCTATGCAAGTCATGAAAACTAGAATACAGCTTATTTCGACCATTATTTCTGTCTTAGAGTTAGGTACCGTGTGGACTGTTGAATGCGTGTGTACAAATCCTATATCCTTATCATTTAATTAGCCATTTCATTGGGTCGTTATTGTTTAATGAATTATAAAAAAATTCCTTGAACATAATATCTAAGATACTAGATGAATCCGACTGAAAACGCGAAATAAAAATCAGTTGTTCTTTATGCTCGCATAACTCGTCAAAATGTACTAAAAGCAATTTTTTTTTTGCGATTTCAAGTTTGGTCCCATAGAAAAAGTTGTTCATAATGATGAGTACAATGACCTCTTAAGAGGTTTTGCGCATTTAACGTTACACGTTATATGATATGTTGATGATGGTCTCGACTCGTGACTTAATGGAAATGGAAAATCACTTTTCCTTCCAAAGTTGGCACTAAGAACTCTCAGTGGGCGAGTACGACTCGCACTTTGTCAGTTTTTACCCGACTACGGCGAAGCAAAACGGAGGGTTATGGTTTTGATCGGTATATGTATGTATGTATGTGCATCTGTTGCCTCATAACTTCAAAAGTACTTATAATAATTTGACAAATGAGGTATCGTTAGAAGCGTCTTGACCGTCCGCTGGTCCTGGTGGTTGGTGGCTATGTGATGTCACACTAAATTTAATATGGTGCCCTCTAGAGGACATAAAGTGATGAATTTAAAAATAAATATTTTGCGATGGTGCCTTGTTGGGTATCGAATGACAGGGCTTAAATAGCACATTTCAAAAATATATATTAGGTACTGCCACAGCCTCAAAAAAAAAAAAAATTAAAAACTAAAAACCCGACTAGGTCTACTGAAAAGGATGAAACAACAAAGTACCTTCCCGTGGTCGCATGCCGCTGTACTAACACACTTAAAAGCTATGGTAGCATGCGACCTCACGAAGGTACTTTCTTGTTTCATTCTTTTCAGTAGTCTTAGTCGGGTTTTATTGCAAAAAAAAGCATTTATTTTAATTAAACCATTTACAGGCACTTTTGAATTGTCAGGAAGTCGGTCAGTCTTCGAAACAGAATCAACATGTAAAATTTCAAGCCCGTAAGTTATGAGGAAGTGGTTTAAATACAGCATGCAAGGTTTCACCAATCCCATGTACTACACTGAGAAAAAAGACCTTCCGAAATAGGGAAGGAATAACCTGCCATGTTGACTCACACGGAATTTTTCCTGCCGGTTTCGAAGGAAAGTTTTACCTTCCACAGTTTCCTTCTTTTAGTCTTCTTCCATAAAATCCTTCCAAATTTCAAAGTAAATTCCCGTTGAATCAAATTACCTTCTAGTTTTTCCGTCTGAGTCAACACGGAAGGTATCTATCGGACGGTAATGTTTTGGAAGGTAAATATAATTATTTTTCCATCCAATAATAATTATTTTTCCATCTGAGTCAACAAAGAAGGATATTAATCGGAAGGTCACTCTTTGGAAGGTAAATAAAACATTTTTTTCCATCCAACATATTTACCTACCACTGTTTTCCGTGTGAGTCAACACAGAAGGATAATCATCGGAAGGACACAGTTTAGAAGGTAAATGCAAAATCTTTTTTCCTTCCATATTTATTACCTGCCAATCCTACCTACAAAATCAGGTGGATTGACAAGGAAGGATATTGATAAATTTTCCTTCCAATTACCGAATAACCTACCTACAAATAAGGAAAAATATAGTAGGTGATCTGCGTTCTCCTTCCATCTCAGATGGTTTTACCGTCTGAAGTTCAGAGATCTACCTTCCGATGTCTGAATTACCTACCTATTACGGAGGAAAGTACGGTGGGTATACCAGAATTTCCTTCCATCTCAGATCGTTTTACCGTCTGCAGTTCAGAGATTTACCTTCTGATACCTGAATTACCTACCTACGCCGGAGGAAAAGTACGGTGGGTATACCAGAATTTCCTTCCATCTCAGATGGTTTTACCTTCTGAAGTTCGGAGATTTACCTTCTGATACCTGAATTACCTACCTACGCCGGAGGAAAAGTACGGTGGGTATACCAGAATTTCCTTCCATCTCAGATGGTTTTACCGTCTGAAGTTCGGAGATTTACCTTCTGATACCTGAATTACCTACCTACGCCGGAGGAAAAGTACGGTGGGTATACCAGAATTTCCTTCCATCTCAGATGGTTTTACCGTCTGAAGTTCGAAGATTTACCTTCTGATACCTGAATTACCCACCTACGCCGGAGGAAAAGTACGGTGGGTATACCAGAATTTCCTTCCATCTCAGATGGTTTTACCGTCTGAAGTTCGGAGATTTACCTTCTGATACCTGAATTACCTACCTACGCCCGAGGAAAAGTACGGTGGGTATACCAGAATTTCCTTCCATCTCAGATGGTTTTACCGTCTGAAGTTCGGAGATTTACCTTCTGATACCTGAATTACCTACCTACGCCGGAGGAAAAGTACGGTGGGTATACCAGAACTTCCTTCCATCTCAGATGGTTTTACCGTCTGAAGTTCAGAAATATACCTTCTGATACCTGAATTACCTACCTTCGCCGGAGGAAAAATATGGTGGGTATACCAGAATTTCCTTCCACCTTAGATGGTTTTACCGTCTGAAGTTCAGAGATTAACCTTCTGATGCCAGAATTACCTACCTACGACCGAGGAACAGTATACTGGGTACATTAGCATTTATCTTCCATCTCAGATGGTTTTACCGTCTGAAGTTCAGAGATTTACCTTTTGATGCCTGAATTACTTATCTACGGCGGTCATATTTGACTCCGTCTTAAGAAGGTAATTCAAGCATATTTGGAGGAAAATGTCTGAATATACGGCGGTGAAACCATCTGAGATGGATTTAAAATGCTAGTGCACCCAGTGTACTTTTCTTCGGTCGTAGGTAGGTAATACAGGCATCAGAAACCAAATCTTCAAACTTCAGACAGTACGAACCATCTGAGATGGAAGAAAAATGTTAATGCACCCAGTGTACTTTTCCTCGGTCGTGGGTAGGTGATTCAGGCATCAGGAACCAAATCTTCAAACTTCAGACAGTAGGTACAACCATCTGAGATGGAAGAAAAATGCTAGTGTACCCAGTGTACTTTTCTTCGGCCGTAGGTAAGTACGTAATTCAAGCATCAGAAACAAACTTCAGGTGGTAAAAGCATCTGAGATGGAAGAAAAATGGGCAAATTGTCATAATCCCCACCAAGCTGTACCAACCAGTGGGGTTTATGACAATATACCGAAAAATGCTAGGATACTCACGGTACTTTCCTTTCATCGCAAGGTATTGAGGTATTGAACTGGAAAACTCAGGTATTTATCCTCGTCGTAAATAAGTAATTCAAGCTACTTTGAGCCTTTTATCTCCGAGTTGATGTCTCAACAAAACCTTCTAAAATTAAGAAAAATGTAAATTAATAAAACAAAGATATCGAAAAAATATAGACCAAATTTATTGAACTAAAAACATAATGAAACCAAAAATTAGAAAATTAATTATTCAAACACAAAGAACAAATACATAATTTTAAACACAAACACTCACTATCTGTTAGACAGACAGTAATGCAACAAAAACCCTGCCTGAGTACAAAGTATTTAAAATTATCAAATCTGTTGTTTTATTCTAAATTTAAATTCAATATTCAATTAGAAACGATATTTTACTATTTTAGGAATTAAATTGTTCTTTTTGGTTCAAGCAGGTGTTTATTGTTGCACACTGTAACTATATGGTTAAAAAAGCTATATTATCAAAAGAAAAAAATAAAAAAAAATTAAAGTTTGTTTTACCAACGCAAATAGCATAGAGGATGGAGGTAAAAACAAATGCCAGACCCAAGACAACTACTTTAATTATATTTCAAAGAAAGTGTCTGTTATTATTAAGAGCGTTTATACAGAAAGTGGGCAACGTCGCAAATAGCTGTCAAATATTTCGCTGTTTAGATTAATTTGTAAATATTACTGTATGAAAATAAGAAATATGGCTAACTAATGGACTAGAATATTGATTATGAAATGCAAATAATATAATTAATATCGTAACACCGAATATTTAGTTTTAGATGTAAAAAAAGTATTTGGAAACTTTACTAATGCCTTTTTTACACCTAAAACGGTTACAACATCAAATTCAGTGTTTTAATTGCAATTCATTATTAATATTGTAGTTCATTAGTTAGCCATATTTCTTATTTTCATACAGTAATATTGACAAATTAATCAAAGCAGGGAAATATTTGACAGCTGTTTGCGACGTTGCCCACTTTCTGTATACGCGCTCTTAACCAACCAAATAAACACAAAGATAACACATCACATAGGTAGGTATGGTACCTTACCTACCTATTCAACATAATTTCAAATACAGTCAATAATAGTTAGTAATAAAAAAAGGTATCAAATACCAAATGAAAGTAAATATAAAAGTAAAAAATACTTCACAGAAACTACCCGATACCTAATTATTCATCGAACAAACAAATCACATACAAAAAGTTTGAATACAGTCAGTAATAATAGTTAAAGATCTAAAAAGAGTATCAAATACCAAATTTAATGCAAGTATCAAAGTAAAGTTGTTCGATTCTCATACAAACTGAATTTAGTTTTTTTACTATTTTTCTACAACTTTATTAATATGATTGTAGTAGAAATTAAGTTCTTTGGGTTTTTGTTGCACACTGTTTAGAAGAGGCATAATTAATAGAAAGAATTTCTTACAATGACATACCACCAGCCATGAGGGGGTAATTTTGTCAGAACATTTGGTTTTAAAAAACCTAGATCATTGTAAGAAAAATACTTTTTAACGTTCGTCTTACTTACACAATAAGCACAAACGTGAAAATCATAAAAAATTGTATCAAATGCCAGACCCCCAAAAATTACTTGCTTCGTATTATCTTCATAATATATGTCAGAAATTTGTACAAAATCCGGTTCGCCACTGCTCATATCAATATCTAACGCTAAGATTTGGTTAGGTGTGTATCTAATACCATTAAGGGTAATAATGTTCATAGAAAAAATTTTCGAGTTAGGTGCTATTAGGAACTGGCCTGATAAAATTCCGTATGTAACATGGTCACAATTTTTATGGCAAGAAGTAGGTTCTACATCGGAGACGATTTCATTTTTCAGAAATAAATGATTCAATTGCAGCTGTTGTTTAATGGCAAGAGTTTTAGGCAAATTGATTCTGTTAGATGATGCTCTTGCACAAATTTTTGAAGTTCTATGCTTAGCCTCATATCTCATGGACCACAAATTATGAAGAGGGCCTAATTTTTCCATGACGCCTGCATAATGTAATAAATGATGAAATTTAGGTTTTAAATGCGAGTTACTCAGTAAAATATACAACTTGTTGAAATCTTTCACTGTATCTCTAATTTCATCACAAATTTCTGGATAAACAGCTTCGGTCATGGACAAGTCTAAAAGTTTTCGGAGTAGCAAATAAAGCGTCCAATGTTGGTCTTCATATGGGACTTTATGAGAAACAAAACATGGAAAGTATCTGATAAAATTATAAGCTTCCATAGCAGACATTTTCCACTTCACAATGTGTCCTGATTCTTTACATAACTGTGGTGGTTTGCAGTTCGAGTCTGGACCATATTTAAAAAAAGCTATTCGATTGTTTAATTCCTCTAAAGTAATGTATTTTTTACAAAGTAAACCCTTCAGTATGTCTTTCATTGCATAACGTACCACGCCTTCTAATATGTCATGCATAAGATCTACAGATGCTTGCTTAAACATGTCAAAACCTTCTACTTGTTTCCATAGAGATTCTTCTTTTATACCAGTTTCACTAGGATTTTGTAGATTTAAATCTGATACATAGTTACTTTCATTTCGGAGTAAGGATAGTTCCTCACTGCACATTGTCTTTATTTCAGTTTTATGAGCTCGACAGAATCGGCAAGGATAATTAGCTGTGAAATTTTCTACGAATCCTAAAATAGAATGCAGGCCAAGGTTGTCGCCAATTAAAGATGCTAATTGAAATTTGATAAGACCTTGAAAATATCCCGGAATATTTATATCAATACCAGTATCAGCCAAGAAATTTAATTCATCGATTACTTTATGAAAACAATTAAAATTGCCGCCATACCGTGTTCGATCTGACGAATAAAATAGAGCGAAAAGAAAAATATATTTCAACTGTGACGCTAAATTTGGAGGTAAACACGCTATTGTTGCATAAACTGCACCTAATTTGTGTATGCTAGCATGTGAGCCAAGAGGATTACCAGTTTCATAGTCGTCGTAATATACAAATAGCGGAAATATCTTGACATTAGCTTCGAGCGATTGAATTTTATTCAACCAAATAGAGGTACGAACAACGTTTGTAACTACTTTTGAACGTAAGCATTGGTCAACATATTCGTCAATTGACTTTAAAACTCCTGGGATGCTCAAAAACTTACACAGAACAGAACGTAGCGGAATAAATTGACCAGTACCCAAAATATGTTTTCTTTTACCGCCTATAAGTTCAGCTCTTAGTTCTGTAGTAGTTTGGTATTGCAAGGGCTCTATGAATGTTCCTAAATCTTTGAAATATTTATTCCATTTATATTCACTACAGAAATCTTTAACTGATTGAGTTACATCCAACTTGAGTCCACCTACATTAGTTTCTTGTTCTTTTGGACAAATTAGCGGTATTACATTAGCGATGTACGATGTCATTGATTTCATAAACAATTTTACAGTACTTCTTGATACTAACGGATCAGCTAAAAAAGAACTAACCATTAATCCAGTTTCAGATGCTAATAACTGTCTGTTGCTAACAGAGGTACTGAATGTACCATCAACTTCACGATTTCCTTCTATTTGCTCATTTAAACATTGCACAAGAGATTCCTCACTATGTTGATTATTATTACTGACGTAATCATTATTGATGCTTGATGGCACAAAATCATGACCTGGTACTGATACCTGACTACTACTACAACTATTACTATTACTCTCAATGTGTGTTGGTAACGAGTTTTGATCAGGTACTGGCAATGATGCTTTTGAAGCAAAAGTGTATCTATTTTGGTCGGTTTTACCATTAATATGCATCCTATTCAAATGCATTCTCAGTGTATTTAAGGAATCAAAATTTTTTTCAAAACAACCTTGTCCACATTTATAACCTGCTCCACTAGATGTTAACTTCGGCAGATTATTGCATTCGTTTTTTAAATGAATTATCAATGAATTTACTTCGGAAAATTTACTTGAGCAGTGGCCACAACTTATCATTATTGAAATACTAAGTTCTAGTTCCTCTCGTTTTTAGATGGTCGTTTGATTGAGAGGCCTAACTGTTCCGCCAATTCAGATGTTGAACGGTGGTTCCAATCAAACTTTGTATAAATATTGTAGACCGCTTGTTGTATGAATTCCCATACGTTATGACTTTCAAGTGGATATTGTGCATGAAACGAATGAAACAGTTGAAAGCAAACTTCTATAGCCTCCAATACACTGGGAAAAGAGTATATTATATTTTGGTCAAGTACAATGTGCGCTTGATCAATTTCGGTCCAAGAAGTACCTACCACTAGAACAAATGGTTGTAGGTGTAGATTTTCCCATTTCAGTCTATTTTGCACATTTTTAAGGTGATCACGCATTCGAGTGATTCCGTCTTGAACGTCAGCTTCGGTATCGACTTTAAAAATAAATGAATCCAGTACATCACTTTTTGTCGGCTTCCAATATTTATTTACTTGGTAGACTCCAGGAAACAGGAATGGTAGCAGCAAGAGCAATCCAGTAGTTTGTTGTGTTATATTGTCACCTAAAAATTTACAAACAATGAAAAACCAGTAGTATCAGAGCCGTTAGAGGGGCCGTGGGAGGGGTTCGTAACGGCCGGTTCGCGCGCAAACTCACGGCAACTCTTTTATTTTAAAAACAAAAAGCCCATTCACAAAAAGTAAATCCAACATAATCTTACGAATTTATTAAGGTAGGTACACGGGAACTCAATTCTTTGAAAATATCTTAATAAAATACTAGAATTGTCTTTAACAGAAATCGCATTTTATAGAGAAAAATCGAGCTTTATATAAGGTGTATCTATTCATACACGAAATCTCTTAAGGGGTCATTGTACTCATCATTATGAACAACTTTTTCTATGGGACCAACCTTGAAATCGTGAAAAAAAAATCAGCTGTTCCCTACATTTATGTTCGCATAACTCGTCAAAATGTAGGGAACAGCTGATTTTTTTTTTGCGATTTCAAGGCTGGTCCCATAGAAAAAGTTGTTCATAATGATGAGTACAATGACCCCTTAAGAGATTTCGTGTATGAATAGATACACCTTATATAGTATAATAATTTCAAATTTTATACTTCGTTCATCCATGCTTTAACGCGGGGGAATACGAGCGGGGGGTGCGTTTTGTGCCTTTGCCCTCAATACATAAATTCGCTCTTAGTACTATTATGGCATAACATGACGGTACTTACTTTCAACCAAAGAAAGAAATAGTGAAACTCTTTCTTTTTGTCTTTCCGCGGTTAATTTACAAAGCACTTGCAGTGCTATTTCTTTCAGAGAAGTCTTTTTCGATAGCACAAAGTCTTGCAGTTGGTTCAATGGCGGCAAATCTTTGTATAGCAATTGGAAGTCTTTTTTTATCTGCAAGAAAATTTTTTTATTGGTTTTGTTATTTGTTATTTATTTGGTTTTTAGTAAGTATTTGTTGTTATAGCGGCAACAGAAATACATAATTTGTGAAAATTTCAACTGTCTAGCTATTGCGGTTCTTGAGATACAGCCTGGTGATAGACAGATGGACTGACGGATTGACGGATGGACGGACAGACAGCGAAGTCTTAGTAATAGGGTCCCGTTTTTACCCTTTGGGTACGGAACCCTAAAAAAAGGGGCTGACAATGTACCTAAATATTAAATACTCACTAGAGCTGGCCCAACACTTGGTACTGCGAGTCCTTTGTAACTTTGGAAGTAATCCCACAATGTTCCCGGCGTTTCTTTCAGTTCCTTCATGCGAAAGTCATGCGTATCGACCCAGTCTTGCAGCAGGTCACTGGATGTATGTGACGGTACAAGCGTGCGCAAATTCGTTAATTGGGTTTTCACGTTCAGATCAGATTCTAAAACAAAATTAAAGTAATTAAATACGAATCGTTTAGGTTTTGTACTTCCCATTAGGGATGTTATGGATATGAAATTTCGGATACGGATTAATTACGGATATAGGAATGATTATTATACCGGATACGGATACGGATACGGATATGAAATTATTTCGGATTATCCGTTAGTTTCGGATAATTTCGGTTACGGTTATTAATTTTTTTAGGAATTTCAAAAGTACAATACAAATAGTTAATAAAATATGTAGTTTTATTTTATATGTAACTATTTGGTAGGAATTACAATCAGTCTGTGAGTTATTACATCTATTTAAATTAAAAATGATTATAAATAAATGTTGAGTGTTATCTAATCTACCTAAAATGAAAATGTAATAATAAAATTATTACTTATACTTATTTAGTAATTTCGTATTCAAAGAAAATATTAAAAATAGATTTAAATTTAGAATGCACATTGCACATATTTATTTACTATGATTTAAGTTTAACATAACAATCATAGCTATCTTTATCTTGTGTCTTAATTAGGCTCCGCCCCTATCCGATATTATCCGAAACTTTTATTTCGGATTCGGTTACGGTTACGGATAATTTTTTATATCGGATATCCGATAGTTTCGGTTACGGTTACGGAGCTCCCTAACATCCCTGCTTCCCATGGTTTATTCCCACTTTCTCCCTTCTCATCCTTTGGCTATAATCTCAAGCAAGCAACTAATTGAGGAGATAACAATTTCGTAAATACCTGGAGGGCAATAGTCGGTGATACCTTCAGCTGGCCGGTGGCAGGACGCCCTAGTAACTTTTTGTGGAGTACTCTGCGGTGTTGGTAGCGAGGTCTTGTTTGTACGCAACTTTGCTGACGAATCCTTTTCCAATAGTTTTTTTCGAAGTAAACTCAGTTGCGTATACAAAGCTCCAATGGGTCGTGTTTTGTTAACATGTTTCCCGCTTTTTGTTTTGTATTCTTCTATTTTAATAAAATAAAATCTGTGTGCACTTGTGCATGGGAACAGGGCTTCAAAATAACTTTTTGTCCAGAAGGTACAAATACTGGGTCCGACCTGACGTTTAGGCGGCGTAGCTTCTAAGAACAAATACTGTGCCACACTTTGTGCCACCACTTTGATTTGGCTTGCATCAAGGACGCAGTCTTCCGGTAAGTTGGCGATCCTTTTCTCTTCTAGTGAACCCTTATTTAGCAACATCCAGATGGGGTTTTTATGACGGGTTACTATTATATTTCTCTCTGTGGCCGGGTTGAAATTTTCAACATTAGCTGCATCTTCAGCAGTACGTACACATAAATCTAAGTTTTCTAAATTATGGTCGAATAATGATAATTCTGCTTCACTTATTTCTTCTGTTTGAGTACTGTCAGTGTTTGCGGTTATAGCTGAACTACCGCTGCTTTTTGTAGAGGTCCCACACCTAGACCCTCCTCTACTCACAGATTGGCTAGGATGAACGCCAGCAGTCTGGAAAAATAATATAATATGAGAACTAAGCTTAAAGATTCCAATTTAATAATAAATAATATATTAATGTCACACCACAACCATGCATAGTTAAAAAAAATAAGAATTAAATTTAAATTATTAACCCAGAGAATATTTTCTTCTACTTCTTGACCATTATCAAGCAGCCATGAAGCGAGTGCACATGCAATTTTTTTTCGTGTTAGTAACTGTGGTATCAAGCTTTTTAAATCATATTCTGTGATAAATTTCAGCTCCTCTACAGAAGAGTATCCATTATCTGAAACAATTAATTCAAATGCCTACTAACAACCCTTGCCTCCCCCCCGGCTTTTGGCCAAGTTTGAAGATCTTTACCGAAGAAGGGTTGGTTATAGGTTACTGTTACAGGTTACCGTTACAAGTTTATTGGTTTTTGCCCATCTCATGACTTGCTTTCAAAGTGCCGAGCCTTCCTAAAGAAGATTTTACTTAAAAAAATATACATAACATAACACACCCACACCCAAAAAACATGTTAGTGACATAACATAACCCACCCACACTCAACAACAATGACCATTTCATTTCCATTATTTTGACCAGACTTTTTAGATTGTCAGATTATATATTATATTATATTATAAAGAAATACAGGGCGAGGTTCAGAATGCATAAAGGACAAACATGCAAGCATTGTTTTTTTTATATACATAATTGCACCACTATTTTTGTTTACCATTAGCCAGAAAAAAATTAAGGACTGTATCAGCAAAGGTAAATCAGTAAATTTCTCAAGTACAAACTTAAAATTTACATCAAATCAACACACTAATAAGAAAACATGAAAAATGAATTTGTTCTTTTCTATTTCATTGTATTTTGTATGGGGCAGCATTGTTTTTGGGGGAAGCAATTCAGATTTATTGATTTGAATTTTTAGGAGTGGTAAAAACTATTTTGATGAAAGATAAAATTGGTAAGTAGGTACAAAATGCTTACCAAGGAAACTTTTCACCGTCTCAGTATCTGCCCCAAGCTGTCTAAGCATTGCCTGAAGCTCCTGGGCTCCTGAAGCTTCTGAGCTGCTGGGAACGGGGGACTCCATTCCCAAATTTCCTCTCGAGAAGTCGAGACCCACCTCAGATTTTCAAGCTACAATATTAGATACATATAGTTGGTTTAATTACCACCATTCATTTCTTATTAATAGCTTCTATGGTTTCAATGGAGAACTAACCAAAGTTATGCATTGCCTCGCAGGTACGATGCCCTGCACCCCCTTCAAACCGAAACACAGCAACGCTGGTTGGCGGCAGAAAATAGACATGGTGGTAGTAGGTACTTCCCCGGACGAGCCCTTCCATTTAAGGATCTATACACTCTTCACAAAGAGAGCGAAAGAACTCTGCTACCTACTTGTAGGTATAACCTACCTACTTTCAAACTTTCTGTATTCTGAGCTTTCAAAATATTTGGTTATATCACCAATTGAGCTCTATTTAGTATAATAATAGAGTTTTTTATAGTATCTAAATAGTTTATTACCTACCTACCAACTAGAAAATAATACATTTTCGTGTATGCACATACACGAAAAAGGCAACGTAGGCAAGGTGAATAGAAATTAGTAGTTATTCGAAACAAAGCAATGCAAGTTTGCAGGTCGGCCATTTACAATGCTAACAGAATGAATATGGATTAGTTAATATCACTTACCACTTGGCTCTGGTTTATAACACCAATGAAAATTATTATCGGAAACTCAATACGACGCACACGCACTCAATCCGGAACCGAAACGAAAAGAAAGAAGATTAAAAAATACAATACTCGCACGCAGGTTCACCACGCAACGGCCGCCACTTCACGTTTAAATTTGATTATTTGATGCTCTCCTCTCTCTATGCCGCATTGCCGCCAGTGCCGCCACGCAATGCACTATGCATCTCAGTGTTGCCAACTCGAATTTAAAAAAAGGCCAGATTGGATTTCGTAACCTACTTTTTTTAAAGAAATTAAGTTGTGAAGGTGAAACTGAATAAAACGAGCGTTTTTATACAATGTATTTGAAGTAAATGCTCCAACCAGCCCGCGAAATTCAAATTTTCTTACGTTTTGCAATTTGCAGGCCAGTGCTAGGGTATGTTGATTTTAAAATATTATTTGAGACTGTAAGACGTATGTAGTTACGGAATTACAAAATCATCAATACAACTCTCCAAGTTCATAATGGTGTAGAAATGACTTTTTGTCAATAACGCAAAAACGATTACCACGTATTCAGTATTCACCTTCATTCTGAACATTAATTACATCATTCTGAGTACACCATTCAGTATCAGCTACCTAGCTCCACTGCACTGGTAACTGATGCAATACTATTATGGGATGTCCACCAATATTTATTTTATTTGTTTGCTAAAACCAGTAAGTTTGCTAAGGTTTGTACCTATATTTTATTCGTTACGCCTTGAATCCTTAATAAAAACGTGTGTGTGTGTGTTGTTTGTTTGCAGGTAGGTAGGTATAGTTCGTTATATATATTTTGGATAAAGTTATGGTAACATACTGTTTTGTTTTTGAAATCTTATCTTGCAATGTCAATGGACTGTTGTTTGTCATTTGAAAGATAGGTACGACAATCCAGCATGCACAGTAAAAAATAAACAGACAGAGCAAAAACTGGAATTAAATCATAGACGAAGAAAAATCTTTATGCGTGTGTGGCACCACACACGCATATCGTTTTTGCTGCAATGATATTGAAAGATAAGAATTCGAAAACTGAACAGCATGGTCTACACCGGTCGCGCAAGCTGTACGGTTTCATCAACTCGCCACCGTCATCATGCTGTTATAATATACATATATACCTACTATTATTTTTACAAGTCAACAACAAAGGCCTGGAAAAGTTTTTTAAGATATCTGCCTCTATCATGAATATAAATCCGCTCGTGACCTCTTCAGGTTTTCAGACACTGCGTAGAAAAATGTAACATTCTTGTCTAACATTTATTCTGATGATGATTAGTAAATGAAATGTGTCAAGAAAATCAGCGTTTTGATTGGTTTATTTGCCCTGTTTATGTCGGTATTTTTTTGAGCTTCTTCGGTTTTTTCGTTAAGTTTAATCTGGTAACACTACTGCTCGCACGCGGCACGCCTCCCTCCACAGTCCCACAGATAATACGGAAGGAACCGTGGAAGGTATTTCTTGAAATTTCCTATCACTAATCCGTCTAAAATATTATATAGGTACTCAGTTCTATAACTATGCAAATTAAAGTCGGCTGCACCTGCACGTATTGACCATGCATTTCTACTGGGTATAAATGGTAAAGGTACCTACTCAGATTTGTTTATGGTCTAGGTTAGGGGCTCAGAACAATAACTAAAGTGGAGTCATTTTAATAGGTAACATTTGACAATTCATAAAATATTCAACAACGTAACCTTGTAACGGCGGGCATAAAATAACATATTTTTTCGTTTTGTTAGAACTGCACAATTGCTTACCTTTTTTCAATTACGATTACATATTTATTGTAATAATGACCGATACGAGTAATTTTACGATTTGCTTTCATTAATAAACCATTCTAAACATAATAAACAATTAATTCTGATCTAAAGAACTGAACGTCGTTACAAGGTTACGTCAGTTAACCATTTTTCTTTTTAAACACTAGGGATGTTACTCTAAAAATCGAAAGCTGATAAGTAGAATCGAATGCAATGATGACTTGTGAAGAAATATCACCATAAATTAATAACCACGTTGTGATTATAATAAAAAAATTATTTATTATTCTTTTAACTAACTAGTTATAAAAATACAAAAAATAATGAAATAGAAAAACTGCCTCCTCGCATTCGCCTCTAAAACTACAAGTGATTACCATGAGGAAATAAACTTTGAGGTTTTTAAAGAGTGATTTGAGAAGCTGCTAGTCAGCTTAGAAAACCCATCGAAAATTGTAATGGACAATGCACCGTATCATTCTGTACAAGTTGATAAACCACCAACTCAAGCATATAAAAAGCAAGAAATTGTCTCGTGGCTGGTAAGAAATGGTGTGGATGCAAGTCCATCTTTATTAAAAGTTGAGTTGTTAAATCTAGTAAAAGCAACTAAGCCGTCCAAGCTCCGCTATGTAATCGATGAACTAGCCCTAGAGCATGGACACGAAGTTATTCGATTGCCTCCCTACCATTGCCAGTATAACGCCATCGAGCTTATTTGGGCACAAATAAACGGTTATGCAGCGCGGAACAATACTGAACCACCCTTCAGTACTGCTAAAATGATGTCTCTGCTACAAACTGCGTGTGCAGAAGTCACTACAGAAGACTGGAAAAAAGTCGTAGAGAAAACAAAGAAAATAATTTTACAAGATTTTGAACGAGATGTGAGAATAGACAATATTATTGAAAATGAATTAATAATAATATCTCTGAGTGCTGACAGCAGTGATGAAGATGACAATACTTTTAACAGTTCTGATAGTTCAACTGAATAAATGCAATTTTTTTGTTAAATTGTGTACTTGTCTTATTTTGCTCCTTAAATTTACGAAAAAAATAATAATAATGGGACAGGGATTCGCCTGATGATTTTTTAAATTCGCATATGTTTCAAGTCCGTATCGATTCATTCACTTTAATCGATGTTCATAAGCAGGTCACCTCACTATGAGGATAAAACTGACAGACGTCAAATGTTACCTATTAAAATGACTCCACTGTAAAGGTTAGGGGCCGATCTAGCAGGAAGAATTAGCAAGTAGTCAATCTGTGAAAATGACAATTAATACAATTATGTAGGTACAGTGTAAACTCTTTATAACGAAACTCAAGGGACTGAGCATTTTTTTTCGTTATAGAGAGTTATCGTTATATAGAGTGAACAAAAAAACAACCAAATTAACAAGTATCACACAAACTTTTTCGTCAACACTAATCGCTTTCCGTTTACTGGCCATGTTAACAGTTTCAAAGTAGGTTTACGACTGATAATACGATAGGTACCCAGCAGTATGATTGGTCGAAGACCATCACTTCTGAGAAAACAATGCGTCATACTGCACGTGTTCAAGGCAATTAAGGATAACAAAAGCTAGACCGACGGGATGTTTCGGACCTTCAAAGTCTTTTGTTACCTGATAACATGGCTTATCGCTATAAAGAGTGTTTCAATATGTGGGTTTTAACGCAAACCAACCAAGTTGGGCTCACTTCAACGTTACAGGGAGTTTATTGTTATAAAGGATAACGTTATAAAGAGTTTACACTGTATTTCAAAATATATATAGGTATATATATATATATATATATATATATATATATATATATATATATATATATATATATATATATATATTTATAATAAACAAAAGAAACAGTTGAGGCTATCTGCGATCTAGAGATAGCTCAACTGATACAGATCAAATCAAATCAAATCAAATAATTTATTCGCATCAGTGCCAAACGGAAGCGTCCCCAAGACGCTGGCGGGGGTCGGTACGGCCGTGCGAATGGACGGCCAGACAAAGGACGTTCCAACGAAAAAATCAGTTCAGCTGTTACAGAGTAAATGCGAAACAAAACTGACGTAGGTATGTACCTACTACCACAGAGCACTCAATTTACCGTTAGGGCACAGTACGCGATTCATCAAACAAAAGAGTAGAAAAGATGCCGCAAGCCTTCGGCTGTGAAACCCATAACCAAATAGTCTTTCGTTTCATTATACGTTCGCTCAAAAGTCGTTCGCGTTTTGGGCGTTCGCTTCACGGTCCATTCGTAAAGTTGAGATTTTTTTGTTGGAACGTCCTTCGTCTGCCCGTCCATTCGCACGGCCGTAGGGGACCCCGTTGGCGGCATTGCCACGCTGAAAAGCAATGCTTATGCGCTGCACCCACTGCGCCAGATACCCACCAGGGCCCTTATTCACTATTGCCATACCAAACGCGTTACACAGATACGACAAGACAACGGCTTGGGATCGGACAAAACCGTATTCCGTATGACTGTTGTCATTGTTACCCTACCATTGTTCCCTACCTCGACACGGTGCGATTGGGGCACGATTTGAACTGTCAGATGAACGCTCTCGTTCGTAGCGTGGTAGTTAAGGCATAGATTAGTGTGTTCCTGTAATAGTAAGCCCTTGGGTCACGCGTCGCTTCGATAAACATACTTACATGAAACATCCAAAAAGGTTTGTTTACAGGCCCAACTTGCGGCACGACAATATTAACTTGTTAGGTACCTTTATGTAGGTAAGCATTGAGAAAATGTGTTACAAGCTTGTATCACTTTTACTTAACTTGCAATGCTTGCAAGTTGGTACCATACCTACTTATAACATCGAATATACATTACCTATATGTCTATATACCTACCTTATGAACCTACAATACGTCCGGCGTACTTGTCTATATAGACAGAAGTAAGTTATAGTCGCCATTGGACATTTTCTCACTAACAGCTCAATTAATTCGCCGAACTGTATTATGCAAGAACTTAAATAGGTATGTACCTATTAAGTCAAATCTAGTAAGCAATTAGAAATACTTCTTCTTATCCAATTGGAGTTGGATTTTTAAATGTTATTAGGATTAGCTCCAGGTAGAGGAACTCTATAACGGTCAACAGCACAGGCACGAAATTTTGTGTAGAACACATTCTATTATGATATTATGTACCTAGGGTATTATGTGATCTGTTTTAAGTTTGAGTATCTACTATTATCTATTCTGTGGCATGACATAGCTACTGCACTACACGTCTTGGCTCCAGTGGCGGCGCTAGGCGTCGGCGACGGACTCGCACCAGAGGGGGCCTCGCTGCTTCTCAAAGTAAAAACTGATTAAGACCTACTTGAGAAGCACGATGAGCCAAGAGAGACTTTCTGTGTTATCAATTCTATCAATTGAAGCTGAAATAGCGGCTAGTATTAGCTATGACGTAATCCTGAAAAAGTTCAGTCAGGCCAAAAGCCGAAAAGTTCGTCTATTTTAATTTATATTTGTGTAATTTTTGTCATCATTTGATTAGCATCATTTTTTTGGCGTTTACTCATTCATTAGTTTCACTATAATTCGGCTCATGTAATCTAACGTTTTCTTCTAGACTGGGAAATGAAAAAGGGCTCGCGTACCTAATTTCGCCGACGTCCAAGTGTGGTCTAGCGCCGCCACTGCTTGGCTCTATACTTTAGTAGTACTTTATTAGTATGTACTTTAATCAAACATTGGCATAACAGCAAAGACATGAAATATTATATGTATTACCTACATACCTACAAATCAGCCCAAAACTACTTATCCAAATCGGTAGGTACCTGTCTTTCCTATTAGGTAACTACTAGCAGCAACCCACTAACCCACGGCTTTGCTAACATGAAAATTTAAGGCATTTTCTCCTTTTGGGTGTATTAATTTTTTTCCTGCTCATATTATTTTTTTAAATCAAATAAGAAAACTTGATACGAGTTAGAGCTCAGCAATGCAAAGATTTGGAGTGGCAGTGATGATTGCTAACATAACAATTTTATATCATTTTTTCGTTTTGGGCGCAACACGAAAAAATGACATCATAACGAAATCCTACTGAATTTAAACGAATTTCCTTCCGCTCAGTCCTTTTATTTCGGTAGAATAAGGAATTATTCTAATTTGGAATGGACATTCCTTCTAAAATTACCAACTAGAATGAAATCCTACTAATTTGCACCTTACACTCCATTCAACTTTGAGGGACATTCTATTCAAACCGTTTTATAATTGAGTAAGATAAAAAATACTTAGCTTTTTATTTACACAAAGAAACTTATAGTTAATACAAGTATTTACAAAATTCAAAAGAAACAGTTGAGCTACCTACTTATCTGCAGACCGTTCAAACCGACTTTTCAAAGGGAAACTCCATCTCAAAAATCCACACCAATGAAGAATAAAAAAAAAAAAATTACACATTTAAAAACACATAAATGAATAAATTCTAAATAAATTCTTTCTAAAATTCCTTCTATAGTGATGAGAAATAAGTTTGAGTAAAAAATTATACTGCCTACTCCAAATTACCAACCGTAATTGAAATCTTACTAAATAAGAAGGATTTTATTTGGAAGGTATGATGGAATTCCTACCAAAAGATAAACTTCAAGGAAATTCCTGCTCTAAAATCTATAAATTATTCCTTCCAATTAAATCCCTCCCAAATAATCCTACTATTTTGATTGGAGAAAGATCTCTATGATTTAGAGTGGAAATACTGGAAGAATTATGAACCAAAATTTAAGTTACTACCTAATTATAAGGATTAAACATGAAAGGTACAATTGAATTTTTTCCGACAGTTAAACTGAAAACTGGAGTCCTTCTAATAACCCATATTTTATTCCTTCTAAATGAACTTCACAAAATTTTGAAGGAAATTCCTACCTAAGTAGAGAGACGGTTTTTCCTAAAAAATAAATTTCTTATCAATATTCGTTCAGTTGGAAAAAACGCGTTCCGTATTTTGGAGAATTCAGAAGGAAATTCCATCTCAAAAATCCACACAAAGTAATCCTTCCAAATGGATTCCTTCCACATAGTCCTACTCATCTGATGGGAAAAAATTACAAGATATAATTACCACCTGAAATCACCAACCGTTATTGAAATCCTATTAAATAAGAAGGATTTCGATTGGAAGGTGTGATGGAGCTTCCTACTAAAAGCTTAACTTCAAAGAAATTCCTTCTCAAAAATCGACAAATTATTCCTTCCAAATTCACCCCTCCCAAATAATCCTACTATTTTGATCGGAGTAAAGATTTATTTGAGCTTGAGTGGAAATACCTACGAGAATTACCATCCAAAATTTAAATTCGACAGACTTAAAAGGAATAAACATGGAAGGTACAATTGAGTACCTTCCGAAAGACAGGAGTCCTTCTAAAAATCCACAGTTTATTCCTTCTAAATGAAATTCACAAAATATAGAAGGAAAATCCTTCTGAATTATTGGACGGATTTTCCTACGAAATAAACTCCTTCGAAGTATTCGTTCTATTTCGGTTGGAAAAAACGAGTTCCCTATTTTGGAGAATTCAAAAAGAAATTCCATCTCAAAAATCCACACAAATTAATCATTTCAAATGGATTCCTTCCACATAGTCCTTCTAATCTGATGGGAAAAAGTTACAAGATAAAATTACCACCTGAAATCACCAATCGTTATTGAAATCCTATTAAATAAGAAGGATTTCGATTGGAAGGTGTGATGGAGCTTCCTACTAAAAGCTTAACTTCAAGGAAATTCCTTCTCAAAAATCAACAAATTATTCCTTCTAAATTCATTCCTCCCAAATAATCCTACTATTTTGATCGGAGTAAAGATTTATTTGATCTTGAGTGGAAATACCTACGAGAATTACCATCCAAAATTTAAATTCGACAGACTTAAAAGGAATAAACATGGAAGATACAATTGAGTACCTTCCGAAAGACAGGAGTCCTTCTAAAAATCCACAGTTTATTCCTTCTAAATGAAATTCACAAAATATAGAAGGAAAATCCTTCTAAATTATTGGACGGATTTTCCTACGAAATAAACTCCTTCGAAGTATTCGTTCTATTTCGGTTGGAAAAAACGAGTTCCCTATTTTGGAGAATTCAAAAGGAAATTCCATCTCAAAAATCCACACAAATTAATCCTTTCAAATGGATTCCTTCCACATAGTCCTTCTAATCTGATGGGAAAAAGTTACAAGATAAAATTACCACCTTAAATCACCAACCGTTATTGAAATCCTACTAAATAAGAAGGATTTCGATTGGAAGGTGTGATGGAGTTCCTACCAAAAGCTTAATTTCAAGGAAATTCCTTCTCAAAAATCTACAAATTATACCTTCTAAATGCATTCCTATCAAATAATCCTACTATTTTGATCGGAGTAAAGATATATTTGATCTTGAGTGGAAATACCTACGAGAATTACCATCCAAAATTTAAATTCGACTGACTTAAAAGGAATAAACATGGAAGGTACTTATTGAGTACCTTCCGAAAGACAGGAGTCCTTCTAAAAATCCATAGTTTATTCCTTCTAAATTAAATTCACAAAATATAGAAGGAAATTCCTTCTAAATTATTGGACGGATTTTCCTACGAAATAAATTCCTTCGAAGTATTCGTTCTATTTCGGTTGGAAAAAATAAAAATCCTTCCTTGTTTTGGAGGGAAACTCGTTATCATCCAATTGCGCAGGTAAATATTAGAAGGACCCCTAGAAGGAACCTGTTTGAGAGGATAAATTCAGATGGAATCATCGGTCATTTTTCTCAGTGTAATACATATACTAACTAACAAGGCAAGATAAATAAAAGCATGTAAAAATGAAATGCTGTTCGTTAGTAAGCGTATCAATTGAGAACGGCCGTATCAATTTGGCATTTTTTTATTCTAAAATATACATAATAGTTCGAAGTCGCTTTTTATAGAAAGAAATATTGGGAAAGTTTCCAGGAAAACGTTAAAATTCGGGAAAAACTGAACGTCCTTTTTTGTATGGGATTTTCACGAATTCACAAAATGATCACAAAGAAATTGATTGTTTGGTCAGACAACGTCATCCCGGCTACCTACATAAATAGCTGGACTAGCTGTTATAATTATAACGAAAATTATGCATCGCCGACTGGGCGAATCAAATTTTTCACGTTTTTCACGTCTTAACTAGAATTTTTACTACTATTTGTTTCAGCTTAATCTCATTCACTGGTATTCACTGGTGACTCCTCTTCTGAAGACCTGCAAGAGGAACCACCCACCCCATGTGCTACACGAAGCTGCAAACTAGGTATTCTGATAATGTCTAAAGAAATACATCGATACAAGAAATTGTAAAGTATCTTTCTGAGAGGCAAGCTTACCATTCCATGCAAATATTATAAAATAGGCGAGTGTTCCATTTTCTTATTTGTGGAGAAGATAAAACTCGTAAAATTTTTAAGATATTTGGTATATGGAAATTGGGAGTTGACTTACGGCCGGTGCCAATGCTGCTTAGCACGCAGCGAGCTCTACCTAATATAGTCTTTCATTGCAGTATGGAATCATTTTAAGAATAATAAGGAATTCGCGAGAAGACCTGACGCTATCCATCTGGCATGCACCCGGAACAAATGCAATTGAACCACAATCTCGTTGAAAAATCTTGAGCAGCAAATTAACGGCGGTCAAAGAACATAGACACCGTTGAATGAATCGGAAAATTTTGAAGTGATTCGGGACTCAACGAACTTAACACTTAGGTGTCATAATTTCAAGTTACAATTTCTAAATGACGTTTTTAAGGGCTTACATGACCTAAAGCGCGGTCACTGTCGGACTGCATAGAAAAGAAAGAGAAGCGCGATTACACAACACTGGTAATTTATTGCAAAATATGAAGCAATTGTTTAATTACAAAAAATATATTGTTTGGACTAAAAAAATAAAACACTAATATTTTAGTATGTTGCATGTAGAATCTGACAAAAAATCAGAATAATTGTATGTATATTAGTATGGTTTTTATTGTAAAAAGAAAGTTTTTAGAGGTATCTTCATGATTTTTTTCTATCGTATTAAATTAGTTGCATTATGTTTTTAAAACACTATCTATCTAGCATATATCCTGAAGAATATCATATATTTTTCTGATTTTGTTTACTGTAGTCGATCATATACTTTTATTGTTTCTAAAACTTGCGTTTTTTGTGTTTAGGTCCTGTAAGCCCCTTAATAAATGACGGCTTTTTTTTTTCCAATTGTGTGTTGCCCCAAGTGAACCACCGAAAGGTGAACAGACCTCGAGACGACTCGATTTTGTGAGTTCAAATGACAAATTGTACTCGAGTTATTGAAAACAAGAGGAGTACGTCCGTCCGAATTGTCCCACATAACTCACAAAATAAGCATCTCCTTTTAGGTTATGATACGCAGGAGGACCAGTGGTAGTCCAGTGGTAACGACCTGGACTTCCGAATTGTATATCGTGGGTTCGAATCCAGGCAGGCATTATACTTTGTGTAAATAATTTCGTCTTTCGTCAAAACGGTGAATAAAAACATTGTGTGTGGTGACGAAACCAGCATGGCCTAGAACCAAAAAATTCGAAAACATTGTCATCTACCAACTCACACTGGACCCGCGTGGTGGATGTAGCATACTCTCTCTCACCAAGAAGGGGCCTGTGTCCATGCAGTGGGAACATTATAGGCTGATATGCTTATGCTATGACCTGCAGGCTCAACCTTTTTTTAAATAAAAATAAATAATAATAATAAGTTGATGCTCACAGTCTGACTATATGTTTGTTTTGAACGCGGCCCCACTTGCTGGAATGTCCTAAGTGACCATTCACCTGCACCTTGCATGACCTACAAAATGGCACTGATGCCACAATTAACGTGGACACCGACTGGGCTCAAACAATATTAAAAAAAAAAACAACGAGGAAGAGAACCATCGACACGAGAAGAAGAAAAAGACAAAGAACGCGGCCTCAAACTTCTCACGGGTCTTACCGACTAGAATAAGAACTTGTATCTCCACTGCTAGCGCAGATAGTCCCATTCTGCACCTCATGTATCACTTGTCTGCAAGATTCAACCTGCCACACCCATTGATCTACATACATAAGGGTCATTCCCATTAATTCTGTATCTTCCTGCAAATATAAAAGAACGATGCATTTTAGGAATCAATATTCATAATTGTTTTATCATAATTAAGTTGTGACCAGAACTTTTAACGATGCGTGCACGTCTCCTCAATTTTAACCATATGCTTTGGCCGTAGTGTATATGTAAAGGGCTAGAGGCGTTGTCATCCACACAGAGTACGAATTTTAAAGAGATGAAGCGGAGTTACCGACATAGCTTGCAGAGTAAGCAAACTGAAGTGGCAATGGACTGGCCATGTTTGTCGAAGGACCAATGGCCGGTTAGGCAGACGAGTTCTGGAGTGGAGACCGCGTATCGGCAAGCGTAGTGTGGGATGCCCCCCAGCTAGATGGACGGACGACCTAAAGAAGGTGGCTGGGACATACTGGATGCGGAAGGTGGAGGACAGGGTGTTGTGGCGCAGCCTGGGAGAGGCCCATGTCCAGTAGCGGACTGCGATGGGCTGAGTTGATTGAAGCGAAAATAATTCGACGCTTGAAAGGCAAAATTGACTAAGCGACATAGGGCTAATTTGACAGGATAACAGTTTAAATATTAATTTTTCACTAAAAAAATCATAAAAATTCTGTTCATCATCATCATAATCATATTCATTCAATTTGCCTTTCAAGCGTCGGAATGAAGAATCTCATCATGTTTAATATATTACTGATTTTATCTAAGGAGGCAAAATGTACTTACATCAATCATTCCCCAACCAGCTACTTGCGCTTTTTCATAGTAAGGTGGTGCCTTCATTAAAGCTATCCTTTTTACGTTCTTGCCAAAGCTTAGAGCAGTTTTAAGCCTCACTAGCGCTATATCATTGGTTGATGTTTTACTTATAAATGTCTCATGTATTAAGTAACTGCTAACACTAGATACAACACCTTTCTGTAAATGCTTGTGCCCCACGGAGACGGTAAAGGTGCTTTTAGAAGAACATCCATCCAAGCAATGCGCCGCCGTCAGAACGATTTTTTCATTTACAATGGACCCGCCACAGATCCAGGAGTTGCTATCAGGCTGGTCGTCTTCAAAACATCGAACATACATAAACGTGGAATGAGGGAACATTTTAATTTTTGCTTTTTTTCCACCAACTATAAACGGCTCCATCGCGCATTCTATAAAGGTGGCCAAACTTAAGAAAACTAGAATAGATCTTGTTTCAAGCATAATTTATGCTTAGTAACGTTTTCTACCTTTAAGAATGTTGACTGCCTGTGAGCATGCGTTGTGTATCCTTATCATTTAATTAGCCAGTGCATTTAGTCGTTATGGTTTTATGAATTATTAAATTTTTCTTCGAACTTATATCTTAGATGAATCAGGGGTTCCACTTGCATACAAACGTTCTTTAACACTTGCGGGATACTAACGCCCGTCGACGTAATAACAGTAATACTTCTATTGTGTCTCGTTCACTGTCCTTCAATGTGTTAATTTTTGCTATCGTTGGTACTAGTTCAACCTGAATATTAAAGTCAATTAGTAGTATTAATTATGACAGCTACACACGGTGATTAAACCGTAATTTTTCACGACAAGAAAAACGTGTGTGTACAAAGAGCCTGATTATGTTTAACAGTTCCAACGTCTGATGTTAATGACGCATCACACAAAATTCCGAAATCGTATCAATCTAAAATATTCTCACATCGGTAAGTCCCCAGCCAGCTATCTGAGCCTTTTCTAAATATGGCGGGTTCTTCATCAGCACCACCCTCTTCACTTTTTCGTTGAATTTAATCCTAGTGTTCAGCCTCACTAGCGCGATGTCACTGCTCATCAGCTGCACGTCATATTCCTCACGTATCAGGTAACTGTAGAATGTGGATCCCACGTCCTGATTCCTGCGTGAGTGCCCCACCGCCACGCTGATGGAGCTATTGTGCCCACATCCAAACAAACAGTGCGCAGCCGTCAGCGTTATCGCCTGATTCACAATCGAAGCCCCGCAGATCCAAGACAGGGCGTAGTCGTTCTGCTCAACGCAATGACCACTCATAAAAGCAGAATGAGCGAAGTTAGATATATGATTGAAATTCCCACCGACTACAAAAAGCTCCATCTTAGACTTAACGAAACTGATAAACCATAAAATGTTTATAAACCTTGCTTCGATCATTCTGACTGTTGTGTAAGGCTTGTTTCGTATGACTTTATGTCTCTTATCAATTAATTAAACGTTATATGTTCGATCGTTAATCCAATTACAGTTATCCGGACTATTAAAATTTTTGGATTACGTACAGTCACCAAAAGAGATAAGTAAGTATAAAATGTCATCGGATATAGATGAATTTTAGTAAGAAACAGATGGAAGTTTTTGAATGAAATTTAATTTGAAAAAAGAACTGTTTGTTTTCTATTCATTAAATAAAATTTTATCCGAAAACATCAATCGGTTTCTTAATAAACTTCAACTATATCTGACGACCCTGGTTACTTATCTCCTTTGGTGACCGAACGCATGGCTGTGATCTGGATTATAGAAGTTTCATGCTTGTAATAATGTAACATTTTGTCGCGGACCCATCCGCAGACTGCAGCTAGACAGATCCGAACTGTGGTTATCCTGTGGGGTAATTACGTAACACACTAACAATTCCAACATCTTTAATTTTTACAATTAACAACATTCGTTTTGTTATTCAAGTAGTGGTGGCTCTGTGGTAACGGAGGGTCGTTACCACAGAGCCTCGAGAGAGAGGAGACTCGTAAGTCGGGGGGTTTACGAGTTGCAGGTCGTGGGTTCGAACCCAGGCAAGCGCTTTACTTTGTGTAAATAATTTCATCGCCACTGCTCTCAAAACGGTGAAGGACAACATCGTGAGGAAACCGGCATGTTCTAGAACCATAAAATTGAAGACATGCGATATCTACCAACCTGCACTAGGCCGACCGCACTTCCCTCTCACAGAGAGGAGGCCAGTATCCCAACAGTGGGAACGTTATCGGCTGATCGTGGTTATCTTTATGCGTTTTGTTATTTTAGCTATGAAACAATGGTAGGTGTATAGAAATTTCTTTCGAAATCCTCCCGATCATGAAAGAAAGTATGTGACGCAATTGAGGTGCACCCCCAAAAAAATAAAGAAATGAATGCACCAATGAAGAAGAAGAAGAATGAAGAAGATGAATGAAGAATGATGATGAATGAAGAAAGAATGAATGTTCCAATGCACGGAACCCCAGAATTTGCTCAGCTAAGTACCAAGTCAACAAAGTGGCTCAAAACTAAAAACATCATAATTTAGAAACCACAATTATTTTTAGTATTATCCTCGATCTAGGCAGCAGCTAACGGTGGTCAGTAGTCGGTGGTTATTGGAGATTTTATGATATAGCTTAGATTTATAACACGGGGTATCGGTGGCCCCAGGGCGAACCTATAAGTACCATACTTAAAGTAAACACCCTTCTAATAACTTAATACCATGCTTTACTTAGAGCACGCGGGTTCTCTATATATATAAGTAGGTACTCTAGAATAAATGTGGGATATTGATGGCACGTTGCTTCTTTTTTTCTAGCAAATAAATACGGTCTTATAATATTTGCTATTAAGGGGACTACATGACCTAAAGCGCGGTCACTGTCGGACTGCATAGAAAAGAAAGAGAAACGCGATGACAAAAAATATGAAGCAATTATTATGTATTTATAAAAAATCTATTGTTTGGTCTAAAAAATTAAAACACTAGTGGTTTAGTATGTTGCTTGTAGAATTATCTGACAAAAAATCAGAATGAATGATTGAAAATTGGGACGGTTTTTATTGTAAAAAGGAAGTTTTTAGAGGTATCTCCATGATTTTTTCTATAGTATCAAATTAGTTGTATTATATTATCAACACACTATCTAACTAGCATATATCCTGAAGAATATCATACATTTTTCTGATTTTATTTAGGTACTGTAGTCGATCATATAGGTACTTTTTTTAGGCATTATTAAACTTGCGGTTTTTTGCGTTTAGGTCCTGGGGACCCCTTAAAAATTAATGTAGAAATTCCAGACAGATTTCTCATTAAAATGAAATGGATATATTCTTTGACGATTGTTTATTATTTCTTTATTAACGACCATATCGTCATTTCAGTGCAATGGGACGTCTTTAGTAGTGCCAGGTGCATGTTATAGTAATATGATTAGGTAAATTATAAAGCAAAAATAACTTTATAATTTACTCCATATTTAAAAACACATTTTGCTTCATGAAGCACAGGTCATGACAGGTCTGTGATCATGATCACTGACCTGTATAATAGAGGTCAGTGTTCATGATTCATCAATAAATCCACATCATGCATCATTGCAACAACTAGCTCGTTTACAGAAAAGAGATCAGCAGCCTCTACAATCTTTCTAATAAAACATTTTGTTCCAAAACGAGCAAAAATAGCAACATTGACATCAGAAAGCGTCTAAACACGATTTAGTAGAAAATAATCCAAAATAACGAAACTGCTAGCGAACGACGAAGCGTGGTGAATGTACTCCATCCGCTACTGCGGTACCAACGTTCACTCGAAAAACTCGAAAATGCGACAAACAGTTTAAGGCGAAAGCACCAGGGTAGCCCGCGATATTCAATTTTTTTTAGGTTTTTTGCAATTTGCTGGTCAGTATTAAGTTGTACGTTGATTAATATGTGATTCGCGGCCGTAACAAATATGTATTTACAGAATTATAATCATTAAAGTCATCAACACAACTCTCTAAGACCACGTAAGTCCAAAGAATAACTGTTTCATGAAATCATCATTCTTTGGACTGAAAGACTGACTACCTACTGACAGACTGACTACTGATAGTGTGTTACGCCTCATCTGGTTTTTATAATATGTATTAGGTATTGACGTGTAAACCAACATACAGAAATAAAATCATTTATCATTTACGCAACTACCACGCTGTTTCCTGATGCGTAAATCCTGGACTGTAATTGAACTGTACAAACCAAAATACATATAGTAGTAATTAGTATTAGCCATATAAATATTTTCTTATAACTATTGTATTAGCTAAACCAGCTTCAAAATCTTTACAACATCTTTCGCAGTCTGCCATTTCAAAAATTTACGGAATACGAAGCCACAATTTAAAACGATAACAAATCGAGTTGCTACGTAGTTACGCTGTTAGTAGTCGAGCACAAAGAAAAAGTACTGCAAATGGTGGGACCGTTAGTTAGAGAAGAGCGGAATAACTGTTGCGTTCCGGTTCCTAGCGTTCTATTGCAAGCTTTGATTGCCTCGCCTTGCTCTGGAGCCGAGGCCTCGACTTAGGAGCCATTGTTTTCAACCACAAAACACTCGAATAACGCTCACACGCTTCAAAACGATATCTCTCTTGTATAAACGGCCGAATAATTGCCTAGATTTGAATATTTCATGCAGAATATCGGAACAGTTTAGTTTTTATTTTACAGCTTGATCTTTGACCTGAAAGGAACTGTTTTAAGATGTTTTTAGTCACGAATGTTTGGATTAAGAGACTGTTTTGCGGTATTTAGGTAGAATTTAATTTACTTTGTAGTTTACTGGCTAGCTATGTTTTACTGGTGTTAGCGACGCGCTCATGTTTTTAGATTCATAGCTAATAAATAGTCTTAACATAATTATATCTAAGTATACATAGATGTATGGGACGCTGGACCCAACCCAACACGCCGGCGGCAGTTCAGTCCGCGCGAGCACTGCAAGCGGGTGCGCTTGTCCGTCTTACTTACCTATCTCTGTAATTTTATCCGTGTCTTTTCAAAATATAACTTTCTAAGATACCGTCTCGTTTCACTTCGCCAATTACCACCTACTATAATCTACAAAGTGGTCAATCGAACCGGATCAACTAAAATTAATGTTTGTCACGCCACCAGTGAAAAATAAAATGGTGGGTACGCGAAGTACGGTGCGACGCGAGCGCGAGCAACGTAAACTTTTCGAAGAACAAAAGGGAGCTCAAGAAACAGATACTGAAGAGTGTCAGTTTTCAACCAGTGCAGCAGCCAAAAATATGGTAATCAAAACGCCTGCGGCATCACCGAGCGTCAAAACAGAAAACACGTTGTCAAGATCGAAAGGTCATTCCGACACATCATCGGTAAAAGCTCGAAAGGCGCAGTTACTTTTGGATGCTGCAAAGCAAAAGGCACAGATACGAATGGAGCTCATAGACAGACAGCTAGAAGCGGACTTAGCTGAACTAGAGGAAGAAGAAAAATACAGTCCACACGAAGAACGCGCTCACGACGTGGAGCAATGGCTGGAACGGAATCAACACGAACTAATGCAATCGGCCCCCGATCATGGCAACCCCTTGGGCAAGTTGCATCCACCTGAGACAGAACCAGCCGCGCCTGCTAATGCCGTCCTCTTTACGGCACAAGCAGCAGCACCAGGGCTAGCTACGTCACCTCAAAAGCCGCCACCTTCAGTGCCACATCTGCCGATGGAGTCGCACTCACACACTGTACTCGCACCGCCACCAACGGCGGATGCCACCAGTATGCAAGCGACTATTCAGATGCTAGCTGGCGCATTGAAAGATCTGGCTTCTACGAGTGCACCGAATACCAACCTTATAACTCGATTAAGCACGCCGAAGGATCTTCCAGACTTTTCGGGAGACCCACTGGAATTTCTGCAGTTCAAACAAGCCTATAAAGAGTCTACCGAGCTTTGTAAATTTTCTCCTGAAGAAAACCTGTGGAGGTTAAGAAAGTGTCTCCGAGGAGCTGCCAAAGATGCTGTCGCAGCTTTACTTATTTCTGCGAGTCCACCGTGCAAAATCATGTCAACTTTAGAGTTACGTTTTGGCAATGCTGATTTAATAATATCCAAAATAGTGCAGGATATCAAGAAATTACCATCAATGTCACAAAACTATCATAATGAAATCGTGCCATTTTCAGTGAAAGTGCAAAAACTTATACAAGCAGTGCGAGCAGTTGGACGCGAAGAGTACTTACAAGGTATGAGCATTGTTTCAATTATATTATCCAAGCTGCCTACAACACTGTTATCTAAATGGTCTGATTATAGTTTCCCGCTCATCACTGAAGGACAGAAATCCCGTATGGTCATCTTATCTGATTTCTTGCACGATGAGGCTGTAAAGATATCAATTACATCAAATATCTATTTTACGAGTCCTCGCACCTATCAAAATAAAAACAATCATCATAAAAACAAAGATAGTTCCGGCAATCGATCACAAACTATATTATTGCAAACAGATGATGATACAGATAATTGCAAATTCTGCCGTACCTCAAAACATAAATTAACGGAATGTAAACAATTCAAGAAGGCGTTACGTAAAACCAGATGGGAATTCGTAAAACGTAACGGGATTTGTTATAAATGCCTGCTATCGCGCCACGCACGAGATACATGCTCAGCACCGGCTTGCAATAAGAATAGCTGTGGCGAGGGGCATCACAATCTACTTCACTACGTCGGAAACAAGCCGAAAAATGACGCTGCAAGTAGCCAGGTTCCGGAGCCGAAGTCAACGCCTGTGCAAACGCCGACGACGGAGACGTCGCAGGCGATGTCCGCCAGTAGTACACAAACAGTGACGCATATAAACGTAAGTGAAAACAAAGTGTTACTTAAAGTCGTACCTATACGTATACATAGTGCTAACGGTGTGTTCAGTGCAAGTGCCCTCCTTGACGACGGATCGACCGTCTCGCTTATCAGTGCGGGGCTAGCGAAGCGTGCGGGGCTTCGTGGCCGCTCAGAGACGATGCGAATTCGCGGAGCCTGGTCTGACGATGAACTGGTATGTGAAACGACCATCGCGAATGTTACATTATCGGGTATGGACAATAAGATGCATAATATTAAACTTCGGTGTGTAGATAAATTAAACTTACCTTTGCAACAACTTTCTGTTGTTGATTGTAATAATTACAAAAACCTGTATGGAATAAATGATAAGTTATGTAAACATGATGTAAAACCTGAGATTCTAATAGGTCAAGATAACTGTCACTTATTGTTGCCTCTTAAAGTTATAGTAGGTAAATTATATGAGCCGTCCGCTACATTGACTCCCCTAGGTTGGTGCATCCACGGCATGTTGCGAAGGTCGCACGCTCGGCACGCGCAGGTCGCCGCCGGCGCTATCGAGGCGCACGCCACTCTGCTGCTGAGCTCGGCAGCTACCACCACCGCGGACAGGGACGAGTGCATACTACGGGAGCTTCACGAGGAGGTGAGGCACTCATTTGCTGTGGACGCCTTGGGAGTGTCAGGTAAGCCGAGACAAAATATTAATGATACTCATGCCGTCGCGCAGCTGGAGAAGTCTGTCGAACTCATCAACGGTCGCTGGCATGCAGGTCTGCCTTGGAAGGATGAGGCCTGCACCATGCCCGACACCTATCCTAACGCGCTGAAAAGGTTAAAGGGAATAGAAAGGAAGATGGCACGTGACGATGGATTCGCCAACAGATACCGCGAGCGAATAAATCATTTATTACAAAATGATTACGCTCACAAGATGGAAAAGCGACTGCCGGCACCCAGGACTTGGTATCTACCCCACTTTGGGGTAGATAACCCCAACAAAAAGTCACTTAGGCTAGTGTTCGATTCTGCCGCTCCAGTTGGTGATAAATGTCTCAATGACCATTTACTTACAGGGCCGGACTTGTTGTCATCTCTGTTTGGCATAATGCTGCGCTTTAGGGAATATTCAATTGCAGTAACCGGTGACATTAAAGACATGTTTCTTAGAGTCAAAATTCGCCCTGAAGATCAACACGCGTTTAGGTTCCTTTGGCGGAACAGCCCTGACGAGCCAGTTGATACTTACATTATGACGTCACTTATTTTCGGCGCTAACTGTTCTCCTTTTGTAGCTCAGTTTGTTAAAAATGTAAATGCGCGTCGTTACGAGTCGTCATTACCAGCCGCTGTGAATGCGATATACAAATCGCACTATATGGACGACTATACTATTGATAGTCTGCCGGATGACACGACGGCGATAGAAATTGTTAAAAATATAACTAAGATTCATAGCAGTGGTGGTTTCGAAATCCGTAACTGGACAAGCAATAGCATTGCAGTTTTAGATAGTATTCCAACGGATACCTTAGGTACCGCCAGCTTTAGGTTCAAATTTGAACAGGAGTACCATGGCGAGCGCACCTTGGGACTCATCTGGTATCCTGGAGAAGATGAATTAGGTTTCGACGTTTCTCTGAAAAGAATACCTGAAAATATTATTTCAAACAAGGATAGACCGACTAAAAGAATCATGCTGCGAATAGTTATGTCCATTTTTGATATTTTAGGATTCTTAGCACCATTCACTATTCAGGGCAAAATTATGTTGCAAGATACTTGGCGCTTAAACATAGGCTGGGATGACGTAGTACCCGATAGTATCTACAATAAATGGTGCAAATGGATCGAGTTATTAAAGGATATAAAGCAAATACGTATACCTAGGTGTTATAATAAAATTATTGTGTCACAAGGTGGGAGCAAGACGGGACGAAAACCGGTCGCCGAGCCTGTGATGATAAGGCCACCTCCTCCCGCCGCCGCACCCGCGACCCCCGCGCTGGAGTTATCTGCTACGAGAAGCTGCTACGAGACGTGCAGACCGCCTACGACAACCGCTACGTGTGCTACGCCGGCAAGTAATAATTATACATGCTTACAGCTGCATTTATTATGCGACGCATCTGTTCAAGCTATGTGTTGTGTGGCGTACTGGCGATGGATAGTCAGTGGGAATGTTAACGTTGCATTTATAGCAAGTAAATGTCGTGTTGTACCTGTTAAACCCATGACTGTGCCCCGAGCCGAGCTACAGGCGGCACTGTTAGCTGCACGATTGGCTGATACCATTATGAAGGAACACAGATTGGCGCCTGAGCGACGATATTTTTGGTGTGACTCCACCACCGTTTTACAGTGGATTAGAAATAACACACGTAGGTATAAAACGTTCGAAGCGAACCGATTAGGAGAAATTGATGAACTCACGCGTATTTCCGAATGGAGATATGTACCTACCAAATTAAATGTAGCAGATCTTGGTACTCGTGATGAATTTAACCACACAATGTTTCACAGTGAGTGGTTCCCAGGGCCTGATTTTTTACACAAAGAGGAGTCCTTGTGGCCTGCTGACGTCGTGAACCCCGACATCGACGGAGACGAAGGGAGTTTAGAGTGTGTAGCTGTGGTGCATGAACCTACATGTAACTTACCTGTTCCTGAGCCGCAGCGGTTTTCCTCCTGGCTTCACTTGCTGCGAGCCACGGCCGTCATTCTGAAATTTATTGACAGATGCAAGAGACTTACCGGTGAAGTAGACTGCGATGCGATGGCTCGAGCTGAGATCCTGTTGCTAAAGAAGGCGCAGGTGGAATCGTTCTCCGCTGAAATATCTGCAATCAAAAGTGGACAACACATATCACGATATAGTAAGTTACTTACCTTGACACCGTATCTAGACGAAACTGGCTTACTCCGACTCGGTGGCCGCATCGATGCTGCATCAGACGTGGACCTAGAAATGAAGAGACCAATTATATTAGATGGAAAACATGACATAACGCGTCTTCTTGTCCGGTATTTTCACATTAAGGCAGCACACGCGAACCAGGAAATGGTCGTCAATAACCTGAAACAGAAATATTGGATTGTTAGAATGAGGCCAACAGTTAAAAGGGTGGTTTCGACTTGCATGCTTTGCCGCATAAGGAAATGTAAGCCTCAAGTTCCCAGAATGGGTGACTTACCTCATGCTCGAGTAGCACATCACCAACGACCATTCACATTTTGTGGTCTGGACTTGTTTGGTCCAATGGAAGTGACTGTGGGCAGAGGAAGGCAGAAGAGGTATGGTGTTTTGTTCACCTGCCTCACTATACGAGCGATTCATATCGAGCTTGTTCCGTCACTCACCTCAGACTCTTTGATTATGGCGCTGCGACGCATGGCAGCACGGCGAGGATGGCCTTGTCATCTATACTCTGACAATGGCACCAACCTAAGAGCAAGCGATAAGGAGCTGAAGCTATCAGAGCAGGCGCTTAATATAGATGCTCTCAGGGCCGTCGGCGTGAACAATGCCATGCAGTGGCATTTTATACCTCCCTCCAGTCCTCACTGGGGTGGGGCCTGGGAGAGGCTGATTCGAAGCGTTAAAACATCACTTCGTGTTGTAATGAACGAACGCGCTCCCCGCGAAGAAGTGCTGCTTACCCTCATGGCGGAAGTGGAGAATATTGTAAACAGTCGTCCGTTGACACACGTCTCCGTGGACCCTGAAAGCTTAGAATCTTTAACTCCTAACCATTTTCTTTTAGGTAGTTCATCCAGCACACCTATCATTGGGACTTTCGATGACTCCGACATGTTTCTACGCAAACAATGGAGAAAGTCACAAGCGTTAGCGGATATGTTTTGGCGTAGATGGGTGAAAGAGGTTCTCCCTGAATTGCTGCCTCGAAGAAAATGGAACGAGGAGGTGAAACCTTTGCAGGTAGGTGACGTAGTGCTAGTGGCTGATCCTAACAGTCCCCGTAGTACCTGGCCAAAAGGTGTTATTCAGAAGACATGCCCTGGAAAGGATGGACGAATCAGACTGGTCGAGGTGAAGACCAAGACTGGCGTCTGGAAGCGACCTGCAGCTCGCGTCGCGCGTATTTCACTTGTTGAGGAGTGCTGAGCCAGCACTGGGTGGGGGAATGTTAGCGACGCGCTCATGTTTTTAGATTCATAGCTAATAAATAGTCTTAACATAATTATATCTAAGTATACATAGATGTATGGGACGCTGGACCCAACCCAACACGCCGGCGGCAGTTCAGTCCGCGCGAGCACTGCAAGCGGGTGCGCTTGTCCGTCTTACTTACCTATCTCTGTAATTTTATCCGTGTCTTTTCAAAATATAACTTTCTAAGATACCGTCTCGTTTCACTTCGCCAATTACCACCTACTATAATCTACAACTGGGCTAACGGAAACGCTCGACTCTGGGAAAATCTTCTCGATTTTACACTTAAAATATGTATATAGAGAAGCTTTTTGGAAAGGGTACCTGTTGTTGTATTAAGTATACAGTATTATCAGCCTATAATGTTCCCACTGTTGGGACACAAGTCTCCTCTCGGTGAGAGGGAGTGGGCCGTAATCCACCACGCGGGCCCAGTGCGGGTTGGTAGATGTCACATGTCTTCGAATTTTTGGTTCTATGAAATGCCGGTTTTCACAAGATGTTTTCCTTCACCGTTTTGAGAGCAGTGGTGATGAAATAATTTACACAAAGTAAAGCGCCTGTCGAGGTTCAAACCAACGACCTACAAAGTAAATCGCGACCGTTACCACTGGATCACCACTGCCCTTGTATAAAGTATTATGATTAGTTTTATAACTGTCCCGAGACTACCGAGACTAGCCGCTTCTGGCCATGCTATAGAAAAGTATGGAAGAAACTATCTGGACCTTTGCTTAGCAGTATTCAAACCCTTAGTGCTTGGCCAGACTGGCAACGCGGGGAGGGGAGCGGCGCGGGTTCGGGAACGCGCACGATCTGCCTGTCCGCAGTCGAGCGCGGCTGCGCTCTGCGTTTTGTCGTTTCCAGTGTTTGTCAAAATATAATATGGATGAAGAAGACTTTTTTACTAGAAAAATCTCGAACTAGCTTGAGAACCCCAGTCCCCGCGCGGTCCACTCGCGCCCCACTGCGGCCACTTCTGTGAACGAGCTATGGCGTGAGTTGCCCGCGCGCTCCTCGCGCCCGCGTGCCCACAATGGACACTCAAATGAAGTTCTTATGTTTGAGTACGCCGCGCCGCAGCCGCCCCGCACCCGCGCTTCCAGTCTGGCCAAGCACTTATATTTCCGGTAAGTCACTTCAAAAAAACTTGTACCAAAGACAGGATACAATAACAAGATTAGTCACGAGATATGTTATTATTTGTTTCGTAAGTAGTTTCAAATGTCAAATGTACAACTGCGGTATTAAAAATCATATTCGGTAGGTATAGTATAATAACTTAATTAGATATTTTGGGAATGAGCTCCGATTGTCCATTGTTGAGTCGTCTTTGGTCCGACTGTGAATCATTCTCCGGCCATTATCTCAATTTATTTGGTGTACGTGCAACATTTCTTTTTGAAGTGAAAACTTCTTTAGCGGCGTTGTACATTTTTTTTAATGGGTAAAAAATGTTAAACTCGCGTCAGGACACATGACCTGATCGGAAATTCGTAAGACGGATGGCCGTAGCCGGTACCGCGCGTGTTTTGTTTATAAGACGATTCACAAAATACACACGTAATAGGCGTGGCGACAGTATCAAATAATCAAAGATTTAATGATTTTAGGGGAAAGTACACATTAAAAGGATTTAAAACACTGATTTAGTTTTATTTAAAAACTTGAGATTAATCGGATTTTCACTAAAATAAAAGATGAAAATACGGCATTCGGCCATTTTGACTGAAACGCCAATCACAGCGCATGACGTCACGCCTATGTAAACATCACTTGCGTTTTGTTGACTACTACCGATTACGCATTTGGATCGATTTTTTATTAATTTAAGTGTAATTTATCCACTCCACTTGACTCTACAACACGAATCTATAACAACATGGTTTCGCCTTGCGAGCTTTAACCATTGAACTCTTATTATTTGCTTGTTTGGGACATATATAAACACCTTGTTGGGAGTGGTTATTGATGTGTTTTTACACTGAGGCACTGCACACCACTTATACACTTTGGAATTCATTTTTATCAGATGAAATATGCAATGTTTGTTTTGTCAACACGCGCAGTCAGAGGAAAGGTAAACACTAAACGTAAAATGTGTCAAATGTGTCAGCTTGACACATTTGACGTTTAGTGTTTACCTAGGCGTGACATCAGACCCGACGCCATGACACTGCGAGCTGTTTTCGCGCGCTATTGAAAAAATATTAGAAAAATGTCTTTAAACTTCGTTCAACTTCAGTTTATAACCGAAATATAGGTTTTTTCGTAAATAGTAAATGTGTATGTACATTACGGAAGAGGATTTCAAAATCATTCGTCATCCCTATTGTTCAAGTTTTCACTTCTGTCGGCACTCCCGGAGTGCCACTATTTTTATTTCATATTTCTCTATTAGTGGTCATTTCGGCAATCATCCCCGTTCTAGTCATTTCATCTTTCTCAAGTTACTCTTATAACTATCGACATTCATACTCAAAGCTTTCCTCACGACATTTTGGAAAATGTCGTCTACTTGCACTCGGATCGACGCGTGTGTCTTGTGCTGAGATAATTTTAGTTTATGGTCCATTTTTAGGGTCATATTAAGCTATGACAACAGATGATATATGCAATATGGATCTCGTAAGTTACGTTAACTGGTTCTTTCGCCCTTTCGCGTTTCAAACACAGTGTTGTTTTATCCAAGAGTCAAAGACAGAATGGGCAGAATAGAGGTATGAGGAACAGGGCTTAAAGCTTACTCTTCCTCCATAGAAAAGGAAGGCTCATCCGGTCAGCACGTGTCGTGTCTGGTGGGTAAGCGCCCGACGATTGATCATCGCGCAAACATATTTATAACGTCCTGACACGTTGTATGATTGCGCGATGCAGGATTTTGCGTGACGTCAGCGTGATGCGTAACTTCGCATGTGGCGATGTACGAGTAGTTTCCGCTATATACTCGTTAGAAACTGGTGATGTTGATCTACGTATAACCAAAAAAAACTTTTAGATCTGAACAATGGTATGGCAGATATTTATGCCCATGTTTTAACGTTTTGTAACATCCTCGTACTTTGAAAGTCCCACGTCATAGCGTAGGCATCTTTCAATTACAATTCAAACTACAATAACTCTTCGAAATTAGTTCACTATAATAATAGTGTGTGGTTCTCGTAAATCCTTCTAAGTTTCAACGAGTAAGTTATTGACGCCACTCACTTTCGAAGCAAACTGTTGCTTCATACAAATTGTTGAGAGGATCCATCGACGTCCATATTGGGATGAAAGCTATGATCGCGATGTAGGAAGAAGCTGAATATGGCTGTGAAGAAACAAGGATGTTTAGTTTGAATAATATAATGATGAAACAGTATGCTAGGCTCCAAAGCTCTCCAGTATTCTGTGGATGCATTTATAAATGTGGATATTAATATCGTTAGGCAATCATTGTATTTGTATTTATTTGTATAGTAAGTCATTTAATTTAGTATCTAGTGTAAATAGTTAGCTAAATTTTCTCTAAATAAAAAAACACATTAGGTAATAAATTATTTCTTGAAGATACAATTCGGTATTTTATTATGTTTTCATGAACATTAATATAGTCAATTAAATAACACTTAAATTAAAACCCAAGATATTTACAAATCTAAAAACACAGTCGGCGCCATTGATTTCATAAAAAAAAACTGTTAGGGTTAACTGCAAACCAAGAAATCTATTTCTATTGAAACAGTAGACGAGTCAAACTCAAACTCGAACTCAAAGCATTTATGTATTACAATTAAACCATTTACAGGCACTTTTGAATTGTCAAAAAGTCGGTCAGTCAGAAAATATGAAGCTAGTTGCCCATTCCAAAGCGTAGGTACCTATGGAGGAGAACGGGCAAGAAACTCCATGGACACTCTTTTACCTTTTTTCTACCTACTTATCTATGACACAAAAGTGCAGGAGCGGTACGACAACATAGCGACTGCGAAGCAACAGCACCGCTACGAAAGCGCCGCAGAAACGACAAAAGAAAGCACTCCAACACAGATGATAAATTGATTACCTTTCTCGCGTCCACTGTTGTCCAACAAAAACTTGAGCAAAGTACTAAACAAATTTTTTAGTCCACAACAGACCAGTTTCCTGACTCCGTTGTGTAAGAACGGGGCGGGACAGCCATGATTTGTGTCCCGCGGCCGATCCCGCTTTCGAGAACACACGCCGATCTTGTCTCCGGGACTTACGAGCACGAGAACAAGCCGCGGTGTTTATTAGAATTATTAGATTATTGCCTAGAAACTTGTGTTTGTTGTGATAATAAAGTGGTTTTCTAATATCTTTGTGCGGTCGATAATAGTGTTAGAAAGGTAGATCATAACGAATCTTTAGTGGTTCTGTCCGTTATTTATAAGTATCACTGTAAAGTTAGCCGTCGAGATTAACTCAATTTTCTGTTTTAGAATTTTATTTTGTTCTTTAAATGCTATAATATAAATAAATACAGATATGGTTATGGGGCTTACAGGACCTTAACACAAAAATGCAAGTTTTAGAAACAATAAAAGTATATGATCAACTACAGTAAACAAAATCAGAAAAATATATGATATTCTTCAGGATATATGCTAGGTAGATAGTGTGTTGAAAACATAATACAACTAATTTGATATGATAGAAAAAAATCATGAAGATACCTCTGAAAACTTTCTTTTTACAATAAAAACCATACTATATACATACAATCATTCTGATTTTTTGTCAGATTATTTTACAAGCAACATACTAAAGCACTAGTGTTTTAATTTTTTTATCCAAACAATAGATTTTTTGTTAATAGATAATTGCTTCATATTTTGCAATAAATTACCAGCGTTGTGTCATCGCGCTTCTCTTTCTTTTCTGTGTAGTCCGACAAAGACCGCGCTTTAGGTCATGTAGTCACCTTAAAACAATGCAGCTGAGATTTGAAATCACCGTTTTGAAAGACGAAAGAAGACGGAAGTAAAAGTAGCCTGTTAGCGCTAGCGCGCACGAGTGACTTTTTATCACCGTGACTGTTTTGTCACTCTTGTCCGGTTGAACTCCACTTTGATGACGTGACGTGATACTGACAGAACCTTTTTTGTCACGGTGACTAAACTCACTCGTGCGAGCTCTTACTCTTACACTAAGTCCGAGATCTATAAACGTTATTAGCTCGTGCTTTGACTTAGAACCTGTTCCTGTCTCTGTCTTGCAGTTGTGGTTTGACAGTTTTGCGCCATTGACAGGAATAATGCTTAGCCTAAGCCCTAAGTACATGCTAAGTCATCATCTGTCTATCCTTTTCCCAACTATGTTGGGGTCGGCTTCCAGTCTAACCGGATGCAGCTGAATACATGCTAAGTAGCGTTTATAAATCTTGGTTTCAAAAGCAGCAAGAGGTAGCAAAATCTGGACTGACAATATCTTGAAACACGGGAAAAAAATTCGAAAATGTTTCCAATCTTCATACGAAGTATTTGTAAATGTAGACCACCGGTCATTTTCCAGTCACAGTCCGAGATATCAATCAAATGAGCTATACCTAAGTTCCTAACAATGAATGCTACAAACCTTGTTTTCGTACAACAGCTGCCCAAATCCACCCAGAATATTCAGTGTTTACACCATCGTATAAATCGCTAGTTTACAATTCCAGTCTTGTGCGTAAACAAGGGGAATTTTCTTGATATGTACCACGTGACGTAACAAGGTGTGCGCAGACGCAGCAAGACCGCCGGGCGCCGCGCCGTGTTGCGACAGATTTATATCTAGCGCAATGCCCCTTATTTAGAACTACCTACATCATAGTAAAGCTATAAAACTATAGAGCATTACCTCTTGTTAGTGTTATAAAGATTTTGAAAATCTTTAAAACTTTGAATGTTGAAAATGAGGTAGCATCAAAAGTATCATCATTTCAGCCGAAAGACGTCCACTGCTGGACATAGGCCGCCCCCAAGCACCTCCACTTAGACCGGTTCTGTGCTTCTCGCATCCAACGGTTTCCTGCGGCCTTCACAAGGTCGTCGGACCACCTTGTGGGAGGCCTTAAAACGCTACGTCTTCCGGTACGCGGTCGCCACTTCAGAACCTTTCGGCCCCATCGGCCATCTGTTCTGCGGGCAATGTGCCCTGCCCACTGCCACTTAAGTTTGGCAGTTCTTCGGGCTATGTCAGTTACCTTGGTTCACAAAAGTATAATTACCTAAGTGTACACAAGTATATTATACCTACCTACTTATTTATATGGTATCGACTTTCCCGTTCCATTTAGGGCTAATTTTTCAATAGACATCTAACTTTCATCTGAGGAATATATAATGCGGTTTGACAGCTTTTGTGTAGAAAATTTGTCAAACTGTAATAATTAATCGTCAGATAAAAGTTATCTGACTATTGAAAAATCAGCCCTTAGAAGCATCTGGTTTATAAGAGCCATGCTTGTACGGATGTAAATTAGCAGGTGGCTCAACAATTTGCTGTGATACATATTACTATTTATTTTTTTATTAATATTATTTTGCTAAAAATATATCTTTATCTTTCTCTCTGAGTTACAATAAACTAAACAAGAGTAGGTTCTAAAAGATCATTCGGCAAATCCCCTAACAATTGCTTCAGTAAACATATTAAATCATTTGTAATGCTTAGTACAAGACAGTTGGGCGCCTGTCGCGACTCGACTATCTCGAGACATGGAGTGTTATGTAATATTTAGGTGTACGTATTACATGTTTATCTATCTTAGCTGTAAGTTTAATTTATCTGACAGGTTGAGTAGAATGTACAACCTACATAAACTCTCTGATTCTTAATTTGCTAGACTATGACAGCCGCGATCGACCTTTTTATGTTAACATGACATTATTTAGTTCAAATCAGCAGTGCGATTCTGTAACCATTTCACCGTGAAAACTTAGGTGAAGTGAGCGTGGAGTGGGCTGTCAATAGTGTCAATTCCTAGCAAAAGCAAACTCCCATCACCTAAGTTTTGACGGTGAGATTTTTACAGAATTGACCCGGCAGCTGTCATTTTGGTGTAGCAAACAAAAAAATCTGAGTTTAGGTATAACGGCGCAGAATAGCCTCTACTCAAAATGGACAGCTTCAATAACATCAAGACTGTGTCGGAATGTAGCAGTTCATCGTGAACGTGGTACTGCGTTACCACGCACGATGTCGGGGACGATGTCGTACCCGACATCGTCTCTTTCATCAGAAGACAGCCACCATGCAACCATCGACGCGATGCTCTGCTAGAGTGACTGTCACCAGCCAGTGTCACTCTTATCCGACCTTTTCTGTGCTTTCAGTAACTTCGTAACAAAACTAGACGGCGCCACTTGCTGCGCTGCCGCCGTCAGGAACTTAAAACGTAACCATCCTATTTGATAATAGATGCTTTGTTATAGGTAAGGGACCACCACCATAACAGGAGGAAAAATAGAGGCAATCAAAAACTAAAAAATCTGAAGGGGTGGGCCTTCAGATTTTAAGAAGTCTGAAAAGAAAATACGTAGAATAGAATATTGTTTATTTATTTAATACATCAAGCACAGACTTTTAGAGACCACATATTGTGACCAGCTAAAATAATGTCCTGCAGCTGTCTGGATGTCTCTAGTGATGAACACTGACCTGTGACCATAGAGTTAAGATTCTACACAGATTGTGACTGAAATACTTAAAGAAAATTACTCATAATCTCATTAATTTTAAAATACCTATTAGTAAATAATAATTTAACAGAATATTTAATTAGATTTTTTTTTTAGAATTAATTTGATAGCGTAGCAATGTTGCAGTATCTGAGTCCGGCCGAGCCAGCATTATGTATGGATTTGCAGATAAGTGATAAGTGCGCAGTTGCGCCCGCACCGATCAGAGCCCACTTTTCTTAAAGCCCACAGCGATAGAAAACTGTTACAAACAGCTTTTGTATCTCCAATAATATGATTTTGGAAATTAAGATAATTAAGTCATTTATTAGTTTTCTTAGCTTAAAATAAATTCGAAAGTTAAAAGTTATTGGCTAGGCAGACATAGTAGGCAGAATGTATGGCGAAATTCAACGTTGACGTTTTTAATACCAACATATTTATGGTATATCTAGAGATATCGCTTCTTGCAGTGAACCACGGTGGGAATTGCTTTTGATATTTCTTTATGGATGCTACAAACATGAGTCGGCATGATTCAGCACAGACTGGCGGCAATATCTAATAGATATAAGTAGATGCGTTCGGAACTAAGGTAACCGACATAGCCTGAAGAATTTCCAAACTTAAGAGGCAGTGGGCAGGGCACATTGCTCGGAGCACAGCCGATGAGACTGCCGGAATCCGCTGCATGCGAGAAGCACAGAACCGGTCGGTGGGGGAGGCCTATGTTCAGCAGTGGACGTCATTCGGCTGAAATGATGATGATATGTTCGGGTAAAAGCCGCTCGGCTTAGCTCGATTTGTACCGAACCGACTCAGTCTAAGCGTGGGTACATGCTTAACGAAATTTGCCGATTGGCACGAGCAAAATAAAAGCCGATAGTGTAATTATTGCTCCGGGTCGGCTTTATTATGCAATAAATAGGCACTGTCGAATGTGCCCCTTACGGAGAAAATACTACTTACTGAAAATACTGCAAACTGTGTATTTTAAATAGGTAAAATTTAGCAGCAAGGTTTTTTGTATAAACATTATAACATTCTGAAACCTAAAACAGAAGTATAAAACGGTATACTGATTAATAACGGAACAAAATAAATTAATAATAAATACCATTGATCGGCTAATTGATCGCGGTTTCCACTCGTCAAAGTTCCGCACACATTTGGTCAAAATGCCGAGGATTCTGAAACATTTGCTTTAGCAAGCCGCCAATTATACCAGGGACATTCACACCTCGTGGTGGGAATTCGTACATGTTTTATTTATCAAAATTTGCTTATTTTGGCTGCTGCATATTTCGTGTCAGACAGGGACTACGGACTTGAAAACAAAATGATTTTCGTTCCGTTACCACTAATGTTATCGTATAATGTTCCAAAATTTGTAACGATACTACTTGAAAATATCTTGATAACGTTATAGAATATCATTTTCGTAGAACAATATTATAAGTAACGCTATAGGTATCAGTAACATTCAGCTTATCCGCTTGTAATAACGTTACAGGTGAAACGTTACAGATGAAGATGGACGGCCCAGAGCCGCCGCTGAGGCCGGCCCAGAAAGAGATGGCTAGATGACCTGGACGCGTACCGAGAGGGCTGGTTCGAGGTGGCGCGGGAAAAGAGTTCCTGGAAGGATTTGGAGGAAGCCTTTGCCCTCAGTGGGACAGTATAAGATGACAAAAAAAAAGACTAAATATTTCATAAGATGTTTGTTGCTGACCGTCTCTACGTTTAATCGGCTCGCCCATTATGTTAAAAGAAATTCTCAAATCAAATTGTATTTACAGTACCCCGCGATAAATATTGCACATCGACCTTTGGAAAGAGACAATCGGCTAATTTCGGCTTCGTAGAGCGTTATCTCTGTCGCACGAAATACAAACAGTCCGGTATCTATCCGGCTGTTAAAACAATTATGATTTGCCTCTTTTGATAATTATTTTTATTCTTTGTATAAAATACAAAAAAGGTAAAGGTCGATGTGCAATATTTATCGCCGGGTACTGTATGTATCAGTCAAATCAACACCACACACCACGCCACACCACACAACATAGGTAGGTACCTACATACCTATCTACAATAAACCACAAAAGGTATATCTCATAATTCATTAAACCACTCATTGTAGTCGCCGTTCTTAATCCCCTAAGATCAGATTACATTAACAGAGTACATATTGTAATTAACTACTAATATTGTTATGAGCTTGGGGTTCGTTACAATAAAACTGCCGATTTAATAACCAAAAAAATGACAATTTACTCACCAACACTAATTACAATTCAAACACTAATTAGAAACACAATGTCACTTACTGATCACTCTTAGTCGCACTCGAATATCGCTTTCGATGTTATCGCATGTATAGCTTATTCAAAACTATATGTCTCGCGGCTCGCGCCCGCCTTATATAGTCCCACAGAGCTACTTTAGAAACATCTAGTATGTTCGAGTACATAGCGGTCCCGACCGACTCGACGTCGATAGTTCTCGGAACTACTAGTACCTACAGGAAGGGTCAATGTCCTAGTACCAAGGCCAAGGTACTAGTTCTGCTACCCGATACAAGATGGCGCTAGTGGTAACTAATGGCGATACATGGCGATGTATCAAGCATTATTTTTGGCGCGCAACACTGCCCCCTCCTAAGACATGCTCGTCCCGAGCATTATCGGCCCCGTAATAACGCGCCAGTCGATCCACATGGACGATCTTAGGAGTACCTCTTGCACCTTTCCGTATCCGATAGGTTACGTCATTGATCTTAGTTACAATCCGGTACGGTCCGTCCCATTTAGCTTGGAGCTTAGGAGATTTCCCTTTGCTGCGGACTGGATTGTGCAACCACACGAGTGAACCTTCGTCGAACTCTTTGTTGTTCATTTTGCGGTCATAACGGGTTTTCATCTTTTCAGACATTTGCTGGCCCGATTGTCTGACGTGCTCATAAATGTCGTTCATTTTGTTCCGCAAATCATTCGCATAATCAGTTACACTGCGTGGGGCATTAGGTGGTATTCCGGTGATCAGGTCTGCAGGTAGCCGTAGTTCTCTTCCGAAGTTTGCGAAAGCTGGCGTCACCGATGTACTTTCGTGGACAGCGCTTCGATATGACAACAAAAACGGTTGTATGTGCTTGTCCCAATCTCGTTGCCGATTTTCCACAACTTTTGCTAGATACCTCTCCAGTGTCTGGTTAAATCGTTCCACCATTCCATCCGATTGTGGGTGGTAAGAAGTCGTTCTTGTTTTATGAGTACCCATAACTCGACAAGTTTCCTGGAATATTTGTGACTCAAAATTCCTTCCTTGATCACTGTGAATCTCCAAAGGTACTCCAAAACGACAGAAGACTTCATGAACTAATTTATCCGCAACTGTCGAAGCTTCTTGATTTGGAATTGCGAAGACTTCCGGCCACTTAGTGAAGTAATCCATCACAACCATGAAATACTTGTTACCACTTTCACTCTCCGGAAACGGCCCCGCAACGTCGAGGGCTATCCTCTCCCACGGTGCACCAACATTGTACAATTTCAATGCACCTCTACTACGAGTCTGAGGTCCCTTTACAGCTGCACAACTTGTACATTTGCGACACCAATCCTCGACATCGTCTCGACAGTGGATCCAGTAAAACCGTTCTCTTATCTTCAGTAAAGTCCGTTTTACTCCCAGATGACCTCCTGAACAACCATTATGGTACAGCTGTAGAACATCCGGTACTTGAGCTTTAGGGACAACCATTTGCAAATGACAGCTGTCTCCCCGAGCATTTTCCCATTTACGGCACAGGACTCCATCCTGAACCACCAAGCTGTCCCATTGGGCCCAATAGCTTTTTGTGACCGAACTCATCGCTGAGACGTCACTCCACCTGGGCTTAGGAGCTCTGGCCTTCATCCACTCCAGAATCGGCTTGATGTCCAAATCTTCCTGCTGTGCACGTTGTAGGCTCTCCTTCCACTCGTTGTTGAGGTCTGTCTTGAGCATCCTTACAGGTACCACTTCCTTACTTTCCTGTCTAGTACAATGCTTGCAGTCTTCAGGACAAGGTCTTCTTGACAATGCATCTGCGTTGCCATGAGATTTTCCGCTGCGATGTTCGACCACGAAGTCGTATTCCTGCAGTAGTTCAATCCATCTCGCAACTTGACCTTCTGGATTTTTGAACTGCAATAGCCATTTCAGTGCAGCATGGTCAGTACGTAAGTGGAATTTCCGACCCAGAAGATATTTGCTAAAATACTGCAATGACTTTACCACCGCAAGCAGTTCCCGTCTCGTAACACAATAGTTCCTTTCCGGTTTTGACAACGACTTGCTGAAGTACGCTATCACAACCTCTTGATCACCATTCCGTTGGGACAACACACCGCCAAGTCCTATGTCACTTGCGTCTGTGTCAACTATAAATTCCTTGCCCGCATCAGGGTAACCCAAAATAGGTGTTTTGCACAGACGGTCCTTTAGCTCCTGGAATGCGATGTCGCAACTATTATCCCAGCAGAAATGTCGCTTCTCCTCGGTGAGCTTATGCAGGGGTTTGGCTATATCTGCAAAGTTCTTGACAAATCGGCGATAATAGGAGCACAAACCCAAAAATGCTCTGACCTGCGTCTTGTCTTTTGGAACTGGCCAATCCTTGACAGCTGCAATTTTCTCTGGATCCGTGCGGATACCTTCTTCAGACACGACATATCCCAAAAAGCTAACTTGTCGTTTGAATAGTGAACACTTCTTCGGGCTTAACTTGAGGTTAGCACTCTGGATCTTCATGAGCACGCGTTCCAGGTTTTGAAGATGTTCTTCAAACGTGCGGCCTACGATGATGATGTCATCCAAGTAGACCAGGCAGGCATCGCCAATTAACCCGGTAAGTACAAGTTCCATCAACCTTTCGAACGTTGCCGGAGCATTGCACAATCCAAACGGCATAACTTTAAATTGCCACAGACCCTTTCCTGTCGAGAATGCAGTTTTCTCCTTGTCCTTGGGATCAATTTCAACTTGCCAGTAGCCACTTTTCAGGTCCAGCGTGCTAAACCACTTTACTCCAGTAAGCATGTCCAGCGTGTCATCAATTCTTGGCAAAGGATAGCTGTCCTTCTTCGTAACGTCGTTCAGACGACGATAGTCAACACAAAACCGCATGCTGCCGTCCTTCTTTCTTACCAGCACTACAGGTGAACACCATGGACTAGATGAAGGTTCAATCACACCATCCTTCACCATTCCCTCAATCATGGTTTCCACTTCCTTTTCACGTGCTACCGGCAATCTCCTTGGTCGCTGACGGATAGGCAATTCCTCTCCTGTGTTTATTTTGTGTTGAACTAAGCCAGTCCTCCCGATGTCAGCATCGTTTGCCGAGAAAACATTGGCGTACCTGAGTAACATCTTCTTCGCTTTGACCATTTCATTTTGGGACAGGGCGCTGCGGCAGTCTTCTAAAAGGGTGGTCACTCTCGTTTGTGCATCCTTGCTGAGGGTCCCAGTCGATAGATATTGGCATCGACGCAACCAATCCACTTCCTCGCAAGTACCAAGTAGTGTGCCTTTTTCTATAATGTGTTCCTGATCACAAAGGTTCAGCACACGTACCCCTGAGATGTCGGTGGCTCTGACCAGAGTTCGTGCCACTTTCCATGGAAGGTCATTGTCTACCCTTTCCACGAGTACACAACGAGGAGTTCGCCCAGGATTCCGTGGAAGACTAACCGGTACAATCGTTTCCGATCTCGGCGGAAGAACAATCTTCTTAAGGCTGTATACATTTCCTGGTAACGCCCCTTCCACGAAAAGTTCCTCTTGTCCACATTTCAAAACACCTTGCTTGACGTCAATTTCGCAACAATTCTTCCTCATAAAGTCAAGGCCCAGGATGCAATCGTCCATTATATCAGCCACGATGACATTATGCAGGTAGATTCTGTTGCCTAGCTTCAACTCCATTTTCTTCTCTCCACGGACGGGTATGCGCTGACCGGTAGCTGTTACCAAATTAATGTGTTCTCGGTTGTGTGTGGCGTCCCCAAGGAACCGACTTATAAGTTGGGAACTGACGACCGTACGAGAGGCTCCAGTATCTATGGTCAGCTTACACGGCGTTCCGTTGACCTCGCCCTTGATGATTAGGCTATTCCCATCATGGGTTTGTGTGATCGAAATCCTTGGGGCTCCTTGAACATCAGCCAGCACCCGCCCCGCAGTCCTGGCTATTACTCGTTTTCCTGCTGCTGGTGTTGGGCGGTGCTGTTAACCGCACTGCCCTCTGGAGATCGGCCGTCTTCTCTTTCTGCAGTTCGCTTAGGGCAACTGGATCGAAGGTGGCCCCTTTCCCCACAGCCGTAGCACCTAGGGCTGTATCCTTTATTGCGGTCGCGAACTGTAGCCGCTGCAACCTCCCTGACGCGATGGGAACGATGATCCTGCCGCACCGCTTCCACCTCTAATGCATGGGCCAAGGCGTCCTTAAGCGTCCCGTGGTGACCGAGCCTCACAGCAGCTCTAACTTCAAGGTCGCGGATGCCGTCGATGAATGCCTGCACCAGGTTCCCATCAATAAGCGCAGGTACGGACTGGTAAGCTTTACGAACCAGCTTCTCCACTTCAAGGGCCCACTGCTGCAGGTTTTCGTTACTGCGTTGCACGCGATCCTTGAGCTGCGCCCGAAACACGTGTTCCAGGTGAGCGTCGCCATACCGAGCCTCCAATGCCTCAAGGAGCTGCTCGTAAGTCACTTCCTTACCGAGAGCTTCCAGGACAGTTAAGGCCTGGTCACGCAGGCCCAGGGTGAGGGCAGTCATGGCCTGACTTTTATTCCACCCGTTCGCCTTCATGACAGCCTCAAACTGGATTTTGTAGGCCGACCAGGAAGAAGTTCCGTCGAACGGTGGCACTTTGAATCCACGTAGCGAAGGTGTTATAGCTACGGGAGCTGCGATTCCATCCCCAAGTTTAAGGTTACCCAACTCTTGCTTCACATTCGCAATGACGTCATTAAACTTGCTGATCTGAGTTTCAGCATCTGACAGGCGGTTGTCATGCTGGGCAACCTTCTCCTTCACCTCCTTCATCTCTTTCCCCAAGGTTGCGTGAAGATCCTTCATGAGGAGCATCTGCTCTTCCTGGCGGCGCACCTGCTCCTCTTTATCCCGCTGGAGCTGTTCCTCCAACCGACGTGCCTGTTCCTCCTGTCGGCGAGCCTGTTCCTCCTTATCCCGCTGGAGCTGTTCCTCCAACCGACGAGCCTGTTCCTCCTGTCGGAGGGCCTGCTCCTCCTGTCGGCGGGCCTGCTCCTCCTGTCGGCGGACCTGCTCCTCCTGTCGGCGGGCCTGCTCTTCCTTGTCCCGCTGGAGCTGTTCCTCCAACCGACGAGCCTGTTCCTCCTGTCGACGAGCCTGTTCCTCCTGTCGGCGAGCCTGCTCCTGCAGCATCATCATCAGAGCAGCAAAATCTGGTGCTGATGATGCTGGAGCAGCTGTGGATGGGCCCGCCTCCGTGGTCGGTATCTGGCCTTCCGACCTCTGTGGCGTTGTTCCACCGAATCGCCTCTGGTCCGTCTCTTGCTGGCGTTGACTCCGGGTACGGATACCCTCCATGTCGTCTTTCGGTAAAATCGGCATTTTAAACCTCGCTTCTGACACCAATTGTTATGAGCTTGGGGTTCGTTACAATAAAACTGCCGATTTAATAACCAAAAAAATGACAATTTACTCACCAACACTAATTACAATTCAAACACTAATTAGAAACACAATGTCACTTACTGATCACTCTTAGTCGCACTCGAATATCGCTTTCGATGTTATCGCATGTATAGCTTATTCAAAACTATATGTCTCGCGGCTCGCGCCCGCCTTATATAGTCCCACAGAGCTACTTTAGAAACATCTAGTATGTTCGAGTACATAGCGGTCCCGACCGACTCGACGTCGATAGTTCTCGGAACTACTAGTACCTACAGGAAGGGTCAATGTCCTAGTACCAAGGCCAAGGTACTAGTTCTGCTACCCGATACAAGATGGCGCTAGTGGTAACTAATGGCGATACATGGCGATGTATCAAGCATTATTTTTGGCGCGCAACAATATGTTCTCATGATATAGGGCTATTATCATGGTGGTCTACCTCATACCCAGATCGAAACATGGCCTCTTTAATAGATAATGTTATGGTTTGTGGGCGTTAAAATAGGCCCTAAGTCAACAGGTTTGAAGTAACATCCTCATTACAAACGCTATATCTAAATAGATATAGCGTTTGTAATGAGGATGTTACTTACTACGTTACTAAAAACTAAATAGTTTTTATTTTTCTTACCGTCATCATCTGCCTATCCTTTTCCCAACTATGTTGGGGTCAGCTTCCAGTCTAACCGGATGCAACTGAAGACCAGTATTTTACATGGAGGTACTGCCTATCTGGGCTCCACAACCCAGTTACTAGGAAACCGATACGTCTTGGTAAGACTGGTTGTCAGACTTTCGGGCTTTCAAAGATCCACAAAAGCCAGCCGGGACCATCTTCATGGTCACCTATCTACGAAAAAACCGCGGCAAGCGTAGCTTAACCTGATGGATCGACCCGTGCGGCTGTTATTACTTGGCCACAAGCCATCTCTCTAATTTTTTCTTATTAATCGAATTCATTATACAGTCAAAACCGTTTATGGCGACATCGTTTAAAACCACATACCGGTTATATTTACCAAAATCAAAGGTCCTGGCTGAATGTTATATGACCGCCCTATCTAAAACATTGGTTTTTACGACATTGTTTACTACGACATACCGCATTAAGCGACCACATTTGGTTAATGTTTTCGGAGAATTATATCTGTAGAACGACCGGCTCAGCTGTATTGTAAACAATTTGAATAGGTAACTGTATCCACATCTGGCAAAGTATAATAGTCAATGGCTATTATCGTAAAAGTAAACATAGTTTAGGGTCTTTTGTAATTCTTAGAAACAAAGCACATGTTTGATTGACGGTCTCAATGCTGTTAGTGTATTACGAAAGATTGTTCTTTTTAATGAAGAGTTCCACATGCAGGGAAATTGTGACGATACGCTGATTAAAATCCAACGTGAATTACAAAATGTGTATGCACGACAGAAGTGTTTCAAACAAACTAAAATTACAGATTTTATGCATACAAAAATGATGGAAAAATTATATTGTTCTTTTATATTATACGTTTGTATTGAAGTAAACAAAATGCGGTTTAATTTCCTACATGAATATACATATTATCTTTCCTATTAATACCTGTCACCGGTTGTTACAACTATCGGTTTTTACGACTCAATATGAGTAGTCCCTTCGATGTCGTTGTAACAGATTTTGACTTTTTATATGTACGTGTTTCCGATACAAATAAACCAATTTTTCATTCTTGCGAAAGCGCCGGGGTAGCCCGCGAAATTCAATTTTTTTTAGGTTTTTTGCAATTTGCTGGTCAGTATTAAGTTTTACGTTGATTAATATATGATTCGCGGCTGTAACAAATATGTATTTACAGAATTATAATCATTAAAGTCATCAACACAACTCTCTAAGACCACGTAAGTCCGAAGAATAACTGTTTCATGAAATCATCTTTCTTTGGAGTTAGAAAAAGATGCACTGAACTTAAATTTAGTTTAGTTTGTGTGGTAGGCGCCATAGATTGTCGTTGAGATGAGATTGCTACTAGATTTTAAACGTTTTTAATTACGGGAATTAGCCTTCTGATTTCTCCACGAAATATCCTTTATCAGAACACTAGCTTCTGCCCGCTAATTCGTTCGCGTGGAACTGGTAAGATACACAATATACTAAAATACCTTAATCTTCCTCAAGAGTTGGGCTATCAAATGCAAAAATATTTTTTCAAATCCGACGGGTAGTTTCAGAGGTTAGCGCGTTCAAACAAACAAACTCTTCAGCATTATTATATTATTATATAGATTGGATTAAAAACTATTTGGTTCATAATCTCGTCCAACACGATCGCGGCTTAATAACATAAAATCAAAGTCAATCTCAGGGGATTTAAATTGACATTTTCTCCCGCGGTTTCAAATGCCAAATGAAACCGATGCCTATTACCTACCGTTCAAGCTGCATGAGTCATATGCCAACTTACTTATTGATAATTTACCTGATATCGAAAAGGGGATACCTATGTATTTATACTGGAAATAAGTCGTTTTCTAAAGAAGAGAGTGTAGCTCCATTCAATCGGCACAAATGTAGATTAGACCATAGGTTATCATCGTATGCGATAACGCCCCCTCGTGGGCGTTTGAGACTTTCAGGGGGCAGTAGAAGACCCAGAGAAAATTATAGGTAGGTATATCATATCGTACGACTATATACCTAATATTTAATTACACGTTTAAATACAAGCGTGGCAATAGCTGTTTCAGATCCCCGATAGATAAGTTAAAAAAAATTGGGGTGCTCTAGAAAAAAATATTCTCAAAGTGGGGGTGGGAAAAATAAGGTTGAGAACTGATGACTGACAGTGTCGATTGCTTTGGAATCTTATTTATCGAAGAAAACTCGGGATTATAACATTTTTTTTGTATACATAGCTAAATCAATAAAATATTTTACTGAAATAGTAGGTGTAAGCGCAATTTAAGTGAAATAATGTTTGTGCGACTAACTCTAATGTTGGCACATTTTCGACCTACATTTTATTGATGAATTTGATGATACACCAATTGTTTTAATAGATATTTTGTATACCTAAAATACACAAGTGATGGACTTTGAATTTAAGGTTAACGTGCGATTACCTAATAGTTAGGTAGTCTACACATAGCAACAATGGAAAACAACAAACTTTACTTGTTTTCTTTTATTACTTACTAACGACCAGCACCTGCTTCGCGCGTTTTTTAGGTCTTGACAAAATATCGAGATTTCATTATTATTAGTTAGTTGAATATTACAAAAAGCACGCAAACCTTACACACATATATACGTATAAACCTTCCGGAGTAAAATCTCTTTATGATGGTGAAAACCGTAGCAAAATCTGTTGCGGAGTTTAGGAGAATAATGCGGTCACACAGATAGACACGAAAAGCGACTTCACTACATAATACATGTATACAGAGTTATTGGTAAAACATTAATCTTAAGAGGTCATTGCACTCATCATTATGAACAACTTTTACTATGGGATCAAACCTGAATTCCGAAAAAAAAATCTGCTGTTCTGTTCCCTACATTTTGACGAGCTATACGAACATAAATGTAGGGAACAGTTAATTTTTTTTCGCGATTTCAGGTTTGGTCCCATAGTAAAAGTTGTTCATAATGATGAGTACAATGACCTCTTAAGAGGTTGTTAATATTATTTTGTAGACACATTGTACGGTGATTGTAGTAGATGGTGTATTAATGGTGTTTTATTAACAGACAATGGTTATCCAAGCTATGGCTTTACAAGGTAATTATGGCCAGCATCGGAACTAACATTTCACTAACAATTGCACAGCGGGAGGGGCCCATGTCAGACCTTTACTGACTAAAATCCGCCCATGTTCCTTCAGTTGCCTGTGCCAGGGGCCACGGTAAATCTTTCGAACAACCCGCGACCCTGGCAGGCATCGGCCCTTAGCGGACCCCATTAGTTAGTGTTGACATCTCTTTGAGGCGCGCGTGGAACACAAAGCGCCGTCGAGGGTCTGGTCCTTACCGGACGGCGAGCTATCCATTGCTCGCCGTCCACAAGCCCGCCCCTACGGTGGCCGGGAATCGGCTCTCGATTCCAACAGCGCCCCCCAGTTAACGTGATTCGAGCGCCAAAAGATCCTTGTATAATTCAGTCAACGAATTTCCCAAAAGGGAGTGTAGAGTACGTGAGCGATTTCTTCAGAAACTTGTTCAGAGTACTTAGGGAGTGAACACACTAGAAGCCCTGACGTCTAAGGGGTGAGCCGGGATGAGGGGCACAAAAACCCATTTAATGGGTTTTTCGCTTATATCTCAAAAATGGTGCAGTATATTGACAAGTTGAATCTATACCTGAAAATAAACGATTTAATTTAATTTTTCATTTCAAAGCAACGTTTTGCCTAGTTTTTTGATCATGCATCTACTAAATTGTAGATATTTTGCCCTGTTTACAAGATCCGCCTCTACAACATACATTCGACGCCAAAGAAATGGCATTTAACCACAAGTACATTAATTAGACTAGAACTATCGCACGCAGGTGCGCCAACATTTTCCAGCTCTAGTTGAGATAAATGCCACCATTAGCCTGGGCGCCGCGACACTATCATCTCCTCCACTACTCGTCTAAATTAATATCGATTCAAATCAACATCGATTGAGCAAAGTTATCGATGAACGGTAAAAACTGAATGAGAATCTAGAGCGTTTGAGTTGGAAATGGAAATGTCTGGTTAGAAGTTTCAAGCTTCAGAGATGTGCAATTACAAATCATAATTCAAAAAACGTAATTTTATTTTGACCACTATCCAGTATCTTAATTCTACTATTCTGAATCGTGAAGAAAAAAAAACCAAAACCTCTTTTCCGAAAAAAATCTTTTGTTCCTGTTATTGTCGGCCAGCATCATTTTACTGGTTCCAGATTGAGGTCAAGCAAAATTATATAAATTCGCGAAAACAAGATTGGGAGTATTTTTAATAGGCGTGACCTTTTATTGCACCCGCCCAAGATTGCTAAATAATAGGCAAACATAGGCCCATTTTCAGCCTCCATAATCGATTCGCAAAATAATCGATATCCCGCGAATGTATCGAATCGATAGCTGCGTAAGCAATGTAGGATAAGACGCGTGGTATTAGCTGCCCTCGTAAATATGGCCGGCTCATTACGTAGCCTTAACGAGCAGCCAGACCGCACGTGCTACGATATATTAACATGGGTGATGCTCACACCGGAGTGTAACTGGTTGCGTCAATTGAGAATTTTTGATGAGTGTTCACCGTCATAATGTCGGGATGAGAAATGAAAGATTTTAAACTGAGGTAGGTACATTTGTTATAAGTAATACTTTTTCCGTACTTTAAATTCATCAATCGCTTGAACCTAGTCTTACGTGAAAATAAAAAAGATAAACTTTTAGACCTCTCTTAAAATGGCAGGTAAGTGCATTTCAGGGTTCTGTTTCCAAAGTCAAATAGTAAATAATTAAAATAGAAGTATTATTAAGCGGAGTGGAGGTCAGATAGGCAGTCGCTCCATCTAAAATACTGGTATTCAGTTGTATCCGGTAAGACTGGAAGCCGACCCCAACATATGTAGTTGGGAAAAGGCTAGGCAGATGATGAAGGGTGTAAACACAGGGGCCTTGTCTATTGTCTAAGTCTAAAAATCGATAACTTGTAATAACTTTTGTCAGCTTATTTCATATGTATTAAAATTCTACACTTATCTAACTACATTTACACTAGGTAATAAATTAATTTACTAACTAAGATCGATAACTCAATTTCAAAGCATTTATTTCAATTACCTACACCATTTAGAGGCACTTTTGAATTGTCAAGATGTCGGTCAGTCAGAAAATATGAAGCTAGTTGCCCATTTCAAAGCGTAGGTACCTATGGAGAAGAATGGGCAAGAAACTCCATGGATACTTTTTTAAATTATATTTTTACAAAAATATTAGTTACATCATTAATGTTGAATTTATAATTATATGTGATATGTTTACAAAATATGTTTATTTCATGTTCGTGGAGATACTTGTGGCTAAGTAACAACAGCCGCTCTGGTCGATCGATCAGATTAAGCTACGCTTGCCGCGGTTGGTCCGTGGATGGGTGACCATCTTTACATACCAACACCCTTCAGTGCCTCGGAAAGCACGTTAAGCCTTTAGTCTCTGTTGTCATTCGTTGATTTTTGACTGTTAATGTTACGGGTCCTCAGAAGCCCGAAAGTCTGACAAGACAACTAGTCTTACCAAGAGGTATCGTAGGTATTACCCCAGTAACTGGGTTGTGAGGTCAGACAGGCAGTTACTCCATGTAAAATACTGGCTTTTAGTTGCATCCGGTTAAACTGGAAGCCGACCCCAACATACTCGTAGTTGGGAAAAGGCTGGGCAGATGACAGTTGAGTTCGTGTTCTCTGTACCTTACGCTACGGTGTAACACACGGTCTATTTAAGCGCACCCTGCATTGAACGAGTACACACGCAATTGTGGTTAGCACAGGTAATTATTGATTTTCTTCTGGGCAACATTCTCATAGTAATAGGGGAAATGTCGGATAGAACAGTGTTGCCAGCCGAGTTCCGATGTAGTTGGTTTCATTAAATAGTTTAATCATTGTTTATGACGTGATGTTTCTTGTTGCAAGTAGGACAACAAGTACTTGTAATTGTTTTTGTTTAAGATTTTGCGTTTGTTTAAGATTTTGCCTTGGTTCAATACCTACCTATATGTAGAACATTAATTTGGAAGGCGAAAAGCTGAATTAATCTTTGGAACTAAAAGACTAAATGTCCGTTTTCACTAACACTATTCGACACCTAAAATTAATATAATATCTATACTAATAATTATAAAGCTCAAGAGTTTGTTTGTTTGTTTGAACCCGCTAATCTCTGGAACTACCTGTCGGATTTGAAAAATTCTTTTTGCATTTGATAGCCCAATTCTTGAGGAAGGCTATAGGCTACCTAACATCACGCTATGACCCTTAGAAGTCGGGCAAAAATAATGCTAAGCGAAAACAAAGGAATGTCGTGAGCAGATGATGCAATGCGTCCCACCCCGGGTCAGGGGAACATGAAATTTCACGCGGACGAAGTCGTATATAGAAGCTGGTGTCTAATAAAAGCGGACTGTTGAATTTTCAATTCTCGACGCTGAGCTGAGCTGAATAGTGCGCTTTAAATAACGGACTTTGACTTAATTCCTAAGGCCGATTGTCCACCGCCACGTCAACGGGACGTCAACGAGAACAAGATGACGGTGCCGAAGAAGCGATGCATACATTTACTATGTCCGCGTGTCCACCGCACGTCTGTCAACGGGATGTCACGTTCGGTTCGGATAATCTCGTTTCTCGTTGACGTCGCGTTGACGGTGGTGATGGACACCTGCCGTAAGGAGATCCTTACAGCCTGTGTCCAAGGAAATCTTCTTGCTTACCTACGAGGGTAAGCAAGACGATTTCTTTAGAAAAGTGGGTAATAGGTACTTATCATCGTGCATCGTCGCCACGGGTCGTCAGAAACCCGAAAGTCTGACAACCAGTCTTACCAAGGGGTTTCGTATTACCCAGTAACTGGGTCGTGGAGGTCAAATGGGCAGTCGATCCTTGTAAAATATATTGTATACTTAGCTGCATCCGGTTAGACTAGAAGCCGACCCAACATAGTTGAGAAAAGGTTAGGCAGATGATAAAGATGAGTAATCAATCATCCTCCCATTCTTACCTAATAGTGTGTGCGTGTGTGTGTGTATGTGTGTGTGTGTGTTACAAAGTACGTCATCACCTTATTACAGTGTAACTAAATATACTTGGCCAATCAAGTGAACTAGTCACCGTGGTTAATGAAGTAATAATCTGTAGACCTACATCATTCATGTGGTAATATTTATCTAGATCCATGAGTGACTATCCTAGAGAGAGAGGATGCTAGGAGCCTGTCAAATTAATGATAAATATTCTATACAGTACCTGGCGATAAATATCGACCTTCATCGACCTTTGGAAAGAGACAATCGGCTAATTTCGACTTCGTAGAGCGTTATCTCTGTCGCACGAAATACAAACAGTCCGGTATCTATTAGGAGCTGTTAAAACAATTATTATGATTTGCTTCTTTTGATTATTACTTTATTGTTTGTATAAAATCGATAGGATCTGGATCTGCAATATTTATCGCCGGGTACTGTACAAGCTTTTGCCAGCGGCTTCGTCCGGCGTGGAGGTCGGAAATTATTCCACGGGAACGTTACCTACGTTGTCTACCGAGATAATAAGTTTAAAAACTAAAACCCGACTACTGAAAAGGTTGAAACAAGTAAGTATCTTCCCGTGGTCGCACGCCGCTGTTCTAACATACAACATGCTACCATAGCTTATAAGTATAAGCTATGGTAGCATGCGACCACGGAAAGGTACTTTCTTGTTTCATCCTTTTCAGTAGTCGGGTTGTAGTTTTTAATTTTATTTTTTATTTAATTACTTTGGGGCTCATTTCAGTAATATTTATATTTTTGAAAAGTACTAAGGGCACAGGCGCGACACGCGATATAATCGCGCGCGACACAAAGGTACTGCTCGTTGCGCGACTTGCGGTGCCTTTGTGTCGCGCGCGATTTTATCGCGTGTCGCGCCTGTTTGAAGGAGCCTTAATTAAACCCTTTCATTTGATACCCAGCAAGGCATCATCCCAAAATATTTATTTTTAAATTGATTACATTATGTCCTCTAGAAGGTGCCACATTGAATTTAGTGTGACTTCACAATATAGCCTACAACTAGCGGACAATCAAGACGCTTCCAACGATACCTCATTTGTCTAATTATGACAAGGAGTTTAGAAGTTATGAGGGAACAGATGAACATGCATACATACCGGTCAACATCATAACCCTCCTTTTTGCTTCGCCGTAGACGGGTAAAACGGTATCCTATGTCCGTACCCAGTTCATGGACTACCTGTGTTGTGTGCCAATTTTATTGAAATTCATTCAGCCGCGAGCAAAAGGTCAGAGACAGAGTTACTTTCGCATTTATAATAATTGGTATGGATATGAATGGTATGGATTTTCTTCACCGTGATATTTTATACAAGGAATAGTCCACCATTGTCCTGGCCGTAATTTTCGGTTTAGCTGACTTCGTTTATGTTAAAATGATAGACAGCAAGATTACTATCGCCATTTTCTTTGGAAACGAGATGAGAAGAAGGTAGCCATTCTCTATTATACGGGTAATGCATTTTTCAGTATTTAATTGTTAACCAAAAGCAAAACGGCCGCTTTTCTAATCATTCAAATCAATTAACAAAACAATTCCTAAAACAAATCTGCAATTTGGACACGGCCTTACTAATAAAACAAGGCGCGAATTATTGTCCAAAGTAGTCATTAGGTAAATGACCACCGAGCCACCTACTCGCTTTATAACGAGGGTATGACACTACAAACATCATCAGCGCAGTGGGTAGCCACTATTAGCCACTAGCCACTATTAGCTATTACCACTGAGTAATGCCCACCCACTGGGGACCATTTTGTCCAATCTTGTGTGCGTCATTGGGACAATTTTATGGAGTATCACGTTACCTCTTTGATGAGCTAGGTCCTTATCTTTGAGGAAGGAAGAAAGGAATTTCTTGTACTTCCAGAATTATTAAGCTTATGAAAAACCCCAGTAGGTTCTTCTACATGCGTAGCAAAACAACCTCTGCATAATATAAATCATCAATGCTTGTTCAACTCAAATAGCGCGTGGTAATGTTGCCAGCCTTTTGAGCACTGTTCCCGTTAACAGCGATGCGGACGAATTTTTTGATGCCCTATGATTCTTTTTTATATGTAAGTACAGACGCCAGCACATCAAGCTACCCGAAACTGTCAAATTTTCTTAGTCAACTTTGAACCTTATACTTTAGGCTGAGGCTACATTAGGCCGCGACACGACCTGCGACACATGAGCGATTAAAACAAGTAAATGAATGCTCACGTATATGGCTACACCGTACATCAAATATTACTAGCGATCTTTGATTTCTTTATGCGATAGGAACAACATTACTGAAATCACGGCATCGGCTACATCAACATGAGCGAAATTGAAGCGAATTTATTAGAAAATTGCTTTTTTTTTCGCTTGTAATGTAGCCATACCATGTTTTTCTCGTTTCGCTCTTCCAGTCGCATCGCAAATCGCTGCCTACTGTAGCCTCAGCCTTAGCGATAAAGTTGAAAATCTATTAAAGAAATATGACAGATTGTAGTAGCTTGATGTGCTGGCGTCTGTACATGTACATTTTATTATTTCAAGTGTTAGCTTAAATTATGTGAATATTATCTAAATAACGCGTTACTTAAATTTTAGGTGCATATTCCGAATTTCTACAGTTTCTATTACATGTTCTACCACAACTAAACCACGTCGATAAAATGTGGGCAAGCAATGGTTACGTGTAAACAGTGCCGCTGCAGCTTCTTGCAGTTGTGTTGTCGTTGCGTTGTCGCTAGTAGTTGCGATGTGGTTACTTTGTGGCTAGCATAAATTTGCAGACAGACAGACTGGTCGTCGTGGTTGCGTTGTGACTGCGACGTGACTTTGATGTGGTAGGTATCGCCTTCACGGTTGGTTTTGACGGTCATATGTGGTCCGTGTTAATTAAATATTCATTTTCTTACAAATTAGCACCACGTCCACGTGTTACCATTGTAGTGTGAATGTGGGACGTGTGTTCAGGCCCCTAGAAACCTACACATTTTTCGGTAACGTTAGTACAACCGCCAGCACATCAAGCTACCCGAAACTGTCAAATTTTTCCAATCAACTTTGAACCAAAAAAATCAATCACAATCAATCAATTTAATTTTTTTCAATTTTATCGCTAAAGCATAAGTTTTAGCGATAAAATTGAAAATCTATTAAAGAAATTTGACAGATTGTAGTAGCGTGATGTGTGTGTACTAGGAAAATTGTTTTGTTCGTCTGAACAAAACAATTACTAGTGTTGGTATTGGTCTAATAACTCCAGTATACCTATATCGGACAACACTCAACGCATCCTACACGAAAGTCTACCGTTGATTCATAGCAGAACAAAAATAGCATGCTATGGACTAGCTACAAGTGCTTCCCCACTTGACTGCCTCATAAAAGTGTCATAAAACAATTGAAGCCATCAGAAAAGAGGGCTTAAAGGGCACGTAAGCACAATGTTAACTGAATAGTCAATTATAAAGTAGGAATATTGCACCTGTTTCTACGAGGCGGGACGGTCCACGGAGCGTGACGGTCACCCGCCCGAGACCAACTGAAGGAGCTCATATTAAATAGATACCAAATTGCTGTTTTGATTCCGATGTTATTTTGTTACGTTGCGTCGCTGATTTCTTGGAAAGTTTAATGAAATTATGTGTTTTGCTCTTTAGTTTAAACTTGTGTATTATTTGCGTGATTATTTTGGTTACATTGTGGAAGAATTATACTGCATGACAATGATAATAATGTTAGGGACAATAAGCGTGACTGTTTTTTTAGTTTTATTTATTTATTTGGGGTTAGCCAACAATTGTTTACACAATACATTTTACAAATATTTTCCTAAATAATACATTTAAAATACATTTTTTTATAAGTGCAACAATTACTTATAGGCTTACACAACATGCACTATTTACGGTTTTACTTACTAATACAAAACAGATCAATAGCTAACATTAAAAAATATAAATTATTTAATTCAGATTCATATTAAAATAACATAGATTATATTAATAGCGAGATCATTGGTTGTGAGAATAATGCTCATTAACGATTTTATACAATTTTCCGATGCCGTCATGGTGTATATCTGTAACATCGATCAACTGTCTGTTTTCTAATAAGAATCTTAATTTCATTCATTCTTTCACGGAGAGACAACGCACTGCCTGAACCGATGGGTTTAGAAGCTTGAAATTTTGCACAAGAGTTCCATAAATAAGGAAAGTGAACTAAGTGAGGTTTCTTGAAAATTCATCCTCTCAACGAGTTAAATAATAATAATAATAATACTTTATTTGCCAAAATGTAGGTGTAAACTCAACGGGTCATAATTTTTGCCGATGGGAAGTCCCATCAGGCACTTGGCTTGTTTTTTAATTTGATAAATGAGCTGTTTGTTTCCTATTAATAAAATTAAATTTTATTCCAGAACATCCATCGGTTTCTTACTAAACTTCAACTATACCCGACTATCCTGTACACTTATCTCTTTTGTTGACCGTACCTCTCTCAAGTTAGTAACTTAGGCAGTATTTTTTTAATGGAGAATAAAACTATATTTAGACCCAGATCAACCCTAGATAAGATCTTCCTCTTTTGTATTTTCCACTCCTTGCAGATGCTGTCAGATCATAACACATTATAAATTATAACACCTTACAATAAATCATTTTGGCTACCGAAAGCGAGCATCAGTCATTAAAGTATAAAGAAAAAAGGGTTTATACATATCTTGATCAATGCTCCATAAAATCCAGATTAAAAGCCTTAATTGTTCGATCGCTAATAAAAACAAATAAATCAAACCATAAAACAACAGGAAATGATTCTTGTTTACTAAAACTTAAGTAACTGATGGCAGATAATTTGATGGTATCATTAAAAGTGCATTTAATTAGAATCTTCTGTCTTGTGTTTTAACATCGGCTATCTGATGATAATATCGTAATTTCAATAAGGCTTATTCGTGCCATCGAACGGGGGGTTTGGGCTCCGCTCGCCTCTTGGGTCTTGCCCCTTTCGTTTAAAATGTTCCACTCACCCCGTTTTTTATTATTTTGGTGTAGTGATTCGCCCCTTACGAAGGGGCGAGTGGAAAATTGACATTTAAATAATTATTTTGGTGTATCGATTCACCCGTTACGGCATTTCCTTTGAAATTTAACCAAAAAAGGTACAGTTAGACAGAAAAATACACACATTAAGAATAACGCCATGTTTGATTACTTTTAACTCTATCTGTAATCTCACCAACTCGTGACACTTGTGATAGTTTTTGCTACCTAGCTTACCTAAATTATAACAAAATAAATCTTTTATATGGGTGCAATAAACAACACGAAAAAACTTGTGGGGGCTATCTCGACGATAGGGTAGCATGGTGTGGATGTGGAGATGTTCACAAACTGTGTTCCACCTCCTATCCTCAATCCTGAACAGAATAAGAGGCAGTCACAATAGCGTCCTGGTGTTCGCCATGATCACTTATTAGGGACTTGGGGTTTGGAGTAAAACCACTGAATTATCAGTAAGTACACAACAACTCAAAGGGGACGTCTAGTCACCACAAGGGATAGAGCCTGAAGGCTGTGGCGGCAGACACTTCCTCCGCCATAATAAGGCAATTTGTGAGAAGACTTATACCTTAGTTTGCATTTCTCTTTGTGTCTAGTTGATAGTTGGTAGTTGGTAGTTGTGTCTCATTAATTCTTCTTTAGTTTACGTTATTAACAATAGTGTCTTAAGTGTGAACAGTTTCTGTCGAAGAATGAGCTTATTAACTTATTTAATTTAATAAACCTCTTCTACCCCCCTCCCTCCTCTCTTCCTCCTCTTCTTACCTTCTCTCTTTTAGGTACATACTGTTTTCTTGTCCCACCTCGAACCAGCTTTTGTGGTACGTGTCCAGGTCATCTGGCCCTTTAGAAAAAGTTAGAAAAGAGTACCTGGAAAGTTTTGGGGAACGCCTTTGCCAAGTAGTGGGACTTTTTAGCCTTGAAAAGTTAAAGTTAATTAAATTTCTCCTCCTTGTTCATTTGCAAAAGGCGATTTTCTAGTGAGATGGTTTTTTTAGAACAGTTTAGTTCGAGTAGAAAGTTTAGAGAACATTCCAGCTTGGAGATCTCGTTTAGAACGAATATTGGAATTTATTCCCATGTTTCCAAGTTCAAAAGCAGTGGACGAGGTGCCTTTAAATTTTCTCATTCATCAAGGCATACATTTCTTCCGTTTTATCCTATTCCTCCCTGTTTTGAACCAATTCTGTCCAAGACTTGATGTACCTAGTTGTAAATCTTGATATATAATTTATTATACTCAAAATTAAAGAATAAAATAGATTAATTTGATAGATTTCTTACAGGAAATCCCAGAAATCTGTTAATTAACAACAGTATGCATAAATGGTAAACAAAAACTCGCATGATAGTCATACTCATGTATAATTGTATACAGCTCGTCAATTATACATAATTGCAATTATAAAGCGGTCATTTACCCAGTACTTATTAATATTGTTAAGATAGGAGAATATTGTGCTGACGATTGTTCAATACACTACAGTAAAGTTCGCAATTGAATAACAGGTTAAATCCGAAGTTCCAAGTTCAATATTCTTTTTACTGCGATTTATTGTGAAGAGCGAGAGATTTAGGTGGAGCGACCATCTTTGCAGGGTAGCTGGTAGCAGCTGGATGAGAGATGCGAGAATCGGGCTAAACAGCGTGCTATAGGAGAGGTCTATGTCCTGCAGTGGACTGCTTTAAGCTGATAATGATTTTGAAGAGCGGAATTCTGGATATGCAAGTTGTTATTTCATTGACGCTACGTAAGACAGGATCAGTAGGATTTTCCAGATTCTAGATTAGATGTTAAAAGCAACGAAGGTGGAACATGCAGTCCATGCAGAAGCGACATTGGGCGTTTCACAACACCCATTCAAGGAAGGGCTTGGGCGTTTTTTGTTTTTTGGTTCCCGATTCGAGTTCGAAATACTATTCTGCGAAAATCGTTACATCGATGTCTATACATCAATGCTTTGATAATACGATGTTATGTTTTTACTACATCTTGTTTGTTCGATCGATAACCTTACATCAAACCCTTGTTTCTTCGACGTTTGTTTCTTCTATGTAACGTTACTCCGAAAATATTTAGTCAACACATTTTTGGAACCATAATTTTCCGCAAGATTCATATTTCACGTGTAATGACTGCGGTCAGTGTTCTGTAATTTACATTTTAGACAAGTCAACGTTAAAAGTGTGTTGTTCCAAATACCTAAAGACACCTTTTTTTGGAAATCCTCATAGTTACACTCCATCTGAGCAGAACGGAGCGCTATTTCGGATTTCTACTGACTAAAACCTCACGGTTCCTTCCATTATCATGAGTTAGGGGTCCGGGAAATACTAGTGAATTTGCCGCACCCCCGACTGGTATCTAAAGACTCCTGCTATATAAGCACGTGATTTTCAACCAGCTTGACTGTTCTGAAAACCTTACTCACTACAAATTAAGAAAACTCCAAAAAAGTCGTGGCCTTCATACCTCTGAGGTTTTGAGATAACCAGCACATAAAAATAACAAACGATTTAAAAAAAAAAAACACTGGCACTCCGGTAGTGCCGACAGAAGTGAAAACTTGAACAATTACGAGTGTATTTTGTGAATCGTCTTATAAACAAAACGTCAGTTATATATCCGTGGTTCAGCGCCATCTCGTCGTTGTTGGATGAACTACCGTCGTTGTTGGATGAACTACGTAGTTAGTACGCGAGGCCCTCGTAGTTCTTCCCGATGTGCATAGATGGCGCTGTCCTCAACAACGCGCGTCTTTCGTTTTACGTCTTACGAATCTTACGATCAGGGTCACGTGACCTGACGCGAATTTAGAAGTTTTTACCCATTCCAAAAAAGTACACAGAACCGCTAAAGAAGTTTTCACTTCAAAAAAATAAGACTTCATTTTGACAGTTCAGCTGTGTTCAGTGCTTTATTGAGCAAACGGATTTTTTTCAAACCTCTGAAGCAGTGGATGTTAAAATGAGAAAACATTTTGATCGATTTCCAGTTTATGTGTCTTACGCAATTCAGCATACAACTACCTGCTTCAAAGCATGGTATCTCATAAGAATCACTGAATGGTGTCTTGGCTCCGAGGTGGATGGCCTGACAACCGGAGCGGAGCGGAGGGCGCCACGCTCCGCCGCCTGCACCGCGGTAATGACACTGGATCTTGGGCCAATCATATCTCACGACTCAGGTTATTAATTCAAGCAGGTTGGACGGAAAGTTTTGAGTAAGTTTTGTTCTGGACACCTGTAAATGCTTTTAGTGTAAGAATCGTTGGGATTTTGGTAAGTGTATTAGGTATGCCCTTTGGTTACACACGTATTTCTTGTTGTAAAAAACTACGGTTAATTCGCAGCGTGTAGGCACGGCTCGTCAGTGTTGAATCTTGGAATCTTGTTGAAGGACACGTTTTTTCTATATACGGCGTGGTTTACACACGTTTTTCTTGCCGTGAAAATCTACGATTTTGCCGTGAAAACTATGATTGATTCTCCGTGTGGCACAGTCGTCAGTGTTGTATGGATCACGATCACACTACACGATCACGATCGGCACTACGGCACGGCGCTGTCACCGTATGCGCGTATACAAGTTCACACGATTATTTTATAGTGCGATTAGCGCGCCGCGCGCCGACGACAAAACCGTGCCGTGTACGAAGGGTCTTATGGGTGCTACACACTTGTTCAGGTCTTCATGATAGGGCTCAGCCGGGCGCAGGCCGGGTGGCAAAATCGGATATAGATTGTGATTATAGGTGAAGTTCGCGTCAGAGGCCCGCACCACAAATCCCTAAATACCTACATTTCAGCTCTAAACGTATCTGAAACATTATTCTGTATATGTCATCTTCAAACGATTAACAGAAGTAGAAAGATGTATCAACTTATTTATTCATTAACAAGAAGAACTTTAGGTATACGGTAGTAAGGAGAATATAGCAGTACCCATTGGCGTTTTCTTAAAGAGATTTCTTTTTTTGCTAAATTAAAGTTTCCACCGGTTTCAAGCAAGAAAAAAAGGTATCTCATAAGATACATTTTTTTTGCAAAATAAATTAATTTAACAGCAGTGACAAGTTGACAACAGATTGTTACTCGTCAATTCTAAGAAAAAGATAAAAAATAATTTCTAAATACGTTGACGCGATCAATCGGTAACAAAACAACAATGGTTTCTGTTCGAATTCTACGTAAAATGACTAAGTGCCTCCATGATGCTCACTTTGTCATGATGACTTGGATACTTTTACAAGGGCATTCAAATAAAACCATTAATTATCTGTTCTCGGTTTATCAAATCAGCCAATCGCAGTCCACTGCTGGACATAGGCCCAGGCTGCCAGTCTGTCCCAGCAACCTTTTTAAGGTCGCCGGTCAATTTAGCTAGGGGGCGTCCCACACTTGCGCAATTCACTCCAGGATTCGTCTGCGCCACCAGTCATCAGTCCTTCGACACACATGGCCAGCCCACTGCCTTGTAGAGTAAGCAAGCTGAAATTGCTTTTTCTACATGCAATGTCCGTAACTCTGGTTCTTTTTCGGATAATTTCATTTCTGATTTTATCCTTTAAAGAGACTCCGAGCAGAGCCCGATCCATAACGCACTAAGGGCCTTTAATTTTTGGACCAACTTGACTTTGCAAGTCTCCTCGTTTCGGCGCCGTACGTCATAAAATTCTCGATAATCAAAAGATATTCTTGGTAAGAATCAAAAAGAATCTTTTTATCAAGAATGACGGTGTTAATGGTTGGTTACTTGCTTGAATGCTTTAGTATCTACAGTTAAAAAACTATTGTAGTAACTGAGTTGATGTCAAAGGATTTTAATGAGGGCAAAAAACTAGCCGACATTTTCACATGATCGAAATCAGTTTGTTCGTTTGGAAACTTCGATACAACTTTCAGACAGTCAAATGCTTCAAATTTATAAAATCAAATCTTTTGTGTCAGTGCTTGAAGAATAAGGTGGTATTTGAAAAGAGGATCACACGTTTGAGTTTATTATGTAACAATCAAAATACGATGCCAAAGCAAATGATGGTTCAAGTTCTACTAATGGAAATTGTTTCCAAATGTTTGATACGATTCCCTAGACACATTGCAAACCAACTGGTTGTTAATTAATGTAATCGTGCTTAAAACAATATGTTTGTCACGAAGTAGCCTAGTATTGTTGTGAATTCCGATAATTGCAGGCCGCCGATCATTGCGCCGGAGTCTCACTGACCGGGTATCTGTGAAGATAGACGCAAGTCTGAACGAATCGCGCGAGTAAATAGACACAGTTTGTGAAGGACGAGGAATATATTGAGGTAATCTTTCTCATGTCTTATTAGTCTATAGCTGATGTCTTCGGATTGATGTTGGGCTTTTTATTAGCGGCTACAATGAGCTGAGCAGTCATTAGGGGCAATGTGCCCTGAATAATTACATCGCATAAGTATTACCTCTGGAAGGAATTTTAATATTCATCTCTATGACATGTCCCGCCCTATAGTTTCTTTTTACTACTATCACAGCAGCAAGAAAGTACGTTATTATTTCCCAATAACCTCATTGTCAGTTCTAACAAGCTAAATCATACCCTGCCTTGTTAACAACTAGCCCCAATTATATCACAGCTTTCCATAAATCGATCACCTGTTAAATTACAAAGCCATTACAAAAATTGCCCAACCGCTGTGAACAGACCCCAATACTATAAGTCAATTGATCTATGACACCTGTGCCCAGTACGAACAAGTGAATCGGTACCAAAAGTGTTCACCAGTTCATCGGAAGTACCAGAGCGTAACTAGAGGGTACACGGTCTGCTGCGCGCGCGCAAGCGACGGCAATCGGACGATCAAACATCGCTCTATGAATGACATTTATGTTAATGTAATTAAAAATAACGCTTGCCCGGTTATTGTACGGAGATCGTTACGTTCTGTTCTGACTTCTGAGGTCATACGAAAAATGCAAGAGCATATTAATTTATTTTTAATAGATAAATGGAATGGATAATTTGTATATGTCTGGTGTCATCTGCAGGTGTGTTGGTGGTAGTAGGTAGTGCCGGAATTCAAGATAAAAATGTTTACTCGCATTACACCTATGCGTAGGTACTATATGTGCAAAAAATACAATAGGATTGTACCACATCTAAGTATCGAAAGTCTTTCCATTTCCTCAGTCATTCTCTCTCTTTCCATCATCATCGTCACTTTTTGTCCGGGCCGCGTTATTAAATTAATGATGATGATGATGATTATAATCTATAATTATATACTAACCATAAAGCTAAGGAGTTTGTTTGATCGTGCTAATCTCTGGAACTACTAGTCGGATTTGAAAAAATATTTTTGTATTTGATAGCCCAATCCTTGAGGAAGGCTATTTACCTTCACGCTAGGAGCAGGGCAAACAGAAAAAAGTAAGAAAGAACGCTAAGCGAAAACGATGCAATAGTATCAGCAGGCGATTCGATGCGATGGGTCGGTCCGGAAACAAGAAATTTCACGCAGACGAAGTCGCTGGCAAAAGCTAGTAAATACATAATAGCTAAAGTCCACAGGACCTACTTTTCATTATTTAATCGGCATTGGGACAATTAATCCAATCTTAAGATGACTTATGCTAAGCAGAGTATCTAGTCCAGTAATAAGGAAGCGACAATTGAATTAGAGACAAAGTGACCGGTCTATGTTTAGGGTTGCCAGGAACAAAATTGTGGTTTTGTTATGGAAGCTTGGTTTTTTTTTGTATGTTTCAAAACCCATAAGACTTGAGCATGCGAATGTTAAAGATATGAATAATTATACAAACGTTACGTGAATCTGTAATAATATAATTTATGTTTATGGTGAACAGGAAAACAATTGCGCAAAAATAATTTCTATTTTGCATGTTGAATATGATGGGAGATAAAATAGTAGTTACAACGATTTCAAACAAAGAGATGACCCTAATTATTATTATCTCTGTTAATAGAACTATAATGTGTGTCATGTTAGGTCGTAGGTCGCGTAATCTACACATTGTCGTTGACCGGAGCGCACGGGAGTCTCCCGCGCAGACCAACGTCTGCACATATTCTAAACCATTTCATGTTTTTTAAAAGTTGACAGATATTTAAATTGTTCGATTCAACAATTCCTTTTTTGTATTTGACGTTTCAATTTTTTTTTCTTAAAAGTGTTCAGCTATTCAGCCTTGTCAGTTCTATATAAAGAGGTTTTAAACTTTCGTGTGGATGTGGAACTTTTTGTCGCGCAACAAGCAGGTGGCCGCGATGTTGGGGTTGCTATCGGTGGCGGCGGTGGTGGCGATCGTCTTGACCACCAAGGGTGCCAGTAATGCTGCCGAAGACATCGGGCTGGAGGAAACTGAGGACATCAATCCGGCGAATCACGTCTTCTCGACACATAGGTGAGTCGGTATTTTTTAATTTTATTATAGCGCACTTTTATGCAGTGAGTCAGTCAAGTTAATGAGTTTCACTAAGTAACTAGTTTACACCAAGGTCAGTAGATAGAAGTGTAGGAGGTGGTAGGTTATGTATACGTCTGTTAAGTCATCCTTTATTAGTGTTTTTGTTTGCCTGTTTTGTGTTTCACTGCTGGTCAAAGGGTTCCCCTTTTTTATTCCAAACCTCCCTGTCTAGTCCCTGTTTGGTCATGTTGGCCCTGCGAATGATATTAGATAAATCGTCACACCACCTTCGTCTTGGTCTACCTCGACGACGATGTCCTGCCTCAGACGCCTTTATTAGTTAAATTAATGAAATCCTAGATCAGTCATGAGTTAACTAAATCCGAAATATTAATGTGCCTTTAAATATAAGCATTGCATATGCTTTGCAATGAGCATTTTATATAAGTAAATATAGAATTTAATGAAAAATACCGGAATCGTCTCAGCTGTTTCATCAACGCAGCATTATCTTATGAACGCCTGTTATATTTTTGTAAGCAATAATCTATAATCGTAGGCTAATTAATGCAGGCTGCTACTTTTTCTAGCGCCTGTAGGAATTCTTATAAAACACTAACCAATAAATTATGATAGTAAAATGTACAGGCGCTTTTAAAATGTTAAAAAAAGTGAAGATCAAAGTATTTTTTTTTTCCTTATACTGAACAGCATCAACATTTTTGAAAACAATACCTACATGCCGAAAATAGAAGTGGGTAGGATAACAGAACGTTATCTATTTATAGAAAACAAAGTTGGGTTAGTTACACCATTTATAACTCAAAAATGGCTAAATCAATTTTTGTGATCTTTGATTTATTGGATTTTTCCCCGAATAGCAGAATAACTATTATAACATGGGAAAAAAAATTCTGAGGCGGTACGAAATTCAACTAGTTCTTTTCTAAATAAAACCATCTAAATAGGTATGCCAGTTAGATTTTCTTGAACCGTCTTTAAATATTCCAGCCTTCCATCAAACGATAAATTCATGCCATCAATTGGGAATGGCCACATAGCCACCAACATCTTCAGTGACACAGTCTATATGAATGGCCTTTATAACGGCCAGGCTGGCTACAGCCACCGCGCCAGGATCCCGGCCTGGGCCAACATCAGGCTCAACTCGACCCTGACCCACGCCCCGTATAGCCCGGTATACAGCCTGGATACCAAGGAAGCAGTCTTTAAAGTCCGAGTAGACAGAGAGCGGTCGGTGGTAACTCAACGGATCTACGCGCATAGATTCTACACGAGAGCTATTGTCAACCAGATTCAAGTGGAGTCTAAGACACATTATGGTATGTATATGCTCATCTTGATTTGTAAAACATTTTATATCGGCTTAAGAGCGTTTACGACCTCCGGCATTTCATAAAAAAATTTCAAGCCCTTGTTTTTCAAAATAGATGAACCGACACCCAAATTATACCGATTTTAAATTTTCCATAGAAACAGAGAATTCCAGTTATCTTTTTTTTAAATAAGACTTTTCGAAAATGTTCTTTACTAACTTTTTAGAACCTTTATGCGTAAGTATGAAGTTTCATTAAAATCGATTCATTCACACCAAAGGCCTAGCTAACTTCGAAGTTAAAATATGCAAATATAAAGAAATATTCAAAAAAAAATAAATTATTTCAGATCCCAACTTCATCAATCAAGAAATCTGGATAGCAATCAAACTGATGCCTGGAGAAGATTCCAAAGATATTGCCTTTCAGGAACCTGTACCAGAAATTATTGACGGCAGAACTGTTTGGAGTGCCTGTGGGCAGACGAAGGAATCCGAAGACCTGACATACCAACCATTACCGATAGATGTGTGTGCTTATTGGACTTCGGTTCCTGATCATCTGGTGGTACCTCAACACGGTTCCAGGGTCTTCACGTTCGCAATGACAGCTGACAAGAATAAGACGGTCGCGAGACAGGAGCTGGTCAAAGGTTATTTGTGACATAATTCATTTTACGATATCATTTGTTTAATGGTTGTGGAGCAGATAGGCCGTTTAGATTTTTACATCAACATTCAAACAACTTAGATGAGTGTCATGGCCTCGTTGGTCTAGTAGTTGTAAACGCTACTGCTGGGCAAGAGGTCCTGGGTTCGGTTCCCGGGTAGGGAAATTGGGTTTTTCCAGCTGGAGTTTCTCAGTAGCAGCCCGAAGTCTAGATTTGTGCCGGGTTGATGGCATGATGACAATAGGCAAAGCATAACTGACTAAATGTGGGTCTAGGTACACCTGTATTTAACCCTTTGGGAATACAGCAGTGCGATTCTGTTAACATCTCACCGTGAAAACTTAGGTGAAGTGAGCGTGGAGTGAGCTGTCAATAGTGTCAATTCCTAGCAAAAACAAACTCACTTCACCTAAATATTCACGGTGAGATTTTTACAGAATCGAACGGCTGGCTCCTATAGTTTATTATGATTGTCATGGTATTTGTAAACTTTAGTAGAGCAACGATTGATAAGACACCCATGAAATCGCGGCTGCAATTGTAATGACACAATGTCTGCTACCTATGATTGCTGTTGACGACATGTTCCATAATAATATGAGCCTCAACTTCATCCACTGAGCACAGCTTCAATTCTGAATCCTAACCTTGAACTTGCACCACAAAAATTTTAAACAATTATCCGTTTTTTTTAATTAAGAGCTGGTGTCCACGTATGGTAAAGTTACACGCTTCCATAGTATTACAGGAGGACGGCGAGGAGTTGTTCCAGAAGCACGTGGAAGAATGGCAGCAGCTGTACCGGCAGGGTGGCATCGATATTGAAGGGAACTTGGAGCTGGTGAGTGATTAAGTTCGTTGTTCTATTATCATATATACAGACGCCAGCACATCAAGCTACTACAATCTGTGAAATTTCTTTAATAAATTTTCAACTTTATCGCTAAAGCATAAGGTTCAAAGTTGATTGGGAAAATTTGACAGTTTGTGGGTAGCTTGATGTGCTGGCGTCTGTACATCATGCATAATTGATTTTTTTAAATAAATTTTGTTTGAACGCGCTACCGAACGAAGCGGATGAAACCGCGGGGCACAGGTAGGTCATTATAATGTATGTGCCTAACTACTAGTGGTTCAAAATGAGTATGTATATAGGTAGGCACTAATCTATGTATATACATATATAAAACAAAGTCGGGTTAGTTTATGACTCAAGAACAGCTGTACCGATTTTCATGACCTTTTATTTGTTGGATTTGTCTTCGCCCCGAATAGCAGAATAACTATTAATACATGGGAAAAAAATAAAAAAGTCTTAGGCGGTACGAAGTTCGCCGGCGGTCAGCTGGTAATTGTAAATAAAACAATCCCATCTAATCTACAACTCCTGGCTTTTCTCTCATCATCACTCTTCCATCACCTGGATGATAAATATGTAAGTAAACATTTAATTATCGGATTTTGTTAGTCTATCTAACTGGGTTCACCTATAATTGCAAAATTACAATTTGACGGAGCATCGCTTCACGAAACTACCTGCATGAACGTTCTCATACTTTTCGATATCTTATTTCAGGGTAAGATAGTGAGCGGCATCTGGTACTATTTCCTGAGCTCCCTACCTTCGGAGGAATCGTTCCAACCTCTAGGCCGGTACTACGGACTAAGTCCCACAGGTCTAGCGAGAGGAGGCACCTTTGAAGATTATGAAGGTATGAACACTTGAAGTTTTGGCCACCAGAATGTGAAGAGATTCTTTCAGAGAACCTGATGATTGTGATGTATCTAATACTATATTAGATTATTGTGATGTATCTAGTTCTTCAGTTTTGACACACGGTTTTTATCAAAACATTTTATAATTTCAGGACACAACTTCTGGGATACGGAGACCTGGATGTTTCCATCCATCTTGCTGCTGTATCCACAGTATGCGAACAAGTTGCTGCAATACCGGCTAGACACGGCATACGTAGCTGCGGAATTGGCAAAGATCACTGGCAATAAAGGATATAGGTGAGCTAATCAACGAAGAGTCTAGAACTCTAGACTAAGCATCGCGAAAGTAGGCACCGCATTCTTAGATTGAGCAGGCTAACCTTCAGTTGTTATTATGCAAACTTAGGTATAAGGAATTAGTTCTCCTTAGATTTTTTGGAAGAATGCTGTCACAAAAATTCATTTTCTGATAAGCGAAGTCCTGATGAAAAGACAAACGAACAACGATGTCAAGGAGGAGACTGTTACTCCTTTTGTCTGGTGACTTTCCAGGTTTCCATGGGAGAGTGGATACACAGGAGTGGAGGTGACACAGCCGTGCTGCCCCGACGTGGCGCTCTTTGAGCAGCACATCAGCGGGTGTATCTCCTTTGCCATCAGGCAGTACCTCGCCACTACCAGGGACGAGGAGTGGTTAAAGGTATCGTCAATAATTTAACATTTCTTTAATACATGTAAGTTTAATCATTATTAATGATGATGAAAACCCAATCAAAATTCGTTGCGTAGGTATTTTAGAAGAACCATGTGGTTAATCAGAGACACGAAAAGCCACTTTAATTTGTCTAGATGCAGCTTCTTTTATTTTTAGTTCAACGCAATACATATCCTGTTAATTACCTAAGTGACGTGGTAAAGACACCATGCAAATGCTCATGGTACTACATACTTATTGGGAATATGGTCGATAACAGATAACATCTCATCACGCATGTATACTTTTTCTTCTTAGCGTATCGATAACGAATTCGGCAACTTGTTTGGCGCCATTACCAGCGTCCACCAGTTCCTGTAACGTGCAGCTGACAGGACACGCAGGACACGATACTAAGTGTCCTATCGTTTGTGGAACAGCACCATATTTACACTCCAAGGCGGAGTCGTCTATGAATCTCCATGTATTCCCGAAGAAGCAATAAGAAATTGATTACCCACAAATCACTTCCCACAAATAACTTTTATCATTATCGTTATTTTATAGGTACATTTACATTAATTATTATTTTAATTTCCAGCACGGCGGCTGTGACATTGTGACAAACATTGCGGACTTCTGGGCGTCCCGGGCTGTGATTGACTATAACACCGGCCTGTACGATATTTCAAGTAAGATCATATTATAAATATTTTATATTAGCACACCTTTTAATAAACATTTGCTCTGCAAATAAATAATAATTAGCACACAATGAGAACGACTACCTACTCGATGTGGCATAATCTGAATAATGAGAACCACCAAATATTTTGTTTTTAGATGTGATGGGCCCTGATGAAGATCATAGGAATGTTAACAACTCAATATTTACCAACGTTGTCGCTGGATACTCGCTTTATTTAGCGCAGTAAGTAAAATATTCGATAATCTCTTGAACGCTTTCTATTCTAAATCTACTTTTAAAACTTACAACCAATATTTTTTGGAACCGAAACAGCTGGACACAATGGGGTTTATAATTTTATAATCGATTAGTAAAGTTAAATGAGGTTTAAACGTCAAAAATGTTTGGTTAAACAGTCGCTAATCACTACTTAACTTTAAGCAAAAAAAGGGGAAGGATAAATGATTTTATTTTTGTAAGTAGGATTTGCACAAACACTTTTACACGTCAATACTTTTTATTCTTATCACTATCCCTAAATACGTAGGTATATCGGGTTCCTGACTAAAACAATAAAGTGGCCGTTCTTAGCATACAAGGATCAGTCTCCGGTGTATCAATCGATATCCGTAGTTCAGCCCGATTCAAACTTTATGGTGGCGGTTCGGAAAACGAGGCGAGTCGGTGCGCAGTAAGAAAATTACGTGTCAGCGAGGGGTGAGGTACTGCGCAGTGAGTAACGTACTTCAGAGCCGACAAAAAGTTTGAATCGGACTGTATTTTCCGGAATTAAAACTAAAATCTCGTGCATGAGAGGCGAGACCTTAACCACTGGGCCATCAAAAGAAAGAAAGAATAAAGTTTATTTGGACACAGTTCATTTAGTTTATTTATTTTCATCACGACCTATGGTAGGTACCTACAATTCACACTTTTATCAATTATTCTAGGTATGTTTCCTGTCTCTGCAAGTCCTATTACATGGCTAAAGACCCAGACCACTGGGCCGACATCGCCTGGAGCCTAGCTCTGCCTTATGACCAGGAGTTAGACTACCATCCGCAGTTTTCTGGCTACGAACGAGGGGACCAGATCAAACAAGCTGATGCTGTGCTGCTAGGTTTCCCTCTACAGTATGCTATGAATATGTAAGTGTCTGGTTTATCTGATTTTGAGCTTTAATAAACAGAATGTTACATTAGAACATCGGTCTTTGGAAGGGTTTCCTGTCGTCATTATGAGGTGTTGCCAATATGATTACCTTCCTAAGGACAAAATCTCAGCTACCTAACTACTTGGGAATTAGTTTTTACTGAAAGAGGAAAAGAGAAATAGAATTAAACCCGAACACGTGCATCTGCCAGCCATAGGTATTCTCAAAGGAGATTTTTGCATCAGCATATTATTACTATTATTAGCGACCGAAAAATTTGGGGTGCTGGAATAATATATTTACCTTGACTGATTGTGGTAATGACGGCATAAATAAAGGCAATATTTTGATTTAATTTTCTTCTTTTCCAGTTCCACACGATTTAACGACTTGACATACTACGAATCAATGACTCGGGAAACTGGTCCAGCCATGACGTGGAGCATGCACACCATTGGCCATCTGCAGCTGGATGACGATAGCAAGGCTAATGCTATATTCAACATGAGCTATGACGGATTTGTTAGAGAGCCTTTCAAGGTAAAGAAAAGAACTCCGAATACCTAGCTATTGATTTGGCTGTGTTTACTCTGACTAATTTATGAAATGCTTTGAGTTAAAAAAACGCGCAAACTAAAACCATGATGAATTCAGCACATGATTCTAGACCACCTAGCGTAGAAAATTTTTCTGCTGGCTGTTTCAAAGTGCAAAACCTACGCGGTAAAATGTGTACTAATGTACTATAATTATACATGGTAAATAAAAGATGCGCGTCGATGTCCCCGCCACCATGTACAGACGCCATCACATCAATCTACCTGAAACTGTCAAATTTTCCCAATCAACTTTGAACCTTATACTTTAGCGACAAAGTTGAAAATCTATTAAAGAAATTTGACAGGTTGTGGTAGCTTGATGTGCTTGTACCTATTCGTAACTTTATGTTAGTCATGCCAACTATTTTCTTTACCATGATATTTAAGTTCATCACCGACTTAGGGACCTCCTAAAAGTTTTAATTAGGTAGGACAACTAGGTTTCCAGCAGTTGGCACTTGTATCCAAACTTCTGCAATGCAAATTACCTAACAAACCAACGGTCGTACCTAAATTCAAGCCGAGAAGAACTAGCGGTCCCACTCACAATTGAAGACTAGAAGGAAAAACAGATTTTCAAATAATCCACTAAATACTCTTTTCAGGTGTGGAGTGAGCTCCGTCGTCCATACTCAGGGGCTGTCAACTTCTTCACTGGCATGGGCGGGTTCTTGCAGACGCTTATCTTCGGCTATGCAGGGGTCAGCATTCACCTGGACCGACTGGAGATCAACAAGCCTCGTCTGCTGCCTAATGCTACTAAGTTTACTATTAGAGGTAGGCAAGAAGATAGTTTTGGTATTTTGTAGAAAGCTACAGAGCAACTACAAGCCTATTTCAACTTCAAACGTATGTCAAAATCCCTGAATCAAGGTGAAAAGCTAAGGTTCTCTACTTTTGAATATCACCTTTTCAAAAATCTCACATTTTCGCAACACCACACTGCGCTCCAAAACACAAATTACTGACGTTGCCCAAAAAGCCGCTAAGCTGAAGTGGGACTGGGCAGGCCATGTCTGCCGTATGCCCAATGAGCTGTGGGCTCTAACTAACTACCACGTGGAGTCCTCACACAGCTAGCAGGCGTCGCGGCAGACCCCTTAGAAGATGGCCGGACGAGCTGAACAAAACAAACGACCTGTGGTCCAATTTAGCCCTGAATCAAAAGAACTGGAGGTCATGGGGAGACGCCTTTGCCCAGCTGTGGGATGATGCAGGCTTACAGTAACATTTCAAGGCTTGTCTCTTACGTCACTTTATGCAAGAGCTAAACATTTTCGCAAGGCTTTCCGTGCATTTCATAGTTAAATCCTGGCATAGTTCAAGACAAAAACTATGACCAAAATCGATATTTACATGTAACTATTACCTAAGCCATTCATAATTACTTTCAGGTATCAAGTACCTCGGAGCAAACCTAACGCTAGAAATATCAGCAAACAGCACGAAACTCAGTGTGACCTCCATGGATGATAACTGGCGATTAGTACTGAATGATGGCAAATACACCATCACATTAGCACCCGGTATTACAGGTGAGCTCGTAATCATTATTACACTGGCTTCTGCTCGCGACTTCTTCTGTGTGAAATTTCTTGTTACCCCGACCCACCCCGTCGCCACATGAGTAGCACTTGTCTAAGTGCCGCCGCATCGCATCGCCCGTCCGCGCTAATACTTCGTTTTCGCGTAGCGTTCTTTCTGAATTTTTTTTCTTTTTGCTCCTAAGGCCCCTAGCGTGATGTTGAATGATAGGCTACTTAACATTACGCTAGGGCTCTTAAGAGCCTTCCTCAAATATTAGACTAAGTATCAAATAGGTAGGTACCTATGTACAAAAAGAATTTTTCAAATCCGAATGGAGGTACCATTCGGATTTGAAAAATTTCCTGAGATTAGCGCGTTTAAACAAGCTCACCAGCTTTAGTATTAGTATCTAGATTGATGCTCAAAGGTCATCTGACATACTCATAATATGTAACATGTCCTGCGTATTGAGGTCAGTTTTTGAGGCGAAAACTGTAAACCCCCTTCAGCGTGTTCCAGTACTTCGTCCTAGAAGTAAGGTTGAGTAGAGAAGGTAAGGAAGCATATAAAGCCGTTGGTCATGTGCCTGAATTTGTGAACCTGTTAGTGATCGAAGGATGCCCCCGATGCATCGTTTTTCTAGAGATTGCAAGAGCGTGACTGTGAGCGGTTTGCATTGGGTTTGAATCAGGGGTCGGGTAACTTCGGATAAGGGTTGCGATTAAGACTGAACGAAGCTTTCATAACTGAGTACAGGGACCCAAATCCAGCATTGTGTTGTTGTTGTTGTACTATAGACATTGTTGATAATAAACACTTTACCTCCTTCCAGTGATACTGCGCGGATCCGGTCCATTCACAGTGTATTCGGAGCCGTGGAAGGATTGCAAGCTGCCAAACGACATCATCGGACAGAACTATCTCAGGCCAATCACATAGTATTGTAATAAACGTAATTTCTTAGGATCTCTTATTGTATACGAAGGACATTGAATATGTGCATCATATTGACGACATTCACACCCAGTTTCTAAAAAAATAAACAACACAAAAATTTGCTACCCTCAGGCGACAGTGCGGCAGACGAGAGATTAGGTACGTTTTTGACACCTGTCAGTTTTATCCAAACGAATACGTGTTTTGCTAATTTGATCTTTATTAGCAGTAGCTAAGAACTGGAGGTCATGGGGAGACGCCTCCAGTTCGGCTTTTACTATAGTAATAGTCGGACTTTTAATTAGCTGCAGTAAAATGACAGTTTATGTGTTACTTAAATGCCTGAAATTGGCGTATTTTTGTTTTTTCGCGGCCATCAACCAAATCTTGTTTTTACCCGACTGTGCCAGAAGGAGGGTTATGTTTTTCGAGTGTATGTGTGTAGGAATGTATGTAGGTATGTATGTATGTATATTTCTTTGGCACGCTCTGTAGCCTAAACGGCTTGATTGATTTCAGCTTGAGAGGTGCCGTTAGATTCGTCTTAATTGTGAAATCAAAATTGAAAAAAAGAAGCCGTTTTTAGCGCCATATTATGTCTTTAAATTTTTTTTCTCAAAACCTATCAAATGGGGTATCAAAATAAAGGGTTTTAAAAGTAATTAGAAAAATATATACAACTTATATGGTTAAAAGTAATTCGAAGTGACAAATCGTAAAAAACACGTAGATACCAAGAACAAAATCGTCTGCGAGATCTTTCACATTATTTTGTAAACTAAAAAGCTGGAAATAAAAAAAGTAATTTAAAAAAATGGAAAACCCGACTGCGTAAAAAACTTAAGTTATCTAATAAAAAAAACTTAAGTTAATAAAATTAAATAAAAGTTGGAAGCAGGCGGGACCCATACCATTTTTATTATATTTTCTAATTCAAATGGGTCCCGCCTGCTTCCAACTTTTATTTAATTTAAAATGGGCATGTTTTTAGCTTTTCAGTTTTTTTTTTATTAACTTAAGTTTTTTACACAGTCGGGCTTTTAATTTTTTTAATTACTTACTTTTTATTTTTAGTACAGAATTGTGTAACAAACGAAACTTATTTGACATGTATATCTCTAAACTCAGTCCGAAATGAGTTATTAAGAAGTGTCATTTTACTGCAGCGAATTAAAAGTCGGACTATAGTAAAGTGTTACATGCTCTGTGGCTACTAGAATTTGTATTCTATTTTTCTCTATGGCAATAGTGCCGATGTCGACAATTCTGCCAATGTCAAATTTTACTAGAATTGTCGCACTGACTGGTGCTCGACATCTGGATTGTAACAGTCTGTCAAACGATTTGATTCATGATTCATCATTAGTTATTGCTGTTGTTTCAGTCAGCCAATCACAGTACCTATTTAAAATGATTTTGACAGTCCGTTACCTAGCAACGTTTTGTGTTGATTTACTTCTCAGAAACCGGCTGTAAGCTGCATTTTTACACGAAAGTATTGATACCATGACATGCTTTATAATATTTTGCCAAACTTACCTACTATTACATTTATAATGTTTTAACAATCACTTATCATTACTATGTTAAGTTCAAATTCATATGTAAATATTAACAATTAGAATTTATCGTAACTTAATTTGAATATAGGATTATAATAATGAGACTATTTTTTTTCAAATAAAATAATATTTTAGGGATATTACAAAGCTGCATGACATATTCGATATTTAATCTTGAAATATTTATATAATTTTAAAGCTAACAATCATAAATTAATAATAATTTGTACAGACGCCAGCACATCAAGCTACTACAATCTGTCAAATTTATTTAATAGATTTTCAACTTTATCGCTAAAGCATAAGGATCAAAGTTGATTGGGAAAATTTGACAGTTTCGGGTAGCTTGATGTGCTGGCGTATGTACAGTCAGCATCAAAAGTCGATTAACACTTAAGTTTTTTTAATCGCGGTTATTGAGCAAAATATTAACCCTTCAGTTTTTTAAATCTCAGTTATTGAGCAAAATATTTGTTCAAAATCGCATTATACTTCTGCTGCAATTTCGAACAAATATTTTGCTCAATAACTGAGATTAAAAAAACTGAAGTGTTAATCGACTTTTGATGCTGACCGTAGATACCTATAAGCGGAGAGCCTCGACCACCGCCTTAGGAGGCTCTAATTCCGCGACTGGGCCAAGAGCTTGATTCAGAAAGCAGTAGGTACGCATAGTGACGAGGTTCCTCTCACTAGAGTCCTGATCACCGGCAACTTAGACCCTGTCGGCATCAAAAACTTTATCCGCATCGCTGTCAACAGGAAAAGTACCAAGGCATTGCCGCGTTGTATGGCAATACTAATTCTTGGGATTGATGATACTGTTAAAAATAAGCTTAGCTTTAGGAAAATTAGTTAGAAATGAAACAATGAGAGGACTTCAAACGAAAACATGTATTTTCAAAAGAATTCTAAATGGTATTGCATTCAAACTAAAAAATATCCTTTAAAATAGGTTAGGAATTAAAATACTTGTCACTTTCTGACCTCGTTTTATTTTCACACTTGTTCAAATAACTACTTAACTATTATACATTTAATTAAAATAATTAATGCCATTTTAGACTTTATTATAATACAATAAAAGTTATATGGCATTTTATTAGCACCATTATTAAGTATCAACATGATGGAAGAAAAGAGAAGAATTTGATTCATTAATGATCAGTAGGTATCTAAGTACAGTAAGGGAAATTTATTGTTAAGCATATTGACACCCTAGGTACGTCAATTTGGCGTGTTATTGCCATGTTATACAGTAATTATTGTGATATACGGACAAGTTTTAGCTTTTTATCTACCAATTTATTGGTAGATAGTCAATTTTCCTAACAATTAATTTCCTTGACTAAACACAGATAAAAATATAACTAACTAGCAGCGCCCCGCAGATTCACCCGCATAAGTGTCGATCCCGTGGGAATATCGGTACAAAAACTATCCTATGTTCTTCCCCGGGATGCAATCTAACTCTATGCCAAATTTTATCGAAATCCGTTCAGTGGTTTAGGCGTGAAAGGTACATACAGACAGACAGACACACTTTCAAATTTTTATTATTAGAATGGATATGCAGGTTGCTACAACCATTATGTTTAAAAACATGGAAAATTAAGATTAAAGCATTCCGCAGACAGGCACGACTCTAGTAGAACAATTTCAATGAAAACTTCATGGAAATTGTTCTACCAGAATCGCCTCGCGCCTGTCTGGGGGAGTGATATGGGGTTTTATAAATTATATTAAGCTACTTTACATTGTTATGTAGTTGTGACTTTTTATCGTAGCAACTGTTATCACTAAAATGCAATTGTACGTTTGAACCGAAAAAAAAAACAGAGCAAACACCTCTAAGATAAGATATGAATTCAAATTGTGGAGCATTGTACTGTTGTAATAATAACTATTATGTAACGAACTCTCAAAGATAAAAAAAAAAAACATCCTACGTATTACAACATTACATATTACACGACGTCAAGTACGTATTACAACATTACACGACGAAAAAAAAACATCCTATACGTATTACAACATTATACGACGAAAAAAAACATCCTATACGTATTACAACATTATAAGACGAAAAAAAACATCCTACGTATTACAAATTACAACATTACATCACCTGTATCAAAAAAGCAGTGTAGATACTGACATTAAAAATAGGTCTTAGGTACGCACGACGACACATGAAGCTATACATTTCCAGTATAAACTGACCTCATATTGTACGAAAAGCCAGCAAAGCGAGGTCAGCCCAAACTGGCAATGTAGAGCTTGATCTGTCGCCGTGTGTACCTCACTGAAACTGCAGAGTAGGTATGAATATTGCAAAATGTCTTGTGGTAAAAAAAAAGTGACTACAAAAATGATGAGTTTGATTTTATTCGGCACAGCTGATGTAATAATAATTGATAAACGAAAAACAAAGGTAACCCTATGACTGCAGCTGTAAATCAAACTAATATTATAAAGGCGAAAGTTTGTGAGTGTGTGCGTGTTTATATGTCTGTTACTTCTTCCAAGCTCAAACGGCTGGACCAATTTTGATAAAATTTTGTATGGAGGTAACTGACACGCTGGATTAACATGTAGGCTACTTTTTATCCCGATATTCCCACGGGATCGACATTTACGCGGGTGAAACCGCGGGGCTCAGCTAGTAATATTATATTTATGAAAAAGAAATAAATAACATTTTAAAAGACTATTTTCAAGTATGACACAATAATATTAAAATGTTTTATTCCCATAAAGAAGGTGTTCCATTTTTAATTGAAGACGTGACTCCTGGCTTAGTGGTACCTGTGTTAGAAGAGTCAGTGTCTTCAGTGGTTGACAACACATTTGTGTACCTACCTAAATAAATAAAAACTACATATAAAATAGGTAGGAGGGGGTAAAATAGTAGGAGGGGCCCCTGGCTAAATAATAACAGCCGCACAGGTCGATCGATCAGGTTCAGCTACGTTTGCCGCGGTTGGTCTGTGGATGGATGACCATCTTTACATACCGTGACCACTCCGTGCCTTTGAAAGCACGTTAAGCCGTTGGTCCCGGCTGTCATTGGTGGATCTTTGACAGTCGTAACGGGTCGTCAGAAGCCCGAAAGTCTGACAACCAGTCTTACCAAGGAGTATCGTGTTAGCCAGTAACTGGGTTGTGGAGGTCAGATAGGCAGTCGCTCCATATAAAATACTAATATTCAGCTGCATCCGGTTAGACTGGAAGCCGACCCCAACATTGTTGGGAAAAGGCTAGACAGATGATATAAAATAGGTAACACACGTAAGTAATTATAATAATGTATTAGAGTAAAAAAACAGATGGAACGATTGTTAACATAAAAATATAAGTATACCTACATGATAATACTATGATATATATTTTTAAATAAAAATCGTCATCGTCGACAGTATCGATAGTTGTTCTCATTAGCAACTATACACAATTCATTATAAAAATTCGAAAGCAGTTGATAAACATGATAAAAAAATCCTTATCAAATATATCAACGTCATTAAAACAATAGTTATCAAACATTTAATTAAGACTACTGCATCAGAGCTTATCACAGGAAGCTTTGGAATATCATTGTGGAATGTTAATAAACTACAATTTAGTTAATAATATCTCCCTATAACCTAATGAACGCCAAAATGATTAGTTAAAACCATCATACCATTGATACGCTATCAGCAACTTTATTAAAATGATTTGATTCTTCGAAATAAAAATATTTTTATTTGGTCTAAATAATTTTATTTTCATTTGACATAAAAAAGACGCCAGCGTTCACAGGGTTAACTTGGTACAAAACAATGTTGTCTATCCAAATATAAAAATCTCTACTGACCACAACAGTTACAATAATTGAAACTAAAATTATGTTGAAATGCATTTTTATGAATTCAGTTTTAGAGACTATGATGAAAAACAATGTCAATTATTGAAGAATTGCTTTTTTAGGTAAATTTAAAACACAACCTTTGAATGGGACAAGAATATTTTGTCTAAGAAGGGCTGATTTTTCCAACGCGAGATAATTTTATCCGAGGAATAATTTTGAATTCATGACATTTCTTCCATACAAAATCTGTCAGACGTCAATTTTATTCCACGAATAAAAATTATCTGTCGATTGAAAAAATCGGCCCGATCATTCTAGTATGTACTTATAGCTTATAGGGCTATAAGCTATAAGTACTCTCTGAATCTAAACATTTGTTAGCCCTTGTACTGCGAATTCCTAATATAAGTTTCACTGCAATAACAAATAATATTTCGTAGAATTATTTATAATTATAAACACTGCAGAAACATGCAAGTACAAAAACAAACTAATTATAACTTTCTAAATATTAAATTCCACGCTTCTACTCACTAAGGAGTCCGTGATAAAAGAGGTTTTTTAATTACCAGAACTAATATTTGTTCTGACTAAAAATGTGCTTGGCGTTTTCACTAATTAGTCCCAAACTAATTAGTGAGAACGCCTGTTTAGTCTACTTTAGTCCTAAAATAGGGACTAGATTAATTATGTTTGATTCGTTACCTTCAACCAACAATTCGTTAAGATATTGATACTTTGTTTGTACTTTTTGATTAGTTATAAAAGTATACAATACGCTAACAAAGTATAGCTATTAAAACTAAGGTATTTTGCAGACAAATCCGGTAAAAATTACCTTTTAATAAAATTACTAAGGGGTAATTTTATTAAAAGCATTTATATGAATATTGTGCATTCTGCGTATTCACCGGGCTACTAATTTCTGAGTAATCAAATAAATAACGCCATTAAAATTCACACCCAGAAACATTAAAATCGAAACAGTCAGTTACTCCCAAGTCATTGAATGTATTTATTGCTTTAGATAAGTATTGAAAATATCAGAGACTTTCGGAATCTATCGATTTACGATGTAAAGACGCCAGCATATCAAGCTACTACAACCTGTCAAATTTCTTTAATAGATTTTCAACTTTATCTCTACAGCATAAGGTTCAAAGTCGATTGGGAAATTTTGACAGTTTCGGGTAGCTTGATGTGCTGGCGTCTGTACGTGAGTATTACTTGAAGATGACAACGTATAGTTTTATTTAACCGTTACTAGCTAGGTATTACAGTACCCGGCGATAAATATTGCACATCGACCTTTACCTTTTTTTGTATTTTATACAAAGAATAAAAATAATTATCAAAAGAAGCAAATCATAATTGTTTTAACAGCTCCTAATAGATACCGGACTGTTTGTATTTCGTGCGACAGAGATAACGCTCTACGAAGCCGAAATTAGCCGATTGTCTCTTTCCAAAGGTCGATGTGCAATATTTATCGCCGGGTACTGTACGCGTGGTGGATTACGGCCCACTCTCTCTCACAGAGAGGAGACCTGTTTCCCAGCAGTGGGAACATTATAGGTTAATTACGCTTATTATGAGCAGTGGTGGCCAAGTGGTAACGGCCGCGACTTACGAGTTGTAGGTCGTAGGTTCGAACCCAGACAGGCGCTTTACTTTGTGTAAATTATTTCATCACCACTGCTCACAAAACGGTGAAGGAAAACATCGTGAGGAAACCGGCATGTCCTAGAACCAAAAATTCGAAGACATGTGACATCTACCAACCCGCACTGGGCCCGCGTGGTGGATTACGGCCCACTCCCTCTCACTAAGAGGAAGCCTGTGTCCCAGCAGTGGGAACATTATAGGCTGATGATGATGACGCTTATTATTACTAGATAACTGCACACTAAGTCAGATCTTTTGTAGAACATAAATAATTGATATCGTTTCAATATATTATGATAATGCAGCACCCTAATCGTGCGTTTATAATATTTACGAGTATATACCCTACTTAAAAATCTAAATATATTTTTTACTTGGGCGTATTTTATCGACCGGGGCCAGAGCGTGACGGATAACCTTACCGGAACAATCTAATAACTGAGTGACATACATTTGGCTGAATCTAAGTAGAGAGAAAAAAAAACGAGGTAAACTTTTCCACGACTCGCCACTTTTGACAACACGTGAAACAGTAGGTATACTAAGAAGTAATGTAATGCACTTTCTCCAATTCTAACACTAGTCTATTACAATATAATTAAATATAAAGTAACAGTTTTCGGAGAACTAAGCAGGAACGTACAGACGCCAGCACATCAAACTACAACAATCTGTCTTTCTATATGTTCAACTTTATCGCTAAAGCATAAGGTTCAAAGTTGATTGGGAAAATTTGACAGTTTCGGGTAGTTTGATGTGCTGGCGTCTGTACCTAAGTAAATCGAGAAACTTAATGACGAAATAGGAAGAAAGAATGATAATGCGTTAATTTGCGGCAAACATGACGCAGAGAAACAATAAAATTCGAACAACATTTAAAAAAAAATCTGCTTATGATTACCTAATTCAGAGATTACATTTTATGGTTCAGAGTTAACCAACTAAGTCTGACCGGACCCGCCGAAAAACTATCTCTGATACCGAGACTAAAAACCGAAATGTTAACTGCGTAAGAGGGCGCCAACCAATCGCCGACCACGCAGTCGCGCCTTCATCGTTTGTTTAGTTATTTCTTTTATTTTAGAATGAAAATGCATAAAATAAGCACGTTAAGTTGTGCTCCACAAGATTATACGTTAATATTATTATAAACGGTAATTTTACATTGTTTAGTATTATTATAATCACTAAACGGAAAATAGTGGCCACTATTATCATAGTATAAAATAATATTAACGTATAATCTTGTAGAGCACAACTTAACGTGCTTATTTTCTGCATTTTCATTCTAAAATAAAAGAAATAACCAAACAAACGATGAGGGCGCCACTAGACCGTCGGCGTAGTCTTAATAAAACTAACTCTAATTACACCGAACGAAAATAACGTCTGTTTTGACAAATACAATCGACGAGTCAAACTAAGTACTGACAGTCGCAGGTCAATCCGACGCTGTCACCCCGTATTGCTCTAGAAGCGTAGGCACATTCTGCTTACATCTCAAATTCTAGTCTTACCCAAGATCAAAACCCACAATGTTGTCCAGACCGTAGTTGAATATCCTGTAGTCGTGCTTGTATAACTTATACAGCCGCCTGATGAGAGGCAGATCCAGTTGGGAGAAGTACTTGTGAAGCTTCTCGGCAGTTCCTGAAGTGTGGTCCAGGCGTGGGAACTGGATGTGGGAGGCGTTGATCGTGTGTAAGGCTAGCAGCGAATCGTCGACCAGGGTCTCGTATTTACCTGGAAGTGAACGAAGGTTTGTATGAGAATTTATAATGGCGAATTGTCTCTCAGATATCCGATTAGTATTTACGCGCACAGGTGACGACTTTGCATCGCCAAATTTTACACCAGAGGTGGGGCAATGAGGGTTTTCTGAAATGACGTTCGCTAGGTGGCAGCACTGACACGTCAGGTCCAGGCATCTGTCAAAGAGCCTATATTTTCTTTAGTCATGACTGAATGATGAACGAATGAATGAATAGAATGATGAACGTCATCATATATTTTATATTGGAAGACCTCTTGTCAAAGTGGTGCCAACTGGTGTCGTAAATTTTCACGAAAACCCCCATTCTCGTAATTTTAAGAACGTTCACAGTCTGATGTCAGTCGCAACCTTTCAAAAATACCTCTAAATTCCCCACATGTTTGACAAGTTTTTGACATTGATTGTCTCTGAGATGAGACTGCGACTAGTTTTGAATATTTTTTATTATAGGTATTGATATTTTATTTTAATTCTGTGACCTTTTTAATTTGTATTCATTCTTTTTTTTTGTTCTGTTTTTTCATCGCCATTCTGATTAAATCATGAGGAAATGGTAAAATTATTTGTGAATTTTTATTAAAACTTTAGCGTACAAATGGATGGATCACCAGCGGTAAGATGGACATTCAGGTCAGATCAAAAGTAAATTCGAACCGCAGAAGATTTAATTTTTTTTTTTATCTGAACTGAACGTTTTATCATCAAAACAGATACCGACATCACCACTATCTAATCATCTGCTTGAGCTATGATAGTACGGCTTATTTCCAGGTGATCCATAATTTTAGTCCCGGCGGCTCCAAATTAAAAAAGCAATGGGAACAATTTTAGTATAATATTATTTTAACTTGTAGTGCTTTGGCGTAATTTTCATCATAAGCTTATCCTCATTCTTAGTCTTACTAGATGTGACTGAAATTGCGGTTTCGTTACATTCTGATTCGTTTAATTTGTACCTAAACCATTCTATTTTTAGAGGCAATTTTATCTAGACCATTAATCTATGTAATAAATCAAAAAATAAAACCAAGTTTTACTTCTTTCGCTCATTAAAACACTTAACTTGCTGGCTTTAATTAAAATAGTAGCGACTTTAAAAATTATAATATCCACAACTTTCGAAGCCACTGACTTTGTTCTGCCGCTATCCTTCTATCCTTTTCTGTCTAACCCAAAATACCTAACACCATCCTTTTCTGTCTGGCAATGGCTTCCCGAAATATTTAGGCATTCAACCAGCTGTGAGCGCAGACCAATTATTTGGTCTGAGGCTGCGACTGACTAAAAATGTTTCTAGAATTGTGACACACGATAGTGTCGTCAAAATTATTCGGTCTAGTTAGTAGACATATGAATAAAAAAAAACCCGATCAAACAGTATATTTTGTTTCATTAATGATCTTTGAAAAAAAAATTGTTTCTATTGAGCCTTGAGGCGTGTTAAAGATATTAATGACGCCAGTTATATTTTTTGTGTCTGCTAATGCCTTTTCCAAATGTCTTCAAAATTGATTATTATACCATCAACTGGCTGTGGTACAGTCAGCAACAAAAGTCGATTAACACTTCAGTTTTTTTAATCTAAGTTATTGAGCATATTTGTTCAAAACTTCCACTGCAAATTTGAACAAATATTTTGCTCAATAACTGAGATTAAAAAAACTGAAGTGTTAATCGACTTATGTTGCTGACCGTACGTTTGGTGTTTCTCGTTTGCTTAGGAAGAGGACAAAACAGTTTTTTGACCGGCCTCCTTTCATGAAATTCTACATTCATCTGTCTTGACGTTTGCCGTAACAGTAACACTAAAATTTACCTTAGCGATTATAAAGAAACCGCAGCCTGCGGATACTATTCTTAGAAATAACCACATCATTTGCACATCCTGCTCCCATTCTTAGACATGAGAGCCAGTGGCGTGCCTAGGGGTCAAAATTAGGGCAAGCCCACAGATTTTCAACGTATAAAAAAACGCCCAGCTGAGGGATTGCTGATTTTCAGTTATTAATGTTTGTGTTCGAGTTCGTTGATTGGTATTTTTTTAATATATTTATTTATTGATAGGTTTAAGTAAGTTTGTTGTTGTGAATTATGATTTTATTAGGGCAAGCCGGGCTTTTCGGCTTCTATGAAGGTACCGCCCCTGATGAGAGCTACTGTAGGTTCTAATTGTTCTACCCATGCGACAATTCATCTGCCTTGCCTTTTCCCACCTATGTTGGGGTCGGCTTCCAGTCTGACCGGATGCAGCTGAGAACCAGTATTTTACATGGAGCGACTGCCTATCTTACCTCCACAACCCAGTTACTGGGTTACACTGGGTACACTTTGGTTAGACTGGTTGTCAGACATTCGGGCTTCTGACGACCCGTAATACTGTAAAAGATCCACGTATAAAACTTGGGACCAACGGCTTATCGTGAGTTCCAAAGGACGGCGGGGTCTTAGTATGTAAAGATTGTCACCCATCCATGGACCAACCGCGGCAAGCGTAGCTTAACCTGATCGATCGTCCCGTGCGGCTGTTATTACTTAACCATAAGCCCCTCCTACCCATGCGACACTGACTGCAGTCAAATGAGCCCATCACATGGTAAAGATCAAATAAACGTGAGAAACAAACACAGACAGCATCTTATTACGTTAGATGAGGCGAGAGGACGTGAAATAGTGAACATAATTACGACTGATGTGACGTCGATGCCGTGGTTGTTGTAATTATATAAAGGTCAAGGCAACGTTAACCTGTATTTACATCGTCGTACTGTCAGAGTATGTCGTTAGAGCTGCAAAGCGTATTTCATTAAACACTAAATCCAAGTAGAGATGGTTTTGTGAAGGTATCACCTAACACTTTAGCTGAGACATTAAGACTAGTTCAACAATCAAATACATTAGTAGGAGTCTGTACTAGATGTATCTCGATTTAAGGGGCTTACATGACCTAAAGCGCGGTCACTGTCGGACTGCATAGAAATGAAAGAGAAGCGCGATGACACAACGCTGGTAATTTATTGCAAAATATTAAGCAATTATTTACTTATAAAAAACCTATTGTTTAAATTGAAAAATTAAAACACTAGTAGGTACTTTAGTATGTTGCTTTTAGAATAATCTGACAAAAAAACAGAATGATTGTATGTATATTAGTTTGGTTTTTATTGTAAAAAGAAAGTTTTCAGAGGTATCTTCATGATGTTTTTATATCGAATCAAATTAGTTGTATTATGTTTTCAACACACTATCTGCCTAGCATATATCCTGAAGAATATCATATATTTTACTGAATTTGTTTAGTTGATCATATACTTTTATTGTTTCTAAAACTTGCGTTTTTTGTGTTTAGGTCCTGTAAGCCCCTACACACCACACTCCTATCGGGGCACTGTATATTAATTGAAGCTGAACCAATAAGCTGTAAGTAGTCAAATGAGCAGTGATTAGAGCAGTGGTAACCCAGTGGTGGGACTTACGAGATCGTACAGTACAGTGCGTGCCACGTAAGAAGAGACTTGACCCCGCCTCCCCCGCCTCTTTCCGCCGCCCCTTATGACGTCCGGTCCCGTCCCGCACTCAGACCTCATACCGCTAAAGATACCTAAAATCGTGTTCTGCGCATGTCAGACCACGTGGTGTGTCAAGTCTCTTCTTACGTGGCACGCACTGTACCCGGCGATAAATATTGCACATCGACCTTTGGAAAGAGACAATCGGCTAATTTCGGCTTCGTAGAGCGTTATCTCTGTTGCACGAAATACAAACAGTCCGGTATCTATTAGGAGCTGTTAAAACAATTTTGATTTGCTTCTTTTGATAATTATTTTTATTCTTTGTATAAAATACAAAAAAGGTAAACGTCGATGTGCAATATTTATCGCCGGGTACTGTAGGTTTGAACCCAGATAAGCTTTACTTCGTGTAAATAATTCCATCACCACTGCTCTCAAAACGGTGAAGGAAAACATCGTAAGCAAACCGGCATGTTCTAGAACCAAAAAATTCGAAGACTTGTACATCTACCAGCCCGCACTGGGCCCGTGTTATGAATGAGAGGAGGGCTGTGTGTCCCAGCAGTGGGAACATTATAGGCTGATTTTGCAAACCAATAAGTACAGACGCCAGCACATCAAGCTACCCGAAACTGTAAAATTTTCCCATTCAACTTTGAACCTTATGCTTTAGCGATAACGTTGAAAATCTAACAAATAAATTTGACAGATTGTAGTAGCTTGGTGAGCTGGCGTCTGTACCTCAAATATAAAAATAAATCGCTAGATGAGCTTGAAACTACAAGCAATCGCTTTTATACGCAAAAGAATAGGTACTAGCGTCGTTAAGACATAGGCAGAAAAGAATAATTTCTTGTACAAGTTATAAATCTAAACAAAACTTGACACGATTATGAAAAGCAAAAACATTAGACGTGCAGATATTTGATACTAGCTGCACCCAGCAGTTTCGCCCGCGTAAATGTCGATCCCGTGGGAATATCAAGATAAAAGTTCCGAAGCACGGCGGGGTCTTAGTATGTAAAGATGGTCACCCATCCACGGACGAACCGCGGCAAGCGTAGCTTAACCTGATCAATCGACTCGTGCGGCTGTTATTACTTACTCGTGAAGTATCTACATACTTCAAAGTGTACAGTGCGTGCCACGTAAGAAGAGACTTTACACACCACGTGGTCTGACATGCGCAGTACACGATTTTAGGTATCTTTAGCGGTATGAGGTCTGAGTGCGGGACGGGACCGGACGTCATAGGGGCGGCGGAAAGAGGCGGGGGAGGCGGGGTCAAGTCTCTTCTTACGTGGCACGCACTGTACATAGAAATAATTTGTTTAAACGGGGTTTCCGTTCTTCAATAAGAAGAATATTGAGGTTATCAGTTTTACTTTTTTGTAAGTTTGTTTCGCACGTCTCTTTTAAACGTGAAGTTGATATTTATTCCAAGAATCAACGAGTCGATTTGAAAGTAAAACCAATGATGGCATTGCTAGGATTATGCCTGTAAAGGCTCCTGCAAACAGGCGCGACGCGCGACGCGAATCGCGCGCGACACAAAGGCACCGCTCGTTGCGCGACTTGCGGTGCCTTTGTGTCGCGTGTCGCGTCGCGCCTGTGTGTACGAGCCTTAATCCATAACTTAGAGAGACCCCGAGACTTAAGGCTCCTTCATACAGGCGCGACACGCGATAAAATCGCGCGCAACACAAAGGCACCGCAAGTCGCGCAACGAGCGGTGCCTTTGTGTCGCGCGCGATTATATCGCGTGTCGCGCCTGTTTATAATAGGAGCCTTTAAAAGTTCTAATAAACAGGGCGGGCGGCAGGGACGTCGACGCGCAAACTGTAACCACGAATTCTGCATATTAAGATTCTAGATAGATATAAATTATACGTCAGTTATCAAAATAAAAATCATCCGTTTCATAGAAAAGTGGAATACCTACGCGGTCAAAATGTACGGAACGCCAATTTTTTTTTTTAAATAACCGTCGAAAAATTTCAGAGCTGGGGTCAGAATAATGTCCTGAATCCATGATAACAGGTTCCGCGTCAATGCCTGCCACCCTGTATGTAAACCTAAACTGTAAAAGTCTGTTTTTTAACGCCAGAAAAGTATAAAAGTATACTTCATCATCATCTGCCTAGCCTTTTCCCAACTATGTTGGGGTCGGCTTGCAGTCTAACCAGATGCAGCTGAATACCAGTATTTTACATGTAGCGATTGCCTATCTGACCTCCACAACCCAGTAACTGGGTAATACGATATCCCTTGTTAAGATTGGTTGTCAGACTTTCGGGCTTAAAAGTATATTTACATATGTATAGAACATAATCCGTCATCGGAATACGAATGTGCATCTATGAAATTCAATAAGTAATGACGTAATTTCACAGACTACATAATTTATGACATACAGGAGCATTGAACCACGGAACCCGAAAAGGAGGCATTGAAGAAGCTATGACGATGACGCAACCATATAAGCAGGTTCTAATGAATGCACAAAAATAGTCGGCGAACAAAAACCTTGTTTGATAACTGCTAACATTTGATGGAGATTTGATCAGCTGTACAAGATTGAAGACTTGGTATAATATGACATTTATTTAGCACGAACGTTTTTTTATTAGAAATAAAAGGAATTTGTTGAGACAACTGAGAATGATTGCGTTGAAAATATGTTGACTTGATTTAGAGGCATGTGATAGCATGCACAAAATAAGTACAGTACAATAAACCCGACGAATTATTGGCACATCAATTATGCTAACGCAAACGCAGCAAAAAGAAAAAAAAATGAGTATTACACAAAAATCGCAATATGAATGATAGTTTTGCAATATTTTAAAATGATAGAGGGACCCAGTTCTTGGTTTCTCTTGGTATATCAGCCTACCTCTTGCCGAAGAGATAAAAGTGACTAATAACTGTAAAAGGATGGGCAAGGCCTGAAAGTGTGCAGGTCTGGTTACGACAAGGTGGCCTAGATTTAGATCTGATAGCAGTATTCGAAGCTGGAACTGAGTTATCTCAAAAGGAACTGGGAGCATTTAAATAGGTTGTGTCATTCTTGTCCAAATTCAGAACCATCACAATACAAAGATAACTATGGTACTTAAGGAACTCCGTAGTCCGTCCGTGTTGCTAAGTTGCCCAATTAGACGAGATGATATTTGAGAGAAGCAGAGAGAGTAGTGTTTATTTGAGTTTTTTTTTTTTTGATTTGACGTACAAATTGTAATTTGAAAGTTCATAGTGTGAATCCTGTTCATTTCAGTAAAGTGTCTATTCCTTGGCTTGGCAATCACAAATGTTCGTATTGTCTTCGAGAGGTGGATAGTCAACCGCGTTTTTAGAAATCTCAACACTGCTGGCGATGATTTTTGTTTTACGTTTGTCAATGTGAAAAACACATCATGTATCTTGTTATTATGATGGTGTAAGTAGTTTTTTTGCGTTTAAATGTACAAGTCAAACTGCTTGGTCTGTAATCGTTCCTCCGTCATCTCTAAATTAGTCTTCATCTTTATTGTATTCGGAAATGAAAAACAAATCTTAGAAATATGTATGCTCTATTACTCCTTAAACTGTATTAACTTAACTATTGGCAACACATTCGAGACGCAATTACGGTTCATGGTCGAAGTCCCTATCACCATTATTTGAATTTCTCATTAAAGTAAATTGTGTATGTACGTACATAATGGGCATATGGTGTCTAGAAATCATAAGTGTGTACGAACAATTTAAAATGTTCTCATAATAGTCTGATGTTCAAAGGTTAAAGAGTATGTTGCTACTTAAAAAATAGACATCTGCGGAGTTGACCATACGCAAATACTTTGTTGGTTGAAGGTTGACACAGGAGCCAGGGGATTGGCACAAGCAAAGAGAGTCCTGTGCCTAGCAGTGAATGAAGTCGAGCTGTGGATGATGATCAGGCTGTAAAGCCTACAACGGATAAAGCTCCTCAAATGCTCTTGACCCATGCAGAGACATAGACCCATCTAGTTAATTCATAATAATAGCATTCCACCTAACGATGAATGCAACCCTTTTGACCGATGTTCTAAAGCAAACAATATACAATATAATAAAAGCGCTTCTAACACTACTAAAAGAATTTGCGTTCTTAATTGCTTGCTGGATTAATAAACTTCAGGCTTCAGACACAGAGACTTAAAAAAATACCATTACATTATTTGAAGACAAGAGATTTTTTATGACCAAAAAGCGACGACCAGTCTCTCTGCGAAAAAGAAACAAGTGTGCTGTTTCACATGTAGAACTTGATCTCGTACAAAAGACTGATGCGAACGAACCAGTAGTGTCGACCTTGACAGTTGATCCGAGGTTCATAATTCGCTGTCCCCGAATTTGTTTTTAATATATTTAATCGCGTGATATCAAGTATCAACAACTGGGGAACCTGTTCTTTCTAATGTTAACTTTGTTCCCACCAAAGTGGCCTCGGATTTCGGACAGAGGCATTCATTTTGACGACCAATCGGTAATTTTGAATGGATTTAAATGTTGCATTATGCTAAATGCTGAACCGTCTTCTTCCTCTTGCTCTTAAACCGTACCGTGTGCCCTATTTACTTGGGGTCGATCCTTATCATTATCATAACTATAATGGTCCCACTGCTGGGACACAGGCCTCCTCTCTGTGAGAGGGAGTGGACCATAATCCACCACGCGGGTGCGCGGATTTCACATGTCTTAAATTTTTTGAGTTCTAGGACATACAGTCTTTCTCCCATGCCTTCCTTCACCGTTTTGAGAGCAGTGGTGATGGAATTAAATACACAAAGTAAAGTGTCTGCCTGGGTTCGAACTCACGACCTGCAACTCGTCAGTTGTCAGTCGGGGCTAATACCACTAGTCTACTACTTCCAGCTGCTCTCCCATCTACTCCCAGGGTCGGCCTTCCTTGTTCTTATTTCCTACTGAGCACGATTTTGCGCGGTGTCATTGTCAAGTAGAGCTTCTTGGTCAATGGTAACCGTGTAAACATAAAAATTGTTTAATAGCATGTCGGTCTTCATTAGTATTTTTGTTATTTCTGTAACCTTTAATTAGGTACTCGTTTTATTATACACGCGTGAGTTTATTAGTCACAATGACAAAATCGTCATTGTCTTGTCATTTTGGTGCGGTATCGTGAGATTTCGAGCCGTAGTTTCGCATTAGGATATGTACGAATTGAGAACAACTGTTAAAATTTCCACCTTGATGGATAAATAAGGATCTCACATACTTGTATAGTGCATGTGGTAGCCCTTTCTAGTTTCGGAGTAACTCTTACAGCTCGATTGAAACATTATGGCGGCTCGGAAAATGAGGCCACTCGTTGCGCAGTAACAAATACATGTATCAGCGAGGGTGAGGGGGGGGGGGGGGGTTCTGAGCTGAAACTATGATAATTGGACGCGATTAAATACATAATATAATCATTAAAATAGTGTGGTAATTGTATCTAGCTATTTCGATTAATTAAAATATCTGGTAATAGGGAGCGGAACGATTGAATCAACTATTATAATTAGAGTAGTAAAACTAATTAGGGAAGTTCCTCTATTATTTTTGATCTAGATATGAATCAAATTGTTTAATTTCCAGTAAAATAATAAATAAATTGCCTAAAAATAATCCTGCACTGCAATCGGTGCCCGAAAATAATAAGTATACAAAACAAGATGGCTACAAATGTAATTTGAACTTAATAAGGTGTAAATACTGAAAATTCCTAGTTTAGGAAAACAACAATTATATTTTTTGTTCATAATTATAGAGCAGTCCCCAAATTACATTAGCATACTTAGTTGAAAATAAGCTATTTTTCTAAGTTAATAGATAACTAGAGGATTTTGTTTTTAGTCCAAACCGGTGCGTACAAAATGTGACGTTAGCTTTAATATGCCAAGAGAAGCGTCAATTCTGCTGATTACAGTTTGAAGTTTACTCTTAGAGGCTTTTTATATTATTGCGGGTTAGCAACGTTTAAGAAACTACGTAATAAAATGAAGTCAGGTTTTGACCGCATCACCGTATCTACAATCTAAGCCTCGGTACGCACGGGCGCGTTTTCCCGCGGCAGTGTCTTTCCCGCGGCAGTGCCTTTCCCGCGGCAGTGTCTTTCCCGCGGCAGTGCCTTTCCCGCGACCGTGTCTTTCCCGCGGCAGTGTCTTTCCCGCGGCAGTGTCTTTCCCGCGGTAGTGTCTTTCCCGCGGCAGTGTCTTTGCCGCGGCAGTGCCTTTCCCGCGGCAGTGCCTTTCCCCGGCCGAATATTTAATATTCATCGCACAGCTTAGCATCGATTGTTGCAAATCCAACCGTTTGTTTTTTTTTGACGCGGTGGCATGCGCTCTCTCGGATGGGTTCTCAATGCCCGGCTCAACACCGACAGTTGGAAATCCAGTGCGTGATAAAATCCCGCCGCGAAATTTTTGCATCCGTGTGAACGTGGGCTAAAGGGACGTAAGTAAATGGAAACCGGTTTCTATTTCCAGCTTCATACCGATTCTTAGTTGATTGGAATAAAACGGTTTGTTAGTCCAACATTTAGTTTAGGATAAAGAAGATACACATAATATCTAGGTACAGTAACAAGAGTTAGGTGCTTTGCAATCAAAATAAGAAGCCGAAGGCCGAATTTTTCGCTTCGCAACTTGTGACGTATCAGCTGTCAAACAGACGTCACTCAGTTGCCTCACTTTAGGTAATATTTGTATGCGTTGACACATCAATGTTAAGTAAAGGCCTTATTACACTGCCCGATATTCAGGGACCCTTTCCCTAAATCAGGATGGTAGATTATGGGTTATTTATCAAGCTATTTTAAACAATACAGTATTATTCCTGCTCCAATTAAATACATTAGATACGTTGTGCATTTCAAGTAGATCAAAATTGCCCATTACAGCTTTTCATTAAAATGATGTCTTAGAAGATATCAGAGATTTAATGAAAATCGGGGGCGCAGCGGCTGGCGCATGGCCATGTCAGCTAGTAAAATATTAAATAATATAAATAAAAATACTTAAAATAATAAATAAAAAAAAATAAACAAAACTAATAAATTAATAATTAATATTAATGCTCGGCGTTTAGCAATAGACGACGTAAGTCACACGTATCGTAGTGTACTATTTCTTTCTTTTAAGTGGGACCGTAGCCATTTCCCTAAAGCACAGTAAAATACTGTGCCTAAAGCGATAACTTCAATGCATCAAGTATTGTTACATTATTGACTAATGAATGAGTCACTTAGAAACAATAACGATCGTTGACCTATGATAAAGAATTGTTGTAGAAAAAAGTAAACCATTATCAATTCAGTGGAATTATGAGGGTACTGTACCCAAAGGGCAAAAACGGGACCCTATTACTAAGACTTCACTTTCCGTCTGTCACCAGGCTGTATCTAATGAACCGTGATAACCAGACAGTTGATATTTTCACAGATGATGTATTTCTGTTGCCGCTATAACAACAAATAATAAAAATGAAATAAAGTTAAAATTTAAAGGGGTATAAAAGAAACGGTTTTTTCGGCGTTTTATGCCTTGTGGTACGGAACCCTTCGTGTGCGAGTCCGACTTACACTTGTTTGTTTCTAACGTTTGTATCTTCTTCCATTCCCTCGTTCTGGCACAAATAACTAAATAGTTACTCCGGTTTTGGGCCGTAGGCATATAGGACGAGTTGATGTTAAGGCTCCTTCAAACAGGCGCGACACGCGATAAAATCGCGCGTCGCGCCTGTTTGCAGAAGCCTTTACTCACTTTTTATGAGATGCCATACAAAATTGATGGTTCGAAATCATAAATATCAGGTGCTTGCCATGTTTGAATCAAAATACTTCGGACTCGAAATCCATTCGATTGACTCACTGGTTATTGAACTTAAACATTTAAGTACTTACAGCCAATTATTTTTCGTGAATATGAGGTAGGTAGGTACATAATGATATTTCGAAAAAAAAAGAGGGCATTATTATTTTAGTCCGTAAACAGGTATTTTTCACCAGTCTCTAGGTATGACGTAAAAAACAACATTGATAACCAAAAACGTACGAAATATCGGATGATGTCGCCGATGAATACAGCTCCTCTATTCAAAACACCACTTATTCACACAAATGGTACGTCCCTATCACCGTGACCATTCGAGACGCAACGTAATAATAACGGAACACAAACAATTATATTCTTATATGTTTAGGTATAAAAGCTAACTTATTTATACCAAAGTTATTAAACTGCATTCGCGACTTATTTGCCAAAAATGTAAACAAATATGAGTTTATGGAAAAGTAGCTTTAATTCCTATACAATAAAGTGCAGTTTACGCTACAACTTCAAACATTTTTATAACTCTTTTTTTTAATAGTGCTAGTCACTCTGAAATCAACTTAATTACCATTACAATAAAGTTGATATTTGTTTAATTTAAAATAACATCAATTTGGAACATGAATATACTTTACATTAGAGATGTTACGGATGTCTTTTTACCGGAACCGGAACCGGAATCGGAGGTTTTAAATTTGATTGATCGGAATCGGAACCGGAATCGGAACTGGAATCGGAACCGGAATCGGAACCGGAACCGGGGCGGAGTAGAAGAAAGATGTGTTAAGGGGCCTCCCCTTAAAACATCTTTCTTCTATTTCTTCTAAACAAACAAAACAATAAACTGAGACTGTGAGCGCGAGCGTGTATAAAATAAACAAACATTACCCTGGTGACAAGTTAAAACTTTTTTGTAGGCGCTCTAGTCACGTGTATCGCTGCGTTTCGAACTTCGGTCTAACTCCGATTCAAAATTATCGGAACCGAAATCGGAATCGGAGGTGTAAAATTAATCGGAAGTTCCGACTTTTCGGAATCGGAACCGAAGCTCCGTAACATCCCTACTTTACATACATAAAACTCACGCCTTTTTCCTATGGGGTTAAGCAGAAACTACAGAACGCCATCCACCTGTTACGATCCTTACAAACCCCTTTTCCTTCGTTTAGGTTCATAATATCATACATCTACCAAAGTTATTGTGACGTTTAAGAAAATAATAATAAGAAAACGTTTAAGAAAATAACCTATTTTTTTTTTAATATTGTTAGAGGAAGCTACGGTACCTACACTATTCCTGAAAAATGCGCGGTTCCCCTGTAGGACTCTCCGTGCGGGTCACCGCAACGTGAAGCTAGCATTGGATAATAATCATGATGGATCTACATTCTACACTTCGTTTAATATTCATTCCGGTTTGTAATTACTAATACCTTGAAAGTAAAACAAAGGAGGAAGACGCCAGGAAATCCTTTCATAATAATTTCAAGTTCGTGGCAAATTATTTTAGTCCATACATGATAAAATGTCCGTGCCTCGGAAAGCATGTTAAGCCGTTGGTTCCGGCTGTCATTTGTGGATCTATGACAGTCGTTACGCGTAGTCAGGAGCCCGAAAGTCTGACCAACAAGTCTCACCAAACCAAGGGACCAAGGGTATTACCCAGTAACTGGGTTGTGGAGGTCAGATAGGCAGTTGCTCCATGTAAAATACCTACTGGTAATCAGCTGCATCCGGTTAGACTGGAAGTTGACCCCAACACCGTTGGGAAAAAGGCTAGGCAGATGATGACATGATAAAATGTAATAATACCTAATTAAATAAAGTATTTTCCGCGATAAAAGGCAAACAGGCGCGACACGCGATAAAATCGCGCGCGACACAAAGGCACCGCAAGTTGCGCAACGAGCGGTGCCTTTATGTCGCGCGCGATTATGTCGCGCGCGATTATATCGCGGGTCGCGCCTGTTTGTAGGAGCCTTTACAGTTTTTGTACCCGATGTATTGCGTTCGGTGATACACAGATGATTTGGCTAGAAAGGGGGTGTAGCGGTATCTACAACGCCACATGCGAACAACGCGTCATGACGTCACGCAAAATCCTGCATCTCACAAGCAGAGTTTACCGCGCAACTAGCATAGATACAACGGCCCGACATGAATCTTTGGGCAGTTGCCCGTCAGACACAACACCCGTCTGGTCTGACTACTAAGATGACTACTAAAAGAAAAGTAAGTATGAAAGGAAACGATGTCATAGTATACGATGCGGAGGAATGAGGAAAATGTCGTGAAAAAGGTTTGAGTACGAATGTGGTAGGCTATAAAAGTAGGAGAAGACCAAAGGAATGATGGATGTAGGTACTGTGTGAAAAGAAAAGAAAAGAAAAAAAAATATGGCTAGAAAAGGGGTACGACTGAAGTAAGTATGAAAGAAAAAGAAATACTGCGTCGACCCCAAATAAATTCTGTTCGCAAATATACCACTAACTACTAACGATATCATGGCCTGGATACGTTAGTAGAATTACGTAGCATTCAGCGTAGGTATGCTATCTATCAATCGTCATGACTTCTTCTTCACCTTGCTTATCCAAAACCTACAGAGCTGTTATTTTGTATGTTTAACTATAGGTTAAAGAAAATAAAACAGAACACCGCTTCTGAAAATAACCTACAACTATCGCAATATTCCGAGTGTAAGGGCCTGTGCACTCCACGTTTTTTAAACGCGTCGTTGACGCGCGTTTGTAGCAATACGATAACAATATAGACCTTCTGTAGGATAAAAGCGCGCAGTCGACGCACGTTTCTTTTCACGTCAACGGCGCGTTTAAAAAACGTGGTTTGCGCAGGCCCTAATGGGTAAATACTTCCAAAGTTTATTTACCTTTTGAACAACATGTTTTGACGTGGGAATAACATGTCGATCTACTGTGAATAACACATAATCAGCCCATAATGTTCCCACAGCTGGGACACAGGCCTCCTCTATGGTAGAGGGAGTGGGTTGTGTAAGCCACCAAACGGGCCGAGCGCGTGTTGGTGTGTATAACATTTCAATTGAATTATCCGTTTTCGTCATCTATTTTCTAACTTAATGATGATTGATCGCGACTTTATCCGCGTGTATTTTTTAGGGTTCCGTACCCAAAGGGTAAAAACGGTAGCCTTTTACTAAGACTCCACTGTCCGTCTGTAACCAGGCTGTATCTCATGAACCGTGATAGCTAGACAGTTGAAATGTTCACAGATGATGTATTTCTGTTGCCGCTATAACAAGAAATACTAAAAACAGAATAAAATAAATATTTAAGGGACGTTTTTGCTTTGTGGTACGGAACCCTTCGTGTGCGAGTCCGACTCGCACTTGGCCAGTTTTATTTTTAATATGTACTAATCCAGGATGAAAAGTAGTCTTCATCCTTCTCCAGTTTCAGGCTACCTATCTGACAAATTTCACAACGATCAGTTCAGTGATTTACGGCCGGCCGTTTCAAACGGTAACCTTTGACGTAAGGGCTCCTGCAAACAGGCGCGACGCGAATCGCGCGCAACACAAAGGCACCGCTCGTTGCGCGACTTGCGGTGCCTTTGTGTCGCGCGCGATTTTATCGCGTGTCGCGCCTATTTGAAGGACGCTTAAGTCAAAGTCATAATTTTGTAAGTACTTTATTGTAATTTGAAACAACAATTTTTTTTTGGTTTGACGACTGTTAACGCCATTTTTGACGTATGGGATACACGTGCGTCAAGTGGATGTGAAACCACGCCCTTAGGCTTGAAAGGTAACAAAAAGAAAAACAGAGTGAGTTTCGCATTTACGAGTATAATGTTAGAAAGATTCGTACTTTTGCAATTCTTAAAAAGGTGCACAAAAAATACTAAAAAATCTCTAAACCAAATAAACAAAAAAAGATCAAACATTGGATGTTGTATTTGTAAAGGCTCCTTCAAACAGGCGCGACACGAGATTAAATCGCGCGCGACACAAAGGCACCGCAAGTAGCGCAACGAGCGGTGCCTTTGTGTCGCGCGCGATTCGCGTCGCGCGTCGCGTCTGTTTGCAGGAGCCTTAAATCAGTAAACACCAATCTTTTCAATCAATTACTAAATGGTTAAATCTCGTAATATCTTGATTTATCCCGATTTCCTGTTTACACTAAGAATTAGGAGAACTGTTAGTACGGTCCAATCGTGTATGTTTACTTACTGTGTTGATGTTATTTCCTATAAATAGACGTAGTACGTAATTATCGGAGTTTCAAAACAAGGAGTCTTGAAACACTGTAAAGTTTAAAGGCTCCTACAAACAGGCGCGACACACAATAAAATCACGCGCGATACAAAGGCACCGCTCGTTGCGCGACTTGCGGTGTCTTTGTGTCGCGCGCGATTTATCGCGATTATATCGCGTGTCGCGCCTGTTTGTAGGAACCTTTACAGTTTACAGTGTGTTCCAAACAGTACCAACCACACTTCGGACGAACAGCGGGGTACTTGCATATCACACTAACAGTAGTAATGACTATCATTCTGACAGTTCAACCACATTCATTGCGTTATTTACGTTATTGAGCAGACAATTTTTTCGAACATATGAAGCAATGGATTAGCAATAAATCCTTCAAAGGATTCAGGTTGTTATTGAAAGTGTGTTAAGGCTCCTAAAAATAGGCGCGAGCGCGACACGCGATAAAATAGCGCGCGACACAAAGGCACCGCAAGTCGCGCGTGTTTGTAGGAGCCTTATGCAATTAGGGTGCTGGTTTGAGTTTCCCAACCTGAGGTCTAACAGCCTTCTTTTTTTTTATCGTGGAGAAATGCTCATGCATACTGCACTACCACGGGGAGATAGTGCAGTTATGTGGGAGTCTAACCCACTAAAACTCCACGGTGTCCTCCTCTGCCGCTTACGGCGGGAACACGGGCACGCGTTAGCACTCATCCGTGAACCCGCCGCGGCCGTCCGTTACCAACCCTCCTCTGGGGAGTACTCCCCATCACCGGCGCACCAGAGTCCAGAACACACAGCACGCCGCGACCACCCCACAGAGGTCTAACAGCCTGCCCCAGGGGATTGGATAAACATAAAAAAATTAACCCACTTCACTAAACTACTACATAAGATGTCTATTATTATTGTTTTGTTTTCCAAGGAGTCCATGACGACTATTATAATCTCTAGAGGGTCCACTATTGAAAAATATTAGAAAAAGCTGGCTTGAAGGTTCTGCATAGCCGATGTGACCAATTGCCTGGTAGACGCATCCTATATTTTCTTATTTTACGAGAGTTCTTCGGTAGACATTAAAATATGCGCAGATAAACCGGTTTGTAGGTATTATTGACGTCAGTTGCTAAGTATATTATTATGTTTTTACAAGTGTAGACGCAACTTACGATTAGGCACTTACGAAGCCATATCTGATAAAAAGAATGATGTATACTATTTTACGGTTGCCCAAACGGTGGCGATGGCAGTAAAAAGATAATTTTAAACACAATCTTACAGTATCCATGATTCAACTTCTTTTACCCATAAAGATAAATAATCAAATATGTGTCAACCGGTAAGTCGAACTCTTGACGAAACACGTGAAGGCTACAGGAAAATCTGGGTAATACCCACACTGACGTACTTAAATGACAAATACCCACTTGCTTAGAAGTTACCGCGGTCACGTGGTCGTTGTCCATTCTGAGGGGTTTCGAAAACCGGATTTTTTCCATACCGGTATTAATACCGGGTAGAAAATTTAAATAAAATAAAAAAAAATCCAGTCAAGGTTTTTGATCAAAAAACTGGATTTTCGCAGGTTTATGAAAACATAAAGTAATAATTTTGTCTTCTTCCGGTTCTTGATCAAAAAGCCTAGGTTTTGCGAAAACCTGATTTTGTCATAAATCTGCGACATATAAATAATTACGCCAAAAAACAAAACATAGGGACATGCCAGTCGTAGTTATAGACTATACGTAAAAAATTGGACTAGTATCATTAACCAGGGGGAAAAGAGAGGAATACGTTCCGCGGCCGCGTTTCCTCTTATCTACTAACAGAATCATCATCTGCCTAGCCTTTTCCCAACTATGTTGGGGTCGGCTTCCAGTCTAACCGGATGCAGCTGAATACCAGTATTTTACATGAAGCGACTGCCCATCTGACCTCCACAACCTAGTTACTGGGTAATACGATACCCCTTGGTAAGACTGGTTGTCAGACTTTCGGGCTTCTGACTACCCGTAACGACTGTCAAAGATTCACGAATGACAGCCGGGACCAGCGGCTTGACGTGCTTTCCGAGGCACGGAGGGGTCACGGTATGTAGGTAAAGATGGTCCCATCCACAGACCAACCGCGGTAAGCGTAGCTTAACCTGACCGATCGACCTGTGCGGCTGTTGTAAGATTCCTTCCATTGAGCGCTAATACCGGTCTGATAAACTCCTAAGTCCTACTGACTTTATTAGAATCTGGTTTCTAATACTAGGAAGCAGAAGTAAGCTAACTAACTGGCTTTGACATTATTATCAGACACCTGTGCAAAAGATATATCAGTACAAAGTTTTTTATCAAATACTAACACAGTCGATAAGTAGGTACATAAATTTTTTATCAGTTTTAAAAATCTATAAAAAAAAACAGCTGTTCCCTATATTTATGTTCGTTTAACTCGTCCAAATGTAGAAATGAAGAAGAAAAAAATGAATGAATGTAGTTATTTTTTTTTTCGCGATTTCAGGTATGGTCCCATAGTAAAAGTTGTTCATGATGATGACTACAATGACCTCGTAAGAGGTTGTTAATGTTTTACCAATAACCGTATAGTATCTTAATTTTTCTGTACGTGTGTTTGTCACCTAACTCCTCCTAAACGGCTCGACCGATTTGGATGAAATTTTATGTGTAAGTATATTTCAAATTTCAATGTGTTCCTGGATGGTTTGAAAACACAATTGGACCCGGGAGGTGACGCTGCTGTCCGTATGTCACCAAATCGAAAGGGCTAGCTTAAAATCAAAATAATTTAAAGAAAGGCTTCTCGCCAATACTTCCACCATAGAAAGTTTGGAACAAAAATGAAGAATTACATAATTTAGACATAGAGAACATAGTCAACAGTGAGATATTAAAAAAAGATGACCCAACAGTAGATTCGTTAGAAGTAATTACGGAATCGCAAAATTAAAAACATGTAAATGTTAAAATTAAAATATCATATTTAATGTGGCGCTGTTTTTCCGACGACGTCTGCCGGGACCGCTAGTTATTTATATATTGCTTTAAAAACCAGTCTATAAAGTTGCCACATACAATAGAGTTTAGGACTTAATGACGCAACTCTGAAGACACAGTAATTATGTATCATTAAACGGATTGAAATTACATGCAAGGCCCAGTTGCAAACTTCGGTTCAATGAATTGATCAATTGCTATTTGCAACACGACTACATCTACATATACATACTAATAATATTATAAAGAGGTAAAATTTGTTTGTAAGTTTGTATGTACCTAGGTGGTAATCTCCAGAACTACCAATTGGATTTGAAAAATTCTATTGCATTTGATAGCTCAATTTTTGAGGAAGCCAAAGACTATATAACCGCGGGGAATATTAATTATAGGCTATACAAATTCGAGCTCAGCAAAAAAAAAAAACGGGCCAAGAGCGAGTCGGCCTCGCGCACCGAGAGGGCGAGCCCCATATTCGTCACTGTGCATTGCGGTGTAAATATTGCAGTTTTATGTCAGCGCCATCTCTTGACCGATAGTGGAACTAATGTATTTTTTTTTATGATTTCTGAAAAGGTGTGCTATTTAGAGACTTCCTTTTATTTTTCCTGAAATCTTTACATAAACTTCTATCACATAGAATAATTTCAGATTTTTCTCTTTGCAAACTTCGGAGACAAGGGGGGAACGGTATTTTTTTTACATTTTCCATTAATCAACGCCTAGCAAAGGGAAGCGATTTAGAAGCGAGGGGAATATTTTGATCGCGAGCTTTTTCAATTTGACTGGCTACTTGGAATCAATTTCTTTACGGAACCAATGAAGCATCAACGCTGAATGGTGTATTACAAATTCTTGGCAGAAGTTTTCTCTGTTGTGAGCAACAAGCGACCAAACACAGCTAAGGGCTCCGCATGCTACTGCTCCATCACGACAACGGGCCTTCGCACACCGCACTCAAAACGAGGGACTTCCTGGACAGCACGCCAGTCAAACTCCTGGGTCGCCTTCCTTACAGCCCTGACCTAGCACCGTGTGATTTCTTTTTATTTCCGAAAATAAAAAAAATCTGCTCAAAGGGATACAATTTGCGTCGCCGGAAGATGCGCTATCAGCGTTCGAGCAGGCTGTAAACAAGGTGTCTGCGGCGGACCAGAAAAAGTGTTTCAAAAACTGGTTCAGACGCATGAAACTTTGTATAGAGACTAGTGGAACATTTATTTTTATTTTCGCAAAACTTTCTGAGTGTCCCACGTATGTGAGCAATCAAATACAGCTGACGCTTTAAAAGCAGTCGTCCCACGTAGAGCCTCTAGCCACTCCTGTGTGGACGTCGACAACCGCTTTGCACGCCCGTCATTCAGCATCCTCTACCGGTCAATAAGATTATGTTTCTTGTGTGGAGTTGTATACAAACCGCAAATAATGTGTTTTTGCTTCGTCAAGGTTTAGGATTGATTTGAAGATGCTTTGAGTGTTTCCGGATAAGAATTAAAATGGAAATATTAAACTTATCATAATCAGCCTATAATGTTCAAACTGCTGGGGCTCAGGCCTCCTCTCGTTGAGAGGGAGTGGGCCGTAATCCACCACGCCGGCCCAGTGTGAGTTGGCAGAAGTCACATGTCTTCGTCATGCCAGTTTCCTCACAATGTCTTCCTTCACCGTTTTGAGACCAGTGGAATGTAAACTGATCCTCTTAAAACTTATTGAACTTCTAATGATGGACACTTTTTTTAAAATGAATAAACCTCTAAAAACATTTTGCTTTTCTAATGATGCACACTTTTTTAAATAATTTTCCTTTTTTAATTAATAAAGAATTTCCACAAGCATCACACACAGCTAGCTACACCGATGTTGAAGAACTGCTAAAGCGCTTTAATATCTTCTCAGCACGCAATGCCATGTTACATAGGACTCGTCTCCATGACTCCTTGATTGAGATTTATTTGCCAATCTACTTTAATTACTATTCCACCGACAAGCGAAATAAGTCAACTGATAATATTTACCATTACCTCATTCACTTTAAACGGTGATAAGAGTAAATAAATTGTGTCAATATATATAGTGTTCATTGATTCATTCAAAAGTCGTACGTTTTCAATTCCAATTGATTCTAATTTAGTTAGTCGCTATGCATAATGAGCATTTTGTCAATAGGTGAGTCGACGATTGGGTAGGGCACGGTCAATTTATGCTATATTACCGTCTGTGAAACTAGTGATTTCACAGACAGCAATATGGCATAAATTGATCGTGCCGTGTGCAACTGATTAGGTACTACATTTGACTAGGTTTTAATTTTTAATATTCGGGTCGGTCGAAGGTTAAACTACGCTTGCCATTGTCGGATCCTGGATGGATGTTCATCCATTGCATATCAAGACCCCTCCTCGGAAAACACGTTAAGCCGTTGGTCCCGGCTGTCATTCGTAGATCTTTAACATTCGTTACGTTACGGGTGAGAGCAACCCAAAAGTCTGACAACAAGTTTTATCAACGGAATACCGTCACCCAGTAACTGGATTGTGGAGGTCAGACAGGCAGTCGATCCATGTAAAACCTGGTAATCAGCTGTATCAGGTTAGACTGGAAACCAACTCCAAGATAGTTGGGATAAGACTAGGCAGCTGGTTGTTACGCCATCGCCCTATAATATGGAAAGAGCAAACTCATTTTTAGTAAATAACATTTCATTTAGTAGCGGAACATTTAAAGGCTGTATGATACGGGAAATCATAAAACCCCTTAAAGGCTCTTACAAACAGGCGCGACGCGCGACGCGAATCGCGCGCGAGACAAAGACACCGCTCGTTGCGCGACTTGCGGGGCCTTTGTGTCGCGCGCGATTTTATCGCGTGTTGCGCCTGTTTGAAGGAGCCTTAACTCGGTGACCCCAGGTCCACTGATTTAGCTTATCACAGTAATAATGTTGACTAATTATGTAAATACCTATTTGTATTACAACTGCATTAAGATTGGTAAATCAAAACATAATAATTATGGTAGATAATAATAATTGTGAGTAGGTATATGACTCCTGGCAGTAGTTAGTTACCTATGCACTGGGTGCCAGAGACATCGACGGCCAGACTATAACCATGAATTTAGCACATGATTTTAAACCTCGAAACGCACCGAAAGTATTCCACGATAAAAAAAAATTAAATATTAATAAAAATATTATAATTTTTATTCCTCGAAATGCATCAACGATGAAACATAGAGAAGAGCATGAAGGAGTCGTAATAAATGCTCTCGATACTTAGACGTTTCATTTGGTGCGTTTCAAAGTTGGTGCGTTTAGAGGAATACCCCGATTCTACATCCCCTAGAATTACCCCCTAGATTCTAGATCCCCTAAAAAGTTTGAATCGGGAACACCAGATCATGAACTTTTTGTCAAAGCAAAATATTTGTTTAAGTGCTCAAAATCAAAATAATATAATACAGTGAGTACTATGTCTAATCAACAGCTGAGCAATAGCTTTAGATAAGGCTTATCGATGTGTCTCCAGTCAACGTGCGGAAGGACGTACAAATCCATATGTCCGTATAATCTATGGACTGTCAACTTTTGTCATTGTCATGGCCAATGACGAATTTTTTTTTGAGAAATATTTAACTCTTCATCTGTCTAGTCTTTTCCCAATTATGTATGTTGGGGTCGGCTTCCAGTCTAACCGGATGCAGCTGAATACCAGTATTTTATATGGAGCTACTACCTATCTGACCTCCACAACCCAGTTACTGGGTAATACGATACCCCTTGGTAGACTGGTTGTCAGATTTTTCGGGCTTCTATTTAGACCCGTAACGACTGTCAAAGATCCACGAATGACAGCCGGGACCAACAGCTTAACGTGCTTTCCGAGGCACGGATGGGTCTCGGTATGTAAAGTTGGTCACCCATCAACAGACCATCGGCGGTAAGCGTAGCTTAAGCTGATCGATCGACCTGTGCGGCTGTTATTATTTAGAATATTTAATTGGTCCTCCAAAAAGTTATTGATCTTCTAATGATAGGCACTTTTTTTAATGAATGAACCTCTAATTTCTGCGCTTCTAATAATGCACACTTTTGTTATAATTGAGATTATTTTTAACTTTCTGATTACACAACACACATACAATAAACTCACACCTTTTTTCCAGGATGATTAGTCAATTCTATTTCCATTTATACGTTTTCCGCTATATCTTTAAATATCCTAAAGTATTAGATTAGTAGGAAAAATCGCTGTGAGCAAGTGCAGACCCGGGTTAAAACGCATTTACTGCATAAGCTGATGATATGAATGGTGCCCATCATAAAGGCTCCTACAAACAGACGCGACACGTGATATAATCGCGCGTGACACAAAGGTACCGCTCGTTGCGCGACTATTGCGGCGCCTTTGTGTCGCGTGTCGTATCGCGCCTGTTTGTAGAAGCCTTAACGAAGCATTGTTAGTTTGTGGTATTGAATTCCCTAAGGTGTGGAGTAGACCCAAGAGACTTATTGTATGTTTTAGATTATGCAAGACTATGAGATCATTGGAAAACGAAGTTCTAAGCTTCATGCAGTTTATTTTGTGTCAGGGTCTCATTGTTTTATTCAATCTAGTCTAGATCAGACAAAAAATGAGAGGCTTACACAAAATAAATGGAAAAAAAAAAACAAGACCCTCTTCTTCCCGATCGTTAAGCCCTTGTTTTTCGAAATGAATGAACCGATTTTAATAAAACTTCATACGCATCAGCAGGATACAAAGGTCTAAAAAGATACTGAACATTTTCGAAAAATAGTGTTACAGCCGATGTCGAAAAGTGAGGCCAATTCCCTGAGTTATCAGTGAGCGAGAGGATATTAGACCGGGCTTTGAAAGCAAGATCATCTTATTTGAATTTCTACCATTACCACCTGCTCTGGAAAAAGTCCGTGCAAGGCCAATGACAATGTGTCAAGACAAGATGGCAATCTGTGCAAGGCCAATGACAATGTGTCAAAACAAGATGGCAATCTGTGCAAGGCCAATGACAATGTGTAAAGACAAGATGGCAATCTGTGCAAGGCCAATGACAATGTGTCAAGACAAGATGGCAATCTGTGCAAGGCCAATGACAATGTGTAAAGACAAGATGGCAATCTGTGCAAGGCCAATGACAATGTGTCAAAACAAGATGGCAATCTGTGCAAGGCCAATGACAATGTGTCAAGACAAGATGGCAATCTGTGCAAGGCCAATGACAATGTGTCAAGACAAGATGGCAATCTATGCAAGGCCAATAACAATGTGTAAAGACAAGATGGCAATCTGTGCAAGGCCAATGACAATGTGTCAAAACAAGATGGCAATCTGTGCAAGGCCAATGACTATGTGTCAAGACAAGATGGCAATCTGTGCAAGGCCAATGACAATGTGTCAAAACAAGATGGCAATCTGTGCAAGGCCAATGACAATGTGTAAAGACAAGATGGCAATCTGTGCAAGGCCAATGACAATGTGTCAAAATAAGATGGAAATCTGTGCAAGGCCAATGAAGATGTTCAAAGGTTCAGATCATTTTGTAGTTTGAGGGTTTGGGAATCATTACAGTAAAAAAAAAATACCGCGTGGGCTATGGCCTACTCCCTCTCACAGAGAGGAGGAGGAGGGACATAGAGAGGAGGCCTATGCTCTATGTCCCATCAGTGCGAACATTATAGGCTGTTTTTTTTTGCAGTAGAATAGAATACAATCATTATTCAATTACGGATGTTCTAAGCTTCTAACAAGGCCATTAAACAGCAAAATCGTTATTAATTCTGCTATCACTAAAGATATAAAGTAATAGTATTCTATTCTATTCTATAAATTAATAGAAGGAACGTGACGCATATGTAAAATAGTAAATTAAGGTCAATGAACACGTGCTGCGCCTCTATTGCAATTAATTTAATGTTACTGCAATTTATATGTTACATAGATAAGTACTCGAATTACGTACATTTTAGGTGTCTGCGCGAAAAGAACAAAGTACAATTTCTTTAGTAGGTTTGCAAGATTTTTAGCAACGAAATTATTCAGGAAATCCCTCATTTATTTGATTCTAATACTGCTTATTGGCTTTTTGCCTCGTTGGCCAAGCTTGCAGCAGCAGCATGCAGCAGCAAGCAGCATGAAGTCCTTTTTTTTTTCAGGATGGGAAATCATCAAATGACCCCTACCGCTCTGGGTGGAGCGGAAGGGAGTGTCAGACTCTTACCGACTAAAACCCACCCGTGTTCCTTCCTTAGCCCTTTATGTTCCGGGCCAGCGGTAACCCTTTCGGACAATCCCGCTGACCAGACAATCCAGCTGACCAGCATGAAGTCCTGGATTCGATACCCGGGTCGGTCTTTATGTTACTTACCCCGCCCGGTTGCTGGCAATAGATTCTTCCCCTATTACATGGAACTTAAACATTGCTGGGGAAATTTGGGTGTACTATAAGTACACCTCAGCAGCAGAGAGCAGTGGTGGCCCAGTGGTAGGTATCGGCCGCGTCTTACGAATTGTAGGTCGTCGGTTCGAACCCCGATAGACGCTTTACTTTGTGTAAATTATTTCATCACCACTGCTCTCAAAACGGTGAAGGTAAACATCGTGAGGAAACCGGCATGTCCTAGAACCAAAAATTCGAAGACATGTGACATCTACCAACCCGCACTGGGCCCGCGTGGTGGATTACGGCCCACTCCCTCTCACAGAGAGGAGGCCTGTGTCCCAGCAGTGGGAACATTATAGGATGATTATGATGATGATGATGATAAGTACACCTCTGTCTAACCTTTCGGGGAATACAGGCGTGGCATATGATTTTATTTACAGACGCGAGACGCCAGCACATCAAGCTTCTACAATCTGTCAAATTTCTTTAATAGATTTTCAACTTTATCGCTAAATAATTGATTGGGAAAATTAGACAGTTTCGGGTAGCTTGATGTGCTGGCGTCTGTACTATTTTGATTACCTAATCCTAGTGTCGAAAAGGACTCTTATGTCCGGCTTCTATCATTATGTCATGTTGATGTTTATTTGAAAAGCGCCACTTCAATAAATTATAGTCTGTGCCAGTCTGGGTGGTACTGCCTAATAATGATGACAGTGATTCACAGAAACATACTAACACTATCAAATTACAATAATTATTATGATGTAAGATTGTAAGTAATAGGTTCTCAACGTGGGCTCGTGGGCGTTTGAGACTTCCAGGGGGTAGTAGAAGACCAAGAGAAATTTATATGTCCTACCGTAGGACTTTATAATATTAATCATGGCAACAGCAGTTTCAGATTCGCGACAGATGGTAAGTAAAAAAAAATTGGGGCTCTTGAAAAATTTTTTTCTCAAAGTGGTGGGAAAAAATAAGTTTGAGAACCCTTATGGTCCTGAAATATTAGATAATTTGTACGGATTTTTATATGTCACATTGACATTTTTGAATTTTATATAGTATACTATGACATGAGTATTTACTTTGTAATTTTTTTTTTACTTAATTTTTGTGAATGTGAGGACTACGTGGGTTATTTCTTTTCCTGTTTTCCATCTTAGTTAGTTTTAATCATGATCTGGGCAGTTTGAGTAATTTACGCGGACTTTCCAAATGTCCTTTCTTTAGTATTGTTCGTCGAATTGTTGAGCTCCTCAAGTTCTGCGTTGAGCTGCACGATTTGTGACAAATGCGTGACAGGACAGGTCCGCTCAATCTGTATGGTTCTCTCCTCAATAGCCCATTTCAGACACCAATCTACATGGTCTTCACATGATCTGACAGAGATTTTGTCTAGACTTTAAAAGAGACTGTGAATTTGTGCCCGTTTGATGGCAATAGACGCGCCTCCTATTACATGGGACTAAAACATAAAGGCTTTTACAAACAGGCGCGACACGTGATAAAATCACGCGCGACACAAAGGCACCGCACATCGCGCAAGGAGCGTTGCCTTTGTGTCGCGCGCGATTATATCGCTTGTCGCGCCTGTTTGTAGGAGCCTTAACTGGCAAATTGAGGGTGTACAGGTCCACCTCTAAATTGCCCGTCGGCGAAAATAACAGGTTATGTTAATGTTCCGTAAACCCAACCAATTAGTTGTACTATGCTATAATCTATTCTAAGATACTGCCAATAAGAAGTACCATAATAGAAACCACAAAGATTTAGTCTGTGGCAAGTTGGCAACCCCATGCAACGCTTAAGTTTTGATTGGCACATTTTTGTCGTTGAAGAATCAACCTCTCCGTAGGCAATTCATCTTTTTTTTGTTTGCACTTGAAAAAAGAACTATAATCTGTAATCTCTATGCTTTTGAACTCTGTAATAGTGGTCATAGAACATCGTTATAGGGCGTTGGCCTCTCTAAGGTTCTACAGTCTAGGGTACAATGAAATGGCATGAACCCTGAGAGTTTAATGCCATCACTACGCCAGGCGAACTACTAATGCTCGCAGTATGATTTTATGCGCACATGATCATATGCATATTAATGGTGCTCATCTTTTTTAATATGAATCAATTTTCGACAAAGCTTGATGCAATTTTTTGGCAAAACCGATGAAAATACCGTCACCGAGGCCTGAATGTAAATGTAAAAGTGCCTTTTGGTTGTCGACATTACCTGACTTAGTATTGAAAAAGTGTTGCCAATTTCCGCTCGCCACGCGTTTTATTAAGACCCCAAAAGAAACACAAACTATATTCGTAGCCTAGCTTTAGTAACTTTTCGGTAAAAAAAAAGTCGTATTTCAATAAAAAATATGTCATAGTGGCAATTGCGTGCGACTTCGTCTGCATACTTGTTTTTTATACAAAAAATATATGTCCTTCAACAAGTCACTGGCCAACTATTTGTCAAATTTCAAAACGATCAGTTCAGTAGCTTAGGCGCGAAAGATAACAGACAGTGTTAATTTCGCCTAAGTATATACAATGTGTAACATAATTAACGCAAGACCTCATACACTCGTACCAGAGACGGTACACTCCAATTAGAGTATTGAGTTAAAAGCATACTACAATGAACCAAAATTTGTTTTGTAAAGCTAAGAAAATCGTGTTGACTTTAGCAACATTGTATGCATTTAAAATCGAGTCTTATTGCCTCAAAATAAGATTTTTCTTTGGCTCAACCGGCAGCCAGTATGGCAAAATACATAATTTTTTGAAGAACGTTGAATACAAAAGTTACTGAAATCGATACAATAGTCAATTATGAAATCACTTTCAGGACTTGCGTTTATTCTGTTATACCTTGTGTAATACTACATATTAAAGTTATGATATGGATTGACTTACCGACTAAAGTGTACTTGATAAGACAGGGATGGCACAGATTGGTAATGGGCTGCCAATGTTCGTTGTTCACGACATCGGCCATCTCGTCTGACCGGTTGGTTAGGAAGAGCGCAAACTCCTTGAAGGTGACGTCATGGCCAAATTCCAGGGATTCATTCGACGGGTTCTCGCGGTAAGCCTTGATTATGCGCCTTCCTACTCGGTCCTGCAAAGATATATTTTTTTTAGTATCTTACAAATAAGGCTATAGTTTGAATAATGTTTATTTTCTTCTGGGGACATTATTATTAAGTACAGTAAATACATATAGAGCCTAAATGACTTCGCGTTTCTGGAATACACAAAAATAAAGCGTATATGCTAAAACATAATTTTATCCTGGTGCAAAAAACTAATAACACTTTTCAGATATTCGAGACATAAGGAAAAAATACAAATTAAGAGTTTTTAGTAGGTACGGTCAGCAACAAAAGTTGATTAACACTTCAGTTTTTTAATCTTAGTTATTGAGCAAAATATTTGTTCAAAATTGCAGCAGAAGTGCAATGCAATATTGAACAAACATTTTGTTCAATAACTGAGATTAAAAAAACTGAAGTGTTAATATTTTGCTCAATAACTGAAATAAAAAATAAATGAAGTGTTAATCGACTTTTGTTGCTGACTGTACCTATTCGTCTTTTACGTCTTGCAATACGTAACAGTCCATTGGACGCAAGAGGCCGTCTAGATATAGAAATTACAAATATGATCTCGCCAACTAAGTTCATGGATACTTTACAGCATCAATGACTAACGTCAAAAGTCAACGAGTTTTAATGGCGACCAAATTATTATCAATTTGTACAAAAACAATTGCAAGGCCGGGTGGAATATTTGAGAAGATTATTGAAAACACTCGACATGCGTACACGTTGGATAATCCACTTATATATCTTAGAAGTTTTAGTGGAATCATCATCACACCGGCCGTTGATCAGTGCTAAACTTGAGTCTCCCCAAAAACCGCTACAATACCTTTTCCCGCGCCGAGGGGATATAAAAAAACCAGGCTTAGTGTAAAAGGCCTGCTGATCGCATCATGGAGAAATAATCCTGGTCCCCATTCATCTGACTGCAAGACATCTCTCTATCTCTCATCGTCTCTATTTAGTAGCCATTTCTACAGTTGTCTAGCTGCGGGTCTGAAAAATGGTTCTTTTCTGCCAAATATTTGACGGATAGACCAAAAAAGCAATAAAAAGTAGACCTAGGAGAACAAAACACATGCAAGATCTTAGCGATCTTCGTCAAAATAACCAAGAGAAAGATGGCGAAGTAGGACGTCCAAGAATTCATTAACAGCGCTGCGTTTTGTATGCGAAGACTTTTATTAGGTACGTCGTAATTTCGTAACCACGGCCACGCCCGAAAATTTTAGAAGTGTTAAGGGGCTTACAGGACCTAAACGCAAAAAACGCAAGTTTTTTAGAAACAATAAAAGTAGGTATATGATCGACTCCAGTAAACAAAATCAGAAAAATATATGATATTCTTCAGGATATATGCTAGGTAGATAGTGTGTTGAAAACATAACACAACTAATTTGATACGATAGAAAAAAATCATGAAGATACCTTTATAAACTTTCTTTTTACCATAAAAACCATATTAATATGTATACATACAATCATTATGATTTTTTGTCAGATTATTCTACAAGCAACATACTAAAGAACTAGTGTTTCAATTTTTTAGTCCAAACATTAGATATTTTGTAAATAGATAATTGCTTCATATTTTGCAATAAATTACTAGGGTTGTGTCATCGCGCTTCTCTTTCTTTTCTATCCACTTGCACGTCGGCGTTCGCGAGCCGTGATGTGGGACTTACGTCGCAACGCAACCGATTGCCAGCGCGTCAAAAATGCCGCGGATCTTCCCCGATAAAAACGTTTGCCAAAATAAAAATATTACAGCAATTTCAAAAAAAAAAATGCCATTGATTACGTTAGCTTAAAGAGAATAAACATAAATAAAAATATATGCTGCAAACATACATATCCATACTTAAAAAAAATGTTAAAGTTAAAAAAGTAAATATTTTTTTCCGATTTCCCGGCAATTTTATTTTTCGTGATTAAAATATGCTATCTGTAACACTTATAAAAATTATAAATAAAGTAGACTATATGTCCTTCAAAATGATTGCAAAAGATTTGTATTTCATTCATGGGAAGTAGATTAAATAAATTGTTCAAAACAAGACTCCTCGGCCGGACCGGTCGGAACGCTGCGTATCATATTATTAATTTCGTTGAATCTGTTAAAAATATAAACGTTATTGATTTTTTATATATAACTAATTATTATAAATAGTTTATTTTACGAAAATATGGTATAATTTCTCTATTTCTCTTACAAATAATTTCTACAGTCCGTAAACAAACCAGAAACCGAACGTAAACAAACACAAACATAATTCGACAACTTCTTTTGCTAAATTTATCAACTTTCGAGAGTTATAGAGTATGATAATTATACACCATTATAACGTGTATATTGTCTAGAAAAATTTAATATATTACATTATTAGAAATATGCAATAAAACACGACATAATTACGTTAACACTTTTCACATACTCACACACGAAAGTTCACGAAACACGCCTGACTTCAAGTCGTTGTTACAACCACAGGATATTGAAAAATGCACTGCATTTGGTTTCAGAGCCATCTATATTTGTTTCTGTGTATTAAAAACTACAGATAATGTATGAAGGAGCCGTAGTTCAACCGTAAGTTCATGTTTCCGAACGTTCCTCATAATGGCACTGTAGTACCACTGACGTAAGTCCCTAAAAACTTTTGTGGTACTACAGTACCCAGCGACGTGCAAGTGGCTATGCAGTCCGACAGTGACCGCGCTTTAGGTCATGTAAGCCCCTTAAGAGTTAAGACAGACGTTATAGTGCAATCATTAACAGGCCTACAGTACGCTGATGTGTTTATGAAATAGAGAAGAGAAATAAACATTTATTATCATACAATTTTAATTTAAAAATAAACTTTCCAGCTGCACCAGGGGTTTTAAGCGGATGTCCTTATCAGTTAATGTGTTGTTTATTGGATGTTTAATAAATTTATGTTTTATTGTCTTTGGTTTTTGTGCATACTTTGACCTATGGTCTTGGAAATCCCCACAAGTGTCGGCTAATATTTTAAAAGGTTGACCAAAGTAGACAACCTATTTTAAGACTTTTCAAGACCACCTCCTATTTAATAACGGTCGAACGCGAGGTCTCTGGTTTGGGCATTAGAGAATAAAATTGACAATATCAGTCACAGAGGATTTACAGAAAGTAGTAGCAACTAGTTCGTATTCTCGGCAATAAAAGTCTCAAAACGGTAAAGGAGAACATCTTGAGGAAACTGGCATGTCCTAGAACCAAAAAATTCGAAGACACGAGACATCCATCAACCCGCCCTGGGAAACCGTGGTGAGTTATGTATGACACACTCCACCATGACCATGGTTAGACCATGTAATGTACGGTCAGCATCAAAAGTCGATTAACACTTCAGTTTTTTTAATCTCAGTTATTGAGCAAAATATTTGTTCGAAATTGCAGCAGAAGTATAATGCGATTTTGAACAAATATTTTGCTCAATAACTGAGATTTAAAAAACTGAAGGGTTAATATTTTGCTCAATAACCGAGATTAAAAAAACTTAAGTGTTAATCGACTTTTGATGCTGACTGTACCATGTTCGGACAAATAAATGAATTTGAATTTGAACTCCCTATCGCAAAGAGGAGGCGGGAGGAGGCCTGTGTCCCAGCGGTGGAAACATGAAAGGCTGATTATATGCTTTATGCTACTAATACTCCGCAAGTTTTTGAAAAATTGTTTAGCTAGTTTAAATTTTAGACCACAAACAGAGCGTAAATAAATAATTACAGATGTAGTCTAAACTCGTATGGTATACTGCTAGTGCAAGCAATGATTAAATTTATGTTTATTTTTCTCCGCATACATCGTACGGAAAAAGGAACAATGTATTTATGACTTGAAGAGAATCTGTGGTTTTGTTTCAAGTTTTTTTATAATTCCAGCACACCCATGTCCACAATTTATTTCGCAATTCTTTTCGAAACCCAGTACCTAAGTATATTCAAAACACGTTTTATGCTCAAACAAAAAACTCTTACGTCTGATGTTTTAAGACAAGTTTTAATGGGCGCGAGTTTGTTATTTCTTTAGGCAATAAATAATTTGACATATAAATTCGGCGGCGGTGATATTCCATCGATCAATTACGTACGTAAGGTCGTAAGTAGTGAATTGATCTTCTTTAATTGGTTGTTTTCATAAGAAGTAAGACAAAAGTCACAGACATAGTTACTAGAATAGATAGTTTGAAGTGGAGATGGACTGGGCACATGCTGCGCAGTACACAAGAGAAGTGGAGCAATATTATAACAGACTGGTAAGTACCTACCCTAGAGATGGGAGAAGGAACAGAGGAAGACAAAGAGGTGGGAGGACGCACTAAAACTGACGGCAGGCCCAAAATGGAGAAGGGTTGCTAGAGACAGAGTGCAATGGAAACTGTTAGAGGAGGCCTTTGCCAAGAGGCACACTGAACTCAGGGATATCTTATAACTAAGGAGACAACCACAATACAATGAAAGAAGAAAGTGGTTCAGGATAAGAGGCTTATTATTATAATAATTGGTTGTTTTAAATTGTGAGCAATGTAAACTGTTCACTCTTGATGAATCAAGACTGAAATGTTGGAGCTATGAATGCCTGATACTTCGATTTTGTTCCTACATTTCCTCATATCGACGGCGAAGTGCCAATAGCACCTAACTGACAAAGTCAAAAATTTACACAAACTGGAAAAAAACGTTAAAAATAGACACGTTGATTTAGTTGGGAGGTACATATTTCCACACTGGCGATTTCACTAAAACATGTGAATAACGCCTTTAAATACAAAACGATAAAAAAGTGAATTTCTCAAAAAATGTCAGTTAGCCGTCGATATATACTTAATACTGTTACACTTAATAGTTTTTAATTATAGGTAAGTACTAGGTACCTACTGCTAAAGAAGGTACTTTCATTTAATGCGAATTTGTCAATTAGTAAGCATAAGTATACCTATTGTCGGCAGTTAGGAGGTACTTACTAGGTACCTACTGTGATTTTATGAGGTATTTACGGTAGATCTAGGTACGAGCACCAAAGAAGATAAGTAACCAGGTGGGTCACATATACTTAGTTGAAGTTTGGTAAGAAACCGATGGATATTTTCGAATAAAATAAAATTTAATTAATAGAAAACAATTAGTTCATTTTAATTTTCATTTGAAAACATCCAGCGGTTTCTTACTAAACTTCAAGTAGGTATGTCCGACGACCCTGGTATTTATATTTATCTCTTTTGGTGACTGTACTTACGGCTAATTGCCTAGTTTTGCCGATTGCGTTAATTAAATAACACATTTGGGAAATAACGTACAGACGCCAGCAAATCAAGCTACCCAAAACTGTAAAATTTTCCCAATCGACTTTGAACTTTATGCTCTAGCGATAAAGTTGAAAATCTATTAAGGAGATTTGACAGTTTGTAGTAGCTTGATGTGCTGGCGTCTGTACATCAGTAGTCAAGGCAAGCAGGAATAACCAGCAGGCAAAGATATCAAGTTATAATTTCGAAATTCATGATTATCTAGACTTCCTTCATTTATCAAAATCTAGCTTCTGCACCCCGCGTTTTTTTTTTTTACCACATAAGTTTCGATTCATTGGGAAAAACGCGATAAAAAGTAGCCTATATGTTAATCCTGGGTGTCAGCTACCTCCATTGGTCCAGCCGTTTGAGCGTGAAGAAATAACAAACATAATTATATAATAATATAAAACCACACTCACAAACTTTCGCCTTTATGGGGGAAGCGCTAAGGTAGCCCGCGAAATTTAGGTAAGTCATCAACACAACTCTCTAAGACCACGTAAGTCCAAAGAATGATGATTTCATGAAACAGTTATTCTTGGGACTTACGTGGTCTTAGAGAGTTGTGTTGATGACTTTAATGATTATAATTCTGTAAACACATATTTCTTACGGCCGCGATTCATATATTAATCAACGTACCTACAACTTAATACTGACCAGAAAATTCCAAAAAACCTAAAAAAAATTGAATTTCGCGGGCTACCCTGGCGCTTTCGCCTTAAGGCTTCTACAAACAGGCGCGACGCGTGACGCGAATCGCGCGCGACTCAAAGGCACCGCTCGTTGCGCGACTTGCGGTGCATTTGTGTCGGGTGTCGTGTCGCGCCTGTTTGAAGGAGCCTTTATAATATTAGTGTGAAGTGTGATAATGTTCCAGTAGACATGTTATATATTTACGTAATGTGATATGATATCACTGAAATGCGTGTCAAGCAATGCCTAATTGATATTAATACTTATGTTTTATTATTATTTATTATCTGTCATATCAGTGTGCATGACTCTTGAAGGAGTGAAAGTGTAGTTAGTTAGTTTTAGTTTTAATAGGTGGTAGAAAGTAGGTAAGTATCATAATATTATATGCAGCCATTTTGTGCATTTTGCATTTCAAATGATACCTAATCAAGATGAAGAGTTTGTGTTTTTTTAAACGCGCTCATCTCTGGAATTACCAGTCGGATTGGAATGCAAAATTCTTTGTATCTGATACCCCAATTCTTGAAGAAAGCTAGAAGTTATTTAACATCACGCTAAGACCCTTGGGACGCTAGCAAAAAGAAAAAGTCGGATATAACGCTCGAAAAAGAAGCAGTAGCGCGGGCAGGCGATGCGATGCGACGGGGTGTCGGGGGAACAAGAAATTTCACGCAGACGAAGTCGCGGGCAGAAGCTAGTAATAATAATATGTAATTGTAACTTAATTACAAACACAATACAGTCTGAGATTTTATTTCCCACAATGTTGCCACATTAATTTTAGAGAAGCATCAATTAAAAGTAATTTATGAAGCTACTAGCTGCGCCCCGCGGTTTCACCCGCGTAAATGTCGATCCCGTGGGATCGAGATAAAAAGTAGCCTATATACATATGATATCGGGATAAAAAGTAGCCTATATGTTAATCCAGGGTGTGAGCTACCTCCATACAAAATTTTATCAAAATTGGTCTAGCCATTTGAGCGTGAAGAAGTAATAAACATATAAACACACACAATCACAACTTTCGCCTTTTAATATTAGTGTGATAAATAACTAGCTAGAAGGTAATCTAATGTAAGTAGGTACTAGATTTTAGTAAGCATAAATGATCCTGCAAACAGGCGCGACGCGCGACACGCGACGCGAATCGTACGCGACGACTCAAAGGCACCGCTCGTTGTGCGACTTGCGGTGCATTTGTGTCGCGTGCGATTTTATCGCGTGTCGCGCCTGTTTGTAGGAGCCTTAAGTATAAGGTAATAATATCCTACCTGTAATATGAACCATTTAGTCTACAATTCTACACTTATTTGACCTATATCAACATCAAACATGATACTTTATACCTATGTTCCTATTCAAGTACATCAAGTATTATACAACTCAAACTCAAAGCATTTATTTCAATTAAAACATTTACAGACGCTTTTGAATTGACAAAGAGTTGGTTAGTTAGAAAGTTGAGGTTAGTTAACAACCTTCTTACTTAATAATACAAATACCGTACTTGTTGTATGTATATGTAATTAATTATTATTATTTTAAATTTACCTGAAAATATTTAGCACTTGGAGCATCACCCTCCAGCTTATTTCTAAAAGCTGACAGCAGCCTTTCAAATGGATTCCTGACTATGATCATCTTGTGATAGTTCTCCAACATGTAATCTCTTTCTGGCCGGCTCACTGTGCTCATGTTCCGGAACATTCCAGGGGTGTGGGCAATACTGGCTGTGATGGATAACACATCTGTGTCATTCCATTTGCCAGCCAGTATCATGAGGATCCGCTTCCAGTTTGTACAGGCCACCTAGACAAAAAAAATGTTCAGTTTTGAAAATAGAAGCTTCTGTTTTTTTCAAGAGCTCTATTTTGTATGCAAAACTAAAAATACTCTATGGGCTTGGCTTGTATAGGTATGAGTATTTTTTTAAATATGTTATGACGTACCTACATAGGTACCTACAATACCTACCAATTTTATTTCTTTGTGATCTACTCAATGTAGACTTAAGTTGGTAAATCAGTAAATAGATAAGTAAATCATCATTATCAGTAAGTAGGTAGTACATTAGTGGAATTAATGTACATATATTTTGGATCTCTTGAATATAATTAATAATAAAGATATTATTTCCTTTGTTTGATGAAAAAGGCAACCAATACAATAATACATAATCAGCACATGACAAACTTATCTACTTATCCTATGTATTACTCAACAAAAAAGGTCAACCTATATGTAACCGTATCGTGTTTTCATAATTTTTATACATAATAATTATGTAGTTGGTAACAATTGATCTAAAAAAAAAGGTAAAACTGTTCAAAAATGTTACGAAACCAAGATCATCTTGAGGAAGTCATAAATTACGATAACAGGAAGATAACAATCAATGACAAGCTGTAAATATTACAAGACTTATGTCATGGACATTTTCCGAAAACGATTTGTGTACCTACAAGCTATGGGACATGACATGATTGTGTATAGGTATGAAAATCCGGTTTACTTGAAAAACTCACCTTTGGCACATAGCAGTACAGAAGTTTGTGTTCCTCATCTATCAAGATATGCTCCAGTTGGCCCTTTGGAAGTTCATCCAACCCGTACTTCGGAGGGAAACGTCTACAAGTCTCCTGAATCAACTCTTGCCGCGCCAAGTTCAAGGACTGGGTCAACTCCAAAGGATGCTCACTGACATCATTATTATACACGTCCCCACTAACTAAAAACAAGTTCAGTAGCAACACTATTTCCACCTTCAAAACACCTATCTTCCACATTTTCACATCACACAACAAAACAAAACTTTTTAAACTTTCTTTCGGTAACTTATGTTTTTAATGTAGGGCACGTCGCTGTACGCATTCCTGTCTTAGAAAGTCACTACACAATGAATGAACACAACGAATTTAATTAACTTTTAGTGATAATAACCATTTTATTATAATTTATTAGTGAAAAATAGTTTTGTATCGAAGTAAATTACGCCAGAGCGCGCACATGAAACACGTCGAACGCAACCCACGTTGATAGAAACACTGAATGAATGAAATGAATAAAATGAATTCTTGAACGAACAACAGAACAAACAGAACTCAAACTGTGATTGAATTTTCAACTTGATCTTGAATGAAAATACTAGTGTTGCGATAACGAATTTAGCTTTTTTTTATAGGTAGGTAAGGTACCATTATATTTTTACTAACGATAACTATGTTTACCCAAATAAACCATTACAGTTATTATTGTAGCTATTCACATAATGAATGTATCTCTGTCATTACTTAATTTGTAAATACCTTGTACTTATTGTAGGATAGTACCTAATTTCACAGTGATTATCACTTAGATAGTGGTAGGTACTTAATTTTATTCTAAGTAGGTACCTACAGTACATTTTAGCCTTTTTGTTTTATAGTGTTGTATCATGCAATGTGTAGTCACAAAACATATTACACATTGAATAGGATATGTATGTATGTACCTACCAAATTGTAGCTCCACATTGATACTGTACCTATTACACTAATTGTTGAAAATCAAATGAATTATTGTCGATCTGTACTGCTTTTTGAGGCCTAATAACTATCTAATTACTTCCCTAATGAATCCTGAATATTGTTAGTTTCATTATATAGAGGGGGTAACTGTGAAATTTTTTACATATTTTTTTTGATATGAAGCTACCTTTTGGAAGGCGGTTTTCTTGTACAAGCTCAAAAGTGCTTTTTAATGGTGTTATTAAAATTAATTATTTGACCTTTGACTATGAAGCTCGTTTTTGTGTAACTTATTTTACGCAGTACCTGTAGGTACCAGGTAAATATTAAATATAACAATTCTGTTTAATGAATTTTATTACAAAACGACATAATTATTTCTTTAAGTAATAACAATTTTAAACAGAAAAATGACTCATTAACACATTTTTTATTTACCAACTCAAATAGGCAGTAACATATCTTATTTAGGGCTACTTTTTCAATAGCCAGATAAATTTTATCTGAAGAATATTATTATGACAGATTGACATAATACATAATTATAGTCTATAGGTTCAAAAGCTGTTAAACCGCAATATTTTATTTCTCAGTTATCAATTATCAGACTATTGAAAAATCAGCCCTTAATAATTGGTAGGTACAAATTCAAGCGGTTGATTACATTATACCTAAGTTAACACCATAATCATTCATTAGGAGAATAAAGTAATATTGAACACTGATAATATTTAATTTGGTAATCAAATAAAGATAATTACCTAATTAAAGTATAAGTATTTAGGTAAATATCTACTTAATCGCATCACGCGATTAATATTTTGTTGTCAATCATATCTGGTACTTCTTGGTTAGGTTACTAAAGTAAACCAAAGTACTTACCTAAACCAAATATTGTAAATAAAATATATCAAGGCTGTTTTAGAAATAGAAGTGACTTTTTTACCTCACAAGAAAAAGTAGGCACCTATTATACCGTTAGTTCTAACTTTAAATCAACAAAATTCTAATGAGATCTAGACATTATTATAAGAAAAATGTCTATTTATTGGTCGTCAGTTTTTCCGGTATGTTACTCTGAAAAGGAAACAAAAAGCCATTACACACTACGGTTTTAGCCAGACCTATAAAATGTCCCGTTACAAGACAAAAGCATTTTCTTTTTTTAACAGAGAAAGAACATTACAACTACTCACAGTTTAATATTTTTTTGTTATTGACACTTACTCTAAGATGTTGAATATAACAGACTTGATGATATTGCCTTATCAAAGCGAACGCCTCTTCAGCCACGGGTAGTTGATGATGCTGCCAAGCAAGGACTGCCAAGCACGCCCAAAGTGTCTCATCTTCAACGGTGCGACAGAGCTAAAAGTAGTTTATTAGGTGCACTAAGTACGATGTTAGAAGGAAACCTGTGCAATTCCACTTATTTTATAGATTCACTTACCTGTAAGGCTGGCTGCCACATGTTCGCAACTACATGTTTCAGTAACTTTTCAGGGAAGGCAGCAATCGACAGGTGTAATATTGAGCCATTGCCACGGCATATTTGCGCTACGCCATCTTCAATACTAAGAATTGTGGGGTTCCTCCCTAGGTCCCTACAAAAAGGCATTTTAAGATTTGTCGTTAAATTAATATGTATATTATCGGGTAACGTAGAAACTTGGATACTAACACGACATCTTTGCTGACAGTGGTGAGAGCAAGCCAGTCTGGTTGCATTGCTGCCTGTGGACAACACCAGGCTACTACAGAGCTCGCACGCAAGCCTACTAGGAGCTCCGTCTCGCAGCTCCAGCATATACTTAGGATTTGAGAACCTGGCAAAAAAAAAACAAAGGTTAAGGAGCTTTAGTTCAGGATCTAATAAATATGATTATACCCTGTTGAAGGTCTAACACCTATAAATAATGCTTTGGAGTCAGGACTCCAGGCAGTATTTCAGTACGATCGATGCAGATGGCTTGCTGCGATGTCCAGGAAATCGAAGTAATCAGGGCTGGATGAAAGCCAACTTAATTCTTTATTTAGAAAAATAAGAAGCTTTAAAGGTGCCTACTTAAAAAGTTCGATAAAAAAAATACTTAGTACATCTGTTAGTACTTAGGGATTTCAGTGAAACTGTTACCACACCAAACAAATGCCTCATTCCGGTTTTTAAGCAATACCAGATTCTAAAATTGTAATTCCCCGAAAACTCTTTAGTCATCAGCGAAAATTGGTAACATAAATTATATTAACAAGTATTAGGCATGAGAAGTTGACCTTTCCTTTACTTATCTTCTTTATTAATGTTATGCAATAAGCATATTAGGTATAAAGCGGCACTGAGTCGATATTATAACTATGAGATAATAGGCCATGACATTTAATTTATGTATATATTTTTAACAATAGACTTGATACTAGGATTCAGTAAGGTAAGAAGAGTTGACTTAAAACCGCACTCACTAAGTCCATTAATATTGACGGAATACTTAAGAATCAATTCACTCACCTAATTTAACGAACTTGGGCTTGCTATCCTTAACAGTAACGACATAAAGATCCCTGTTATAGTCCAACAAAGCTAGTTGTCTTTCACTTATAGGCCCTGTTTGACTAAGCGCGATGCTGGATACTGTCATCTTGTGCATCAGCTTCGTCACTGTATTGTCTGCTGAACTTCGAACTATGAGGCCAGTGGGTAGATCGAACACGTGGATCACTAATGAAGATAATTATGAATAAATAAATATCAACAAATGAACGGTTCGCTAACTCTTGTTTACAGATAAAATAAATGACGTACATTTTCTATCACCCTGATCGATAGCAGCCAAAGCATCAGGTCCCAGGGATACTGCAGCACGTCCTAAAGACTCTGGTCGGGCACCCCAACGGGGACTGGCCAGTAGTCGGCCCATATAACTGTATACTGATAGCCCAGCTCTTTCTACAATGCATATGCATCTGAAAATATATTTTTTGCATTTCATAGTAAGGCTTGAGCAACTGTACAAAAATTAATTGATTTTTAGGCCTGAAAAACCTGAAAGACCTATTTAATAGCTGTATGTATAACTTACAGATGTAAGAATAGTTTATTAGTTATTAAATCTCATGTAAACGCAAGGAATCCAAAGTAATATGTAGTGGAGAGCTGAAGCTTTGAAAAGTTCCACATTTACCTTTCGGCAAGCAATATCATGCTTATAGTTCCTTCTTTGAGGTCGAATGTAACTGGTGTATTCCACGACGTCAGTTTGTGTATAAAACACTGCTTCACTGTTGCGATGACTATATGATTGAAGCCCAGAGCAATTTGTATGACTCTGTCTGGGTAGTCCAATTGGTCACTCTGATCACTTATAATATCCCTTATGGCAATCACTTTCCGTCCTACTTGGTTGCAGGCGTAGTTCTTCCATGTGTATTCTCTAAAAGTTAGAAACGTTCTTTTTACAAAAGGCTTTTCGTTGCGAAATAAGTTATCTGAAACCGTCAAGCTATTTACCGATCAATAATATGAGCGAACAAAACATGTCCGTTTGCACAAGCAGCTGCCAACTGCGTACCATCAGAAGACCAGGCTACGTTGTAGATGCTGCCAGTTGAAGGTCGGTCGAGGCAGTGAGACCACTGGAAACAATTGGTAATTACTACCAGAACCGGAAATGTATGTGGTAATCTACTACCTATATAAAAATAAGTCGGGTTTTCCTTCCTGACGCTATAACTCCAGAACGCACGAACCGATTTCCACGGTTTTGCATTCGTTGGAAAGGTCTCGGGCTCCGTGAGGTTTATAGCAAAGAAAATTCAGGAAAAATTTCAACAGAAAAGCGGGACCACGCGAGCGGAGCCGCGGGCGACCGCTAGTGTGGTATAACAAGCTGATGACCTAATTAACCAAAGTGGCCCCATTGTCCAAACAACCCTCGGTGATAAAAAGTTTTGGCTTACCCCATTAGAGTTGCACAGGCGAATGAGATTGTAGCTACCTACGACAAACATGTCGCCAGCAGGAGACCAGCTAACGCTTGTGATTGGCTGGTCATGTTTCACGCTCACCGATATTTGCTGACCGAACGTGTCCCAAATCTGAAGAAAAGTACACTCTCACTTACATTAGATATTCTAATACAATCATGTACTTATAATGAAGATTTTGATTACCTTAGAATATCCATCTTCAGATCCAGACAGAATTAAATTGTTATTGGCATTCCATGCGATACATAAGATAAGGCCTTCGTGTGCTTTCCACTGAAAGAGAAAATATTGTTAGCAATCATATATTTCAATCGAGCTAGAATGCGCGATATTTTTTTTTTCCTAAATTATATTAATAGTCACAGGGATTTTCTATTTCATTACAAATATCCCACTAGGTGACTAAACAACAGCTTATGTAAAATTCCGTAAAAAAAAAAACAAAAATACTTTTACCAAAATACGATACAGAGTAGCAGCATGGTACCTACTTTCGTAATCTTATTGCTAGAATTCAGTTGTTTTATAACGAGTGAATTCCCTTTCGTGTGTAAGATAGCACTGCTATCTGGACTCCATACGGCGCTAAAACAAGGCACGTCGGATTGAACTATGGTCGACCGCAGCAGACCGTTGCGAGACCACACTTTGACGAAACCGTCTTCACCGGCTGAAAAATATTAAATAACATTGAAAAACCCGAAGATTTTTTTTTCTAAGTTTAGTTAAAAGGTTTTCAACCTGTCAAGAGTCCAGCTCCATCAGGACTCCACTGAGCTATGAGACAAGCTCCCTGATGCGCATTTACTGATTTCTCTATACGACCGTTGTGATTAACGATGTGGAACCTACAAAAATGTTAAAATTATTAAATCTAAATTTACTTTCTTTCACATTAACCTACCTATGATACGTCAGAAGATAGGTGCATGGTTCCAATTGATCGTTTCTTGTGGAGAAGAGCCGGCAACTCGACGGTTACTCTTTTAAAAAAATGGGTTTTACAATGTTTTAAAATTTCAGTGTTAGTAGGTATGAAAGGACAGTGTAGGCCTGTTAACAAGTACCAAATAAATGAGTGGGAGAAACCGTACCTATTCCACTCAAAGAGTAGGTACCTATTTCGTTTTATGAAGTTAGAATATAAAACATTACACTCACTTGCCATCTGCTGTCGAAATCAGAATCACGTCGTGTTGATGTTTATTGCCGCCAACATTGATTTTTGGAAACAAATGCATGTCATTCGGATAAAAATCATCAGGAAATGTTGTGACTACTATACATTCGCTGTTTACCAGGTTCCATTTCAAGAGTTTGTGATCGTCTCTGCAAGGGTTTTATAAATGATGTGATTATAAACCTACTAACCTACACTAGGTAGATATTTAAATAAAACATCATGTTAGTAGAGTATTTTTATTTCGCGAAGTGACACGCGCTTTACTTGTATTTACCAAGTGTTCAAACACGCTGTGAATAAGTATGTAAGCGCAGGAACTCTCGGTACCGTCCGTGACAACGGCGAAGTCGGAAGTATGTGTGTGCGAGTGTGCGAATTATCTGCGGGTGCTACTCGTCTTTACGCACACATTCACAGCGAGTTTGTACACTTAGTTATCACAAGTAAAGCGCGTGTCACTTCATGAGATAAAAATACTGTAAGTACCTACACTATTTGCGCTGTAGCATGGTGCGGGTGACAGTTTCAGTAACATTTCGTTTCACTCTTGAAAGTTGCCGCGATTTACAATTTATGACTTAATATTTCAGTTGTACCACATTCGTAATATATTAAATAATTAATAACTGTAGTAAATTAAATTAAACCCAACCAGAATGTTCTAATCAAGAAATAAAATCAAATTGAATGAAAAATTAAGCAAAGTGTTATGCGTATAACGTAACGCCATAGACGTATTTAGTGATGGGATGTACTGCTACGATGGATAGTCGATATTTTTTATAATAAAAAACGTATATTGTGCGTAGGTCAATTTTTATTTTTAAAAGGTCTAATTATACAACAGAACATTTATAGGGTAAGGTTGCTTAAAAGGTTGCTAAAAAAAAATACATGTTATTCGTCTAAACTCATATCAGAGTCAGGAACATCTGAATTGTCACTCAATTCATCATCTGAATCTGTGACGGATATTATTAACGATGACTCAATTATGTTGTCAATATGTATGTCACGATCCCAATCAGACATAATGTCCCTTTTTGTTTTATTCACGACCTTCGACCAGTCTTCAGGTTGAACATTGTTGATGGCCTCTTGTAATAGGGCCAACATCTTATTTGCCGTAAATGGCGGCGAAGTATTATTTCTTGCGGCGTAACCTAAAAATAAACGAACTTATAAAAAAAAGTATTCAAATAATCATCAATCAGCCTAATCTAGTATCTGGTAATGTTTTTAAACTAGGTACATGCTACGATCGGAAAGCTGATTTTTTTATAAAGCTTCAAAATGGGAATTGAAATTAAAAGCATACCTTTTATTTGGGCCCAAATCAGCTCAATAGCGTTATACTGGCAATGGTAGGGTGGTAGTCGAAGGACCTGGTGGCCTTTTTCTTTTGCCATCTCGTCCAGAGCATAGGTAGGAGTTGGTGGCTTATGGCGTCGGACTAAGGCAATAAGCTCCGTCTTTAACATTTTTATATCTGCTGTAACTCCGTTTTCACTCAGCCACTTCACCAACTCGCTTTTGCGGTTGGATTGGTTTGGGGGTTTATTAACTTGCACCGAATGGTAGGGTGCGTTGTCCATTATTATGGTCATAGGCTCTTTTAAATTGTTTAATAGACCTATGAACCAATCTTTAAATTTTTCGTAATTCATCTCCTCATGATACTCCGTAGTTTTTTTTGACTTAAAAGCCAGCAAACAATCAGGGACGAATCCACTTGCTGTACCTGCGTGACAAATAATAAGGCGTTCGCCTTTGCCTTCCGGCACTTTGGTACACGATTGTGCCGTATCGTTTCATCCAAAAAGACAACTTTGCTCCAATCACTTATGTTTTTGGCCTTCCTTAAAAATCTACATCTTGCTAGGGCAATGTCAGTCCTATCCATAATAATCTTTCTTTTGTTAACTTTTTTGTAAACAAAGCCAATATCTTTTATAACTTGCCGTAGCGAAGTAATACCTCCTTTGAACAAGTCAGCTTCTTTTAATGATTTTAGAAGCTTGAGCAATGTGGGTAGCTCCATTCTTCTATAATAATCATAAATATGATTTCTAATAGCAACCTTAGCAAAATCATCCAAATCTGTGATTGGCTTCACCTTGGTCCGCTTTTTGTTGGGTGTCGATAATTTATTTTCAAACATCCCATCTTGGCCAATTTTCTCACGTGTTATACGCGAAACAGTATTGCGGCCAATATCAAGAGCTTCGGCTACTCGTTCTACAATATGATTCAATGGTAACAACGGTCCATTATTTTGTTGTTCTCTTTCAAAGTAGTCTCGGAGGCGAACAACAAGCTCCCTGGCCTGACTACCCAAAACAGTTTTTTTTGTATGCTTAGGCATGGTAATAACAACAAACTCAACAAACTTATAACAAATAACAATTTAACAAAAATGAAAACAAACAATGAAATCGTAATACGTGTCACATTAAGTCACAATCAGTCCTGTGAAACTCCGAACAAATTATTTTTATATGGAATTTGTAACCTTCTTTAAGCAACATTCAGAAACAAACGCAGAATCTCAGGATGACCAACATTACACTACGAAGTGAAACAAACATGTCTGCCTTCGCGTCATGTTCTGTGGTCACTTTGCTTCGTGTTGTGATTTTTCTGTATGTTTTTCACTTTTTCTGTAAGATTTGGGAATACAACTTATCAGAATAATTTCTGTGTGTTAACGTTGAGTCGAGCATCTGGTCAGTGGGTCGTCTTAGGGGCGATCTGCTTCTCCGTGTCATCCTCACACAGTTTTATTGAGATATTGACTATTAGTGTAAATGATTTTATTGTTATTATTACTATATAATAACGAGACAGTGACTCTAGTTTGTGAACCATCATGAAGGGTCACAGAAAATGTGATGTTTGCGGCATCAAGGAGGCCTGGCATATTGGAAATAATTTGTTTTTTTCCAAGTTTCTACTGGATCCAAACCGGTGAGTTTTACCTACATAGTGTTAATGTGATCTTGTGCTCACATAGCTGATAGCACTACCTCATTGTAAATTAATAGCATCATTCAAATTCCGTAATACGACCCTCAAGCCATCAATCAAGATTAGCTGAAACTCTAATAAAGAAATGTTTTAAAACATTTGTGCCTTCAGTAATACCTACCTATTTGTCTAATGTAAATTGTAATTTACATTAGTCTAAGTAGGTTGACTCCTAAAGAAATGGGTCGGACAGTCTAAGACATTATCTACCTGTGACACCATTATGTATGTAAATAAATCTAGAATTTCTATTCTAAGTATAATAGTCAATTCCATTTAGTTATACTGATAGTGTAAATTCGGTGTTTTCTTAGCTATAAATCACACTAAATAAATTCACATCAGGCAAACATAGTCAATTAGAAGTAACCTGTTATATTTTGTACCTTCCAGATGTCAAGAGTGGCTAAAAACAGTTGGTAATGAAGAACTGGTGCATCTACCAATAGAGAAACTGCATGAGCAGCAACAGCTGGAGCGATTTTTATGAAATTTTCAGGCAATCATCAGATTAACCCAGCGGGTGATCCTGTGAATTTTGGTAGCGATCAGGCTACCCGTGCGAAACCGGGGTGGGTCGCTAGTAATTTATATAAATAAATAAATACAGAAATCATTTAAATCAGTGTTTTATTTTACCAATTTTTATAATAAAATAAATTCGTTTTGGAACCTCACTATTATCTGCGTAGTATGCATTTCATCGATATCGATAAACTCTAAATATCGATAAGATTTTTGATTTCTATACGATGCGTTGCGCATCCCTATTTATGACAGTTCTTCCCGTCAACGTCATGATTGTCATTGTCAGTGCTACTTAGAATTTTCATGTTGGTAGCTATGTTTTCTTTATGCGGTTGGCTAAAGAAGGTTAACAATTTCTCACAAACTGAATGTTCTAAGTTCCGTCTCTTAAAAGGTTACATGCTCTATGGTCACAATATAACGCGCTTGCACTCGTACTCGCACTCACAGCATCGCACGGGTAAACAACATGGCCGCCGCGCCGATGCACCATAGAGCAAAAATGTTGTCACGAAAAAAAAAACATAAACCCGATTTTGATTATTTTATATAAGTACAAAGATAATTATGTAGCCATAAAACATTTATATTGACAAGTTTATACACGTAGCACACACGTAGTTACACTGCACAACTGAATAATACACTAATTTTCATAACAATATTAAAGAGAACTAGATTCACGCTGCGAGTATCGTTAGCGATAAAAATGAATTGCATAACCTCACATCCCTACGTGGTACTGACAAATGTCAACGTCATACGGGCAACTGTCACCCGCACCATGCTACAGCGCAAATAGTGTAGTTTGGATTACCTATATTTGTAAAACTTTATTAAACACCTTTCTAATCTCATAATTATTATATGCGCAGCTGTACTACCTATAGGTACTTATTATAGTAGATACGGTCGGTTTCCCATGATATCAAAGGAGAGAATTTATCATTCAGTCCGTCCCAGTCACATCCCTATTTCGGTCACTGAACGTTTACTTACCCACATGAAAATACGTCTTCGGTATTATTCCAATTAACGCAAACAACTACACCAGTATGCTTAGGTTCTTTGAAAGTTGATATTTTTAATTTCATGATTATTTGATTTCAACTGTGTTTACTTCAAAGTTTTGTTGTTAAATTATTTTCTAAACTGATTCCATGGCAACGGAAAAAAAACAAACTTTCGCGCCGCGCCGCCTAGTGTGCGCAAGACAAATGAGTCTTGGGGTTGCAAATGTAAAAAGTTTATTTTTATTTTAGAGATAGCCAAGGGTTTGGAAAAAACCTTGAGGAAAGTCACTTCTAGTATAAAGGTAAAAAGAAAACTCAACTTTAACTTTATAGATAAAATTACTTTTATTTATTTCAATAGTTTTTGTCAAAATAATTGATAATTAATAAAACTGTCCATAATAATATGATTAATATCAAGTGTCAAAAATAAAAACTAAAACGTGTTTTTTTTTTCATAAGTAGTAAATTTTTATGGCGTTTAAATCATTTTTCTGTGAAAGACTGCCATGATGAATTAATTCGAGTTTCTAAAAATCTCAAGAAAAATTCATTTCAATATTATTGTCTCGATTTTATAAAAAAATATTGTTGATGCATATTTAAAAACATTCGTAATTCTATTTTTGGTTTGAAGAAACCAAAAATAGAATTACGTTCTTCTTCTCTTCGTTTAATGGCTTGTTTTTGAACGTAAATAATTTTGACAGCGCGGCAGCGAGACAAAGAGAAATGTCATCTAAAATCAATGTCTGATTGATCTGATTTCTGATTCCGAACCGAATGACATTTCAGCCTCACATGTTCCTACTTTTCGAGTCTTAAATTTTATGAATTAACTCTAAAAGTACAAAGGATATACCAGTGTTAGATTGACAAAACGTAACAATGTCGGACGTGCCAGACCTCAGTAGTGACGAGGACAATTTCGAGGACGACGACTGGCAAGAAATGGAAACTAACGATACAACGGTAACATGCTTATTTTGTCCTAACGTTTTATCGAATATTGAAGAAGGAATCGCGCATTGCAAGTGCGTCCATAAGTTTGATTTGAACGAACTTAAATTAAAGTTCAGTATGGATTGCTATTCATACATCAAGTTAATAAATTATATCAGAACACACAAACCCACCCCGGAGGTTATAACTAACATCAACAAGGCATTGTGGGACGATGAAAAATACTTTCAGCCTGTGGTGCAGGATGAGTGGCTTATGTACGACTTTGACGGTCTCACCGACAAGCCAAGTTCTCCTAAAACATACCATGCCAATGTAGAGAATGGCTTGGTAACCCTATCTGAGGCACACTTCACTGAACTTCAAAGGACAATACAGTTTTTAACACATCAGCTAAGTGAGAGTGCCACACTTCTGAAGAATGCAAAGGAGGACATCAAGACGATGCAGGATTCAATGCAAACATTGGTAGAAGGTGGTCAATTAAGCAAAAGTAACGATGAACCCTCAACTAAACTCAATTGTGTAGCAAGTGTGCCTCTAGAGATGGACGATGGCTACTTCAGTACTTACGCTCATTTTGGTATCCATTATGATATGCTTTCAGACAAAATCCGCACAGAATCTTATAGAGATGCAATATTGAAAAACAAGGAAACATTGAAAGATAAAACTGTCTTAGATCTTGGTTGTGGTACTGGTATTTTATCAATGTTTTGTGCAACAGCCGGTGCAAAACAAGTTTACGCATTAGATCAGTCAGAAATTATATATCATGCAATAGATATTGTTAGAGAAAATAACTTACAAGGTGTTATTAAATTAGTCAAAGGGAGGCTTGAAGATACCAAGTTAAATGAAAAAGTTGATATTATTGTCTCTGAATGGATGGGATACTTTTTGCTGTTTGAAGGCATGTTAGACAGTGTTATTTACGCAAGAGATCACTGCCTAAAACCGTGCGGACTGCTGTTACCCAATAGATGTAATATAAGCCTTGTCGCTAACGGTGATGTAGATACACACAAAAAACTAATTGAATATTGGTCCGATGTCTATGGATATAAAATGAATTGCATGAAATCTGAAGTTGTACGGGTAGCAAGTATTGACATTGTTGGATCCAAAAATATAATATCAGAACCTTGTGTTGTTAAGGACATTAATATTAACACATGTAAAATAGATGTTATGGACTTTACGTCTGACTTTAAACTTCCTATTGTAAAAGATGGTGCTTTGACCTCAATTGTCGGTTATTTTGATACCTTTTTTGATTTGCCAAACGCTGTAGAGTTTTCAACTGGACCTCACAAAACACCAACGCATTGGAAGCAGACAGTTTTCTATTTTAGAGATTGTAAGGAGGTGAAGAAAGGAGATCTTATTGAAGGTACAATAATTTGTAGTAGGCAGAAAACTGATGTCCGAGGTTTATCTATACAGATCAATATATTTGGTAGGAGTCATAAATATATATTAAGTTAAACAAACTGCTTGTGATACGTTTTAGAAAGCCTATTGCATTTTGTGAAGTGTCAATGTAAATACTATGGCGAATGCGTCAGGGTAGCTCGTGAAATTAAAATTTACTTACGATTTTTGCAATTTGAAGGACAGTATCAGGTTGTATGTTGATCTAAATTGGATTCGCGACCGTTTTAAATAGTATTTATCAATAGAATTATAATTAAAAAATGATCAATACAACTCTCTAGGTTCATATTACCCTATTGAATGACTATTTCATGAAATCATGACATGTTAGGTCAATTCTAACTTAAGGTGGCACTAATCGATATTTTGTCCATATAGATTTCGGGAGGGTATTACTCCACTGTTTTTCATTTTACTTCCAAAATAAAAAGTAAGTTATGAACCAATAATGATCTTGAACCTTTCTTGCTAATTTAGTTATGAACCAATAATGATCTTGAACCTTTCTTGCTAATTTTAACGTAACTGGGTGTATACTATAAGTAATAAAAGAATTGTAAAATCTTGAAAACAAAGTCAGTACTGCCAAAGCTCAATTATCGAAGTGTTCAATAAAGTTCATTGAACACTTCGGTAATTGAGCTTTTTTTAATTTGTAATTTGTAATTGATTTATGCAGTTAGTTTTTCATAAAACTCGATTTTCTAAAGGACTTTTCGTATTTTTTCTAGCGCGTCTCGTTCGGAACGTTGTTTGTGTGCGTGTGAACTAGTCGTTGTGCGTATAGACTAGCGTCTAAAAGCTCGTTACTGATACTAGCTCTGTCGGCCACGATGCCAGGTGAGACAGCGTGCATTTTGGCCATGCCCACACTGGTGGAAACTACTAGTTCCACCTTAAGAAGTTGTATTGCTGATTCTAATGATTATAATTCTATAAAGCCATATTTGTTACGGTCGTGAATCATATTTTAACCAACATGCAACCAGCAAATTGCAAAAAACGTAAGTAAAGCCTGGGATACAAATGCCTGTGACTTGCACAAAATTATGTAAGTAGCTTGTATGCCGTGTGTCATAACAATTTCTGGTTGGTGAATACCATAATGGCATGTCGGCGTGAGCAGTGATGGCCCAGTGGTAACGGCCGCAACTTACTAGTTGTAGGTAAAAACTGTGAAGGAAAACATCGTGAGGAAACCGGCCTGTCCTAGAACCAAAAATTCGAAGACATGTGACATCTACCAACCTGCACTGGGCCTGCGTGGTAGATTACATCCCACTCCTTCTGGAAGAGAGACGGCCTGTGTCCCAGCAGTGGGAACATTATTGGCTGATTATGATGTCAGCCACTTGCATACTTTTTTTGCAATTTCGCGGGCTACCTAAGCGCATCCCCCTTAACTGCTTGATGTGCCTTTGATAATTGTTAAATTGCAAATAATGATTTGCATTGTAATTCTGCTGTACTACTAGTAATATACGTAAGTATTATGTTCGTATATAGCTAAGAGATAGCATTAAATATGGCAGGATAGTTTGTAAAGTGTCATTAGAATTCTTTATTTTTTCATCTATTTTAGGAAACTGAGATACTCACCAGCGAGTCAGTGTGTTCATCATTTATATCATACACATAGATTATGTCAAACATCTCACATACGTTATGTCATGTATTGGAAACTTAATTAACAAAGAGGGATCTTCATTTTTGCTTTAACATCACATAGAAAATTTACTTGGAAGCTTGTTTATGGGAGGGGGCCACAAACAACATAGTTGCCCAGCAACTTTTTTGTCTCTGTCGCTCTCTCTTCGCCGAGATTTGGACGATGCGCACACGGGAGCCCCAGCAACACTACTTTTTTGCAAAATTTTCGGTGGAGTAGCAACCAGTTGCTACTCCACCGAAAATTTTGCAAAAAAGTAGTGTTAAAGTTGCCGGGTATCCAGATACCCGGCAACTTTTTTGTCGCCGTGCATGGCACACAATAGACGGGCGACAGTTGCGTCCAAACCCGCGGACATAAATGTCTACCAGCTGTCGCGTCGCTACATGCGCGCACTTTCATACAAACCTGTAGACTTGGATGTGAGAGACAAAAGTTGCTCGTGGGCGCCCCTACCTGAGTCTATAATCAAATAAGCTAATTGTGATTTGTTTTTCTTTCAAAGATATTTTAACTTAAAATGTATATATGATGAAACATTGTGTTTCTGTTTTTAACTCCCGACAAAAACAGGGGTGTTATAAGTTTAACGTGTGTATCTGCCTGCGTCATCGTAGCTCCCAGACGGTTGAACCCGATTATGATGTGTTATTATTTTTATTTTGTTTATTGAACGTTGAAATAAAATATATAAATCTTGAATAAAGTGCCAAAATTATGACAGCTACTAAAGGTAAATTAGAAAAGCCTAATGTATAATCTCTTATCAATACAGGGTGACAGGGTCATCGAGGTGCAACCTGCTACCATGAATTCAGTAAATGATTCTGAATCTGAAGCCCTGGGTTAAAATTTTTCTTAGGTAATAAAAAAAAAAAAATTACTGTTCCATACATTTTATTTTTTATTGCACTTTTCTATAAAACAGCTGATATTTGCGGGTCGAAGTCCCTGCCACCCTGTAGATATAATCTCAATCATTTTATCATACTAGACATTACCCATTATAATACATAGGCTTATAAAATTAAGATTAAGCTATTATCGATGCATAGAGACCTTTTTATTATTTTTTTTTTCTATTTCTTAGATATATAAGAACATGCATCATAACTATCATGCCTCATGTATATTAGTTCTACATTAATTATCTAAGGGTATTAAAGTAAACATTTCGTCTACGAAAATCTTTATTTTATTTTACACATAATTTACACATAACTAAAAGGTGTTTAAATCTATTTTACACATGTAGAAAAGACAAGCTGATAAAAAACCATTTGATTTTGAGATTTCATTTTATTAGAGAGAAAATGCAGTTTCATACAAAGATCTTTGTGTTGTTTACATAAAATTATTGTGATTTTTTAAGATAAAACATTTAGTATATAATATACATTCGCATACTTATAATAAATATATAGAAAATTATCTTTAGCAATTGCATTTCAATTTCATATTTTCTTTATCATGTGGGATATAATATAATAGAAAAGTTTAGGATTTTTATTTCGATTTTTATAAACAATGTTTCTTTATACATTTAATATTACTATGAATTTGTTTTGTATGTTTTATTTTAATGGTGTGAAATATTATCTGTAATATTTTACGTAAGCAGGACGTTGTGTGAAAAATATTAGACGATTTTGTGGGTAGGTTCTTACTATTTTATTAATATTTTTTATCTTAAAACGTAGCAGTGTACAGGTCTTTAAATAGCTTAATTACATTGACAATTGAATACTAAACACATTCGGAATGTTGTAATGTCACATTTAAAAGCAATATCTTGTACAAAAGTGGTCTATAAGACAGAGATTACAATATTATCAAGGATGCCTAAGTAGGTACTGCTCCAAGCTATGATACAGAAACAACAATTAATATTCATGTACATAAGGCTCAGTATGCTAATCTCTACAATTTTATAAAGCTATATTCCCAATCTGAATGGCATTACTCGACTACATTTCAAATTAAGTAGGTATCTACCTATGTTGAATATCCTTAATATTTAGTACCTATGAACTATTAGTAGGTACACTAAATGCACAATATACAGAATTTAATAAATCTCTAATAATTAAATAGATGATAAATATACATATACTTATAAAAAAATCTATTGTTAAATTTGTCTACGATAAGCGTCACCAGTTGGATTATAAATCTATCCTTACCATCCCTGAAATCAAATAGGGACCTAATTGATCATGATTATGGATTCTTTTGATTTGATATTCAATGAGAATGGTCCCACGTACCTACCAGGAAAACTAGGCCTCTGATATACGTTCGAAATGTTTCTGAATTTAGATTAATTTTGTATGGTTACAAAAAGTCCTATGTTAAGCAGATTCAGTTCAGATTTTAGATGAAAATTTGGCATCTGTGAGTAAACACTTGGCCTAAAATCCTTTAATATCTTTGAAATTATAAATTCAATGTTTAATTCCGTTCGTCAATAGTACTCTAATTGAAGGACGGTACATTTACTTTGGGTCCTCCACAAAAGCTTATTATGTTCAAGTCTAAGCCTAGCTAAGAATTCCTGTTCGTCCTCTGGCTGTGACGCCTTTGCCTCTCAGTCTAATAGATCTAATAGGTAGTTGATGTTTACAGAAAGCTGGTCGACTCCATCTGATTTGAGCACGAGCTTTGAAGTTCAATAAATATTTGAGATTTTCTACATTATCCTTAGCTATGTTGTATACACCCTTACATTTCGATCGCTTAATCCTTAAAGGGGGTCATTGTAGTCATCATTATGAACAACTTTTACTATGGGACCAACACTGAAATCTTGAAAAAAAAATCTGCTGATCCATACATTTATGTTCGCTTAGCTCGACATAATGAATAGAGCAACATTTATTTTTTCACGATTTCAGGATTGGTCCCATAGTAAAAGTTGTTCATAATGATGAGTATAATGACCCCTGTTAAGGATTAAAACGATCAAAATGTAAGGGTGTATAACAAAGACAAAAATCTTAATTTGTATCATGAAGATTTTCTAATGTACTATCTACCTACCTATTTACTAGAATTTGAAATGGCGTTATCATTTAGAAAATAATTTCATATTAAATAACATTTGGTCAAGAATATCAAGACTCCAATTTAATCGGAAACATTAAAATTAATAAGCGTATTCATCATATTATGGGTTAAATTTAACACTAATATTAAGCTACATTTAAGTTATAGTTAAGTGTTTGATTGAAGAGAAGTGCACGTGTGTTTATGATTATATAAATTAATGTTGTTGCTCCGTCACCAGCATTTGATAGTTACTTACAGATACATTTAGCTCTTAACATCTATATTTGAAATGAGTTCAGTACAGTTTTACACAATAATTATTTCAATTATGAGTAGAAAATAGTTTTACCTATCGATACATCCTCAAATACACAGCCAAGACCCTACTGCGAGTAATTTACTACAAAGGTTCTTCAGGGAACAGTTCTGGGACCACGTATACCCTAAACTTATTGAATACCATTCTTTGTCCTCGCAATGGAATCTTGGTAATGAGATATCTTCAAAGCTTTTAGACTTAATATTTAGGCTAGGCTAAAATCTTAGCAGCGAATAATAATGAATCATTTACACTACTGGCGTTACCGCTGAGCGGTATGTCGCCTGTTCGAATTAGCTCACTATGTTGTCTTCCACATAGAGAATCTTTATACATCCAGGCTTTTCGCATTGTGCTTCCAAGTCGTATATTTGTGCGTTACACACAACAGTTTTATATTTTAATTAATTAGCAACGTATAATATAGCTTGCACACATATGTATACTTATTATGTAGTATGGCTTTAGCTTTTCTTCAACAATGAATAGTACATGTTGCAACACCTAGATCTAACGCTATTTACAAATGAGGCTAAATATTATTCCTCTGTTGTCGGTGGGACGCTGTTGTTCTCCTCCTCCTGCTTAGCTCGAGCCTCAGCATCTGGAAAATATTTTCGCATTTAGTTAGTCATTATATTTTTGAATTTATTAAATGAGTGGTACTAGTGACCAGGGACTCAAACCGTAACCGTAATAAGTGTTTTTAACACTGTTTTTAAAACTGTTTTAAAAGAAAAACACTTCTAAATGTAACAAATACAATAATGTTACAGAATCAAAGTGTAACCTTTTATAAGTGTTAATATGTGTAAAAGAAATAAGCATTTGTAGGTATAATTGCACGGTATCGCAAAAACGCGGCGGACAGACAGACGCGGCGATGGCAAAATAGCATCAATTCATCGGGATTTCGGACTTTGGCCATGCCGCGTTTACCTGTTACACTTATTAACACTGTTAAAACTTCTATATCAGTTACAGCTATATTACTGTTACACTTTTAAAAATATCTTGGGTTAACACATTCTATGGGTTACATACCTATATTATTTGATACTGTCTTCAATTCCATAATTATGTAACACTTATAATTCTGTAACCTTTATGAAGGTGTTTTAAGTCCCTGCTAGTGACTGCGAAGCATGGAGATCACTTCTGTACCTAGGTTATTTTTGTCTGTTTTCAAAGAACCAAGATTTTAGTAAAAAAAAATAGTTCTTCTGCTTTGTTTTTCTGAGACTTTGTTACCTTGCATTTGCTTGCTTTAAATTTTCCATAATTTTCAGACTAACGTAGGTATATTTTATTACATAATGAAAATATAGTTACCCTTAGCAGCTTGCTCTTTCCATATCTTCTTGTTGTCGCTGAGGCACGCGACCCACGGCTTCCTGATCTTGAACTTGTTGCTGTTTTCATTTCCTGTAATAGACAGAGATGTGACTTATCTAAGATACAAGTATCTGAAATACAGATACAAGATACAAAATACGTATCTTGTATCTGTATTTCAGATACTTTTTTGAAATGCATTTTGTATCTTGTATTTAAATACCTGTTGTTTGGTATCTTAGTATATTGTAGATACATACTATGTTTGCTAAAATACTTTTTTGACAATAATTTTAAATATTAACGTTGTCTTAGATGAAACTGAACGCATTATTGAATCTTCAGTCTTTTAGGGCCGAATTGATAGGTGGCGTGGCCATTCTTTCTTTCTACAATATGTTATTGGCTATGCCCCTTGTCATTTTCAATTATTTCGCATAATAGTCTGTGTTTGAGGGAGACAGACACATAAAAGTTCGGTTGGTCGCAGTTATGAGAAAATTGAGTCTTTTTCATAACAAGCCTTGACTTTTTCATAACACTACTTAAAAAAAAAATAACACAATATTTTGACGGCTGTTTATACAGTATGTGTGTATTGAAATAACGATTAAAACTGCATAAAGAACCAAAAATAACTAAATAATACATAGCGGCTTTTGCACGCGCAACGACGACATGACGTGATTCATGTTGATTGTTTAAGGCGAAAGCGCCAGGGTAGCCCGCGAAATTCAACTTTTTTTAGGTTTTTTGCAATTTGCTGGTCAGTATTAAGTTGTACGTTGATTAATATATGAATCGCGGCCGTAACTAACATGTATTTACAGAATTATAATCATTAAAGTCATCAACACAACTCTCTAAGACCACGTAAGTCCAAAGAATAACTGTTTCATGAAATTATCATTCTTCGGAGTTACGTGGTCTTAGAGAGTTTTGTTGATGACTTTAATGATTATAATTCTGTAAATACATGTTAGTTACGGCTGCGATTCATATATTAAACAACGTACAACTTAATACTGACCAGCAAATTGCAAAAAACGTGAGAAAATTTGAATTTCGCGGGCTACCTTAGCGCTTCCCCCTTAACTATTGTGTCTACTTTATGGACAGTGAATCTGTTTTGTTGTATCACGTTTGCGCAATCAACGCGATTTACATGTAAAAAAATAAACTTTCATAAAAAAAAATGTTTTTTTTTTTACAAAAGTATTTTATCTATAAAAAGTATTTAAAAGATACGTATTTTATATCTTGTATTTCAGATACCATTACAGAAAGGTATTTGCATCTGGTATCTGAAATACTTAATTTAAAAGTATTTTGCATTTTGTATTCCAGATACTTTATTTAAGGTATCTTGTACATCACTGGTAATAGAAAGCAGATATTCGTGAGTCCTCTGACCACATTCGTTGTTATTAGTACCTACTTACGTAGGTTACTTAAAAATAAATTGTTTGAGTAGGTTAGTGCCATGATAACAATACAATGCATTGTATTGTTATCATGGAACTAACCTACTCAAACAATTTATTTTTCTTTTTTTTTGTTCTGTTTTGTTTATTTTTCTTTGTTCTGTCAATTTTGAGTGCAGGAAAGAAAGCCATGGCTTTCTTTCCTGCACTCAAAATTGACAGAACAAAGAATAGTATGGTAGGTCTGTGTTGTAAAAAACTTAAACAAAATATCGTTTTGTTATTGCAGGATAGGTTAAGAAACTTACTATTCAAAATATTTTAAATAACATACCTATAGTGTAATAAAATGCAAGATTGGTTATACTTACTGTCCTTGGAACCCGTGCTCTCTTCATTGATTGGTTCAGCTGAACTAGTGGAGTTCTTGCTACTGGAATGTAGAGGGCCCAATATGCATTCAAGCATATCGGCACACACGCCCATGCTGGGTTCCACGATGAACTCGATAAAACCAATCTGCGACTCCGCTACTAGGGTGTTGTTTCTGTCGCACAGTGGACTGAACGGGATCCCCAGATCCCGCTCCTTGTCGCCCTGGAGGAAGAACTCTTCCAGGAGGCTCATTGTCCATCTGTGGTGCAGGTCCCATCTCTGAAACAGTTAAATAAAAGAATTAACTCTTGTCCCATTACATGATTTTTATAAAAAGCTTTTAATTGGTATTATGTATGTCTTATAAAAATAAAACAATAGTTTTTAATGTCTCTATGACTACTTTCAATAAATAATTTAATGCTAACTCCTTCATCTGGAGTGTGGTGGCCCAGAGGCAAGGGCCACGACAAGAGTGTTGAATTGTGGTCGTGGGTTCGAACCCAAGCAAGCTCTTTACTAAGTGGAAATTATTTGAATCACCACTGCTCTCAAAACAGTGAAGGAAAACATCGTGAGGAAAGCGGCGTGTCCTAAAACAAAAAATTCGAAGACATGATTGTGGCCCACTTCGTAACATAGGTACCCGTTGCGTGGCCTACTAACGTATTTTCTTTCGACTTTGACAAAAAGAGGAGACCTGTGTCCCAGCAGTGGTAATAATTATATTGGCTGATTAGGCTTCACCTATATCTTTCTGAAAACGGTAGGTATTTTACGACAGGTATCAGGGTTCTGTCGATCTCTTTGACTAAATCCTATTTTTGCCCCTTGGCACTTTTAGGTGTAACTTGTCATTTACAAAAAAAGGGGCTCACCTTGGCAGGATGCGAAATATCACAGCAGTGTAGAATGAGGGAGGCTGCCTTCGACTTATCCACAGTAGGCTCTGCGAGCGTCAGCAGTGACCTCATGTTCTTCAGCTGCTGGAAGTGGAAGGACATGTCTGTGGCCAGCACCATGTCGATGACCAGGGTCCTGAACTCGCGGAACTCTTCTCTGGATAAGTTCTGGAGTAGGTTGCACTCTTCGTCGCGCATCAGCCTGGAATTGGGAGAAAGAAAGTTGTTATTTGGTTGTCACCATACGTGGGACTAGTTCAGTGTGATTAATTGGTAAGGATAGTTCTTTGTTTGACGTTTCTCTGTTAGTTGATTTTGATGTCCAAGGCTATGAATAATCTGCATCGTGAGGTAGTTATAGGTTCAAGGACGTAGCGTTTGGTATCCATAAATTAACTTCACAAAATATTGTTTAGCAATAAGTAGATGCGCAGGAACTGTCGATTGGCCCATCGCGCCTAAATTGAACTATTAGGTAAGTCATCAAGAACTTGGATAAACATTCAGGAGATTAAACCACCTCTCTCTAAACAAATTTACTTAGGACACCAAATTCGATCGTTTCAAACTATGTCAATGTTATAATTGCGCCATAAAAATGTAAATTTACAGACACCGGTGTCCTAATTGCACGAAATTGCCAGTTGTGTGTGGTACTGACGTTACAACTAGTCGTTATAGGTTATAAACTTTATGGAACATTAAAGTTACGACTGCTTTCAAATTGATTTGCCGATCATATTGGAGATAAAATTGTAACTTACGACAAAACACAATCGTCGTTCGCCAATCATAAGTGTATGGCTAGTTAATATTATGTAACATAAGTAGGTATCTATATATCGCTCTTTTTCTTGGTATCTGTGACCTAGGTATGTATTGAGTAGAGATTTCCAAAAAAAATCATCGTAATATATGTACCTACAGGATAATTTATAGGTACAATTGACCGCGTGGCATTGCACTTTTCTTTGAAACAGTAGTTTATTTTTTATATTGCCGACGAAAAGTTTCTACGTTGGGGGGGGGGGGGGGGGGTCTAAAATCAAAGTCACCCTGTATTATCCATATACTAATATTATAAATTCGAAAGTAGATAACTCTGTCTGTCTGTCTTTATGTTACCTTTTCACGCCTAAACCACTGAACGGATTTCGATAAAATTTAATAAAATTTGGCAGAGAGATAGATTGCATCCCGGGCAAGGACATAGGATAGTTTTTATCCCGATATTCCCACGGGATAGACACTTATGCGGATGAAACCGCGTGGCGCTGCTTGTATTTATATATATATCTAGACATTTACTCCATCTTGCCTCATTGTTTTCGTTTCCGATTATTGGGAACGATGCCCCATTCTTATGGATGATCACGTACCTACCTACCTATAAATGGAGCGTAAAATAAAATGGCTGCGTTGAATGTTAAAATATTTTCATCAGGATTGGGAATTTGCAAAGCAAATTAGATAATAACATAAAACGTTTTATTTCTTTTTTGCACCAAAAGTTTAAACAGGGATCTGTACCTAGGTAGGTACTGTTTATGAAATAATTAGGAGCACTTTATTTAAAATGCTTTTTTAATACAGTTGCTCAAAAAGTGGCGTATTGCAGGGACGTATAGCCTTCGGGATGTGGGCTATTACATACTCGTGCTTTTGTTTACCTTTCCCGAACTCGACGTTCTCTTTCCCAACTGTCAAAATAATGTCTATTAAAAAGAAAAACCAACCATGAACTTTTTACTAAAAAATTCATGAAGTTTTTATGATTCATGCAAATACGTAATTTCTAAAAAGAAGCTACTAATTTGTTTCAATATCAGATTTAAGGTTTAATTTCATTTCATCTCATTAAATTTCATTTTCATTTCATATCAATAAAAAAATTCTACTGAAGACTTGGCTGTATGGGCATAGTTCCCTTTGCCTACCAGAATGGGTGATGAAAAAAAATCTCTGCTTATATTCTACGGTTGGCGCCATTGGTTAGTTGAGTTTATTCTGTTTTTATTATTTTATTAAATTGCTTCATTTTTTCGCAACTGTATTAAAAATAGTCGTTCAGTACACGTGCGAAACCGTCATTGCAACTTGTTCCGACTGTCAACCCTCGCCTTCGGCTGCGCCTCGGCTCGGGTAGACATTTGTCGGAACTCTTTGCAATGACAACCTTTCCGCACTTGTAATGAAATATACTATTTATGCAATACAGCAATCTGACTTCTGACGTGCACTTCTTTCCTCTAACAGAGATGAGGCTTGAGTGCGAGTGTTAGCAGAGAGAACATTGTCGGCTGAATTTACCTATATTAAACTAGCAGCGTCACGCGGTTTCACCCACGTAAGTTTTGATCCCGTGGGAATATCGGGGTAAAAAGTATCCTATGTGTTAATCCAGGAAATGGTCTATCTATGTGCCAATTTTCATCCAAATCTGTTCAACGGTTTACGCGTGATTGTGTAACAAACATCCAAACATTTTCACAAACTTTCACAAGATTATTATATTTTACTAACTGCGCCCCGTGACTTCACCCGCATAAGTGTCGATCCCGTGGGAATATCGGAATAAAAAGTAGCCTATATGTTAATCCAGGGTGTCAGCTACCTCCATACATATTTCGTTTCAAAATTGCTCCAGCCGTTTTAGCGTGAAGAAGTAACACATATAAACACACTCACACACTCACGCACTTTCGCCTTTATAATATTAAGCATGATTATAGTAGGATTAACACGCCCTGTTTGGCTTTTCGAGAAGGTTTTTTAAGGTCCACCAAACTGGTCATTTACTTTATCATCATTTTGTTAAGGCTCCTGCAAACAGGCGCGACGCGCCATTTTATAGCGTGTCGCGCCTTTTGAAGGAGGCTTTATCCTACTACTAATAAAGCTGAAGCGTTTGTTTGAACGCGCTAACCTCTGGAACTACCTGCCGGATTGGAAAAAATATTTTTGCATTTGATAGCCCAATTCTCGACGAAAGTTAGATTATAGGTTATTTACCACCACGCTACGACCCTTAAGGCCTGTATTAATGCCGATAACCTTGAGCATTTGGGCGGAGCTAACGACCCCTTCTCCGCGCCACTCCGCTACCCGCATGCAACAGAAAATGTGCGGTTGTGTGCGCCGCCACCACGGTTTGCCTCGCCTAGACTCGTCACAGAGTATCGAAATCACAGAAGGTCAAGTCATCGTGAAAGTTAAATAATTATGTGTACCACATATACAGGGTGTCCCAGAACTCAACGTCAAGCCGAAACGGGGTGACAGGATTGATCATAACCATCACGAGAAAAATATAAAAAAAAATCTATCCCATGCAGTTTGAAAATTATGGGCATTTTAAGAAAAACCTAGAAATTTGATCAAACTGTACCATTTTTCGGTAATTGTGGTTATTCTTTTTTATTTTTGTTCAATTAAACTTTGGAAACGTAATCCTAAATAACATTTCTAGAATTCCAATAAAAAATAATGACACGATTGCCTCAAGTTTCCGAGAATTGAGACTATTCGTTAAACTACGAATTTCAAATTTTCAAGATTCGTCGACTTTGATTGGCCCTCCTTTAAAAAAAATGTACTAGAGTGCCTTGGCAAGTGGCATTAAAAGTTGGCGCATTTAATCAGAATTCTAAAATGGTACAATACTTGTTAGTTCCATACAATAAAAAAGAGTAAAAAAATTAAAACCTCAAGTAACCCGATTTTTGCTATCTCAGTTAAAATGTTTTTGATTCGCACAAGCTCTAGGTAGGTTCTTAATTTTAAGGCAAAATGATGAGAGAGATGGATAGTGGGTATGTTTGCCATGAGTGAGCGAGACAGATAGTGACGCCACTTTTATTAAAGTGAAAAAAAGTTAGTAAAATAATGAAAAATCTTGATCTAGTTTAATTTAGGTTTGTTGGAATAAAAGTCAGATAGAGAAATAACATTTTTATTACAATAAATGTTCAAATTGTTTACCATCAGCCTCAATACAAGCCCTACATCTTCTTAAAAAAGATCTACTTATTAGACGGGCATATCTTCAAGAGTTGATCTCCTCAGCTGCTTGAGAAATGCGTTCACGCAGGTCGGCTACGTTCTCAATGGGCTTATTTATTGTAATAAAAAACGTTATTTCTCTATCTGACTTTTATTCCAACAAACCTAAATTAAACTAGATCAAGATTTTTCATTATTTTACTAACTTTTTTTCACTTTTTTCACTTTAATAAAAGTGGCGTCACTATCTGTCGCGCTCACTCATGGCAAACATACCCACTATCCATCTCTCTCATCATTTTGCCTTAAAATTAAGAACCTACCTAGAGCTTGTGCGAATCAAAAACATTTTAACTGAGATAGCAAAAATCGGGTTACTTGAGGTTTTAATTTTTTTACTCTTTTTTATTGTATGGAACTAACAAGTATTGTACCATTTTAGAATTCTGATTAAATGCGCCAACTTTTAATGCCACTTGCCAAGGCACTCTAGTACATTTTTTTTAAAGGAGGGCCTATCAAAGTCGACGAATCTTGAAAATTTTAAATTCGTAGTTTAACAAATAGTCTCAATTCTCGGAAACTTGAGGCAATTGTGTCATTATTTTTTATTGGGATTCTAGAAATGTTATTTAGGATTACGTTTCCAAAGTTCAAATGAACAAAAATAAAAAAGAATAACCACAATAAACGAAAAATGTTACAGTTTGATCAAAATTCTAGGTTTTTCTTAAAATGTCCATAATTTTCAAACTGCATGGGATAGATCTTTTTTCAGATTTTTCTCGTGATGGTTATGATCAATCCTGTCACCCCGTTTCGGCTTGACTTTGAGTTCTGGGACACCCTGTATTTACAATGGTCCAGTTTTGGTTTTATTTAGGTATTATCTATTGATATGGATGTACTTTTCGGGCTATGGTTACGAATAAAATTGTTAAAAGCTTTCGAGGCCGTGAGTAGAAGCTATACCCTTAATATAAATCAGCCTGGCTTGCCATGTGGTAAACAACTTAATGTATCTTTTTAACTAAAATTAATGGCTAAATGTGCTGCTAAGCGCAAAACTCAAGAATGGCTGGACCAATTCGGTTTTTTTTTAAATATTCGTTGAAGTCTTAGGAAGGTTTCTATGAAGAGAAGAAGGGTAGGTAGGCATGTACGTAGATAGGTATGTAGGGTAGGTAGGTGGTAGGTAGGGTAGGTAGGTAGTTAGGGTAAAGGCAATTTTAGACAGGGTCAGTGCACAAGTCAGTTATCGGCGCCAGTGCCCGCGCCTAGACTGGCTTCTAAATATTCGTGTGCGAATTTACAAGCCAGCGCTGACTTCCCGCCACTGGATTGACTTGAAATCAATTTACACGGGTTTTTTTTCGGGTCAGCGCTGGCTTGTCTCGATTTCGGCGCCAGTCACTGGATCTGTCTAAATCTGCCTTAAGGCAGATAGGAAGGTAGGGTAGATAGGTAGGCAGGTAGGGTAGGTAGGTAGGTATAGGTAGTATAATTATCACTAGTGTATGTCATATTATTTGTTATATTTTTTATAAACAAATATATTATAACTAAAATTCAGCTGAATAATCTTCAAGTTCTTCGACAGACCTTACAAGATGCTTGTGAGTCACCATGTCATCCAATAGAGACCGTAGTTTTTGAATGCCCAAATCATCTTGTTCCTAAAATGAATGCAGTTATACATATATTTACAAGTAAAACAAAAATATAGGTTCATAATTTGTAAAAAAAAAATACATTCACATCCAAATCAACAGAATCACCTTCAACTTCTCTGGTAGAACTAATTGATTCACTACGTATAGGTAAAGATTTTTTTATTTGATTTAATTAGTTGAATAATATTATTGACCCACTTTAGCCCACATGGATAGTAATGATAAGTGATAATTATAATAAAAAACATGACTACCAATTTGTTTTTCTAATTTTATGTAGTCTGTGCCACCCGCGGTCTGCGATAGGCCGATTTAATTGATTGATTGATGTCACCCGCGACGATAGAAGTCGAGTAAAAAGTATTCGACTTTCGATCTGCCATAGAGAGATTTGATCCTTATGATTGACCCTATCGATTGATGCCATAAAAGTACAGGGTATTATTTTTTCGGATTTTAGCCGGTTCGATTCCCGAGAGCGGCAAGCGAATTTTCGAAAATCTTTGAATGCAGATTTGTTTTTTTTTTAATGAAGGGATTTTCCTTTGAGTAAAATTTGCTATCTCCAGTGTTTAGAGTACTTGCCCTCTAGGTGAGGTTAAAAAAATCCAGCCTGTATATACATATATACTATTGAACTACTACTTTTTACTATTGTATGACATTATTATTTTTAATTCCTTATTTTGTTGACTGATCTGTATTTACGATAATTTTATTTTCAATGACATTGTACAGACGCCAGCACATCAAGTTACTACAATCTGTCAGATTTCTTTAATAGATTTTCAACTTTATCACTAAAGCATAAGGTTCAAAGTTGATTGCGAAAATTTGACAGTTTCGGGTAGGTTGATGTGCTTGGCGTCCGTACTTTATTGAATAGTGAAATTAACAGTTAACATTCTTGTTTTATATTTGCACACCTTATATGGTTATTAACAGTGTACCATTTGACCTTTTTTAACATCCACTGAACCTGTTTTATGCAAATAAATGATTTGATTTGATTTTTTTATTTGAAAATAATTACGCCGGTAATCAATAAATTGACAAATTATTAGCAAGTACGTAACCTATAATCATAATAAAATTAATACCTACTTTAGGAGCATTTTCAGTTTTGTGTCACAATATGTCACAAATAATCGCAACGCATCAGAATAATAGACCTTACTTAGGCACCGAAAAGTAAAATTTATAATATTGCCTGAATCATTTCGTGGACGTGGACCTTCTGTGATCATTCACTACTAGTACTTACGACTTTCGTTTGAATGAGGTAGGTATTTTATAAACAGTACCTATGTACACAGAGTAATGGACAGCGCATAAGTTTCATAAAACCCCGCTTGGGTAGGTACACTTTTTGTTTTTGCAGTAATATTTTTCGATTTTATTTCGTAGTGCGGAGTTCTCGCAACGCGACATACGTCCACCTAGCAACACGATGCGCCCCGCACTAAATTTATGGACGAGTGCGGGGGTGATGTAGACGCAGTCCTTTATCAGAGGCCTTTTTAATTTATTATCATAAAAATAATACATATTTTAAAAAAGTAACAAAACCAAATTATTCTCCTTTGTATTGCAAAGATGTAGATATATTTTTTTACACTCTTTTGATAAAAAATGAAGGAGTAAAACGGTTTCATCTCAATGATTTGGAGGTGATTTGGTGATTTTTTTTTAAATTATGTGATACCAGTAGAAAAATTATGGCTAAACCAAATTACGTATTATATCATGAAGATTACTAAGGATTTTTTTCAGATGTAATTTCTCTGTAAATGCCGACAAAAAACGGCTTCATCTGCATGCTTTTTTCAAGCTTTTTTCGAGAGAGCAGCCTTAAAAGGCGAGCAAAAAAAAAAGTCAGAAAGAACGCTAAACTAAAACGAGGTAATACCGCAGGCGTGCGATAGGATACGACGGGGTGGGTGGGTCGGGGGCCGTAATTTCACGCGGACGAAGTCGCGGCCAGAAGCTAGTATTAAATAACTTAAAAACCTGTAAAAAATTGTGTAACACACTATGAATTACAATCTGAATCATTTTGAAAGGTATTGCTAATCCATTGCTTCGTATGTTCGAAAAATGTGTCTGCTCAGCAACGGAAATAACGCAACGAATGTTGTTGAACTGTCAAATTCATTTTGACAGTTCAACAACATTCATTGCGTTATTACCATTCCTGCTGTAGTGTGTTACGCAATTACCCCGCTGATTATAAACTCTGTTGTCACTTGTAAAACTTAATAATTGGTAATTATTTATCAAAGCAAGTTTTAGCTCTGTCTCAAATCAACATTATGAATTGACTGTTTCCTGTCGCTGTCGAAACTTCCACTGCACACACCGTCGACAAAGAAATATCTCAAGGAAATAACCGACAGATAAATAACACATACTTTCATAGATTAACTCGTCAGTTAGGCTGACTGTAAAATATGGTTAGGACATTTCTTCAACTCGCTCAAAATTCATAGCGCGTTGCTACTGTCAATTACTGCCAATCATTGTGAAAAACACCATCGTACCTAGTACCCGACTCACGTAACCAATGGCTTGAACTGGAACTGTGCTAAATAGACTAGTTATATAATATCACTGGCTTTTTCCTGTGTCTTTGTTCGCATAAAAACTTTTAGCCTCGTTGTAGGCACCATTAAGGCTCCTACAAACAGGCGCGACACGCGATATAATCGCGCGCGACATAAAGGCACCGCTCGTTGCGCGACTTGCGGTGCCTTTGTGTCGCGTGTCGTGTCGCGCCTGTTTGAAGGAGCCTCTACCCGTTTGGAACAATCCAGAAGGCCAAGCCCGTTTTGGCTAAGCGATAATTCTTTCTCGCCCAACTATCAAATTACAAATGCAGATAGAGACGGCAACATGTCTAAGCCAAAGCACCTGCTAAGTAACGTTTGTAGATCTCGCCTTAAGGAACTTGACTTCCAAAGGTCATGTTGGTTTTTCCGAGTGTTGCAAAAGTGAGATTTAGTAAAATGTGAGATTTGTTAGTTGAAAAACGGGCAAAATCATGAGATTTTGACCAGCTCACGTCAAAAAATCAAAAACGTGCCCTCGGCGTCAGTCTGTCATGTAGGTAGTCAAGCCGTGGCGTGCTGGGCACATTTTGGTTTGTCATCTATACACGACTGTGGCGGCGGTCAAAAGGTTAAACAGTTTTGGAAAAATGCATAATTTGGACCTTTGCTGCATTTCTTCAGACATCCTAAATTTTTAGTACATAGCTTTTTTTTTTCAGGATGGGAAATCATCAAATGACCCCTCCCGCTCTGGGTGGAGCGGAAGGGAGTGTCAGACTCTTACTGACTAAAACCCACCCGTGTTCCTTCCTTAGCCCTTTATTTTTCGGGCCAGCGGTGACCCTTTCGGACAATCCCGCTGACCTTAGTCCATAGCTCCCCTTTATTTTTGTAATGTATATCTTTTTCGTTTTATGCCTGTGCTGGTTTAGAAATGAAATTCTAAATTGTTGGACATGAATGACTCACGAAGTATAAAAAGATAAGGACTCCTACGGATAGTTATATAAAATAAAATTCCAGGTTTACATTATAAAATAGTAGACGATTACTGCTTAGTTCCTCTAAAACCTACTAAATAATTTAAATCAAGATTAGACTGTGCGTTATTCGTGAGTCAGTGAGTCGCTGAACCATTTACCTATGTATAGGTACTTAGATACCTACAACACTATAATGGCTGGTCCCTTTGTAATTTAGCGTAAGGTCAGGAGTGACGTCACGCTTGGCAGATTGATGGATGGCTGCTATGATCGGATCGTAAACAGTCTATACGGATTAACCCTTCCGTGATTCTTGGGAGATTAGACTCTCAATATAAAGCTGCTGACACTGTGATTGGAGGTAGGTATAATCAATTAATTCCCGGCAAAAATGGACCAAGAAGACTCGTCCCGTACGAAATCAAAATATAAATTTATTATAATTTTTTATTTATTATTTATTTATTTTTTTAATTTTTTTTTATTTATTATATTTTTTTTCTTTTTTATTGTCTGGGTAATACAGGAAGCAGGTTCGCCAATTGAGACGACATGAGTAGCTTAAACTACCTACAGCTAGGTTACAATTACGAGCACCAAACTAGACAATCTGTATCTTGGGGCTCAAATATGTAAATAATGGGGAAAATACAATAAAGCTAATGGTATCTTGGTTTCAAATAAAATAATTTTATAATATCTCTCGCCATCAAAGAACCATTTCCAGTGAAATGATTACAAGCAAAAAAAAAAACAAGTATGAAAGGGTCCCAAAAGTTGTTTAAAATGTACATTTTTTAACACGAAAACAATAAATCTTTGCAAAATGTTTTCAATTAAAATAAGTAAGTATACGATTTTTTTTTTCAGAAAATACGTTATGGTAAACAAAAATATATATAAAAAAATTAAATTATTTTGCGTAAAGCCTTCATTATGCAAAACTAAGACTTCCATGCATTGATTCTACAAGATCTTTTAAAGTATTATCCGATATTGCCGAGCATGTTTCATTTATTTTACTTCTAAACACATTTTTTTTCTGTTGCGCTTTGCTGAAACAGGAATTCTGCGGTTTGATTCATCCCACAAAATGCTCGATGGGGCTTTGATCGGGCGATATCGAAGACCATTCCAACATATCACTTCTTTATCCGCAAAACTTTCTTTGGTTATCCTAGTCATACGTTTATATTTGAAAACTCAAACGAGCCTCACGGATTGGGCAGATTGTGTTGGATTGTCCCGCAGAATGTCACAATATAGACCTATGCTGTCATTTTGCTTTAAACTATTTGCAATCCAACTGTCAATAATGTGACACAATAACTTTTTTCTATTGTTACCGATCTCTAGGAGATTTTTTGACAGTTAAAGGGGCCAAGAAAAGCATTCCCACACCATCAGTCCATCACACTCCCATCGCAGTGTTTAACAGTGGTTTGGAGTATTGTCATTGTACGAGATATCTCTGCTGCTGCTGCAGCGCCATACAGTTGCTAAACAGAACTCTCTTCAAAAGACCCAGTGGCTTGACCAAATATTTTGTGGCGATGTGACGTCGTAATTTAGCGTCGTTCAGGCAGGCATCGTCTGATGGTTTTGGTTGCAGAAACTACAGTTCCCCTTGTAGGTGTTCTTTAATCTCTCATACCACAATCTTCGGATTCATTTTGCATTGGCACCGTTTGACAGTTAATAGTTGTAGCCAGTAGATGGGGCGTCCACGGTCTTTCTGCAAGATTAGCATTTTCTAAACCCTTTTTTATTTATTTTTTTGGACACCTTCCGGGCCGATTCTAAACAATTTTCCAACAGCACTAAATTTATTAAGATTTTCATATTCTTCTTACTTCTTCCTACATTTTGTTTTCGCCTCGAAACCGTAAAATAATCAGAATATGTAAAGTAAATTATCCTGGCGATAACTAATAATTATTATTTTTCACCAAAAGTTTAATAATTCAAATAAAATCGAGAAACTACGAAAAATAACGATTAACTAACTAAATAAAACTAAGCCAGAGATCGCACAAGACAGGGAGGTTTGGACGAACAAAGGGGAGGCCTTTGCCCAGTGGGACACAAAATAGGCTAACAAAAAAAAAACTAATCGTTATTCTGCATAAATGTTTAACGGAATTTTGGCGGCAAAAAGTTTTGTATTTGACAACTGAACACAATTAAGTACTCGTATTAGAGCCAATATTTTGTATCCTATTGTCCTATTCTATTGTCTATGATTATAGGGAATCATAGACAATAGGATAGGTAATCTATAAAAAGCATCACACTGTTCACACATTTGAAACTTGGATTTTAAATGATATGCGCCATTAAGCTGAAGTGGCTTAATTTCAACTAACTTATGGAGGACACTGTATCTACTTTTGCCTGGTTAGAAGAACATACCATTATTTCCAATCTTTGCACGAAGGTGCATAATGGCAAACACTTTCACGTTACTGCGTACCTACACCAAGAGGCCCATGTTCTGTAGTAAAACCTAATTACGCATATCTTTTTGGCACATAAATTAAGTAAACAGACAACAGTGAGCACACTATAATGTATTAACAATGTCCCCGAGGAGTGAATTCGCCTAATTAAAACCTACCCAATTAATTATCTAGCGTGGTCTCGCAGTTAGTGCTAGAGGTGACAAAAAACGGTTAAACCTGTAATCCTCAAAGGGACGAAGACGGTTTACCCGTTTTCACAGTATTTTGGGGGAGCTTCCTAGAATTTTTTTCGAGTCTAGCAATCACCCTTTGACCTCTAAAAGGTCATCTTTATCTTTGTAGTAATTTGAGGTGCTAGATTGGTGGAAAGTGTGAGGTGCTATATTGGTGGGATTCGACGAATAAATGTCTTTGTGTTTGAAGGTTGAGGTTTATGGTTGGTTTGGTTTTACGTTTTTTTACTTCGAGACTGCCTTTTAAGGCAAGTTTCTTAAAAAATAAGAAAGATAGTTATACTCATTTTATTTGGGACACGCACGGGAAATACAAACAGTATGAAATTAAGCATTAAAAACGAATAAAATAAAAAAAAAAAACTGGCCAAATGCAAGTCGGAATCGCACACGAAGAGTTCCGTACCACAAGGCAAAAACGCCGAAAAAAACACGTTTGTTGCCCTTAAATATTTATTTTATTCTGTTTTTAGTATTTGTTGTTATAGCGGGAACAGAAATACATCAACTGTCTCTAGCTATCACGGTTCATGAGATACAGCCTGGTGACAGACAGACAGACAGACGGACAGTGGAGTCTTAGTAATAGAGTCCCGTTTTTAGCATTTGGGTACAGAAGCCTAAAAAGACCTATGCGAGGTCAAAAAGGCATTATCTCAGCATAATGCGGCGATATTTAAAAAAAGCGAAGTTACTTAATGATCGAAGCTGGTCTGTACGCTTTTGCATTAATATCATCTTGCAATTTAATTTAGGAACCGCCCGCTTCGACCGCTCTCATTCATCGGCGTAACATTCACAAGTAATAGTACTTGTGAATGTTACGTTACGCCGATGGATGAGAGCGGTCGAAGATTGAGTCAAAGACCGAAAGGAAAGTAGTAGTAAGTAAAAGTCATCATTCTTAATAGTTATATTGAACGGTCTTTAATAAATATCGGGTTTAATATTGATGTATAATTGCACCACGCTTGGAAGGAGGGAACCAATATGTTGAAATTAATCATTGGGATTCAAGTATCGATATTACATGTAGTCATAACGGTACCTATGGACGAGTAGGTGTGTTCTGAAGCTTGGTTGATTAAGAGATGTGTACTGCTTTGTATTTCTAGTTCCGCTATTATAACAAATAATAAAAATATAATTATTGTATAGTGGTACGGAACCCTTCGTGTGCCACACCAACTCGCACTGGTTAATGAGCATAAGCAATTTTCAATTGTTTAAACCTCTAATTGCATCCAATAACTAGTAATTACTTATAGGTATGTTCCAGTGGCGATGGTTCCATACAACTAGATTCCTACCGGCTTCGATTGAAAAATGGCGCAGTCAGTATTCTATAGAAAAATAATATAATCATATTAAAGATATCTACTCCGGCTTACCTGTTACAAAAATTGACCCATCGCTACTGGTATGTTCAGATAATGCATGGTCGGTAACCTATTTAGCATTATCTGGTAAAAATCTCTGAAAGAAATCCTTTCCCCTGTTGTTTACGTCGCCTCGTAGACACAGATTAAAAAATTTGCATAAAGCCGAGCTGATGTCATCGTTCATCAATCACACGCCGTCGTCGGAAGATAAAGTGTCCTATTTCTATGAAAATAGCCTGCGATAAGTACTCTGTAAGCAGACTGAAGGTTCCTTGAGTGTATCGTCTCGCTGCTTTTTCTTGGCATGTGGAACGTAATTAGCAAGTTTTGTTCGCGAGAATAGGTTCGATTAATACAGGTTTTAATTACAATGCGTTTCAAATAAGAATAGGATCGACTTAGTTGTGCGTGTTATGTTGTGACGTCGCCGTCGTTGCTGTCAAATTGAATAAATTGGGTAGGATGAGCAAAACTCATTTATGTACGAATCATGAACGGAGAATTTTTAATCAGAATTTAGTTATTTAATTCCACTCATATCTGCATCACTGTTTGAGCGGTCATCGTCAAAAATAACAACAATAACAAATTTAACAGGAAATGACCACGTAACAAACAGAATTAATGAAAGAAACAGTAACACTCCACAAGCACTCATTCGCACGAAGAAGCACACCAACAACCACAGAGTACCTATGTAGGTAACACCCAACGACAAATTTTTAGATGTTTTTTTCACTTCGATTTAACTAAGACTCGGTTAAACAAAAAAAAAAAACGTTATTGATACGCAAATAAGTTTTCTTTGCAAATCTTACTTTTCAATCCACATTTCACAGATAGAGGTCCTTGATGTTCCTATTCTTATTTGAATCACACGTCGACGAAACACAGCAAGCTGCTGGACTCCGGACTCCGGTGGGACCTCCCATCGGAGTCCGGTCGCAAACCAGGCGGGCGTTAGCCCTACCACCGCAAGAGAAGAATTGGCCAGTCGAATATGGTGTTGGATGTGACTGTCAAGGATGCGCCGAGCGCTCGGTACAGTTGAGTAACTGGCAGAACAAACTGCGCTACACGAGGGGGCTTCTTCATAAATCCCAAAATAATACACGGCAGGTTTTTTTAACGCTATTTCTAAAATGTAAGCAGGTGATTGCTGTTAGTTTATGTATCAGTGATACACACAAGAAGACGTTTCAAGATTTATGTCAATTCGCGTAAAAAAGGAACTAAATATTTTACCAACGCTTTTATTAAATACGGTCTTTACCCGCGATGATAAAAGGTAAATTTTTATGGCACGAGCCTATCACGTTTGGGATATGTATACTCATTTTAGGCAGACTTCGAGTGAAAATAGCTACATTTATGTCTCGAGGGAAATTATGACGCATCTTCAGCCTTCAAGCGAGATTCTTTTGTTAGCTAACTCAGAATTTCCATCATTATCTACCTACATACGCTTTCACATATTTTTTCTGGAAATTGTTTAGCATTTATGTCGTATTGAAAGATGACGTCATTGTAAATCAATGAATGGGTTGTTATTTGGTTGTTCGTTTGCCTTCATTAGCATGTTTATTTAGATGGAATAAAGCTTTTGTATTTTTTTGAATGCAGAAGAAACTGCCAGAAGTTCCTTTGATATTTTATTTAAAACTGATCTTTACATGTAAAATTATTTTTTAAAATAGATTGTGGAAGCGAAATATTTTGCAGAAACCACCTTTCACCAAGCACCTAGCAAAAAACGTCACTACCTAGAAGCAGAAATACCATTTCAGTACGAATTTCTTTTTCATCAGCTGTCCTCGGAAATACTTTTAAAAATGCAATAGCTTTCGGAAAAACCCATCACAGGATTGCCAACTGCACTGTCCTAACAAAAAATTACAATATTTCCTTTGAAATAAACGTCTAGGAAGATATCGAGGGGACGAACGCGCTTGTGTTTGATTAAAATGTAAATCGTCGGCGGGATCCGTCGCACAATACTGACTGCCGAGGGGTTCCGAAAGGGGTTTAGTTTTCTGTTTTAATATACAGAGCTGGCCTTGGGTGAAGTTCGCCGAAATGAGTTTTAGTACCGCTATGGAATACATTATCTTTCTTGTTGTTTTGTCTATCTACATTTGATATAAGGATTAGGCAAATAGAATACTCTCTATTATGTACACCATATAAATTACAGAATTTTACAAAAGGTGACACAATGGGCGGTTTTATCGCTAAGAGCGATTTTTTATAGACAACCTCTGGATGGATTAAAAAGGGGAAGGAAGGAGAGACAAAAACCTACTGTAGGTAGTCTGTGGTGTACCGTTTACACAATAACATAAATACGTACATAAAGTAAATTATACTAATCTAAATAAAATAATAATAATTAACATGAAATAGGAGCAAAGAAAATATAATGATGATTATCTATTTCTGGTACTTAAGTCAGCTACATGCTCCTGTAAATATTGGTAATGTCTACTTACATCTAACATCTTCGTACCTATTGTAATTTGTTTTGTAATTATGGAATTGTATTCTGAATTAAAGAGATTATTATTATTAAGGATAGAGAAAGTGAAAACAAAACAAACAAATACTAACTATCATTGAAATCCATACTAATATTATAAATGCGAAAGTGTGTCTGTCTATTACCTCTTCACGCTTAAACCGCTGAACTGATTTAGATGAAATTTGGTATAGAGATAGTTTGAGTCCCGGGAAAGGACATAGGATAGTTTTTATCCCGATATTACTACGGGATCGACACTTATGCGGGTGAAACCGCGGGGCGCTGCTAGATACATCTTCATGTTTCTAGGTCCAGCCGGTCGATTCTGTAAAAATCTCACCGTGAAAACTTAGGTGAAATGAGTTTGTTTTTGCTAGGAATTGACACTATTGACAGCTCACTCCACGCTCACTTCACCTAAGTTTTCACGGTGAGATTTTTACAGAATAGCACCGCTGTAGTCAGAATCGTTAACTTTTTATGACGTTTTCTTTAGTATACAATATTTTTTTGTCGCACATCAAATCGACAGTTTTTTTATAAACGTGGATTACGTACTCTATAACTGTCATCTGTGTCTTTTGATTGCATTCTCTTTCCATCCGTACGCAACCACGCAGGCCCGCACGCCCTATAATGGCAGGAAACGACTAAGCGGCAGGCCCAGAAAAAGATGGCGGGTTGTGCTGATTGCAGTTGGACAATTCAAGCTTACAATAATAATATTATACACATGACGCATAGTTCGGTAATTCCTACAATTCGAATAAGGGCTCATTTTTCAATCGACCGATAAATTTTATTCATGGAATAAAATTGACGTCTGACAGTTTTTGTATGGAAGAATTGTCAAAAATTCAAAATCATTCCTCCGATAAAGTATCTGGCGTTGGAAAAATTAGCCCTTAGATTTCAATGCAGTACAAAACACATAATCTACTCAAACTTAAAACCTTACCTTGGTTTACATACACCCATGATTTTAATATATACCCATGTTCTACGAAACTGAGAAAATAAAATTTTAATACAAAATAATAATAATAGTATTAAAAATTCTGATTTCATATTATAATAACAAACTTCTCTATCATCTACAGCATCTAAAAGGTCAAATTCTTACCTGAAAGCGGCACTTATATGATGATTCTCGAGGACAGCCCTATCGTTGTACAGCAGGGCGGTGTCGGATCCCGACATCACATGAAAGTTGTTGGTAGTTCCCGTGTGTTCGTAGTCATGTACCACGGCTGCCACCAGCGTCGCGAAGATTTCCAGGTCTGATAGCCAGTTCTGTGGAAAAATTAAAATGGTTAAATTTTTAGGTTTTTGGGAAATGGATCTGCTAGGAATGTTACTCTGTCGATTTTATAGATCTTCGTTTTTTTATTATTTTTATATCTGAAATGGCTTGTGAGTATTTAACCTCGTATTATAAATCTGAAAGCCGTCACTCACAGTCACGGGAGATTGTAATGTCTGTATCATAAATTACGGTCTAAATTATGTCTTTGAAAATAATTTAAAATGTTCATGTACCTAAGTAATACTATAATACCTAATAAGAGGCGGTTGAGACTATTGAATTAGGTATATTAATTAAATTGAAATATTAAAGAAGCTGAAATTGAGTCAAAATTGCGTCGGAACTGAAAGTGTTCTTGGCACAGTTTTTGGGATATTTTGTAAAGTTTTTTACAAGTTACAAAGTTACTAGCATAGTTTAAAGTTGACATGGGGCATTAACTCCATTCCGATTAAACTAGTTAAATTAGTTTAGGTCCTTTGGCTTGTCCCAAAGTTTAGTTTTGTCTTGTTAATTTAGCTCCCTAACTTCCCAAGTTTGGACGTTTAAACCAAGTTAAGTGTGCTCATTAGTGAGCCTGTCTTCTGCACTTTAATGGTTTGTTTAATTTGTATTATAATTCTAATTGTCAAACCACTCCTTGTTGGCGTTGGAATTAGACGGATTTACATGAATCACTTTGATGTCAAGTAGTAGACGATACAAATATAAGTTACAAGTTACTTATAAGTTCATCAGTCATACTTGGAACGACTGCATCTTTTTTATAGAGCTTGGTTAAAACACCTACTTAATTGCTGTATTTGGGGCACAGTAAACTTTCTAAACACACGACAAGGAGTAGTAGTAGTCTTGGAGTACCGACACCAATATTTTAAACAGTTCTTCTACCTTCCTTAAGCCCCAATATACGATCCAATACTGTGGCATGCAATGCATTAAAGCAAGAAATTCATCATCATCATTTTAGCCGAAAGACGTCCACTGCTGGACATAGGCCTCCCCAAGCACCTCCACTTCGACCGGTTTTGTGCTTCTCGCATCCAACGAGTTTCACAAGGTCGTCGGTCCACCTTGTGGGAGGCCTTCCAACGCTTCGTCTTCCGGTACGAGGTCGCCACTCCAGAACCAAGCAAGAAATTACTTGCATCGTATAAATACTGTTTAGACGGTGCAACTTTTATTGTTGCTTCAAGTTACGGTATGAGCATAATCAGCCCATAATGTTTTTCTGCTGGGTTCTGGGTGGGTTCTTTGTGAGAGGGAGTGGGCCGTAATCCACCACGCGGGCCCAGTGCGGGTTGGTAGATGTCACATGTCTTCCAATTTTTGGTTCTAGGACGTGCCGGTTTCCTCACATTAATGATGTAACTAATATTTTTGTAAAGATATAATTTAAAAGAGTGTCCATAATATTGCTTACCATCAGTCCAGTCTGACACAGCATATAGTGGACTGTTTGTGCGACGTCAGCAGCGTGGAGGTTATTGTGGTAAGGGTTGTGGAACTTGCAGTAGCCTTCCTCTATCCTGTTGAGGAAGTTCTCCAGCGTCGTGGGCGGGACCTGGTGAGGAAAAACCAGTTCATTATGAATGAAATACTTGGTATTAGCTTCCGGAACAGTAGTTAGTTCTATGCTGGTATGTTAGCCGCAGAAGGCTACTACTACTAAACTAAGCCTAAGCGTTGTTAAGGCCTGTTGTGGGAAACCATCGTCCAGGTAGATCCGACTAAGTATTTCACCCACCCCCTATTTTTTTATTTCTATTTTTCCGACAATTTTATTTTTATTATTTTTTTTTAATTTATTTTATCACGTCAGTGTCACCAGTACGTATAGAGCTGTGAGAAACAGGGTGTAAAGTTCACTCAACCTCCATAGAAAAGGGAGGATCCTCCGATCAGACAGGTGTTGTTTCTGGCGGGCAACTGCCCGATGATTAATGTCGGGCCATTGTATTTAAGCTAGTTGCGCGGTTAAGCTCTGCTTGCGAGATGCAGGACTTTGCGTAACGTCAGTATGATGTGTTGTTCGCATGTGGCGTTGTAGATACCGCTATATATTTATTAACTATTTTTGTAGGTACCCAAATCAAACAATCAAAGCGAGGGTAAAAGAAAGATTGAGTGCAAAGGTACTTGCTAATCTTTTAAGAAATTTCTGCCAGCAGGACTATTGGCAGAAATTTCTTCGACAGAATAGGTTGTTAGGGCTTATTTTTTCCAAATGAAAACTGCTGTTTTCTAACTTGCCAAAGATGCATGAAATTTGCCGAGGACAGAGTATTTGATCTGAAAATCGGTTTCGGCCTGTACCTAATATAATTATTACGGGTCATGTAATTTTAGGTTCATGGCTTGTCAGAAAATGTTCTCTTTTTCAATATAGTACCTAAATCGTAATAAACGAACTCAGATATATGTAGTATATTCAACTATCAAAATATATTTGATACGATTAAATAATTTAAAAACTGAAATCAATTTTTATCGTAATTCCCACCTAAACAGGTAAAAGGTCTGCCTATTTAAATGAAAAACCCACTTGTAAGTAAGTTTCCGGCATGCAATATCATCCTCCAAACTTAGAGACTCGGAAATCCCATTTCAATTCATCACGCAGAACTGCCGCAAACGCAGGAGATACTCGTAACGTACTCGTACTCGTAGTACAGTATAGAGGTTATCTATCTAGCCCTACCTTTAGCAGTACTGGCTGGTTATAAATGCCGGTGTGTTCCATTCGAACGTTCAAGCAATTGTCAAATATTGGAATAAGGTATTTTTGTTTAGTAGAGGCAGTGCTAGAAATAACATGATATTGTAAAGTCGTAAATATATTTTATCCAAGTCAAAGCTTTTTAATTATATTGTGAAGCTCCCATCTGGAGTTTCACAGTACCTACCGAAGTTTTCTACGACATTTTCCACTTGGCTTCATCTGATGTAGAAATTGAAATGCTTCGGATATTTTATTATAAAAATCTTCCGCAATAAAATGAACTACTTACATCATATTTAGCTTGAAGAGTTTATTTAAATTACACGAAGAGGGTATTTGAGCTAAAAAATTTAAAACAGTTTTGGACCTAATAGTCTCCCTTGAGGAAATCCTCAATTTACCTTTATAATCGCAGCATGCTCGTGGCCTTAAAATTGAAAGATATTTGAATAACAAAGCAGTTGATGATACTGTAATAAAAATCTTTGGGGATTCTTTGGAAACCTTGTATAACTACAGCAATAACTGTTTGTAAGCCGTTATTAAAAAGTCTTCCCTCGTTATTATTTTATCAAAATTCGTCCCACAAAAGAGTACTCGTCAAAAATTACCTCGAACACGTATTCTGAAACTTTTTTTAAGGTAACGTCGGGAGTCTATTAAAACTTCCATCAGAAGTTTCCCCTAGTGATTTTTTCCCGAAATCACAACTTTAATATTAAAACATAATGTAGCGAGATGAAACTTTTTGAATAGGTAATTATGTTATTTATAGAAAAGTATTTTTATTGGAGAATTACGGTTCTCATCAATCATGTATATATTCACTTGACCAGTGCCCAAAATACGCGCATTGACGTGGAGTTGCGGACACCAGTCCGTATTACCCATTACCTATTCACTTGACCAGAAGGCTGGTCTATTTTTTGGCCAAAGAATCAGCATTGCCATACAATGTGGCAATGCTGTCAGCTTTTTGGGCACTTTACCCGCTGGCAACGATGCGGAAGAATTTTTTGATGCGCTATGATTGATTATATACCTACCCTTGTTTTGTTTTATACATGTAATATTATTATTTTCTTTATATTCTGTCTCCTATGTTAACCAATTTTTGACAGCTGTCTTAGAACGTAACTTATTTCAGATTACGTAAAATTTAACTTTAAAATTCGTAATAACATAAATAGGTATATAAACTGCCTTATCTTATTGTCTTATGACTTCTACCAGACATTATAATACTGTACGTGTAGGTATCACTTTTGACAAAAAATAATAATATTTATGCGTATTAAATTAAATTCTATCGTACTAAGTGATGGGATCGAATGTATTCGCTTCAAATTAGTAAATCAAAAATAATTATTTCATATTATAGGTAAATCAGTATAGAAAAACCTTGCACCTAGTCAAATATCAATAAAATATATAAATTATTTGCCAGGATACGGATTTGCCACCATATACAAGATGTTAATGTTTTATTTCGATTTTAAAACCTTCATAAAATGTCATGGACATAAAAACCCAATATGTATGTGTGTACGTAGTACGGACACTACAACACAATTGATACGGCAACCAGAGCATACTTTATTTTTACGCTGATTTCCGCTATAAAACCTAGAGTCAAGAGCAAACCCATTGCAAATAAAAAATAAAACCTGCAAAGTTGAAATTAAAGTAAACAAAGCGGCTAACTTATATTATTTTGTATTTAATAATAATAAACACAGGCATAGAAACCGCACCATTTTTTATTCGACAGCAAAAAATCGATAATTATTGATACCAAATACAAATTAAAGTGAAATTATCGCAATGTGTGTTATATCATAACATTGCTGCAATCACTAGTTCCATCTGTCAAAAAACGGTTAACTTAGTGGACAGAGAATAGCTTATTTATACATAATATTAAAATTATTAAGTATGTAAATATTATCTTGTTTAAAAATAAAAATCAACTGATATATTTATTTGACATGCTATAGATGTTTTAACTGTCATACACTAATATGAAAAAACTGGACAAATCGTCACGAATAAAGGCTCCTGCAAACAGGCGCGACACACGATAAAATCGCACGCAACATAAAGTCACCGCAAGTCGCGCAACGAGCGGTGCCTTTGTGGCGCGCGCGATTATATCGTGTGTCGCGCCTGTTTGTAGGAGCTTTAAAACCACAAAAAAAACACACAACATTAGGTAATAGTTGTTTAATTCACTCAGTTGAATCTTTTCAACTTCTTTCTTCAAATTATTTAAAAGATAAATGAAAGTAAGGAAAGCGAACTTCCCGGGGAGTAACTAACCGACAAATTGGATTAATGTCTTCCTAAGCGAAGGTAATTTAACTTATCGACTTTTCAGAGTAGATTTGGAGCAATTGATTTTCCAAATGCTTTTGCTTGGGTTCATCTGGCTTAGAATTCATTATCGTTTTACATTAGGCAACATTTCATTTGAAATGTTCAATTCCTTGTAATGTATTTATTTATAGTAGTAGATATAATCTTTTTCTGGGCACCTTTCCGGATGACAGCGATGCGGGCGAGTACTTCGATGCCTGAGTGTCCTTTGTTTTTGTATTTATTTGTATAGTAAGTTAATTAGTCATTTAATTTAGTATCTAGTGTAAATAGTTTGTATTTACTTTTGTTTAAAATTACGTTTATCATTTATTTAGACAAATAAGTATTCGGGCCAATTTTTAAGTTTATTAATCTTTATATACATATATAATTATTTTGTACGTATGTATGTCACTGAACTCCTAAACGGCTGAACCGATGTTGATGAAACTTTTTGTGTGTGTTTGAGTAGGTCCCTGGATAATTTAGAGTCAAATAGGACACGGTAAGTGGCGCTGTTCGGGCTGGACAGCACTGTCAGCTTGGTTAGTTAGATACATATTTTTCAAATAACGATAACTGTTGCATTCATCATACGTACTTACATTTTAGTTGTTACTAAGCAAGGTACTCAAAGATGGCAAGCTTAACGTAAATGATAAAAGCAACTGCACTCTCGTAAAGGAAACAAGGACTCTTTTATGTTCTTCATACTATTATCCTTACTTTAAGGCGGGAGAGGGAAAAAAGAAAACGTTGCGTTGACCCCAAGTACCATGGAATATTGCTTAGGAAGTGATGATTTTATGACGGAAACCGAGAGGGTTGTGGAAGACATATTATCTTAAGAGCGTTTACGCCTTACGGCATTTCATACAAATTTTCAAGCCCTTCTTTTTCGAAATGAATGAGCCGATTTTAATGAAACTTCATACGCATAAGCAGGATACAAAGGTCTAAAAAGTAACTTCAGAACATTTTCAAATTGTCTTATTTAAAAAAAGATAACTGGAAATCTCTGTTTCTATGGATAATTTAAAAAAGGTCTAATTTGGCTATAGCACTATTTTTCGAAAATGTTCATAAGTAACTTTTGAATATCATTCAGGCCGTTAGTTGAACGACCGCCGCCGTTTAGTTAAAAGTCTAGGCGGTTAACTAAACTGCTAATTAAACCAATTGGCTGCGAGTGCTGCGACATATCCACTTGAAATATCAATTTCAAAACTCAGTTTTTTTTTTGTGTAAACTTCACAGACGTGATTAGCATCAAAATCTAAACACGATAAAACATATTTTCTCAACTCGCACTACCAGTAACAACACTACCAGCGGTCATTGACCCCTAAAAAGCATCAATTTTTTTTTAATCGTGTATTTAAATTTATTATCACGTCTGCAGAGTTTCGCTAGCTAATTTAATTTGATCCTGTATACCCTTACCTTAAACTTGTGTATCATGCTGTACCCTTACCTTAAACTTGTGTATCATGCTGTACCCTTACCTTAAACTTGTGTATCTTGCTGTACCCTTACCTTAAACTTGTGTATCATGCTGTACCCTTACCTTAAACTTGTGTATCATGCTGTACCCTTAGCTTAAACTTGTGTATCATGCTGTACCCTTACCTTAAACTTGTGTATCATGCCGTATCTGTTCAAGAGCTCGTACCCAAGGTACTTGACAGGCGCCCCGCCTGATGCCTCGTGCAGAGCAAACACGTCGAAAGACCATTCATCCAGCGTCTGAAACAAAAGAATTTGGTGTAGATGTAACGTCGACCCTGCAGTTGCAATATTTAGTGGCCATTGGAGAAATCAGAAATATGTAAGTCAGAGAATTTACATATTTCTGATTTGACCAATCAAAATCAAAAGTCATTTATTTAAACTGGGCTGAGAATCAGCACTTTTTCAACGCGAACATTACATAAGACAATCACTTATATCGCCCAAAACGCCCATTCTACTGGGCGGGCATTTTGGGTGAGTTTTATAAATCGGTTAAGTATTGTACAATCTATAAGATTTTTATCGAGAACATGTGTTAGCACATGTTCTCGATAAATAGTAGTAGATAATAGTAAGTATCTTCTCTAGTTGGCTTCATCATCATCATCATTTCAGCCGAAAGACGTCCACTGCTGGACATAGGCCTCACCCAAGCACCTCCACTTCGACCGGTTCTGTGCTTCTCGCATCCAACGGGTTCCTGCGGCCTTCACAAGGTCGTCGGACCACTTTGTAGGAGGCCTTCCAACGCTACGTCTTCCGGTACGCGGTCGCCACTCCAGAACCTTTCGGCCCCATCGGCCATCTGTTCTGCGAGCAATGTGCCCTGCCCACTGCCACTTAAGTTTGGCAATTCTTCGGGCTATATCGGTTACCTTGGTTCTCCTGCGGATCTCCTCATTAGTTGGCTTAAGTTAAGTGAATATTGGAAATATTCACTTACAGCCCTAGGGGCTGTAAAACTGCAGCATTCACAGCGTCAGCGTGAACTTACTTCAAAATGGCGGCCCAAATGTTTACTTTCCATGAGTCAGACGCGTTCCAGTACCACAAAACATTAGACGACAGCGCTTTATATCGCTAAAATATAAGACGACCAAGTGAAATTGCTCGTTAGCTCGTATGTTACTTTGAGTTAATTGAATTTGACATTATTTGTTGTTGATTGAAATGTCGCTACCTAACTTAGTAGAAATTCTTTATTTACAAAATGTATAGCTTCTCGTGACGGGGACTGTAGTTACTAGAATTGTTGCACTGACAGGTGTCAAGATCGCATTCTCTCGATGGCCAGACTATAGTAAGTTATAATTGAGCATTCTACCAAACAGAAAAATAGAGACGAATGAAATGGGCCGCGGGAACTATGTCTTAAGGAACTCTTATTATTATCTATCGATTGTTTAATTTAATAAACAAAAGTTACACATCCACAACTAACTACATCATTTACTATTCGAACTATACGCAAGTTCATATACAGGAATGTTTGCATTGCCGTGTTAGAGAATTGCATGCCGTAGAAAGCGAGCAAAATAATGTTTGTTTCAACATATACATTCAACGTTGCGCTAGCGAATGTATTGTAAAATTCTTGAAATTCTCTAGTTCTTTTGCTAAGCTCTGCAACATTCTTTTTTTTCATCCAACTGTTTGACTCTTTTTTGACTGTATTAATTTGGTGTTTTTGCATTCAAATTGTACTGTAAGTTGAAGATCGATCAGTGAATTTAAATTTCAGGAAATAAATTCATTAACGTTGAGTTGAGGACATTAGCCCGTATTAAGGCTCCTGCAAACAGGCGCAACGCGCGACGCGAATCGCGCGCGACACAAAGGCACCGCTCGTTGTGCTACTTGTGGTGTGCCTTTGTGTCGCGCGCGATTTTATCGCGTGTCGCGCCTGTTTGAAGGAGCCTTTACATAGGTAATACGGGCTGGTGTTCACAACTCCACGTCAATGCGCGTATTTTGCGTACCCCGTATTACTCCGAGACTGATTACCTAACAAATAATTATTACTCCGAGACTGGTTACCAAACTTGCGTTTCTTGCGTTTAGGTCTTGGCGATCCGACCCTCGATTCAATTTCCCAGCGATGGTTTTCAGAGACGTAACCCAGAACTGACTTCATAGTCTCACCCCCTTTCGTGGTCCCACCACCGACGAGGAAGTGGAAAACAAACGCAACACTATTTTGGTGAACACACCTACTGTTTCAAATCTTTTCAACTAAACTCAAACTCAAAGCATTTATTTCAATTAAACCATTTACAGGCACTTTTGAATTGTCAAGAAGTCGGTCAGTCAGAAAATATGAAGCTAGTTGCCCATTCCAAAGCGTAGGCACCTATGGAGAAGAACGGGCAAGAAACTCCATGGACACTCTTTTTAAATTATATTTTACAAAAATATTAGTTAAGTACATCATTACTTTTGATTTTAAAATTATATAATGTGAGAACGATGTAAAAAATTAAGAAAGACGTACGTGTTAAAAGCGTCCAGAAAAATAAATAAAAAAAGAAAAGTAAATTATTCGTTACCAAAGCTTAACCAAATAAAATTCTTTACTACGACGACTACGAATGGTTGGGGCACTCCATAAATTCCACTACAACAGACTGCTCGCTCTTCTGCCAGTAATTCACAGAATTAAGATAAATGTTCACGCGCACAAATTAATCTAGCTCTTTGTTAGAGTTAATTTGGGTTGAAACCCTTACTTGATAGTGAATATTTGATACCTGAGCAGGATTTGTAGTCATCCGTTGATTAGCTGCAGACCTTGTTAAGTCCATTTACGGAATTGAGTAATTCGTTTATTTATAGGTGTTTTCTAAAAATCTCAAACTCAAAGCATCTATTTCAATTAAGCCTTGTACAGGCACTTTTGAATTGTTAAAATTAAATAATCTGTCAGTTAGTCAGAAAGTTGAAGCTAGTTGGCCGTTCCAAAACGTAAATCTCTATGGAGAAGAACGGGCAAGAAACTCCATGGACACTCTTTTAAATCAAGATATTACAAGATCGTGGGTACATTATTCTTGTTGCTTCTACAATATATGTAAGAACATTGTAAAAAAAGAGACACAAATGAAGAAACAATTGAAAATATAAGATTAAAATCTCTCTGCATTACGGGTCTAGGCGTGCAATAGATATATATAATGCTGTATAATAGATACATAAATAAATACATACTAAATATACATATACTCGTAAACAATGAAATTAAATGATATTATGTCCAAGAGACTTATATTTGATTAGAAACAAAATTTTATGGAATGCCAACTTATACCTACAAGGTGGCAGGATTATATATCGAAGCGCAGACGTCCGTCATCAAAACCAAAAAATATATGCTGCTTTTTTTATTAACCGACGGCACAGAATAACTAATAGCCGACGGGTTCAGCATCCTAATTGAAAGAAAGAAAGAAAATTGTGTTTATTTGGCAAAAAAAAAAAAACCTTAAAAATAAACAAAACAAATTCAAAATGATTAAAATAATAATGCCAAAAGGGCCTCAGCTCAGCATAATGCCAGATGGCAACACAAAGTGCACCACCTGACGCTGATTTTCAGCTGCTGCCCACAAGTGCCATACGCTCGAAAATATAAACACATTTAAAATTTCTAAATTATTAAAAAAATGCGTAACACACTATCTATCACAATCTGAATCATTCTGAAGGATATTGCTAATCCATCACACTAATATTATAAAGGCGAAAGTTTGTGAGTGGGTGTGTGTGTGTTTATATGTTTGTGACTTCTTCACGCTCAAACGGCAGGACCAATTTTGATAAAATTTTGTATGGAGGTAGCTGACACCCTGGATTAACATATAAGCTACTTTTTATCCCGATATTCCCACGGGATCGAGACTTACGCGGGTGAAACCGCGGGGCGCAGCTAGTTCCTTCATATTTTCGAACAAAATTGTCTGCTCAACAACGTAAATAACGCAATGAAGGTGGTTGTACTGTCCATATGAAAGCCATCGCTACTGTTAGTCTGTTACGCAATTACCCCGCAGAATCATGTACTGAAACCATTTTAACAGGTTGTGTGATGATGTCACCCCGTATTTAATTTTCAACTATAGCATTAATACCTCTGCCTTAGAGCGGGGGCACACGATGCGTTGCGGCACCGCAACGAAAAGATTTCACCGTATCAGCGGGCAAACGAGCGGTGCGGCGCCACAACTTGTTATGTCGCAGCGGCGCCGTAGCAGCGTTGGACAGAGTACACTAACTGTTTATGCGTGAACAACTGAGCGGTGCCGCTCCGACGTCGCAACGCATTCATCCCTCCCCGCCTCGTCTCGGTGGTTGCAAGTCCGGTGCGGCGCCGGAGCGCATCGTGTGACCATGCCACAGATATTTCAATGTAAGACGACGCAGCGACACCGCTGCGGCGCCGCACCGCCGCGCCGCCGCAACGCATCATGTGCCCCCAGCCTAAGGTACCCTTCGTGGATTACAGGTGTAATGTTATGTATGATTTGTGTCTTTGGTTGTTTAAAACAGGGCTGGTTTTTCAATCGACAGATATTATTTATTCGTGGAATAAAATTGACGTCTGACAGATTTTGTACGGAAGTACTGACAAAAATTCAAAATTATTCCTCCGATAAAATTATCTGGCGTTGGAAAATCAGCCCTTAGTGTTTTCGAAACAGCACTTTACCATTTCCATTAGGTAGATGTTCACCTATTTTAGTTCTACTACAGAGTGTCGCAACGGATTTGTGACGCGAATAAAACTAACTTTAAGTCGAGCGTTTATTTTAAATGGAGACACTTTAAATATTCTATTGGTATTTCTGGAGTTTGTTTCCGAATCGTTGAAAAGTTCTAGAGAACTGTTTTAAATTTGAATATGCAAAAAGGCACTTTTCTAAGTTAAATATTTAACCAACCGCTTTTTTAAGAATACTGGTATTGTAGATAAAAGTAAATGCGGTTTTAAAGGTCACGTCAAAAGTCTAGGGTTTAGTTGGGTTGCATTAAAATGGCTTCCACGAATACAATACTTAAATTTAACTTCCAGTGTATCCTCGGCGTCTGCCAACCCCATTACCACCTTGCTGACTCGATATGTGTACCACGGCAGATGATATACATACAGTGCAGGGTGGAATCGATGCAAAACCTGTTACCATGGACGCAGTTGTTTTTGGCCGGTTATAAAAAAAAAATAGCTATTCCATAAATTTTTACCGCGAAGACACAACACTTTTGTAAGAAACCGCAGATTTTTTTTAAGCCGATATTGTCCTTCTATTGAGCAGCGGTGGCCCAGTGGCAACGACCGCGACTTATGAGGTATAGGTCGTAGGTTCGAATCCTGACAGGCGGTTTACTTTGTATAAATTATTTCATCATCATCACTGCTCTCAAAACGGTGAAGAAAAACAACGTGAGGAAAAGGGCATGCGAAGGAGGGGGGAAGCGGATTATTGGTTCGTTAGTCCACATCTTAGGGGGCTTACAGGACCTAAACGCAAAAAACGCCAGTTTTAGAAACAATAAAAGTATATGATATCGACTACAGTAAACAAAATCGAAAAAATATATTATATGCTTCAGGATATATGCTAGGTAGATAGTGTGTTGAAAACATAATACAACTAATTTGATACGATAATAACTTTATTTTTACAATAAAAAACATACAATCATTATGATTTTTTGTTAGATTATTCTACAAGCAACATACTAAAGTAGTAGTGTTTTAATTTTTTAATCCAAACAATAGATTTTTTGTAAATAGATAATTGCTTCATATTTTGCAATAAATTACCAGGGTTGAGTCATCGTGCTTCTCTTTCTTTTCTATGCAGTCCGACAAAGACCGCGCTTTAGGTCATGTAGTCGCCTTAACCGTTAACCTTATCTTATATATAATTGACATCGACAAGCTTGTTAATTTAGTTACTGCAGTTTCCTGTCAAAGGATTATAAATAGAAATTAACAGAATTCACGAGAGGTGCTGCCGACGCGGTCAGTAAAGGTTACTGGGTTACTAGGTTAGCCCCTAGTTTTACTATGTACTGTATCCGGGCGCGTATGTGACACGAGCTTTATAGAAAGAGACTGTCACGAAGGTATATTGATACCTTCGTGACAGTCCTACCTTCCCTGTCATTGGACAGGGACGCCGATATCGTCCGCAATTTACCGGCGAATGACGTCACTGAAACGTTATTTATGAGTTAAATACTAAATAAAAATATACACTCAAATATTACCCATACGAAAAGAAAAAAAATACACAAAATGAAATTGAGACGTGAACAATCTATAACTACTTTAAAAAATTACTCAAACACCACATCATAAAAAAATCATATTCCCTACAATAATCTCAAGCCACATCCAGCTACGCTTATCTGTGTTGAACGGAGACTTGTTTACCTACTTCTGTATTTGATTCGCTTGATACACGGGCTCAAAGCCCGTGTATCAAGCGAACATTGTTGTAGTATTTTTTATCTACCCACAAAATAATCTTTGCTTAAATCTCTAGTTTCTTGTAAAACTCAACAATATCGACATAGGTTAAAGTTTTAATATTCTCATGTCAGTGAATTTTTGTATTCTTATGAGAATAAAGTTATCTCAAACCTCAAGTTGGTGTGTTTTCCTAAAGAGTGTTTTTTGATACCGTAAAGTCATACCCCGCTACCATCATTTTAATGACAGCCGTTATTGCGGCCGTTACGTAGCGGCCACCGCTCTTAGTAACCGTAGCTTAAGGGGAAAGCTCCAGGAAAGCCCGAGAAGTTCAAATTTTCCTACGTTTTTTGCAATTTTCAGTTCAGTGTCAGGTTGTATTTTGAAAAAAGTATGATTCGTGACCGTAATAAGTATGTACTTATAGAATTAGAATCTGAAGTATTTTTATCTTCCTTTATTTCATTAAATACATATATACATTATATTTTTAAATATTACAATATAATTAAAAACGTTTATAAATATAAAAAAAAATAGTACCTCTGCGGTATCGGTAACAGGGTCCAAGCTACCGGCGATCCGGGCTCCAGAGAGAGGAACCTACTCACAATGCAAGCCGTGTCCAGAAGTACCGATTTCTGAATCAAGCCCTTGATCCAGCTGCCCAATGAGACCCTCCTCAGGTGTTCTTCATTGGCTCACAACTATCGGCACAATGATCGCTGAGTCCACATCCCACATGTCGACAACCTCGCGAGCCAAGTCAATATTACAATCTGAAGTATTATTATTAATATTTATAGAATTATAAGAAGTTCATAATCCTATTGAATATTCAATTCTTTCCTGTGCGGCAGGGTGAAGATTCAATTGTGCAATAATAATTATGTATTGCAAGCAATTGAGATAGATAATTGTATAGGTAATTAAAATGTCAGCTTCATATGCCGCTGCTAATTAATAAATAATTGTTCGTTGTGCTAATGATCGAAAAGGTTATAGGTTACAATCATTTAGTTCTGTTAATTATTTACAGGAATGCATGCTATTATTTATTTGTTTATCGCCATCTTTTCACAATACTGATATCTTCACTACCTCTTTAGATACCACACTGAATCAGTTACACGATTACGCTACAGTATTTGTAGCTGGAGATATAGACATCGACATCAAATTAACAGCAGAAACTCGGATTATTTGTGTATGATGGCTACACACGGTCTCCTTCCAGCAATAACTATGGCGACTAGAGCAAATACTTGTTTAGATCATATTTTTATAAAGTCCATAAATAAAACTTCGGGAGCAATATGCAAATGTTCTATCACGGATCATGACATAGCGATGGCGATGACCTGCCTAAAACACAATCAATCTTCCTCCTCCAGACCCAGATGGAAAACTAAAATAAACGAAAAAGCCGTTGTCGCTGAGATAAATAATCTGTCTTGGACTGAAGTCCTTAACCATGAATGTACAAACTCTGCCGTTAATAATTTTATTGGAGTTATCACAAATATCATTAAAAAACACTCCCACAAAGTTCGAACAAGCCGAAGCAAATATAACATCAAGCCCTGGATCACCCCAGGCTTAATAAAATGCATGCGACATCGCGACAAACTCCACTTAGCTTCACGTACCCACCCTGATGATCAAATGCAGCGACTCGTATACACCCGTTATAGAAACTTCTGCAACAATCTGCTACATAGATTAAAAACGGAATACCACTGTAATTTAATCGAGACCAACCGCGCTGACCCTAAGAGACTTTGGAAGTGTATAAAATCTATATATAGCGACAAAAAAACATCAACCGATGCTTCGAAGTTAGTCACAAATACAAATGACCCCACAGAAGCACTCAACAAATGCAACACCTATTTCACTTCATTAGGCAAAAATCTGGCTGACCAAATTCTAACAAGAACCTATGAAACCCAAACGTCTCTTGCCGATAATTATAGTCCAAATATTACCTGCCCGCACACATTTTTCTTGCACCCCACTGATGAAGATGAGATAAATAGCCTTATATCCCAACTCAACAATGACAGTGCTCCTGGGCCCGATAATCTAAATGTAAGATTAATTAAAAAAATTAAATCTACTGTCATTGCACCCCTGACCCATATATTCAACCTAAGCTTGGGGACTGGAATCTTTCCGGACCGATGGAAAGTAGCAGCTGTCAGCCCAATATACAAAAATGGAGCAACAGAAATTCCCGATAATTATAGACCAATCGCCCTACTGTCCATATTATCAAAGCTACTCGAAAAGATTGTAAACAGAAGACTAACAAATTTCCTTGAAAAACATAATTTAATTTCCGACAAGCAGTTCGGCTTTAGGAGGGGTAGATCAACCGAAGACGCAGCTAGACTATTAACTAACTCTGTATCATCAACTATAGATAAAGGCGAACATTCCATGGGGGTTTTCTTAGATTTGGCAAAAGCCTTCGACACGATTTCTATAGAACTTCTGCTCAAGAAACTGGAAGCCGCAGGCATACGTGGCACTCCCCTGGATTGGTTCAAAAGCTACCTATCTAATAGAAGGCAATTTGTCAAACTCGGTGAACTGTCTAGCAGCCTCCTCACCATCGACTTTGGAATCCCGCAGGGTAGCACACTCGGCCCAACTCTTTTCTTACTCTACATAAACGACATCATAAATCTTTCTCTCACCAATGCTGAATTAATAGCCTACGCAGACGATACAGCGATCTTATTTCATGGTGGGTCTTGGGATCAAGTATACAGCTATGCCGAGAAGGGACTACGGATAGTAGCTAAGACTCTAGATAAAAACCTGCTGACCTTAAACGTAAAAAAAACAAAGATAATAACATTCTACAAATCCAAAGCATCTGAACCCCCCACACACCTAAGTCTCAAATTTCATACTTGCAACAATAGCCTCCACCCTCAATCCACAAACTGTTCATGCACCGTAATCGACCGCATTCAATCCATGAGATATTTAGGAATTACCTTAGACGAGAACTTATCTTTTAAACAACATATACACACACTCTCCGGTCGAGTAAGGAAACTTATTCATATAATGAAAAAACTACGTGACTGCACACCCATCCCCATACTCCGCACTATCTACCTAGGTCTCTGCCAGTCTGTCCTTCAATACGGAATCTCCGTTTGGGGTGGTGCTGGCAAAACTGCATTTATCGAAGTCGAAAGAGCACAAAGAGCCGTCATTAAAGTAATGCTCAAGAAGCCTTTCTTGTACCCAACCAACAAACTCTACAGTGACTTCCCGGTCCTCCGTGTTCGACAGCTGTTTATCCTCAACGCAATACTTCACATTCATAGAAAACTAAAATTCAGGACAGATTACCAAGAAATAGTGTCAAAGCGCATAATAAGAATTCCCATTCCCCAAGTAAACTCCCTTATGGCTAGACGTTCCCCGAACTATTTATTTCCACGCATTTATAACAATGCCATAAGGTGCTGCAACATAAAAGACCTCAAAATATCCCTGTGCAAAAACGTAATAAAGAAATGGCTTTTTACTCTCTCCTACGACGAAACAGAAAATATAATTTATACCTACTTAGGTAAGCAACATTAAACAGACTAAATGTACTCCTTCGTTCTCGCTGACGTCCACAACACACATACCAACACACACACACACCCCCTCACACACACACACACACACACACCCCACACACCCCCTCACACACACACACACACACACACATACTCCACCCTAACACATACTCACGCTTACACTCTACACTTTATTTTATAAAATAACTGGTTAGCTTTTTCTTGACTTTTATTTTGTTATTTTCGTTATTACTACTTATTATTTCGTTATTTAATTGATCTCACGCTAATGCCAATGTATATTCTAAGATTTTTATTTTTCCGTTTTTTTTATATTATATTATTTTAATGTAATTGGTTTTAGTTTAGTTACATTTTAGTTTTTGTTTTCCTGTCTAATGGTGGCAATGTACATTCTAAGATTTTTATTTTTCTGTTTTTATATTATATTATTTTAATGTAATTGATTTTAGTTCAGATAAATTTTAGTTTTTGTTTTCCTATTTTGCAATAATCGCTATTTAATTGATCTCACACTGTTGATTTACTTTGCTTAGTTTGATCTCACGCTAATGGCAATGTTATATTCTAAGTGTATTTTATTTTTATTTTAAATGATTTTAGATTAGTTAAATTTTAGTTTCTTTTCCTGTCTTGCAATAATCACTATGTACCAACTAACTTTTAAAATGTCGCAACACTCATAACTTTTAAAATGTCGCAACACTGACTCCCAAGATACAGGCAAATAATGCCTAGTTTGGGGGTCACAGTCTACTCTATTCCTGTACAAATTGTGACTAATAAAATAATTTGAATTTGAATTCTGTTTTAATTAAATACCTGATGGTATCAAATTATTTTTTTGTTGATAGCTACGCCCCGCGGTTTTCTCCGCGTAAGTGTCGATTCCGTGGGAATATCGGGATAAAAACTAGCCTATATGTTAATCCAGGGTATCAGCTACCTCCATACAAAATTTTATCAAAATTGGTCCATCCGTTAGAGCGTGAAGAAGTAATAAACATATAAACACACACACACACACACTCACAAACTTTCGGCTTTATAATATTAGTGTGATTTCTGACATGACATTAAAAACTAATGTGAGTGAATGTTGGGTATGGCAAAAGATGCATGAAACTAGAATAAATGCTGTGGAAGTGAGTTCCTTGCGAATCATTTGTGGTGTGACTATAATTAATGATATGATATGATAGGCTGAGGAGCGGTTTAAAAGAAGATGTAGTGATAAAGATTGAAAAGTATTTTAGATGGTTCGATCATTTCGAGAGTATGAATACAAGGAGACAAAAATACACAAAAGGTAGGCCCAAAAAGTAGGTTTACAAGGCAATGGTGATGTTCTTTAGAAAGGTCAGATGCGTAATACTCGCAACCGGCGTGCGCTTATGACTACATGTATGAACGTAAACAATGCAAAAGGAGTATCTAAGGGTCGTAGCAGGTAACGGTCTGCAGTTTCTGCTTACCCCCATGGGAAGGAGGCAAATATTAACTCTATTTTAATGGTTATTAAGGGGCTTACATTACCTATAGCGCGGTCACTGTCGGACTGCATAGAAAAGAAAGAGAAGCGCGATGACGAAACGCTGGTAATTTATTGCAAAATATGAAGCAATTATTTAATTACAAAAAATCTATTGTTTGGACGAAAAAAATAAAACACTATAGTTGCCGCCAGATAACAAAAAAATAAAAGTCATTGACACCCGTCTACCAATGTTTTCAAATATTTCTAAACGATACAAAAAGAATCTAAATCTAGTGTCACTAACACGTTCAAC